>CM042978.1:4791049-5422715 GCA_023678885.1 Pogostemon cablin | reverse complement strand
TCTTGCAGAATTCATCAGCTTGTTCCATTAGAGACCTTTCATCAGTCATCTTGAATGCATGAAGCCTTTGCCTCAGATGCATCTTGTTGGCAGATGATTTAACCAAAAACAAGGCTTCCAATTTGTTCCATATCCCAATAGCTGTTGTCTCCTTTGATACTTCTCTGAGTATTTTTTTCACTTGGACATGGAATTATTGTAGAATATGCCTTTTGAAGTACCTGATCATCCACCTGTTCTCTTACAGCACCTTCTGCAGCTTGAGGATCTCTGAGAACTTTAGTCTTCACTGGTGGAGGAGGTTTGAAAGCATCCATCAAACCTTGCTGCATTAGGACTGCCTTCATCTTGATTTTCCATAGATTGAAATCTGACTTCTCTGAGAGCTTTTCAACATCAAATCTTGTAGTATTCATCTTGAATGCTTGCTGTATATCTGGATTTCCCACAAACGGCGCCAATTGTTGTGATAAACACACAAAATCTCACAAAACACTCAAGAATCAAACACACATAAAATGATATAACTTGAAATGAAAAGTAATCTTGTACAATGATGTATAGTGGTTCGGTTATGAATAACCTACATCCACTTTGGGGAGAAGAACTCTTATTATTACTCAATGCTTACAAAACAGATTGGATTGATTTCAATCTGCAACAAGAAGAATGAAAACGAAGCTACAGAAACTGTCAAACTCAAAATGCAAAAATTGCTGTGATCAAGCTACTTTGAGCCCTTATATCTTGCTACTCCCTTAACCTATTGATCCTGTTAAACCTCCACTAGAAAGCCTTCACTTAGTAGTTGAGATGCAGCCATCTAGCCAGTTCCAAGTAGCTTGATAAACCGCTCAAAAACCGCTTCAAAGTCGGCTGCTCACACTGCACCAGAAATGGCAGTTTTGACAGTTGAGGTTGTTGGCTTGTTTCAACTGCCACAACTTGCTTCCAGCTTGCATGCAACACATTATGATCATTCTTCATCCTCCAATGAACATAATCCACATGTTAAACATCCCATGCATGCATCTATTGTCATCAAAAATTATTATGAATGACGAATAAAGGGTAAAAAAGGGAATAAAGTTGTTGGGATTCATAAATAAAGTATAAAAAGTAGGTGAGGTGTATAATGTATTTTTACTATTAATGGAATATGAATAAATATGTGGGGCACCCAAAATGGAAAGTGCGAATAAGTATGTGGGACGGAAAGATTATTAATATTCAAGTACCTAACGACATTACACGCCGGATCGTCTGCGCCATTTTCATGCATCATCTTTTGTGTCACACGTTAAGTGATTGACATGTAAGATTGGGAAATAAATCCAACCACTGCCCCTAGGGTTTAAGGTATAGTTTCTCTCTCCTAGTGTCGTCCATCTAACGGTATGACACAGAAGATGATGTACCAAATGGTACAAAAAATCCAAGCCGATTAGATTAAAAGCTCATCTTGAGGAAAAAAAACTTTGCATGGCAAATATCGTTCGAAGTCCATGGGTTACATAATTACTCAATACTACATAATTAGGTAATTATGAATGTTATAGTTAAGCAGTACATATAGGTTCCAGATTATAGTCCATAATATACTTAAATCACAAATGGTTTTTGTCTTATCTCCATCAAAAAAATATTACAATGGTCCTGTAGTGAATAAAGAAATTTAGTTGAGGAATATGAAAATATCACTAGATCGATGAGTTTTTGTTTTGTCATGAGAACTCATTAGATCAAGTACATTATAAAATATTATTTTAAATATTTTAATATTTTATTTATATAGTATTATAAAAAATATTGATAAATTATTTATATATATATATATATATATATATATATATATATATATATATATATATATATATATATATATATAATTAGCTTTTAATGAGCTTGATCACGAATACAACACTAACAACTCTATACAATACTTAAACTTTGTTTATTAAACGAAATTAAAATAGTTGTTTGATTAATAGAAGGCACAAAACATTTATGAATTCGAGTGAGAAAGGTTCGTCTACAACCCTAGATAGAGCTAACTCTTGTATCATTAAAATATCGGGGGTATGAAACAAAACAAGAACAGAAATGTCACGGGTGGTGTTAAAAGACAAATTACCACAGAGACCTACATAGCACCCTCCCCCTCTTCCATCAAACCCCACTTCTCTCTCTCTCTCACACACACAGTGGCCTCACATTTTCTGTGCCTTAACCAACCAATTTTACTCCCACAGATCTGCACCCATAATTCCAATCATCTTTCTCTCTTTCTGTCTTCAATGGCTAACACACAACTAGCTTTCTTGATTGCTTCAACTATCACTTTAAGCTGCTTCTCTGTTGACGCCCTCAATATCGGCCTTCATGCAAATGCGGGACTTAGCTTGGTAATTACTTTCTTACCCCTCTACCTGCCCTCCCCCCTTCTTATATTATTCATATTCTTTTATTATTATTATTATTATTATTTCTTGAAAATGTTTTGCAGTTTAAACAGTGCAGCACTACATGTGAATCCATGTTTTGTGAAGGTATACATACACACATTACCATCTTATATATGTGTGTGTTTTCTTGGATCTTGAATGTCCTGTTACATTTTGGTGTTACATCTCCTATTACACTAGATGAGTGATACGTATGAGGAGAAGAAAATAACTTATCCTACGTGTCAATCATCCAACGGTTTGTAACAGGAGATGTTCGAACCGATTTTCTTGTTCTCTCTTTCTTTTTATTTTTTATTTTTTATTTATTTTAATAAATTAAAGAGATATATATTTTTAATAATAAAAATAAATGCAGCTCCTCCATTTTTAAGATATGGGAAATACTGTGGGCTGTTATACAGTGGATGCCCTGGAGAGAAGCCCTGCGATCGGTTGGACGCATGTTGCATGAATCACGATCGTTGTATTGCTAAAATGGGAAGTAAGTTTCTCTTTCAAATTCATTATCAATTAGACTCCTAATTATTGAACATACCCTTCCTTTCTAGTCAAACACAGTCTCTTGGAACGAGTTTCATAATACAAATAAAAATTAACCATATTTTTAATATAAATGAAAGGATACAATTAATAAAAAAAAAAGTATAAATAGATCTCATATAAGTAGTGCTATTTTATTTTGTTTTATACTTCTTTGGACTATTTTAATTAACAACCACAATCATGTTATTGTCATGTTCAAAAAAGTGATTCACAAGTTTTGTTCACCCCAATCCCCACCAATCAAGGATGTTTTTATTCTTTAGGTGAAATCAGGAGGAACTAGAGCAACTATGGTGTGAGACAACTTGCATGAAATCGTTTCACTTTCGCATTACTTGTGTATGCGATTTATTATTTTTTTAAAGGTATCTATTTTATCGATTTGTAGATGACTACCTGAGCCAGCAGTGCAATAAAGAATTCCTAAACTGTGTGGAGGTGTTCAAGAAGTCGGGTGCAGCTTCGTTCAAAGGAAACACTTGTGAAATTGATGAGGTGGTGACAGCCATTAAGAATGCCATGAAAGCTGCTATTCTTGCTGGAAAAGTTTTTGGAAAACCTTAAACTACAACTACCTTGTGTAAATCCTCCCAACTTGACAATCAACAAACACCTATTCCCTTTTGTCGATTCTCTTATTAGCCAGTATTTATTTCTCACTTTTTATTCATGTATATATAAATAAAACATCTTTAATAAACTAATAAAAAAAATATGAAACAACCTCAATGTGAAAAATATGAAAAAATTACTATTTTATAATACCTATTCATTATATATAAACTTTATTTTATGCTCCATTAAAAAGAATTAAAACTAAGACACACAAATAAATTATTGATTTAAGAGGGTCATAATAATAATACGATAAAAACAAACACGATTTTCAATTACAAAATAAGATCTGTATTTGTAAAGTGTAAACATCCATGGCTTTATTTCCTTCTGATTCAAAACTAAATAAACAAGCTTAAATGCTCATATATCTCGATATTATGTGACACATTGACAATAAAGAAAGGAATTGCTGGATTTAAACTCATACAAAAACGAATATCCTTAAAATGACATAACGAAATGAGAAAAAGTAATTAAAAAAATTATAAATAATAAACATGAAATAATGTGACAAAGATGCAAATGGTGAATTATTTCAAGCTGAAATTCAACTATTTATTGTATTAATCAATGTATTGCAAATATGGTTCTCAAGATATGAAAATTTTGACATAAACCAAGTTCATCAACACCACATAACATACTTTGACATGTATTTCCTTGTCATACCTGGATGCCTGAACTCTGCGTGCATTTGCCAACTAACACTGGTCTCGTCTGATTATTTACGTTGAATGAGACGTATTTTGAGATAGCCGAACTTTGCAGCACCAGGTGAAGAACTCTCAAAGACATAAGGCAAAATGCCAGTGGCAGCTTTGTACTTCTGCTGAATCTGCAAAAAGCAAGACTTTGTAACAATTAGCACATCTCGAAAAAAGAATACATGCATTTTGTATGAAACTGTTGCTTAAATAAATTGCTTCTCATTTGTTGCAATACTAAATATTTTAATTTTTTCCTTGCCTCATGTAATGTTGAAGTAGAAATCAGTATTGAGAAAGAACGATGCCTTTGTGGATAAAAATGGTTTTTTTACCATGTATAAAAGTTGAGAATATTATGATAGCAGTAAACAAATTTTCAAATTGTAAATATATTGTGCTATGGTTTAGCAGAAGCTTTCCACATTTGAATTTAGCATATGCAACATAATGATTTTAGTTCATCTCTAACAAATGTCCCACCTAAACCAAAAAATAAATAACAAATAACGAACAAGAAACGGGATAATCCACCACCTAGTTGGGCTGAACATGAGAAAATTTTTCAAATTATGCTTTATTTGATCATGTTATCGACTTGTCTAGTTTCCATTCAGAAAAGGGAAAATAAGGGGAAATCCAAATGATATGGCAATTGCATTACTAGAAAATTAGTTAGAAAGTTACAGTCTTGAATTAAGGCAAATTATTAGGAATAATGTATGATGATATATAATGGCAGGATCATGGGATGTAGGCACTAGGCAAGAACAAACCTTGCTATGCCAAGTTCTTCAGTAAATTCTTTTTCCCACTAAATACACTGAAAATATAGACAATTCAACCCTTCTCTAAATACACTCAAATTCAAATTCACTCTTCACACTCATTCAAATATCTCACATAAGTTCTATTTCTTTTTTTTTTCTTTTTCTTTTTCTTTTTCTTTTATCATTTTTAATTTTGGTTAATTTGATGATGAAGTTTGTGTAATGTGTATGAAATACACTTTTACATCACAATTACAAATGTATAATTTATATGATTTTTGCCCAAAAAAAAATAAATTTGAACTCGCCAGCAATGGCAGTTTCTGGGGTGCTCGAAACCCCGCAGGGTTCAGTCGCTGCAAAGCCGAATATGGATCGCCAGGAAATACACAAGTATAGGGTATTTGGTAGCCAAACAAAATGCTCTTGTCAGCAGTGAACACAAAACGCCAAGAAAGTTTTTCCAAGTGACAGTGTTCAGTGGCTGAACAAAATGCTTTTGTTTGGCCACAATGCATTTGTTTGGCACTGAACACAAAACTCAACAAAAATTTCCAAGTAAAGAAGGGTAAGTTTCACTTTTCCTTTAAAGATAAATTAGTCCACCCGTTCCTTAATTCACTTACATTTATTTGTGCTATTCATTCTAATGATTATGGTATAAGGTGAATTTATCAATGCATAGTGGTTCAAGGTCAGCACAAAAATTGGAAAGAATGGAAAGACTGCTAAATTTGTCATGAATATAAATAAGAGCTTTAAAGTTACCTTAAGAATTTGTTCGTCGCTCCTTGGATGGTTTTTCCCCACTACACAAACTGTTCCTCCAGAACCTCCACCCGTAATCTTTGCCCCAAATAGAGTCCCACAGCAGGACATGGATGATTTAGCATGCTGCATTTCTTGCACCAGTTGTACTAACTTATCTGTCCCATTTGACCCAAGGCCACAAGAACTATAGCTATAATGGCACTATAATAGCAGATGCAATGATGCATTAGTAATAGAAATTATTCTTATATGTATGTATACAATTTTTATTTTTTTTTGGCAATCTTTGTAGGATATACTTTTACCTGATACATTAGTTCTCCGAGAGCAGAAAGTTGATCATCCGAAGGAGTAGCTGACAATAATGCTTTGAAGGCCTGAGCAATAATTAAATTTCTTAGTAACAGAACACCTTATACCACTTATTTTACGATACATGATATACCATTGAAAACTTAGAGCAATTATACATATTATATATACCACATTCACTAAACTTTGACAATCACTTTGATATCAAAGCAGGAAGGAGGGACTGAGATCAAGTGGTCATTTATTACAACTTCAAATTATTACAACTTCAAAGTGGTCACTAAAATTCATATTATCGTCGTAGATTGACTAAAAAAAATTCAAGTATCAAACAAAAACATTCATCGTACTTACTAACCTTGACTCGAAAATTTTCGTACACTGGATGCCTTGTAGGTGCTCTTACTGCATAGCTGCGCTTTTTATCAATTATTGTTACTGAATCATCATGATGCTCATAATGTTCAATGAAATCACTTCCAAGTACAAACTCTGGAAGCCTATTCACATAAGATTCCTCATAGCTGAAATGAAATATAGGCTCTATCAATGTTTTCAGAAGAAAGCCTAGTGCTTAGCCTCTCACTAAAAAGTTCAAAAGAAAAAAAGCTATTCTAGCATAAAAAAGAGAAAGAGAGAGTAAATATAACCGGTGTGGAGAGATGTCGCATAGGTACTCCATTGCAGCTTCAGCTTCAAGTAAATCCATGTGATTATTATCCATTTCATCATTTTTCATGCAACTGACTTTCTCTAGAGTACTGTTTAACATGGGTAAGCGCAATTTTTCAGACGCCATGGACTTGATCATCTTTCTGCCAATAAACGTGCCAATTCTTACAGATCCATAATCTGCACCGCCAACACTGCAACATACAATAAGAAATTAACTAACATAGCATAAATTACACTCGCGCGTCCAGGTTCACCACATACTAGCGTATTATTATTTTAGTGATTTCGTGCAGAATTGTAAAGCTTGAATATAGTAATGCATCCTAAAAATTGTTGAGATTTATCTCGTTAATGGAAATTTTTGTTTCAAATTTCAATAATGAAATGGATTCACCATTACACATTACTTCATGATAAAAGTATAATATAAGCCAAGCGGTCTGCACTTTCAGAAAAAAATCAGTTTTTTGAAGGATTAGAGAGTACTCAATCCATAACCAGAGGTGGTTGGTGCAATGGCTCAAACATCACAATCATACCCAAGAGTTCTCACAATTTACCGTGCATCAGTGTATCTTCTCGTATATAAAACCCTCTTTGTTGCAGACTATCAGAGGAAATGAAAACTTGTAGCTTATAATACACTTCTACTTCTAGTTAAAACACACTCCCTCCGTCCCACATTATATTGCACCGATACTGTAGTACGGAGTTTAAGAAATTGATTTTTGACCACTTTTTGAGGGTAATGTAGTCTTTTTTGGTAATGAATACATTATAAAGTATGTTATGTGTGCTAGGTGGGAGTGGTGAAGTTGAAATTAAAATGCATTTTGAGGTTGTGGATTGATGTGATGTTTCCTTCTTTGGGTGGTGAAGTTCATTGTGGGATGAATCATGAACGAAAACGAAAAGTGTGAAATTTATCATGGAACGAAGAAGTACATGTTATTATGTATTGAAAAATCATCTATAACATATAGCATGCTGGGAATGGAAGTAAATCCAGGTATTACGATTGAGAACCCTTGGCTTGATGTACAATCATCTGTTACTGGTGATAAGCTTTTCTTGTGACCATAAGTACATCATGAAGAGTATTTCTTCATTATAGAGTAGAAAAAACAATAAAGAAAAGAAATTATAGAGTAGAAAAAACAATGAAGAAAAGAAAATAAAACCTGTGTCGTATGCCAGAGTCAATTCCCCAAAATCGAATATGAGAAGGAATTTCCATATGACCTAATACTTCTGCAGGCTAGTTGAACAAGGAAAAACAATTTCAGTCCGACGCTAGGTTCCACTATTTTTCATAGATATGTTTATAATTATTCCTGACCTGGCACAGCATAGCCATAAGTTTGTTTGCTTCACCACATGTGGAAGCCATCTGATCCATCACTCCACAAGGAGCACCAACAATGAGATTCTCAACCTACTACATGCAAACATTAACAACATTAAAAAGGAAACATTTTTTTTAAATATAAAAGAAGATGAAGGACAATGGCCGAGTTAAGTAGCATGCCTTCTGGCAAAGCAAAGCAAGATCTCTCGGTGCAATATCTAATCCTGAAAAGAAATTATAAGAAATAAGTCAAAAATTGTTAAGAGGGCAACAATGTTCAAAGAATTGAAGACATTCAGCACATTGGTCCATTGGAAGGGCTAAAATAATCTCTTGAAAGACTGCAGATCTATGTTGTGGTGTGACACGAGGTTTTATGAATCTAATTCTCATTTTATAAGGCAGGATACTGATAAAATGTGAGAATGATGGGAATCATTTATCTATTTTGATTCTGAAAACCAAAAAAGCAAGAAAAATATTTGTGATAGAATCTCCATTGTTGTCATTATGGGCAAATGAGTGAGATCTTGATTCAGATAAGGGTTAGACACCTGCGTGGTTGATGGTTTCATTAATTAACAATAGTTGAAGTTGAAGGTGGCTATACGTTGAGATTTTTGGCTTAAGAATAATAGTTATGTCACCAACAAATTGCAAAATAAAATGCCATAATACCATGAGAAGCAGCCACCGCAGACATGGTTGCTACTTCTATTGCAGCAGAAGATGATACACCTTTGCCCTCTGGAACGCCAGAAATTACCTGGAGTGTGAGCATCATGTAGATTTAGCTTTTACTGATGCTTTGTAATTTATAAAAGGGTGGAGCCGATGCAAATTTATACAATACAATATGAAGCAGAAGGTAACTACATACTCGTCACTTCCAGCTTAACGTAACCAATTGACATGATACAGAACTTTGTCTATTTGGATATTTAATGGGGATTAATTTCTATGCCACATAGAGGCTGTGATGATCACTGGTTTTGAAATTACAAATTTCACAAACCATCATCAAGACCCACTGTACGCTGCAACATAAATTATGCGAGAAGATTGTGATTTCAAACAAATGGGTAGTGAAGTTAACCTCATCCTACTCAAAACGAAGAGAAAACACTGCTCTGTAATTGATTTTCTCAAAGGTGTCTTTATCTCCTTCAACTGTTGCTTCCTGTCACTCTATCTCTGCTGGATAAATACCCTCAGAAGCATTCCCATCAAACTATGATGTCATATTTAGTTAGAAGCAGTAGCCCCCAAGACAATAAGCAAGAACTTTTGCATGGATTAATCCTTATAAACTTGTGGATCACATGTTTAAGCTCAAGATCCACCAATGCAGTGGGGTTATTGTCACTAAATGTCAAGATCATATTGGATTGGAAAATGATGTTATAATACTGACTGATGAGCTCATTTGCTTTACTATATATAAGAGAATGCCATGATGTTTAATTTATTTGATTATTAGATCTTCAGAATGACCCAATCAAAAATTGATAGAAGTTTATTCTATAAAATTTTTGCAATTAAAAGTTAAAAAAGATATTTTCTGCT
Source organism: Pogostemon cablin (assembly GCA_023678885.1). Taxonomy (NCBI): domain Eukaryota; kingdom Viridiplantae; phylum Streptophyta; class Magnoliopsida; order Lamiales; family Lamiaceae; genus Pogostemon; species Pogostemon cablin. Next base: position 5,412,940 of record CM042978.1, on the reverse strand, counting down.
GGCATTATCTAAAAAGAGTTGATTTAATTTACAGAATCCTGATGCTACCCAAATCATACTGAGCTGAAAGGCGTATTCATCTAAAAGCAATGATGCGTCAAGCAGGAGAACATGCATAATCATGAAAAGAGTGAGGCTGCAATACAAAGGAATAATATGTTACTATACACAAATGTAATGGATAATACCCTACCAGTATACTGATACTATCCGTAAATTGAACATTCAATTCACTCATCAATACCAGAACTGTACCAGCAACATATGCAGCCCACCTAGGAAGGAACAGGGGTTATGAAAAAACAGTGCTTGTAAAATAATTTAATAAGCTACATGTAAAAAATTATTACTTTTGGGACGGGTCCTTCGCAAAGTAATGCTGTGCTTTCTCATATGAGATAGGGTGTCCATCTTCCACAAAATCTGACAAGTCCATGTCAAATGTAGGTGATCGGTTACTTAGTTCTGAACCAAATGATACCTGGACCCAAGTAACAGTCAAGTTATAGAATTTTACCTTACACCTCTTTTCCAAACAGAATAGAAGAACTGTAGATTCAGATTGAAATAGTTGCAACAGCAGCATGAGAATACACAAGAATAAATATCCCTAGACAACTGCGCTCAATCAGAGATTCTGCTCTCCGACAAAGAGATGTATACACTTTTAAGTTTGAGAAATTATGCTATACCAATCTAAGCCATCGAAAACTTTCTATGCACTAAGCTATATCAAACCTTCACCGATTATCTTGTTGGGAGGTCAAATTTCTGTCAAGGGAGGATTTTTTCTGTTTAGAGTTTAACATGTTCTCTGATAATCCATTGCACCATTAGCAATGTTATTTAAAGTAATACAACAAAATGATTTATAAATGCTTAAATCTCCTTTGCTAAAAACAAAGCTTTCTACATTGATATCCACATAATCAAGATTTGAAAGCTCTCGCAATCTCAATGTGAGAGTGTATGTTAAAGATAGCCCATTGCTTGAAGATGGTTAGTCATTTCATGGCTACATACAATTTGGAGTACAGGAATAGAGCTTTGTCCTTTATTATGCTGCCTCGCCTGAGCATGTTTCCACAGCTTGTGTTTGTCAGGGCGACTCCTTTGAATGGCAACATGGCATGCTTCTCTAATAGGCATCTGCCAAGAGAAAAAATTAAAAAGATCATGAAATACATGAGCAAATTAACAATGAGCAAGTTTTTAAGAGATAAAGAACGACTCATTGTCTGGGTGAATGAATCATGTCATGCAAGCAGAACACCTGCAGGACTAAGCTTCCTGAATAATCTGCGATTCCTCCCATCACATCTAATCTCCCTGGAGCTCTAGCTACAACAATTTCTTCCTGCACACCAAATAAGGAACAGCATGAAGTTTTGAAAAATGCAGTAGAGTATCAGAGCCTTTACTCCCATGGCGGAGATGGATATTTTTCATCAGATTTCTACCATCTTTAGCTGTCAATTGTAATTAGAGATAGCTACAGTATGATATCATGCATAGGATTCTACACGGAGGCCTTGATGATGAGATTTACATGGATATTCGATCAGAAATCAAAAGGAATATAGCTGTGAACATAGTATTGTATACAAGCCCAAACAGACCTTATATGGACTCAAATAATCTTTAAAGTTAAGGTATCACACCTTTGAGAAACAAGTTCAAACGAGTCATGTAAAGGAGATACGAGTTCAAAAGTAGTAAATGGCAAAAGAAAAGGATGAAAGAATTATTAAGCTAAAATATTTTCTCTGAAAAGGATTGGGATCCGAAGAACTTAATTTCCATCTTCCAGTAGAAGTCAACCTAATCAATGAAACTGGTTTATTGGAAATTTGGAAAACGGGCCAATGCGTAAATACAACCCCAAAACAAGTTTGGAGATGTAATTAGCAGATTATACACTGTAACAGCCAGCCCTAATTAGCACATAAGAATAAGGGCCAAAATCGCTCATAAATGACAATTTAGGTACAAGGAAATGATGTCAATCAAGGGATGTCTTAAACCCCCAATATTAAGCCTTCTCACAAGCAATCATGAACCTAGACACATTCCCTAGCCTTTTCCATTGTGGCACATGTAGTTAAAGTTAAGGGATTGATTTGGAGGAATTTAAGCCACCTCCCTTAACCCCAATGCAACCCATCTATAAATTCAGCCTCCCCAATTCACATCCCACACTCAAAACACACAAATCTCACATAAAACAATCACACTTGAGCTTAGAGACTTTTAATTTCCTTTTCCCTCCTACATTTCTATGTTTACTTACATGCAAGTATATGTTTTTTAACATAAAAAGGAATACATTTTTATAAGTGCTTTCAAAAGTACTTGAATATGTTTACCTACATGCACATGAATGTTTAAATGTGAAAGTTCTTACAAATACTTTTCTTACAAGTATTTGAGACATGAAAATTATACATTGACAAGTCTTTTAAAAGTCTTGAGACAAGAAATTTACTTTACAAGTGCTTTTAAAGATACTTGAGGCATGTGAGGGCCCTAGAGGTGCTGAGATTGGGAGAGATCCTTGGGGAGTATCCACAGTGCCAAAAAGAATTTATATTGGTCGATCATATAAAAAAAGACACGAAAAGTGCTCGCGGATGATGTGATTGAGACATAAAAAAAACTCGTGTGATGATTTGTTTTGAGATATAAATAGTACTCATGATATGATTAAAGTTATTTACTTTGTATTTAAGTTTATGTATACTCTTCACTAAGCTTTAAGTGCTTACCCTCAAACTTAAATGTTTTCAGAGTGAAGAGGAGGTGGTGGAAATAAAATAAATGATATTTCCAGAGTTTATGCAAGAACTGAAACATATTAAATATGATTCTTAAACATTTACAATTGTTAAGTTTTAAATAAATCTTATGCTTCCGCAATTTATTAGATTAAAAGTTCTAAATTTTGAAGAAAATATCTTATTGAATAAGGATGATACAGATCCAAAAGGAATTTTATCTATAAGAAACTAAACAACAAATGTGAGAGTATGTTAAAAGTGTCTGCAAGGAAGGACAACCTATTTAAATGAAGCATGATAATATAACTTTAAGCATGCATGATACTTATCAAGCTAGACACAGTTGAAATTTAGTAACATAGAGGATTAAAATACGGAGTGTGCTAACTAGTTCCAGAGCAAGTAACAGAAATTCGCTCCATAGCTCCAGTTTGTAAGTTACTATTTTTTAAGAGTGCTTCAGAAGATTTGAAGATTGACAGGGACAGCCTAATGCCCAATGGAATAACTTAAAAAATATCCCTATGATTAGAATTTGTTCATAATCCAGCACAACATAAATTGTAAATATAGTTTTATACGTCCATACAATAAATAGATCAATGAAAGATATAAAGCTCCACAATATATGCATTTACCAAGCTGGAGTTTGACTTTAAAGTACCTCCCAGTTAAACATTGCATTTGCAGCAATACTTTCTCTTGAGTGATGCATATTGTTATTATCAGTGCCGTTTAAAGCATGTATTTCTGCCAAGCTCCTTAAGAAACCTATTGTATCTGAAAGACCATGATGATCCCCATGCAAAATTTCAAAATCATCAGTCCTACACATTGAGAAAAACAGAAAAGGAGCATCACAATACAGTCGAGTGACAAATGATTGAAAAGAACATACATCTGGTAAGTGGTGACCAATATAAATGCAAGATCAATGTTTACCCTCTAATGAAAGTACTCTGGACTTTCAAATCTGAAAATGGTGTTCTAGAGCTAAGTGCAGTTTCTGCAAGTGAATACCACTCAGGAACATCTATATCTTTACTAGATGCTTTCTGGAGTTGATATCCAAGGACAATGGCATCCTGCAATCTTCTTGATCCACTAAGCTACATTCAAAAGAAGCAAACAGAGTGAGGAAGATATACTGCACAAAGTTCTAGAACTCTGACAGGGGGAGAACAAGTAAATCAGTATAATAGAGCCATTATATCCTCATCATATCTCCAATTTGTAAACTGTTTCAATTGCATATCCAGCAGATTAAACTTTTCTGCGCATACTACATCATATCCTTAAAAGTCAGCAATTGCTATGTTGCATTTAATCGATAGAGTCTAATACGCTCAAACAAGGCAGAAAATCAGATCACAGTATTTGTTAGATATTGTATGATGATATTTAAGATGCCATTCCCTTAGATCATGGAATAGCAACCTTAGTAATTAATATGAGCAGCCATTTTCTTTCAGTATATCCAGTATGAGGATGGTTCAAGTGAAATCTTGAGTATTTCTCATGCTTCAGTTCCTCTGGCTGCATGAGCCCCAATCAACATACATACCATCTTCTTAAAGAGAGACGCCACAGAATTATAATCCTGGCATACCTTACTCCAAGATACTACCAGATGTTATTAACTTCATAATGCTTGATTACCAGTTCTGTAGAAACTTCAATAATAATAATCGAATTAAATTTCAATTATATCTTTGCTCCTAGAATCTTGATTTCAAATCTATCAAACACAGGATTAGATTGGATACAAAAGCGAGAAGCAACCTGACATGCAAATGAGGAAAGAATAATTGAAAAGAGTCTAAAACTAAGTATACCTTGGATATACAACTTTTCCCTAAAGCTGTATCCTGAAGTATATGAGCAACCACCTTTAGATTCATTGATTGAAAGACAGAAGATATTAGTTCAAGTTAAACAAACATGGGCGATATAAATAATAAGACACTAACGAATAAAACAGAACATAATTGAGACTCAAAGTTTCAAATGAATTATATTCGATCATGTTGTTATAAGAATTACACATTTACACAAGTAACAAGCTTGGCACCAAATTCAAAACATAATTCCACCTATGAATACTCTAAAAGTAACATGGAAAACTCCAGAAGAAATAATTCAACACCAAATAAGAAAGGGACGATGAAGAACAGGATAGAAATTGAAGAGATGACAAGGCAATAAGATGACCTGTGAGGTAATAGAAATGGCCAACTCATAAAAAAAGAGCATTTGACATGGGTAGAGGAAGCATGCCATCAACACACATTTAATGACAATAATTGGATGATATCAAGTGTCCCAGCTAAAATATGAAGATACATCTTTCTAATGTTTCTAACAGGATAATTTTTTGTGGTATGGATCTCAAAATGATTGGCGGACATATTTAGTCTCTTGAAATATAGACTAATAGGTCAAAAGATCTGAATTTAATACATAGAATTCTTGGGAATATGGTAGTGTTGTTTGACTTGTTTCTTTATAACATAGAAATTCAGGAATACACTTGGGATGCAGATTTAGTGGGTATATCAACTTTCAGAATTCCATACTCCAAAAAAAAAAAAAAAAAAAAAAAAAAAAAAACTTTCAGAATTCCATGGGAATGGATATCCAGAGTTGGGACTATTCTATTCTCAATTTCTAATCTTTTTAAGCCTAATTTGGATGGATTTATTAATGCAAGAGGTCATGTAAGTAGGTATGTCAATGTACATGCTCAACATTGGTCCATATGGTTTGAATTATGCTTAAAGGCCTTTTGATTTCTGATATCACAGGGATTGGAGTCGCAGTTTGTGGGCTTTTTTTGTAAGTCAACATTGAAGTATTTCTCATCCCTCTGTACAATCCTTTTTCTTAATAACATTAATTTCTTTTAAAAAATGGAAAATGGAGCATAGCTGCACTGAGAGAGAGAGTCTTATTGCTAGGATGGGTAGCAAAAGATTAAGTTACCTCACCACCATTTATGCCTGCCTCATAACAAGGTTTTAGGGTAATTGCACGTTCAATATAAGGAGCCCAATGCCCAGTAAGCAAATCTCCCCTTGTTATCTCTACACCACATTGAAAGTACTGTTTATACAGAAGGATATGAGTCAAACAGTGCTAAGGAATATTGAAAATACAATAAAGAAGCTTGAAAACAGACTGTACCTCCAACATATTCCTCACAAATGGTTCTTCATTAAAGTAATCTCTTCTTACAAAGATTAAAGGCACCTTGTATGCCAAAGCTTCACTCACTGTACCATACCCAATTTTGCCTGAACATCAGGTAAAGGGTATAAGAATGGCAAATAATAAGTTACTCATTTGAAAAGACAATTAAATAATTCAACAGCATGTGTTTTTAGCCACCTATCATGCAGTCTGCAGCTGAAATTACATCAGGTGTGTAAATATCCTTAGGAAGCTTTATAAAATTTTCCGGAAGCTGTTTCCCTTCTGATGCCCCACACACCTGATACAAGTTACATACACATAACAGAAAAATCATCTCTTACAATGAGAAAGTAAAAGCAAACATAATGCTGTTTTGGAAGCAAACCAGGCATATCCATCCATCAGGCAAGTACTCCTTATGTAGCTTCCATCCTGCTGGCTGTGAACAAAGCACGGTGATATCATTAATACTCGTTAACCTCTATGCTATAATCCAATCAGCATTATCAGATACATGTTATCAGAAGAAACTTGGAAGTCCTAAAGTACTTGAACCTATGAGAAGACACTAGAGTAACTAGATATGAAGTCAGATTTGTTATTGACAAAAGAAATATCAACTAGTTTCTTATTATCACAAAAAGCAACTCTTTATATTGTAATGTTGATAAGTTATGCTAAAATATGATATCAACTCTACCTGCCCGCCAAAATTATATATCAGAACATTTTTGTCTTCCCCAATTCCGAGCTCTTCTCTAACCTAATCAAGATAAAAACAAAATTATTTGAAAAGAAATTCAGAGAAGTAACTTATACCGGCAGGACACCTTTGGTAGCATAAGTCAACCTGTGCCCTTGACTTGCGTAATCTTCTAACAACAAGAGGTACATCAACAGCATCGCAAAAAGCGGGCACTGAAGAGAATTTTGGGACAATTAATTGCATTTGAACTCACTAATAAATATCTCTGTCACATATTTACAAGATCATATGCATACATGATACATACAAGTATTTCTTAGAGAAAAAAAATAACAGATTATAAATTTTCTGTGCTAAGCATCAGCCATACTACTTACCATCTACAACATTACTGTATGTGCATGTGCAGTATTTACGAGGAATTTTGATGAAAGAGAACAGTAGATAAATGAAAAAAAGAGAAATGAAGTGGAACAAGTACATGTGCAATAATCAGGCAGCTTATGCTACAGAGGTTATGATATTCAAAACTGGATGATTCTACAAGTAACTTGAAAGTAGTTAGTTGATTACTACTATTTTAAAATTCACAATAAAAATAAGTTTGATTATCAGTTTTTGTAGAGCCCTTTTTTAAATTGATGAAACCAAATTGATGAATAAAGTCATGAACATGGATTTTCCACCAGTTTACAAATGTCCACAATTAACAATAAATTTCTTCTAAGATTTAAATTTAGATTTATTTATTTTCCCAGATAACTCAAGATGACATGGATGGTATTAAACAATATTAGAAGATGCTAAAGGTTGTAAAGACAATCCAGAAAAATAAAATTCGCAACCAATATGGAATCAACTTACTTGGGCAGTATCCTGGGAGCCGTATAACAAAATCGCAATGGGAATAATCTTCGGCTATCTGCAAAGATCTCAATTACAGAATAATAAGAAAATCATAAAAAAGTAAGTAACCAAGAAAAAAAAAGGGGGATGGGCTAATAACGAGCTGATGATATCAGATAATGGGTGTTTCAAGTTTAATATAGGCGATTTACCAAAGTATCCAGGGATGCCAAACTTGACGGCAAGATTAGTAATGTATGATGGGAGGATTAGGCATCATAGACAGATGGAACCTTAGAGATAAGGATACCTAGTTACTCCCCCTCGGGATAGGAGAGTCTAGAGAGAAAAGTGCATTTTCAAAGAAGGCATCATCAGTAGACACAAGATATCGGTTAAGACTTAGGCAGAAACATCAATACCCTTTCTGGACACTAAAATAGCCCAAGAAAATGCACTTGATAGACTTTGGATAGAGCTTTGAGACTTGAGGGTGTACATCACTAACAAAACAGGTACGCCTAAAGATCTAATGATCAATACAATGGAGAGAGAGATACTACACATCGAAAAGAACGGAAGATTACATATGATCTATAAGGAAACATGTAGTAGAGACAACATCAGACCAAAATTGTCTAGGGACATGCATGGAAAATAACAAGGCACTGGGTGTCTCAAGGAGATGCCTATATTTTCCATTCGGCAACATCATTTTGAGTTGGTGTATCCACATAAGAACTTTAATGAATCATGCCATGATGCATCATGTGATGACAAAAAGCATCTGACAAGCATTCCTTAGCATTATCACTACGTAAGATTTCGACAAACAAATTGAACTGAGTTTCAGTTTCAGCAAAAAAAGTGCAAAAATGAGTAAATAACTCCAATCAACTTTTCAACAGAAAAATCCATGTCATACAAGAATAGTCATCAACAAAAGTGACAAAGTAACTAAAACCAAACTTTGATGCAACAGGGCAAAAACCCCTACAAAGCTCAAAAGGAGTAGCAGCTCCTATTGACATGAGGACTAATACTAACACAATGGTGTTTAGCAAACCGACAAGACTCAAATTCTAAAGACAACAACTGAGAGAACTGCGGACATAATTTCTTTAACAAAGGAATGGACGAATGGCCACTGAAAGAATGTGCATCCATAGCAGTGATGGTACTTATGCTACTGAGGGAGATGACCTGCCTTGTAGTAATATCTTGAAGCTAGAAATGATCAGGATGTATAGAGACACTACAATTAAGATTGTAAGCAAGCTGTTTCATAGACGCCAATTTAAATAAAAGCCAAGGAAGATTAACTGATTAAAAAAGGATAAGGATAAAGATGGTCTTGGCTGAACAATTCCCAGCCCAACAATACATGACTATGAATCATCAGCTACAGTTACAGGAAAAAACAGTTTTATGTGGGGTATAGGAAGAGAAAAAGTTGGGATTACTTGTCATATGATTGGTGGCACCAGAATCAATGACCCATTTGGTCAACAAAGAAACAAGGCAAGCATTAGGATTGCCTGAGTAAGCAAGAACAGTGACCAAACTAAAGCAGGACGCTTGCATTTCCGGGAGATACAACAATTTTGAATAATCAGCAGAAATAGTGATGGAGTCACTAAAGGTTTGACTCACACATGCGAATTCTGACTACCGCACTTCTGCCGTAGGTTCGCAGAGAAGGCCAACTCCAAATTGGAATGGGTGGATCCACAATTTTTAACCTAAGTTCTTAATACCATGTTATTGCAAATGTATAATGAAAAATGTAAAATTCACAAAGTGGTCACCTATATAATCAATATTCTATTAGACTAAATAACACTGGCATAATTTAATATTCTAACATTATGCATTATCATATTGACAAAGATTCATTTCCTATGGATTTGCAATGTCATTCTAGAGTAACTTCAACAAGTATATAACAAATCACATGACAACAGATTTCGTATTAACATTTAATCACCAACAAAAACTTGCATGAGGCCATCTCATGGAGCATTTCATGCCATTTGGAAAAAGTAAACAATTTTTAACTCAAAAGTAATATTTATATTTAGTTATAAGAGTTTATTTCATTGCAAAGAATAATGTCACTGAATGTTATCACGAGAGTTTTTGTTATTTGAGTGAACCTCTAAATCAGCAGGAGAAAAAGTCATGGGATATTTATTTGCAGGATAACCAATATGTTTTCATGTTCTCACCTGCCAAATAATTGAGTGACTATGACATCCAGCCTCCATCATGTACTCAGCATAGATGAAATCCCAACTACAAATAAATACAAATATAAAAACAGGCCAGCCATATTAAAGAATTTGGGATGAAAGTAGCCATTCAAGCATATAAAACGAAGAAAAGAGAATATCATTGACCATTAACTTCACGGTTGCTAACAAGATGCAATTAACTATATGATCGAATACTTGTCCATAATTTGTTTTGGGTGTGTTTATTAGAGCTTAGCTTAGCTTAGCTTCTAAAAGTTAATTTTGTAATCCACAAATAGTAAAAAGGTCATTTGGTTTTCAAAACATGTTTGGTTTATAAAGTTATGGTAGGATTTTAAAAAGCGGATGATGTAAATATTACTCCCTCTGTCCCATAAAACTCTTTATACTTTCCTCATTTGTTTGTCCCACAATACCCTTCACACCCCAAAAAAAGAAATGACTAAGCAATCCAACAACCTCAATATACACTTCAACTGCAATTTTTTCATCTCCACCTAACACATAACATACTTTTCTAATTATTTATTACCTAAAAATACCAAATTTATCCCAAAAATTCAATAAAGTTTGTCAAAAAAGCAATTTTTTGAAAACAAAATGGAACAGTAAATGTGAATCGCATTATGGACGGAGGGAGCATATTTAAAACCTGATTAAAATATATATTTAAAATGAATAAGTATTAAAGAGTAAGTAAGATTTTCGTGGTCGTTGTCTATGATGGACAGTTTCAAAAGTAAAGTGGAAATATAATTTTTTTTTAAGTTTTACCATGAATCCAGGGATTGAATCAACATCTGAGGGTAATGTTTTGGCTTTTAGCAATCAAGCATGTTTAAGAGGTAACAACTATCAAAATTAACCTAATTTCCCTTGTTCTATTTTCCTAAATTCTCATGTTATAATCTCATAAATTGGCTCAGAAAACTTCAGAAATATTTTGATTTCAATACCCGTTCAGATCCTCAAAAATAACTAACTGCAGGCCTTCATAGGGAGGGAAGGTTAACCATAAGTACCTTGAATACTTAGAGGACTAAGATAATATCAAGTGGGTCGGTTTTGAGCAAATTCAGAAATGGAAAGATTTCTCTTATGAAGAAAGATGGGTAGGGTAATGTAACAATTATAACAGAGGTAGTTTTCAAAAATACATACATCTAGGAGTTTGAAGAGCTTAAAGCCTTCATGGCATAATCTAGTAAGAACCTGAGCGAGTAATTCTTCTTCTAGAGTTCTTTTAGTGGATTAAATGCTGAGAAAGGAAAAATGGTTAAGTTACAATCACTTGTTACATTCTGCATAGCTCAGCATATGGCTATAAAGCAGATCAACTATTAGGAACCACAAAAAAAACCAATAGATGGGCTGGGTAAGTAAACAATTATAAGCGACACTTCTTGGAAAATTTTGAAGTTGGATCCAAATACAAACCAACCGATACTAAAACTGAAAATTTCACAATTAAAACACTAACTCCAAAAGAAATGGCAGCAATAAGGAGAAAAAACTTGTGCTTTCACTGTGATGAAACCTATCATGTGGGTCAAAAATGCAAAAAAGAATGTCATAATTGGGAAAGAGTTTGAGGTAGGAGAAGATGATTCAATTCTCGAAGAAGAAATTGATGAAGACAGAGTTATGTGCATGCATAAACTGGTAATATCATGCTTATCACTATCATATTAAAGGGAAAAGTGGGTAGAATTAAGATTTATATTCTAGTCAATATAGAAATCATTTATAGTTTCTTAGATCCTACCACTGCTCTGATAACAGCTTAGTGAGCAAATTAGAACTCACGAATCGTTTGCTTGTAACTACAGCTGACAAGAAAAATGGAGTGCAACTCTAAATGCAATAACTTTGAATGGAGGGGAATTGCAAACTTAATGCCATTGTGAGAATATTAAAACTGGGGTTTTTGACATGGTCACTAGGGTTGATTTGCTGAGACAATTAGGATTAGTAACCTGACTTTGAAAACCATAGAGCACAATTTACTAGAGTGGAAAGATTGTAAAATTTGATTGGAAACAACAAGAAATACCATTAAAGTAAATAACCGGTGCACAATTTAGAAAGATGTAGAGGAAGTGAAAAGTGGCTGTTTTAAGAGTGTTTGTTCATGATATCTTCCCTGAATAGTAAGCATGTCACTAGCACCTGTCCAGATGAGCTCCAACCTATCCTAAGCAATAACCAACAAGTTTTCTGTTGGTGAGTCAAAACTTACCATCAACTTCCCTTAAAGGAGCAATATGGCATGAAACTAAGTCCAAAATACCACAGTGCATTCCAAGTCATTGATATAATAGAAATGGTACCCTACAAGATGATATTAACATCCACAACTAAGCTTCACTTTGTGTTACACAAGAAGAGAGTGGATCCTTAGATGTATTACTCCTTGTCTGCCAGATTTTGATCTAGAATGGAAGGCCATTATCAAACCAGTCAAAGCCCTAGGAGAATGCTCCAGAAGAATAATAATCCAGTTTTTCTAGTGCTAGTGCAATGAGCGCATCTAACTAAGGAGGAATCAACATGGGAAGATTTTGAATTCATAGCTGGCAAATACCCTTTCCTACTAACTTGAGGACAAGTCTTTTTGCCGGAGGTGGTAATGTCATGAATGCAAAAATAGCATAGTAGATAGATTTGGAAGCTGAGTACACATAAAAAAACTCAAGCATCATCTCTGTAAGGAAGTACTATTATATGTCAACTGTTGTGTTCTACTTTCTTTTTGTTCACTCTTCCTTGCCACACAGGCACACACTGCACTTATCCACCAGTGTTAGCGCAGACCGTTCATATGAACCATGCTGCACTAATCCACCAGTGTTAGCTCAGACTGTTCGAGGGTTACGAAAATTGCGGGTGTCGTGTCGGCGGAGAGATTGTACGAGTTGAGGCTTGAGGTCGTGAAATAAACAAAGCATACATGTAATGTAGTTTGCCACATAAAAATAGAAGTCAAAACAATATCCATAATCACCTGAAGTTTGTCACACAAACTGCACGAATCCCAGCATCCGCTGCTGCTCGACATGCAATAGGAACAGCATCAGATACCTATTAACATTCAGAACAAATAAAAGAAAGGAATTTTTACCCATATTGGATCCAACATACAGAAGATGAATTGATGAAGATTGTCTTTGACAAAGGACTTGAGTGAAGCAATATGAAGCTATATAATACAGTATCTCTTGGGGAAAAAAAAACATCCAGGGGAAAAGTACCACTAAATTAGCATTGATAGATTTTAGCCATTCAACTTCAGTAGACAAAATTGAAGCCCGTGGCACCACAGCTGTCTGAATATACTGCACTTAGATGTGAAAGAAGAAAACATGAGATTTAAATGAAGTAAAATAGTACTCTGCCCATCTAAATTATTTTTTCCCAGTCACCTTCTCCAAGGATGCAAGACGATCAACTGTCAAAGCATCTGCTTGAACAGCTCCACAGTCCAATAGAACCTGTAGACAAATAAAACAATACATTATATAGGAATCCTAGTGCTTAAGCTTAATATTGCAAAATGATGATGTAAACCAGCCCTAGCAACACAATACCCTAAAATGAAAAACCCATCAAGATTCATCTCACATAAGATATCGATTTTTTCAGCTACAACCTCAAAGAATAAAGATAATTTTTAAAATAAAGTGTAAAGTTGCTACTTGCTACCTTCAGAATTGTGCATTAAATATGTCAAGCTACCACATAAATGCTTTCAGTTGAATTTTCCAAAGCTTAAGTCAACAAATTATTCACACACCACAACTGTAAAGAATAAAATAGCATCCACATGGAAGGTTTATCCTGTTATCCACATGTAACATATCTTTACATATAGCTCCTACAAGCACAGCATTGACAATGTCACATCTCTAAACATAGTGAAGCTGCAAATATGGAATGCGGGAATAACGGTCATATCAGTTATGCAATGGATAAATATGACGAACTGAGTCATAAGGAAGGATAAAGATTATCCTTTTTCTAATAGACAGCAACGTGACATCATTGACCATTAGATATAACTGAACTTATGAATATTTGAGATGACTGACCTTTCGGATGAAGAGCTTAGGTGATTGTATTTCAGAGGTAAAAATGTAGTCAGGAGCACCAGTGACCACATACACTTCATGTCCAGCAACAATGAGATTGCGAACTACCTGCACATCAGAAATATTCAAGGATATCATATGAATGAACTCAGTCTTAAGTCGGCCAGCCTCCACTTGAATTGATCCTATGTTATATTAAGTTTTCAGGTCTGTGGCCTTCACACACAACTCTAATCATGTGGTCCTTTCTAAGTAAACAATAAAACTAGGTTGTGTTTAGAAAGATCTGAAATAATGAATTTGAAATCCACCCAAAATATTGTGGTTCTAAATCCACCCAAATCCCTCATTTAAAATTAGTTCAACCGAAAGCTTTGGCTTCCATATCCATATCAATCGAAACAACAAATAATGGATATGCTACTATGGAACTCAAATCCAAATGCAACAGAGGGAAGAGAGAATATTTAAATGAAAATAAAGAACAAACTCCCTCGGTCCCAATATTTTATGCACACTTTCCATTTTCATAACATCCCAATATTTTAAGCACACTCCAAATAAGGAAATGTCACTCAATATCAATCTCACAATACTTTTTAATTTCAGAATTGACATCACTACCTAACACACATAAGTCATAGCATACTTTACATCTTATTTATTGCCTAAAATAAACTTTAATATTCCCACAAAATTCAATCATGTAAGTCAAAAGTGAGTTTTCTTAATATCTGTTTCCATAGTAAACGTGCACAAAATATTGGGTGGAGGGAGTATTTTTAACAAGAAGCTGAAATAATTTGATCACGCTCAGTAGATTACTAATAAATTACTGCTTCAGTTTTCACTTAAAATAATTAAAAAACCTCAAAATCTGGAAAAGAGTACTGGATAATCAATGACATTTTCTTAAATATTTCCATCACATATAATAATAAATCAACCCTTTAACGATAATAATGTATTGAGTAAGGCTCGTAAGCACCAATTGCACCATGTATTTTCATTTTTGTTGTTCAACTAAACTATAACACCTTTCAGCAAAAAAATTCTATTATTTCAGTTAATCCCACTAAAGCGTCAAACAAAATGAGTGATACTTCTTAATCCCAATTAAGGGAGTTCTTGGTAACGGGTATTGGGATGAGTAACTAGAATGAAATGATGTGATTCCCATTTCTGATGCTTAGTATGAGTTAATAACAATCAAAATTCCTCAATAACTCCCCATGAATCAATAACTACTCCACCCCCTTTAATCAACTTCATTCCCATTCTCATCAACCTCAGCAATGATTCTAAGTATCATTCTCATTTCGGAATGTGAACCAAGAGACTCCCAATAGTTTTCAATAACACATACAGAATTGCACGGTGCAAATAATACGCATAGTTTATAGTAATGTATACGCACACTGAATTCTTAACAAGAGGAATTTTCCCTAGTTAAGAATCGTTGCATATGCTAAGGGCGTGAGTCTACTCAAATACTTGAAACAACTCCTAACGCTATTCAATCTTTGAGGCCATTTCCAGAATTCACAACAATGACGGCAAGAAAAAACTCAAAATGCATAACCAAAATAATTCAAAAAGCTCCACATACAATCAAGATTCAAGATTACACGGAATTTATTAAATCAAGAAAACTAATAACTCAGGGTGGAGTATATTCAATTGAGAAATCGAGCAATGGGAGAAGAAAACCTCGACAACACGAGTGGCGTGGCCAAATCCATGACCCGAGACATAGTAGGCGAAAACAAGAGGATTTTTCCCCATTTCTTTCTCCATTATTGGCCAACTGATCCCACTTCAAAATGCAGATTTGTTTCCAATCTTCCCTTCACAATCTCGCACCGTATCCTTATGGTCAAAGGCGTTTCCCTCCTCTTTCCCTCACTATCAGATCTTTATACCAATTATATACATCCAGATCAGATGTATGTAAATGTATTCACACAGTGATTAGATATATATATCGGATGTGGAGGAGCAGATTTGACGATAGAAAATCGTGTAGATTCGCCTCCAGAGAAATAACAAGGCGGGAGTGTGTGAGAAAGGTGTTACATGTGTGGTTAGTTGTACGTTACTTGTGTCCCTTTCGGCTTTCTCAAACTCGAATTGAGAACGGTTTTCTTTTTTCAAACGGTTAATTACGTTGCACGTCAACTTCAAAATGAAATTAATCGATTCAATTCAATAATAGACCATTTTTCTCGGTTTTGATTCATTTTTAACTTCTAAACCTAAAATAATAGTTTTATTAAGGGGCAACTATTAGCACCCCAAATTCATTGAATATACTTCATTTATTAAATACACCCCAATATATTTTATTAATATATAAATATATTATTAAACATACCCCTAATATGATATTTTTACCCTTTTCATTATTACTCATTAATGAGTAAAATTGTCGTCGTGGGTTTAAACTTCATCTCTACAATAATGGTGAAGAGCTAATTTATTGAGATATATTCCTAATTGATTAGATTATATTTTGCAGCTTTAATTTCTTTTGATTTCTGGTCTTTTAAGATCAGTTCTTCTGTGTATATATATAAGAGAAAAACTATACCAATGAGATATTATTTTTTCAAACAATTAAACTCAGTTTCGTTATCACTCCGAACAATTTTAACCTTTTCAATCAAATTGTCTTTCAACCATGGCCAAAAATGACATAAACATTTTAAAAAATAACGAGCCCCACAAGAAGAAACTGTGTTATAAGAACCCCATAAATCACAGTGAACCAATTTAACAATTCTAGGGGCTTTATGATTAATTAAAGGAAAAGAATCACGACATTGTTTGGCCCGCGGACACACATTGCATGCCTTATTGAACTTATCTCTAGAGTTATGCAAGAAAAGGTAATGACTTAACTACTTTCTCTGAAGGATGTCCAAGACGTTGATGCCAAAGATCTAATGCTGATGAAAAACCTTCCACTGAGATAGCTTGCACTGTAGACGGTTGTCAAAAGTAGTAAAGTTCATCTCTCCGTTCACCCGTTCTAATCAGCTTCCTCGTATGAATGTTCTGTATAACACATATATCTGAGGAAAATTGTACAAAATACCCCATGTCATCAATGAGTTGTATAACAAAAATTAAGTTGCAATGAAATTTAGGCACATAAAGAACGTTCTTGAGATAAACTCCTTCTAAGAAACTCACGTTTCCGATTTTAATGGTTGTCATAGTTTGGCCACTAAGAAGTCCAACGGGACACGCGGTAATATCAGGAACATCAATCAAACATGATTCATCTCCCGTTACGTGATTAGAAGCACCAATATCAATAATCCAAGAAATTTTAGAAAACTTACCATTGTTTTCTACATAATTGGAATGAAAGGAGTAATATTTTTACATATTTATAAAACCTAATATATTTTTCATTTTCATTTTTATTTTTAACTATAATAAAGATATTAATATGCAAAAAATCAAAATAACATAATCATTAAAATTACGTTATACTCCCTTCATCTTAACTTAATATTCACAATTACTATAAATACGGAGTTTATAAAACATTTATTGGCCAACTTTGTTCATTTTTGGAGGATAATAGTATTTTTAAGTAATAAATAAAGTATTAAATTTGTTTTGCGTGTTAGGTGAGATAAATAATTTGTACGTAAGATTATATTATGCCCTCTTCGTTTTATTTTCATCTTTGCATTTGTTATTCGAAAATAAATTAAGAGTCGCTTTTGATTTACTTTTAAAGATATATATTTTTTAATTATTAATAAATTATAAAGTATAATATGTGTGGAAAGAAGATATAACAATTTCAAAAGTAAAGTGTGTTGTGAAACTAGTATAGTTAAATGTTAAGGGTGGAGTTGAAGTTGAGACAAAGTAAATTAAAACAAAAGTGTAAAGACGAAGATGGGATGACATTATTATAAGTGTTGAAAGTAATTTCTTAGTCATATCGAAACCTGTTGTATGGACATTTAAAATAAATAAATAAGAAGTATGAATTTCTCAACGAATTAATTTATGTTAGTAAATATCAATGGATACAAAAATTTATTTTAACAACGGAATTTTAACGACTTTATAATGATTTTATTACCCGAAATAATAACCATTCTTAATTATTATTTAAATTGCCGAGAATTACTAATGAAATTAGAATTTTTATTAGTAAAAATTTATCTGCAAATATTGTTCTTATATGAGACGATTTATAAGACATGTTAAGGTATGATAGATATATAGGTAAAATATGTTTATTATTAGTTAAAGTATGTTTTTCTAAAATTATGATGAATGATAAAGATAAAGTATGATTCTAGGATACTTATAATATGATTAATTACGAACATACTTTTAAGTATATACAAATAAATATATTTTACCTACTCCTATATAATAAGCATATTTTGATAATGGTTAATCGGTCTCACAATTAGACTCACAAGAGATTGTCTCATAAAAAATATATATTACTCCCTCCTTTTTGTTAAATTACGCACATATTCTTGTGCGCTAAGATTAAAAAAAATTAATTTTTATGTATAAAGACGTGTAAAGTTATTAGAATGCGTATAAAAAGTGCACATCGGATTTTCTGCGTCATTTTTGTTATTGTAATGTATTTTTCCATTAAATATATATATATATATATAAGAGTTGATACGTGTTAAAAAGGAAAGTGTGTAATAATTAGTGGAAGAAATGGTGTAATTTTTATTAAGTGCAATTGGTACGCATAAATGTTAAAAGATATTGAAAGTACCAAACAGATATATAACTTGATCATCAATGTAACGATGACATGTATAATTTTCTGCACATACACACATTTAAAAAAAAAAAAAAAAAAAGGCAAATATTACTAAAAAAAATTTAAAAAAAATAAATAATAATTAAGAAGAAGAGTTGGTGTTTGTTATGTTTCAAGTTAGGAAAATTAAGGTTTTCCAAAAACTTTTCCAGCAACAATAGCAGCTTTCATGGCATTCTTTAGGGATTTCACAACTTCTTCAGTTTCACAAGTGTTTCCTTTGAAAGAAGCTGCACCAGATTTCTTGAACGCATCCACACAACTTAGAAATTCTTTATTGCACTGCTGGCTCAGGTAGTCATCTGCAAAGTAATATTACCAACCATTACCATTTTGGATACTCAAATTTTTTAATATACACACATCTGGATGTTATTATTTAAAAATTGTTTTTAAAAATATTATTCTTAATTAAATTTTGGTATGTAGTATTGTTGAGATGAAAAATACTCTTTATTAAAAAGAGTACAAACTCTAATAGTAGTTTTTAATGTGTTTAAGAGTAGAGCGTGGGTGTATCGGACAAATCTTATAGCATTGTGAATTGAATGTTATACTCTTTAATATAAAAAATATATACCCTTAATATTCCAAAAAAAATTAATAAAATATTAATATCCTTTGTATTTTAATCAACTTTTCAATTGAAAAATAATTTCTTATTAATTATAATGAATATATTTATTATAAAATTTACGAGCAAGACTAGTATATATAGAACCGACCTACACAATATTAGGTAGGACCGGTTCCCCCTCCCAAAGTGTAATGTAATTATTTTTATAGATTGATTCAATTTATTTGAAAGAGTAATCTAATTATTTATATAGAGTGATTCAATTATTAGAAAGAATTCTATGTCGGGTATCAGAAATTTTGGGGAGGGAGGGACGATCTGTAGATAAGATCTATCTCATGGAAGTTTTAGTCAAAGTTTATAATACCTGTAATATCTTATACACTTAAATACATAAGAGAGTAGGGGTAAAATATTAAATATACCGTGCAAATATGAATTTTATAAAATAATATATCACTTACTCCCTCCGTCCCATTAAAAAAAGGGTCTTTTTTCCATTTTCATCGTTGCACTCAAAGAGTTCCCTTTCCTTTTTTTACACACATGGAACCCACACATCCCCTCTAATACAATTAAAATATAGGCTCACACTCCCACTAATACAACTACTCACTACACATTAAATAATAATACTCCATAATCTACGTGAAAAAAGCAAAAGCCTCTCTTACGTCGGGACGGAAGGAGTATTAATTTGCAAAAATATCATTATTAATTATTACATAAATAATCAACAAATCTATTTTACCTTTCACTATGCAAATATATATGGGAAGTATGAACTAAAAAAATATCCACAAATGTATGATAAAGGTGGATACTTGTATAAATTGAATTCACAATGTAAAATTTGTGATCTTCTCTTTTAATCCTATTATATCTTATGTATTGTTAGGATTTAAATTAAAGGGGATACAAAATTTAACTCATGATAAAATATTACAATAATAAATTTATTAAAATAAAGAGGCTCTTTGTGTATAGTGAGTAGCTAGTGATCTAACTCTCGTTGATTAATTAAATTATCATAATTTACCTTTTCATCATTCTATCTATATTAATTTTTATGTTAGTTTTATTTATAGAATAAGTAGGTAATTAATGTATTAAAAATAATTTAGTATGGTAGTAGCCATGTGCCCATCAACAATTTACAATTAAATAATTTAAACTATATTTTTGATATAGCCCCACAAGATTTCACCTAAAGAATAAAAATATCCTTGGTCGGTGGAGGTGAACAAAACTTGTGAATCGAGGCATTAGACTTTTTAAAATAAGACAATTATAACATGATTGAGGAAGATATAAAATTATCTATTTTGGGGTGTATTAAATAAAATGAAAAAAATGTGAGGGTGTATTTTAGCATTTAAGGTATGCATGGAAAGTTCAATTCAAATGAAATCATCTAATCCACTTTTATACTCCATCTGTTATTTCATATTTTAAATGCACAATTATTACTTAAATTATCGTCATGTCTATAAAAGTTTAATTGTCATTTGTTAATATATACTCCCTCCTCCTCTGTCATTTGCTTTTTGCATGTGAATTAAAAAGTATTATTATTTAATGTGTAGTGGGTAGTTGTATTAATAGGGGTGTGGATCCCATTTTTTAGTTGTATTAGTGGGTGTGTGTTAGTCCCATACATATAAAAAATGAAATAAGACTCTTGAGGGCATACACCCAAAATTTAAAAATGATATCCTTAAAAGTGGACGGAGAGAATATCATTTTAATAAAAAATATGTTATGAAATACAAATTGGAACACCATTGTAGAATAAGACGACCGATTTGGGGGTGTTATAGCTAGTCTGACCCAAAATGTTATCATTTTCTTGTTCATTTCACATATTCAATTAATTCGTGAGACGATCACACGTAGAAATATAGCTATTTTAATAATAAAAAATGAATTGAAAAAAAATATAAACTTACTTCCAGAATTAGCTATACAGTGATCGTGATTCATACAGCATGCATCCAAGCGATCGCAGGGCTTCTCCCCAGGGCACCCACTGTATAAGAGCCCACAGTATTTCCCATATCTTAAAAATGGAGCTGCTGCATTTATTTAATTATTTCCATTTTTAAAATTATCACCTTAATTAATTTAAAATTAAAGGGAATAAAGAAAAGAAAAGAAAACATCCATAAATACACAGAAGATGGGTATGCATGTATACCTTCACAAAACATGGATTCACATGTGGTGCTGCACTGTTTAAACTGGAAAAGATTTTCAAGAAAATACAATTATAATAAAATGAAAAATAAATAAATAGAATTGATAGAAGGGTAAAAAAGTAATTACCAAGTTAAGACCAGCATTTGCATGGAGTCCGATGTTGAGGGCAGCAACACATGAAAAGTAGCTCAAAGTGATGATTGTAAGAATGAAGATAATTGATGTGTTTGCCATTAATGAAGTGATGAGGAAGTATGATGATTATGAATTCTTATTTATGGGAAGTGAATAGGTAGTTGAGGTGGAGTGTGCTGTTGTTAATTGTCCTTATATTACATGTCCACCCGTGAGTCGTGACGTGTTTTGTACTCTTGTTTCACACTACTCACCATAGGGGAATCATTTAAATAATCAATTAGTTCATTTGTGTTCATCACATATTGTGTTACTAACGAGTTAGTTAGTCGCCTAAGAGAAATTAGGCAAATTGAAGTGGTGCGTAATTGTGATACCGTTTAATTTTTGTTACATATACCATCTCCTAAAAGATTGCATCCCTCTCCCAATACTAATATTAAGAAAAGTAGTATTCCCTATGTATCATAAACAAATTCACAATTTTTAATTTTGTCCGTTCTATAAACAAGTTTATATCCTTAAATAAAGAAAACACACAAATCAATTATCCATCAACACACTTTAATTTCAAAATTGTCACCCCTTTACAACTCACACAACTTACTATTTATTACCTAAAAATATCAAACTACCCCTAAAAGTAAAGCAAAAGCAATTTTTTCTTAAACTCCGTATCTGCAGTAACCAAAAACTTCTCTTTGGGATTGAGGTAGTAACTTTTAGGAGTATTAAGGTATTTTTTTAATAAATAAATAATAAAGTATTCTCCCTCCGTCTCATTTCAATCTTTACATATTTCCAATTTGGGCGTCTCATTTCAATTTTTACATTTCCTTTTTTAGTAAATGAGACCCACACAAATTAATTATTTCTCTCTCCATGGACCCATACATTACGTAAAAATACACCAACCCACTTTATATTAAAATACAATTTCTCTCACCTCACTCCATATTAAAATACTACATTTCTTAATCTACGTGCAAAAAGCAAACGTAAAGTTTGAAACGGGACGGAGGGAGTATATGTTAGATGTGTTACCAAATATTGATATTAAGAAAATTAATAACTTTTAGGGGTATTAAGGTATTTTTTTAATAAATAAATAATAAAGTATATATGTTAGATGTGTTAGTTAGTGATGATATTTTTGTAAATAAAGTGTATATATGAAAAAAGATAGTTATTTTAACTATTTATCTCTTTTAGGAAGGTAAAAACTTTTATGGGATGACTCGAAATTGAAAGTGTGCAATATGAAATAAGACGGATGGAGTATTATTTTATTCTTTATCTTTCGAATTTAATGATAATTGACAAAAACTTGTGTGCACCCGGGCGATTGGGGCACACTGATGAGTGATATTTTCACCTAAATTTTAGTATCTTTTTATATGTATTTTCGTATTATTTTATCCGTATTTATGTGTTATTTGATTGTGTTTTGTGTTTTGTATTTTTATGGAAATGTGTGAAAATAAACTTAAATGTATGATTTTTCAAGTAAAAATGGATTCTAGACGCGAAAAGGAAGACGTAGGAAAAAACGAAGCTCAATTCGGAGTCCAAACGAGAAAGTTATTATTAAAATGGTGTGCTACTTTGCATGACTTGTTACACTTTCAAATATTGGACTTTTTGTCAGATCTTTAAATAGATAGAAAGCCAAGGAAGAGAGGATAACGTGAGCGTAAGAATCACTCGAATCAGATTTCGAATGTGGAAGTTATACGCGAAACGGTGAGACTGCGCTGCACCTACTCGATCCGATTATCGAGCACGCCCTACCGAGCACGACCCATGTACCGAACACGACCTGTGTTCGGTCAAAAGTCAATTTTTGGATCTATACATCTTCCAGAAGGTACTAGGCCCACAAATACATCATTTGACATACAAATTAGGCAGAAATCGCTCCTGGATCTAATCTAAACCTAATTCACACAATTTTTCACACACTTTCCTCTCCATTCCATCTACCCTTCATCCCATTCACCCATCCTTGATTCCATCCATCTACACTTGATCTTCTCCATCAAATTCATCATCCAAGTGATCAAGGAAGAAAGGGAGAGTGAAGATTGCAAGGAGAAGAAGGAGATCTCCATTGAAGGACTTCAAATGGGAATCTAATTCTAATTTTTGTGAACTTCTTTATAGTTTGATCATGGAATTTGTAGATTCAATTGTCTATGTTGTTTTCTCTAAGACTTTGATAGGCTAATCTCCTTTATGAGATTAGCTCCATGATTAGTGTTGGATAATTTAGTTTTTATGCAATTTGATTTTAATCTTGAATGGGCTTTGTGTATTTCTATCATTGAATGTTGATTGCTTGATGTATATGATGATATGTGTGATTAATTGTCATGAGCATGTGATTAGATTGAGAAATCAATTATGTGTTTAAGATAGTTTATTGAATCATTTATCATACACTTCATGTGCATTAATGTAGAATGAGATAGAGATATCCTTCTAGATTTAGAACCCTTTGATAGAACATTTGATTAGGTTGATCGAGAGATTGGTTGATTAGATGAGAGGACCCAAACCATTAGTAAATTCATAGTATCTTAAAAGGGAATATTGTCTATAATTTAGTACCTAATTAGGAAACTCGTAGAGTAATTAGTATATATTGGGAGGTGTTCATTTTGATCTCGATCCTATATTCTTTTGGGAGTCTTGTTGAGGGTTTACATCTTATCCATCTCGAGAGAGAGTTTAGGTAGAATTAGTGATCGCTCCTATGCTATGTCCATGATAGATTATAATTAATTGCATGATTACTTTATTATCTATGACATGATTGTTGTTAATCTCATCCTTGCATCATTTGGAACCCATCATTTATCTTTGTTTTTATCTTATTTCTTGCATTAGTTTAAGTGCGTTCATTTGCACGCTTATCCTCCATTCCATTCCATTTCGTCGTCCTTATAAAATCACGATAAACTTGAGATCGCTTAAACTCTAGTACCTTCCTTCCTGTGTTTCGATAAATTTTTTAATTGATCATTCCGACTATATACGGCCAATCAAATGGCACCGTTACCGGGAGGTAACGGTTGCTAGTAGTTTGACGAATGATTGTTTAGAGTGGTCTTAATAAGGATATTTTTTTCTTATTTTTGCATCTTATATTTGTTATAGAAAATTTTCTTCAAAATTTTCTATTTGTTTTAGAAAATTTTCTTCAAATTTTTCTTTCTCTTATTCGAGCATTCTTTGAGAAGGAAGAAGAAGGAGAACATGCCCAAAAATATGAGCTACATGGATATTCTTTGAGATATGGTAAATAGAAGTGTTCTTCCCACTATAAACACACAAGGAAATTTTCAAGAATTTCAAATACCAAATTGTGAGCCTAATTTGCAATCGAATTACGGAGTACAAGATATGCAATTTCAACAACAAGGTTATGAGAATTTTGGAGTTCCTCATTAAATGCATCAACAAGTATACTCTCAAGGTGTGGAAGATGTTTTTCAAGGAAAATTTTCTAGAAATCAAGAAGAAAATCAACCACAACTATGGGAAAATTTTCAAGACTCCAACACCTCTTATTCCACCCAAAATGACCACATAGCGATGCTTGGAGAAAAGTTGTTTGAAATGGTTATGGATCGCTTAGAAGAGGGGAGGAAGTCTAATCAAGTGTGGATTGATATAATTGGAAACTTGTGTGAAACGATGATGAATAAAATGGTAGCATTCAATGCTAAGTTGAATTCATTGGAGCACCAAGTAAGTCAAATCGTGTCGACCGTGGAGAGACTTCAAGAAGAGAACAACAAGTCTTCTACCTCCGTAACAAAGAGCGAATGCATGGTCGTTAAGGCTAGAAAAGAGGATAGTTTGAGGGTTGATGAGGTTATGAAGGAGAAGAGAGAAAGAGTTCCGAAGTGGGTGAAAGCCAAAGAGTTGAAAGAAGAGTTGAAGGGAGAATTCAATAGATTTGTCGAGTCTCTTGAAGAGATGGTAGAGAAAGTTGAGATTCAAAATCAAGAAGAGATTCTCTCCCTTATGGAAGAAAAGAAGCCTCCGAAAACTAAGATCATGGATTCTACTCCCCACAAGCCAAAACCTTCTCATTCTATTGAAATTTCAAATTCTCTTAAGAACTTCCATGATTTTATTGATAAAAATTTGTTTGGTGATTGTAGGAAAAAGGTTGCAAGAGGGCATCAACACTTGTCAATGCCTGAATTTTTACTGGGGGATGTGGTTGAAGTTCAAAATACATATAAAGCCCCATGGAAAAAGTGGAACAAGTGGAAAGGGTCATTCCTTGTGAAGAACGCCTTCAGAGAACAATTGCTTGAGCTATTTAACAAGAAAGGAAATGTTCTTGTGGTTGAACGTGAGGGCACAAGACACTACTTCAAGAAGAAACTTATGATAGTGCCTAAAGACTATTCAAGACCACCATGAACTAAAGACTATTGTCCGGCTTGAAGACGTTAAACTTAGCGCTAGATGGAAGGCAACCCATCATTATCTTTATTGTTTTATTTCGTGTTTTCAATAAGGATTGTGGATTTGATGTTGTTTTGTAATTTTTGGCATGTAGGTTGATTGTGCTCGTGAGGAAGATATGTGTTGAAGATACAAATGGTGCTTGATTTGAAGTGGGTAAGTACGTCACACTACTTTTTACAAACTTAACTCGAAATTCTTGTTTCAATTTAAGTTTGGGGGGATATGGCATGGTTTGACATACTTTGTCTTGAAGGCATATACTTTTCGTATTTTGGGCTAATTTTAAAATTTTTCTCATGAGTTTTGGTTTGATTTTGGTCCATTTGGTTGTGTTGAAGTGCATATTAGTCCATATTTTCAGTGTAATTGTTGAGCTAATGATTTTGATGAGTTGTTTAGCATAAATAAAGTGTAGTGGAAGCATGAATTGAGCCCGGAGATCAAGTCGAGATTCGTTGCGTATTCAATCCGGAAGCTAGTGCCAACCATTTCCACTACCAAATGCCTATTGAGGGAGTTTACTCTATACTCTACAACTTCTAGTTGCTTGACATGAATTTATTTTGATTTGAATTGGTGAGATTAGCATGCTACTTCAAGTGTTATGTTTGTGGGGGGTTTATCTTTTGTAATTTAGGATTTCATTTTCAATCAAAGATGAGAATTTTTATGAGCTTACTTGATCATGGATGATATAGAATGTGAACTTTATTGTTAATGATGGATGGTTTTGTCATTTTTGCATGTTATATGTTTTGATTATTTGTTGTTTGGTGAGTCTTTTCTTATATGTTTTGTGTGTATTTTTATTTTTGTTTAGGGTCGTTTTGGTGGTTTATTTTTGGGATGTCGTGAGTCATTTTTGGATGTGAGTGATGATATGTTGTGGGAATAAGTGAGGACAAATTATGATTAAGAATCTCTACACTTTCAAATTGTGACATGTTTTACTTAACTTGTTCCATTTTGAGATGGATGTGGTGTAATAAGTTTCTTAAGGTCCAATGCATAAAACTTGTGAGATTTGAGCCTCAACCGTGCATACATGATATTTCTTCATGAGTGGATCGTTGTGTTAGATAAGCTAGAACTTGCTCAAGGACTATATGATCGAGCCCGATTAGTGGAGATTAGTGATATGATTTAAGGTCATTCTTGTCATTAATAGTCATTGTCATATATTTCCCTACCATGAACATCATTCCTAGTTAACCATTTTGAGCCTTAATGCCTTTTTATTGTGAATTTAGCATATTACAAGTCTTGATTACCCACATGAGCCTTATATATTTACTCTTTTGTGTGAGTGATTGAGGACATGGTAGCTAGAAAGGTTTGAAAAGAAAGAAAAAGAAGAAAGGAAATGGTAAGAAGGAAGAAAAATGATGAAAAGTGCACAAACAAGAACGCACATGCCACCTTAAGACAAGAAAATGAGCAAAGCAACAACAAATATGTTCAAGAAATCAAAAGTCAAAGAAAGGAAGCATGCATCAAAAGAAGAGTAAAAATCAAAAGGAATGATGATGGTTAGTGCTTATGTTCAACAATGATAGAAAGGAAGAAAGAAAAGTGGGGAAGTTGAGGAAGTTGATCATCTCTTCGATTACTTACACTAGATTAGTCACTATTACTCATATTCTCCCTACCCAACCAAAGAGTCTATCATTACATTCTAATTAAAGACCTTTTTGATCATTGATTGAAACTTTGGTGGTTTGTGAATATAGTCCACGAGCAAGTCTATAGCAAGTCGAGTCAATCGATTGATGAGTAGTGATTTACCCCACTTTATAGAGTGTTGAGAGAAATTGATATCCAATGAGAGGCTTGGACTAAGAGGGACTATATTACACTTTTATTCTCTTTGAATTGAACTTGTTAATATTTTTTGCATGTCATGAGTTTAATGTTGTAGGATGACTTAGCATACTTTGTAGTTCTTATTATTATTTATGTGTTATTACTTATGTTCGTTTAGTCTTTTCTTAGGTGAAAATCTCACCCCTTGGTTTGTCATTTATGTTGTTCGGGGATGCACAATACGATAAATTTGGGGGTGTGATGAGTGATATTTCACCTAAATTTTAATGTCTTTTTATATGTGTTTTCGTATTATTTTATCCGTATTTATGTGTTATTTGATTGTGTTTTGTGCTTTTATGGAAATGTGTGAAAATGAACTTAAATGTATGATTTTTCAAGTAAAAATATATTCTAAATGTGAAAAGGAAGACGTAGAAAAAAACGAAGCTCAATTCGGAGTCCAAACGAGAAAGTTATTATTAAAATGATGTGCTACTTTGTATGACTTGTTACACTTTCAAATATTGGACTTTTTGTCAGATCTTTAAATAGATAGAAAGCCAAGGAAGAGAGGATCACGTGAGCACAAGAATCACTCGAATCGGATTTTGGATACGGAAGTTATGCGCGAAACGGTGAGACTGCGCTGCACCTACTCGATCCAAGTACTGAGCACGCCCTACCGAGCACGATCCGTGTACCGAACACGACCCGTGTTCGGTCAAAAGTCAGTTTTTGGACCTGGACGTCTTCCAGAAAGTTTTATGCCCACAAATACATCATTTGGCATACAAATTAGGCAGAAATCGTTCCTGAATCTAATCTATACCTAATTCACACCATTTTTCACACACTTTCCTCTCCATTCCATCTACCCTTCATCCCATTCACCCATCCTTGATTCCATCCATCTACACTTGATCTTCTCTATCAAATTCACCATTCAAGTGATCAAGAAAGTAAGAGAGACTGAAAATTGCAAGAAGTAGAAGGAGATCTCCATTTAAGGACTTCAAAGGGAAAATCTAATTCTAATATTTGTGAACTTCTTTATGGTTTATAGTTTGATTATGGAATTTGTAGATTCAATTATCTATGTTGTTTTCTCTAAGACTATGATAGGCTAATCTCCTTTGTGAGATTAGCTCCATAATTAGTGTTGGATAATTTAGTTTTTATGCAATTTGATTTTAATCTTGAATGGGCTTTGTGTATTTTTATCATTGAATGTTGATTGCTTGATGTATATGATGATATGTGTGATTAATTGTCATGGGCATGTGATTAGATTGAGTAATCAATTATGTGTTTAAGATAGTTCATTGAATCATTTCATCATACACTTCATGTGCATTAATGTAGAATGAGATAGATATATCCTTCTAGATTTAGAACCCTTTGATAGAACATTTGATTAGTTTGATTGAGAGATTGGTTGATTAGATGAGGGGACCCAAACCATTAGTGAATTCAAAGTACCTTAAAAGGGAATATTGCCTATGATTTAGTACCTAATTAGGAAACTCGTAGAGTAATTAGTATTTATTAGGAGGTGTTCATTTTGGTTTCGATCCTATGTGTTTTTGGGAGCCTTATTGAGGGTTTACATCCTATCCATCTCTCGAGAGAGTTTAGATGGAATTAGTGATCGCTCCTATGCTATGTCTATGATAGATTATAATTAATTGCATGATTACTTTATTATTTATGTCATGATTGTTGCTAATCTCATCCTTGCATCATTTGGAACCCATCATTTATCTTTGCTTTTATCTTATTTCTTGTATTAGTTTAAGTGCGTTCATTTTCACGCTTATCCTCCATTCCATTCCGTCGTCCTTATAAAATCACGATAAACTTGAGATCGCTTAAACTTTAGTATCTTCCTCCCTGTGGTTCGATAAAATCTTAATTGGTCATCCCGACTATATACGACTAATCACACTCCGTGCGCCTTTAAAATTTTGTGTTAAATTGTAGTATATATTTTAGTATAAATATGTGCGTCATTTATTTTCTGAAGAAAAATAAAAAAAATTAATGAAAAGTGTATACCTTTTGAACAAAATGGTGTACCCTTACTAATTAAAGTGTATACTCTTTATAACAAAACAATGTTCCCTTACCCATAATACTAAATTCTAAAGGCGCACGGTATGTCCCCAGGTGCACGCAAGCCTCACTCATGATAATTTTATGGTATAATTATAATTTTATCGGGAGTTCAAAATCAAAATTGTCACATACAAATTTACTTTATTCAAAATAGTCTCAAGAAACTTAATTTCTCCTAAATAGTCTCATAATTTTTAAATTCTCACCAAAATGGTCACTTTTATTTAAAAATGTCCAATTTTTCTAATTCTATGGAATGTGGCTGAATCGATGCTTTGACAAAGTTATGAGATAAAATTGGTAAAAAAAATACTTGTTTTAAGACGAAATTGAAGCAAAACTGAAAAGTTTTGGACGAAATTATGTCCTAACTGTTTTGGGTTATTGTCAAATAAAATAGAAAGATAAGGGACGATTTATATTTTAAATTCTAACGAGAAAGATTTAGATTTTTCATCCTGCATACGTAAGTTGTACTTGTCTAATGCACATAGCAAGAAATACAAACACTAAGACATTCGATGGGGTTATTTAATAAAATATTTTTATTTTTTATTTTATTTAACAAAATAGAGTATTTGCATGCTTTGTTAATGAAATAAGGAGAAGCGCCACTAGAAGTGGCGCCTATGCTTAGAATCTTGTTTTTGACCATTTTTTATTCTCCTCAGTCAAATCAAATATGTACTCCCATATCCGTTTTTAAGGGTATCATTTGTTTTTTGACACGGAGATAAAGGAGTATTATTATTTAATGTGTAGTGGGTAGATAATGTGTAAATTTTACCTTTTTACCCCTCCACCTTATTAATATGAGGGGGCAAATGAGTAATTTGCAAATGCATTTAGGGTTAGTATGAGTATTATTAGTGGGTCTCTCATTGTACATAAATGAAAATGAAACCCTCGGGTATGAACGCCGTAAATGATAAAATGGAACCCTTGAAAGTGGACGGAAGGAGTATGTATGTTTATATTTAAAATTATTTTAAGTTTTTATATATGAATAAAGATTTAATATATTATTAAAAAATTATAAATAATCTTAAAAAGTGTGATACTTCATCCGTCCCGCTGATAAGTGTTTGTTTGTTTTCTGCACGTGGATTAAGGAGTGTAATATTTTAATGAGTAATGGGGTAAGAGAAATAATATTTTAATGTAGAGTGAGTAGTTGTATATTAGTGTTGATTGTGGGCCTCATGTGTAGTGAATTGAGTATAATAATATTATTGTGTGTGTCACATCAACCCAAAAAGAAAATGGATACTTTGTATTGGGACGAACCAAAATGGCGAAATGAACACTTATCAAGGGAACAGAAGGAGTATAATATACTCAATGTGTCAACTTTAATTCTACATAGTCTATTTTAATTCGTCACAATTTCTAATTCACACATTTATAAAATAAAATAACACTTAATTAATATGCATTCTCACAATATACTTTAAATTCAAAATTTTCATTCTTTTTTAACATATATAATATACTTTAATTTTAAAGTTATCACTCTTATCTAACACACATTACCTTACGCTTTACTACTATTTATTTATTACCTAAAAATGCTAAAATATCCAGAAGCCAATAAAGTAAAAATAACAATTTTCAAATAATGTGTGATAAAAAAAAACATGAACATGTAGACTGGCTATGGCATATTACAACAATAATGAGATGATTGAAGAGGATTTAATTAATAACATCACAACACACTTTAATTTCAATTTTTTAAAAGTTAAATTACTTTAATATATTATACTTGGCTTTGTGGATTGATCTTGGATATACTATTGAGGATCACTTGGGTGACCCGTGATCACCCATGTCCCTCTCACATGAGGGGGTGGGGGTCCACATGTCAGGGGGTGGCCTCCACCCCCTCATGTGAGAGGGTCATGGTGATGGTGCTTGGATCGTTTGGTTAACGTGACCCGTTAGGATTCCATACATTTCTAATATCAGCGGAAGCAATAAATCATAGAAACGATTACCGTTCACAGGGTATGTTGAAGAAAGATGATTCACGCTGGCAGACTGTGCAGTCCCACGAGAATGACCATAACTTCCTCGTCTGATGTCAGAATTGAATAATCTTTGTGCTCAGACGATCCTCTCTTCAAGGGATTTCCGTCAGTATATTGATCATTGAATTCTGAGTACTGTACGATTTTATATCAATTTCGTAAGGTGGCGGACAGCAGCAGCAAACTACCTTCTGATCTTCTGCCGTATGTCCCAAGTCCGATCTCGACGTCGTGAGCGCGACGATCTACGAGACCTCCTCAAACTGCTCTTAACCCTCATCACACGTGAATAATGAATTAGATTAGATTAGATTAGAGTTCCAGATAAGCTGAGATGACTTATATACATGGGCTACAGCAGGGACCAGGAGGAGAAATTGGGTTGGGCCTCCATTGGGCTTAAGTATCCAAGTTTAGCCCAAAGCTTATACTTAAGTCCAATAATAATAATATATTCCACTAAAATATTATTACTGCACTGCCTTTCCAATCCCAAAATTACGTTTTGGGCTCCTTCTTATTATGAGCCCGTTAGTCTCCACATGTTTAAGATATACAATGTCCATTAATTAATTTAAGTTACTGACAACTCAATTAATTAATATCACATCCAAGAGTAGTACCACTCAACCTCATTATCATGCCGGAATAAATTACAACTGCAGGGTTTACATGATAATCCTTATGAGCTCCTCAAGGGGACATCATCAACCTATGATGGACACGGATTCCTTCTACAATCAACAGCACACCATAGAGACAGCACTACTTCCCTACTCATCGAGTTTGTTGATTTAATTACATGTAAATCTCACCCATTGATGAATCAAAGAAATACATACTGCCCTACGTGTCGAGGTTATTGTATAGGGATTAAGAGCACGAACTTCCATAATAACAGAGATCAAGTTCTCCTATAAGTCAGTATAAGTCGAACGATCTCAAGCGGTCCTGCTCAATACACACAAGTGCACTAATGTGATTCTACAGCCAAGACAAGCTAATACCAAACCACACTACAACCATCCCGATAGAGAGTCCCCGTCTATCTCGGTTGTGAGCGTCTGTTTATACTTTATAAAGAAACCGATAATATGATCTTCCGCGTGTTGTCGCACAACATATTATCTACGGTATAATGTAGCATATAAATAAATTATAAGACGCAATCATTTGATCATATGATTCTCATTTCAAATTAATTGTTATAACATTGTTCATACAAAAAACTAGACTTTTAGTATACAATCCAACAATCTCCCACTTATACTAAAAGACTATGTTGTCAAGTCTTCTGCCATACATCTGATTTTCACTCCCACTACACGACCATCAAAAGCTCTCGCCTTAAGGTCCCTGTAAATGGATTTACTAGGTTATCATCCGATGCAATCTAGGTGACAACAACCTTTCCCTCATCATACGATTTCTCGTAACAGGTGGTACTCGCGCTCCATGTGTTTAATTGCTTTATGGACTTGTGATTCCTTCAAGTTTGCAACTGCACCAATATCATCAATATAAATTGTGATAATCTTGGGCAAACTTAGAATCACATCAAAGTCCATCATGAAGTTTCTAGAGTCATACAGATACTTTGGATGCCTCATAGGCTGCAATTTATCATCTTTCCATGATGGAATCCGGAGTCTGAAATATATTTCTATATAACACTCCTCCACACTATGACTCAACTTCTTAAAATTAAACACATAACCTTGAGGTGGATTTACTGCCGTCCAATCTGACTAAAAAATACGAATCTACGTAATCCACAAGAAGCAGTGAATCTGCCCTGTAAGCCTACATATAATTTCCAGTCCTTCTCAGGCACTTCATATATGTCTTACCACAATTCATCATTCTTGTTCCGGGTTACGTTGATACCCACTGTTCATGCCATCGGCAAAACAGTTATCCAATCTCGTTCATAGCATTCCTTAGATTAAGCTTCCTCATTTGCCGAAGCATAAGGAACTGCTTTCATCTTCTTTATCTACTTTTGTGTCACAAGACACATTCACTTAGATAAATTCACATGCTAAAATAAGTAAGGATCGTATCATTTTGCTAAACTTGAGCTAAGCCTAACATCCTTTCTTGTGATCCGTATTACCATGATCAAAAGGATATTTTTGCTCCTCTTAAGTCCTTCATATCATACTGCTTTATCAACTATACCCATACGCCCGACAATACTCTTTCATTGTCTCCAATGAGCAAGATACTATCTACGTATAGTACAAGAAATACCACCACATTTCCGTCACTCTTTTCAATACACAAGACATATCCGAGCATTGATAAAATCCATATCACTGGATTTCTTCATCAAAACGGATGTTCTATAATTTTGAAGCTTGCTTTAGTCCATTGATGGACACTTTTAAGCTTAATATCAAAATGCTCTTAGCTCTTTGCTAGATGTTTTCCTCAAGACTTCCAAATAGGAAAGTTGTCTTGACATCTGTTCGCTATCCCTCATAATCCATATGAGTAGCAACAGGTAAAAGAGTCCGGATCAACTTAGGCATAGCTACCGGCGAACAGGTTATCTCATAATCGAACCCTTTCTTTCTGAGTATACCTTTTTCGCAACAAGCTTTGCTTCCAAGGTTTTTACCTTACCATATGATCCTCTTTTATTTTGTATGACCACTTCCAATGGCTTTCACACCATTTAGTAGTCTTACAAGCATCCAGACGTAATTTAAAATCTATCGATTCTATTTTAACATCATTGCACTAGCTAAGATATCGTATTTCGATCTTGTAGTACTTCGTCGTATCTGTGGGTTCAATCCATGTTTACTAGGGATTAAGTCTTACGACTCTCTGAAAACATGTATTAAACAGGTTGTCGAACATCCCTTCCACTACGACAAGGCATTACATGCAATTGTGTATCAGACGTGACATGCGTTGCAGTTTACCTTGTGGTATATCCTCTTGCACAATTGGTACTAATACTTTGTGTTTTCTTCTCACATCCTTTAGGACAATTTATAAATGGGTATGTGATTTATTACATAGTCCATTTCCAAAAATCTAGTGTTTGTGTTAACAATCACTCTTTAATCTTTTAGACTAAATAAATCACCTTCATTTTTATAGCATATCCCACAAACAGACAAACATTCAAATGAATTACTGTTTCTAGGGCTTATCCATAAAATGAATTAAGTAATTCCAAATAATTCATCATCTATCTAATCATTACCATAAGAGTCTTATTCCTTCTATCCACCACACCATTCAGCTGGGGCTTGCCCGGTGTAGACCACTTGAGATTTAATCTCAACCTCTGATTAATAGCTCCTAATTATTCTAAGAGGTACTCGTAATGACGATTAAATCGTCATTACTTGATATATTTTCCATGATGCTTTACTGTACCAACCTTGCAATTCTTGAATAAATCAAAGAACTTAGACATGCAGTGCATCAAATAAATATATCAGTATCTAGAATAATCTTCGATTATTCATTACCACCTCTCGCCTGGATAATATTAGGTCCGCTTGAATCAGAATGAACCAATTCCAACATATATATCTTTGGCTCTACACCCCTTTACCTTGAAAAGGTAATTAATCATTTTTATTTCTAAGTAAGACTCGCAAGTCCGATAGTTTTCACTTCAGATAAACCTTACGGTCCATCTGCTATCAACTTTTGAGTCCTACTCAAGTAAAATGATCTAGTCTTAGACGCCAAATGCATGTTTAGTTCATCTCCGAAAGTTCCTTTCTCTTACTAAGATCAGAAGATGCATTATTAATAATTATTTATTGCATCTGTGGAATATACATGATTTAAGAGTATACAAATTGTCAATAACGTACCTTAACAGATTATAGCTCCATCCTTCATTACTATGACCATGTCATTTAAATGAAATGGAGTATCTATCCGTAAATGCATAGAAACTGAAATAAAATGCTTTCTATGAAAACGTACGTAAAGAGAATTTCTCATAATCAAACGTCTATTCATATCGTAAGATAAATAAACAACTCCCACTGCAACAGCCACTACTCTCGTAGTATTACCCATGTCCATAATAATCTCATCATCACTAAGTTACACGCTTTTAGTGATTCCGGTATCTACACACAACGTGTCAGTAGATGCCATCAATATTCATGCTTCAACAACTAGTGAATGAGATACTAACTTTGTTCACATCTCGATGAAAATGGATTTCCTTTGCCACATATTTTGTCAGAAATTCCCCACCATATACAACCTCTTTGTAATTCAGGTGGAACTTGCTTAAAACATTTAGGCAAACATGAAGAATAAAATTGACTTAGGTTTCCCCTTAACTTCTATTCCATGTATTTCCAATTCATTCATCAAATTCAATCATGACCTACCGCATTTTAACTTACTCAAGTATCCGAAGAGTTACATGAGACCATCATATTTCTATGAATCTCTTATCTCTTCACCAGAGACTTTAATATGCATCATGATAAGTCTTTTGTGAGAACACACATGTATTTCTTAAGCAGTAAAATTAGAATCCAAGATTCTTTTCTAATCATCTAATTTTGGACCAGTAAATATAATTTCTTTTAGTCAACCATAAGTGAAATAAAACAATTTGAAATTCAGAGAATCATAAAAAAATACACCGATAAAATCTTCGAATTTATCCATTTATATTGATTCCCTCAAAACAATATAAAATATAAATTCACCGACATCTCAAGCACCGTGAGTTTGCAAGCCACGATAGTGTGGACGTTTACAAACCCGAACATTTACAAGAAAAGGTTTTACCCATTAATTTCATTTGTCAATCTAACTTTATGACAAAATAATTAATAGTCGGTTCCTCTTTAGCCATGCAAATAAAAGCAGTGACTTCAATGGGGATGATACTTATTATTTACACCTAAGTGTACACCATTATTTGAACCCAAGTCCATTGCGCAAACTTATGTGCCTTACAGATGGAGAAGTACACACGCGCTTGGATAATTTCCTACAATCATCAATTATAAGTTTGTACCAGTGAACCGCATATAAGCTCATCCGATAGGGAGGAAGGTCTATGCCAACGCGCAAGTTCATATGCATCACATTACAAACATAATTATTTAATGAAGTCTGCTCCAGCAATCTATGAATAAACTCATCCGATGGGGAGGAAGGCTCTAATGCCGACGTGCAAGTTTATTCACATTACTAACAAACCAATAATGGAGGCCGCGGGAATTAATTATCAATCCCCTCTCCCACTTAGTTATTTAAAAGCAAGGGTTTTTACATGAATATAATATTCAGAATAATATACGCAACCTAGCATGCTCATACTTCCAAATATATAACAATAATTGACCAATAAAACAATTATAGAAGTTATATATAAAGAAATAAATTGCCAAAAATAAGTTGACTTGATCAACACTCTAACATACATGCATATAATATACCAAATATAATGCGCAATCTAGCATGCTTCTATTTAAGGCAATAAATTATAGATAATCATGCATACATATATAACAATAATCAATTAATAAATCAATTATAATAGTTATATAATAGCGAATTCGATTGTTCGCCACCAATCACGAATGCGGACAACTGCGACGGGGATCGACCTCCCCGCAGCCTGCTCCACCACTCCGGCACCCTGCCCGATCATATTGTGAAGACTCATGTGGAATCTGATGCAGACCAGTCGAACTTGATGCAAACTCGCTCGAACCTAGTGCAGAGTCGATCGAACCTGATGCAAACCAATCGAACCTGATGTGAATCTGCTTGAACCTGGTACAACATTGATCGAACCTAATGTAGAACAATCGAACCTGATGCAAATCCGTTCGAACCTGGTGCAGCATCGATCGAACCTGATACAGACCAATCGAACCTGATGCAAATCCGCTCGAACCTGGTGCAGCATCGATCGAACCTAATGCAGACCAATCGAACCTGATGCAAATCTGCTCGAACCTGGTGCAGCATCGATCGAACCTGATGCAGACCAATCAAACCTGATGCAAATCCGCTCGAATTGTCGCTCGTCCAAGGGCCTACTTGCACGGTACCAAGTTCAGCCCAACGCGCAACATCAAACTACACCAACTGTCGTTCAGGGTTCGCAACTGTAGGAACCAGGAAATCCAATCTCCACCGTCCAGAATCTACTCCTATGAGTTTTGAACATGTTGTCCAAATTACAGGTCGATCCAACGGTTAGTTTCAGAGAAACAGCTCTATTCCCTCGACTGCGCGGAACAGAATCGCCCAAAAACTGCTATTATTTTCAGCGTATTCCCGACAACACAAAGCTTCAAATACGATCTTCACCGTTCAGAATGTACATCCACAAATTCCGAACGTGCTGACCAAATTACAGGTAGATCCAACGGTTAGTTTGTGAGAAACGGCTCTTTTCCCTCGACTGCGCAGAACAGAATCGCCCAAAAAACTACTTCTGTTTTTGGCGTATTCCCGACAATACAAAGCTTCAAATACGATCTTCACCGTTCAGAAAGTACATCCACAAAGTCCGAACGTGCTGGACAAAATTCAGCCTGATCCGACGGTTGAAACTCCAGTTATTACCTCTGCAATATCACTGCGCTGGATTTTCTCTCAATTTCTTCCTTCCATGTGAAATTGACGAACAGTTTTCGTCGAATCCTCTCACACACAACCATCAACGAACAGATATGATATAGGGTATATTTCACATAGGGATATTCATGGTTTGCGCAGTAAAACCAAAATCCTAAACATGCGATCCTAATTTTGAAAAATTAATCACATAAACCCTAGCCTAACGTGTCACGCTTCACCACGAAACCGAAGCTCTGATACCAATTGATGGCGCTTGGATCGTTTGGTTAACGTGACCCGTTAGGGTTCCATACATTTCTAATATCAGCGGAAGCAATAAATCATAGAAACGATTACCGTTCACCAGGGTATGTTGAAGAAAGATGATTCACGCTGGCAGACTGTGCAGTCCCACGAGAATGGCCATAACTTCCTCGTCTGATGTCAGAATTGAATAATCTTTATGCTCAAATGATTTTCTCTTCAAGGGCTTTCCATCAGTATATTGATCATTGAATTCTGAGTATTGTACGATTTTATATCAATTTCGTAAGGTGGTGGACAGCAGCAGCAAACTACCTTCTGATCTTCTGCCGTATGTCCCAAGTCCGATCTCGACGTCGTGTGGGCGACGATCTACAAGACCTTCTCAAACTGCTCTTAACCCTCATCACACGTGAATAATGAATTAGATTATATTAGATTAGAGTTCCAGATAAGCTGAGATGACTTATATACATGGGCTACAGCAGGAACCAGGAGGAGAAATTGGGTTCGGCCTCCATTGGGCTTAGGTATCCAAGTTTAGCCCAAAGCTTATACTTAAGTCCAATAATAATAATATATTCCACTAAAATATTATTACTGCACTGCCTTTCCAATCCCAAAATTACGTTTTGGGCTCATTCTTATTATGAGCCCGTTAGTCTCCCCATGTTTAAGATATACAATGTCCATTAATTAATTTAAGTTACTGACAACTCAATTAATTAATATCACATCCAAGAGTAGTACCACTCAACCTCATTATCATGCCGGAATAAATTACACCTGCAGGGTTTACATGATAATCCTTATGAGCTCCTCAAGGGGACATCATCAACCTATGACGGACACGGATTCCTTCTACAATCAACAGCACACCATAGAGACAGCACTACTTCCCAACTCATCGAGTTGTTGATTTAATTACATGTAAATCTCACCCATTGATGAATCAAAGAAATACATACTGCCCTACGTGTCGAGGTTATTGTATAGGGATTAAGAGCACGAACTTCCATAATAACAGAGATCAAGTTCTCCTATAAGTCAGTATAAGTCGAACGATCTCAAGCGGTCCTGCTCAATACACACAAGTGCACTAATGTGATTCTATAGCCAATACAAGCTAATACCAAACCACACTACAACCATTCCGATAGAGAGTCCCCGTCTATCTCGGTTGTGAGCATCTGTTTATACTTTATAAGGAAACTGATAATATGATCTTCCGCGTATTGTCGCACAACATATTATCTACGGTATAATGTAAGTAGACTATTGCATCGTGCATATAAATAAATTATAAGACGCAATCATTTGATCATATGATTCTCATTTCAAATTAATTGTTATAACATTGTTCATACAAAAAGCTAAACTTTTAGTATACAATCCAACACATGGGTGACCACGGGTCACCCAAGAATTACCCTATACTATTACAGTCTCGCAAACAAGTTTATGTTTTTTATTACACATTATTTGAAAAAAGTCGAAGTGTATCGTGCATTGTATTCACCCATACACCCTTCTATCTCCAAGCCTCCTTATTACTCATCTTCTATTCATTTTCAAGGGGAATCGAATTCGGGTCACTCACCTTGGTGAGGAGTCCGGTGACCAAATGAGCTAGCCCACTTAGTTAACTATAATGGCAATATAATCAAACCAAATCAACCTAAGAATATATGTTTAATTTATTTTATTTTACTCTGTTAAAATCTAAATAATACAATAAAATATTTAGTCTATTTGAGTTAATATGTAAATTGGGAAGTTAAAGACTTTTGTGAGAACATTTTAAAAGAAAGTGATAACATTTTTAATAAAAATTGATAACTTATTATGAAAACGAAAAACATAATATGGTTTCTCTGCGAAACGGTCTCAAATAAAATAGTTCATTTCTTAAATAGCTATTACTACTTTTTATTAAAGATATTAATATTATTTTTCATTAAAAATGTTATTACCTTTTATTTATACACATAAATTATTCATAAAATAATTCACCGAACCACTATCATTTTTATTAATTCGAATATCATTTTTTGTTAAAATATTAAAAAATAATTATAATCCTCAATTAATGTAAATAAGTATTATTATATTATTTTTAATTAAAAATAATTATAAATAACACATAATATTATAACATAGAACAAGAGTTATTATAATTCTTAATTACTTATATTTATATTAAGACAAGAATATAAATTTTAAAAATATTAAACATATTATAATAAATAAATATTAAATACATAATAAATTTTACATTAACAATAATATTATATTAAAAATGAAATATTATATTTAGACATTTAATTATAATTATATACACACACACACACACACACATATATATATATATATATATATATATATATATATATATATATATATATATATATATATATATATATATATATATATATATATATATATATATATATATATTCGGGTAAATTTTGGGCTGGGTACGTGTAAAAATAAAAGAACCCAAACCCTACCCTTACCCGTATAGTTCCCTTTTGAATTCAGATACTACCTGACCCGTTATCCAATTTTACCCAATTTTTTCACACCCGATATGCAGGTAACCGTCGGGTAACCCAACCCGACAGGTAAAATTGTCATCCCTAGATGTGCATGGTGATTACTTCTATATATATTTCTAACTAATTTATATTAAAGAATATTCCCTAAATTGTTGTACATAAAATACAACAAATTTAAATAACATAATTTGTATACTTATATGTACTTAAAAAATATTTTTAGTAAATTATATTATAACATCTTAAAATCATATTTTAATGCATAATTTATCATATTTAAAAAAAAACATACTTTAACTACCAATAAATATACTTTATTTATATAACGATCATATTTTAACACGTCTTACAGACCGTCTTACATAAGTAACATCTCACAAGAAACTTTATTATTTTGCAAATATAATGACAGAAATAACAAATTCTGCACAAAACATATATAATCATTTTTACATGACTATATTTTAAATTTAAGCGAAATATTTTGTTTATAAACATTTCATTCATATATATTAGATAATAAAAATATATATACTTACTAATAAATAAAAACTTATATAGTTTGTTAGCAAATTTTTAACGAAATTTTATGTTACCTTTTATAATATTAAAATGTACTTCCTCCATTCCAAGCCAGGTTTACATTTTGCAATTTTGATTTGTGGCAGTGCAATATTTACATAATCCTTTTTGTTAAGTAGGATCCATATAAAATAATTAATACAATTTCATAGGCCCAACACACAATGGTAATACAACTATTTATTACATACTCATTAAAATATTATATTCAATAATCCACTACACATTAAAATATAAAATTTTTTTAATCTACATACAAAAAACAAACATAAATATTTGCAAGAAATGGAGAGAGTAAAAAAAACATTTATTAAAAATATACTTCTTCGTCCCCACCACAAGAGTTATATATACTATTTTTATTAAGATTAATTAATATAGTATTTTAATGTTTAGTGGGTTGAAAGATATAATATTTTAATGTATAGTGCGTAGATGTAATAGTATTGTGTGTGGGTAGGGCTGTCAATTTTATCCGCGGGTTCGGATACCCATACCCTATCGAGTAAAGGTAGGGTAGAGCATATTCGAGTATCGGGTAGGGTAGTACCCGTACCCGCTTGAAAATGTTGAAGGTAGGGATATGATATGATATTTATAAAATACCCGATTACCCGTTTACTTTTTGTGTATATATATATATGGAGTATATTTTATTATATTTTATATTTATACATAGACATATAGATATATATTTTTGTATAATCTGAAAAATTGTTCCACTTTATAACGCACATACTAGTGTACATCACATTACTTATTTGATTTAAGAAAACAAAAGGCTTCAAGGGTATGACTAATAAAATGATATCCTCTAATATTTTATATCAATTTTTATTTTAATTATTGGTGGATTGATGCAGGCTACTCACATCTCAATCTTCTTCTTTATTTTTTTTAATCTTTTGCATTTACTTTGATTTTCTTACATCATTGTGTATTTTAGAGTGGTATATTGTTTGGTTGACAAGGGTAGCCATTTAAAAATTTCGGATAACCGTTTATCCGCGGATTATCCATTACCCGATAGATATTATTCGTACTCTACCTGATGATACATTGAGGGTAATAGGGTAGGGTAATGGTA
Organism: Pogostemon cablin; assembly: GCA_023678885.1. Taxonomy (NCBI): domain Eukaryota; kingdom Viridiplantae; phylum Streptophyta; class Magnoliopsida; order Lamiales; family Lamiaceae; genus Pogostemon; species Pogostemon cablin. The sequence continues at coordinate 5,369,834 of CM042978.1, read as the reverse complement.
ATAAAAATAAGATGTGGGTAGTATATGGATTGGGCATACCCGTGTCATACCCTACCCGTTTACACCCTTATGTGTGGGGTCTATAAATATATTAATTATTTTGTGTGTATCTCATCTACCAAAAAGGGAAATACAACTCTTACCCAAAGCATATTCCTCCTATGAAACAATAAAAATTTCTTACTTTCTATTTCCGTCGGTCCAAAATAAATTTTATCATTCAAAAATTAAAATATCAAATCAATTTTTAACCTTAAAGTTACATTTCAATAATAAATTTACCACTTTAAACTAAAACACATTATAACAAGTTCATAAAATTGGTCAAAACATAATTTTTTCTTAAATTTTATATCTACAATATTTCGGTACAATTTAATATGAAACGAGAGGAGTTGTATTTATGTAGCTTGACATATAGTACATCTTTTGCTATAGATACACACAATCCTAATAGAAGGGAAATAAAAACTGTAGTGAGCTACAGTGAAAGTGAAAATTCCCCTTTCCTAGGCTATGAATCCATTAGTGTATTAATTTTTAAGGTTGGTTATAAGAGCTTCCATGCTCGACCGCCATTGGTTGAGAACTTCTTCAATCGACCGAAGAACATAACGAGTATAAGGACGATTTTGCCCTCGTTGCTCCATTTACCTGAAAATCCGTAAAACTTGTTAACACAATTTGGATCCGTTTTCAGCTGACGCTCGCAACTGTACCCCATTGTGAACCCAACATTGCCATAAGCGCTGCAATAATTGTTGAGTTATTAATTTCTAGAAAATAAGAAATAGGAAAAATATTTAGTTTAAAGATGAATTAATGCTAGGGGTGTGTATATATTTGATGCATACAAGATAACTCTAATACCGCCATAAATTTCATGGGATTATTTTTTAAAAACTAACCTTGGAATCATTTCACTCTTTTATATGGTAAGGGATTACTTTTCTGTATAAAAATTAAAATTTTAAGTAGTTTGTATGATAGATCATTATTCTTTCGAGAGGAGTAACATTTGAACATTCTTACTCGACATGATATGTGTACATGTGTAAAGAGTAATGTTTTTTAGAGGGAGGCACAGATAAACTCATAATCTTCTACTCTCTAAGCACATATTTTTGTGCGTTAGATGTGTAGTGTAAGATAAGTGAATAATATTTGAGTAATTTAATGAGAAAATTGTATATATATGTATATATTCCATTTGTTGGGAATACTCCTTTTTGTTCGATATATTTTCAAATAAAGTCTTATCGATTAAGATTTGGATTGAGATCCTTATAATTGTTGTTGGATTGGGTAATTTAATAATAAAAGTGTATGTATATAATTGTTGGATTAAACGTGAAAGTAGGTGGTAGTTTTGTATAGTATTGTGAATCTGTGATATTACGAGTAGGGGTGACAATTCGTGTTAACGGGTTGGGTTTCGTGTCGACACGATAGTGACATGAATCTAAACACGACACGATAAGAATTCGTTCCATCACGACAAGAACACGAAAATTAATGGGTTGACACGATACGATATATACCAACACTTAATACTAATAAAAAAAAAATTTCTAAGTAAATATATTTTAAAATTAATAATAAGTATTTTTATCATATATTTGTCTAATTTTATATTTATATTGAGTTGTTAACAGGTAAATGAATCATCTGCTAATATTAATTGTGCTTAACGGGTTGGCACGAATCCGACACGAATACGATACGAAATTTTCATATCCTTATCGGATTGACATGATAACGACACGAACTCAATAAAACCAAACACTAACCCGCAATTATCGTGTCGTGCTCGTGTACATGTCGATTGCCACCCCTGATTACGAGCATATATTAATGGTTATGTATGTTATTGTATATTTTTAGAAAAGCCATAAATTTTGAGATGGATGAAAATAGGAATAATGTGAGAATATTTATATTTTTTAATTAGTTATATTTTTTAATAAAAATATCATTATATTTTATTAAAAATATTATTATTTTTTATTTAAACTATGAATTGTTAATTAAATATTTCACGGGATGTTAAACACTTTTCATTAATTTACTATCATTCTGTAACAAATATTATTATTTTTTATCCCTTTCATACAATTCTTTAGTGAAAAATTGTCACACAAGTGTTTTCATAAATTAATTAAGTAAATTGCAATAAAAGAGAATAATATGTGTATGTGTGAGAGAGAAATTTATAGAGTGGAAAGTGGAGATTATGGTAAAGTAAATAATTACCTTATGACTTCAACAACAATGTTGAGGAGAGAGAAGTTGAGAGGATCCTGTTGGAGGCTTTTTCTCTCTGTAATGCATATCACAATTATAAAGATAACTAGAAAACCCAGCTGTGAAAATACTAGTTTGTCTGCTAATTTCAATCTCCTGTCTTCATCAATCTTTGCTGGGATTTCTTCTTTCTCCTTATTAACAGGCAGAAATAAAGTATATGGTGGAATATACCTAAAAAACTCATGTTCATCAGGATTAAAACTAATTTTGGTACACTTAATTCTTTTATCAAATTATTAATGATTCCATGTATTCTTGCAATAATTAATGAGGCAATAATGTATTTTGCAATATTATATAAATAGGTATGTAAGGCCTTTTTTTCGTCTAAGACTTTGATATACAAAAGGTCGATATCGCATTAATTAAATAAAGAATGTCAAATATACTGAAGATATGCAAGACACAGAGGTGAATTAATAAATTTGAATTTAATTTATGAGAAATACTGCCATGCAATAGGAGTTTGGAGTTAGGTGTTCACAAAAACAAATTTCTTTAGATTCTCTCCGTAATCCTCGTTTCTTTCAATATTAACATTTTTTGCCACGTCATTGCATGAATAACACGTCGCAAAAGAGAGAAATACGTAGCAGAGATGAAAAAAAGTACTGTACATTAAAGATTTGTATGAGACAGAAGGGAGAAGAGAGAAATATGTAGCAGAGATGAAAAAAAGTACTGTACATTAAAGATTTGTGTGAGATGAACAAAATTACTATACATTAAAAATTTGTGTCACATTATCTCATGTAAGAATTTCTATAAAATGGATAAAAGATATAACATTTTAATGAAAAATAATATTTAATGGGTGAAAAATATAATAATAATGCAGGAACAATTTATTCACCGTATCATGAGAGACTACCCCTATACCAAAATGTCATTAAAAAAAAACCATGTGTACTCACTCGTCTTTAATTTGTTTATTCTACTTGGTGTTCCAGACACATTACATCCAAATTTTAAATTTTGAAAATGTTAAGATATTATTATAATCTGATGTGTCTAGAACATTAGATGTAACAACAAGTAATTGAAGTAGTGAATCTCCCACCCAAATAGTATCACAGAAATTGGGAGGAGTTGGAGAGAGAGAGAGAAAATAGAGACTCACATCAAGAAGATGAAAAACACCAATATGGACGGAGCAACCGTGGAGAGATCCACAATGGTTTCGCCGGAGTATCTTGCATTCGAACACTCGAATATAATTCCGACCACTTTCTGGTAAGTACTCATCCCATCCAAACCCGCCAAATTCCAATCAATGGAAAAGAACAGCACGAAACCGACGAGAAGCAACACGAACACCGTAGCTGTCAAGAACAGCGACTGCAGCCGCGGTAGCAGGTGCGGATACCCTGCTTCCTTCGTATTATCTAGCAAATAACTCGCCTCCACATCGTAATTCAATCTCTTGCCAAGAAACCTTATCACCGCCCTCAGAGCCGGCGGAAACAACGTGTTGCCGAGAAGTATCTGGACAAGAAGAATCAACAGCATACCAGGATTCCTCCTGAAAACAATCATGTTTTCGTTTGTCGGAACGAATCCACAGTTGGCAAACGTAGAAACTATAGTGAAAATTGCGAACGTTGATGTCCTAATACCCTTCTTTCTTAATACATTCTCTGCACTTGAATAAAGTGCAAGATAGAACACCAGTGCTGCCACGCCCACAATTTGGACAGCAAGAAAGTAACCCACCACGACGAAGCTCAGAAACCTGACAGAAACGTACCTGAGGATCGACCGAGAGTCAAAGGGTTGATCCTCAGGTACTTCAGGATTTTTAATTCTATCACGACTTTTTATTTTTGACGACATGATGTAGCTGTTGAAATGGAGGCCGACCATGGAAGTGAAAATCTCACCCCCAACTAACATCAAGAGGGTGATGATGATCAGCTGTGAGTCGGAGAACACCTCCATTTCAACAGTGGACATGCTGGAGACCGTGGCTGCCGAGACGGATGTGAAGATAAGATCGATGTTTCCGGGTTTAACATCGCTTCGTGGATTCAATGACTTGAGAACACCAAATCCTAGAAAGGAGAGGGAGAAGAAATAGAAGATGTTGATCCAGAAAGGGTGAAGAAGGAGATGGTAGAATTGAGATATGAACAGTGATGTTGTTTTGCCAAGTTTTTGGACTGACTTCATCTTTATTCAGACACTAAGAGGAATTTAATTAAGGTTAGTTTGTGTTGTTAGTTTGTGGATTGTGTGAGAATCAGGTAGATATAGGGGAGAGCTTTCAGTTGGACTGTTCGGTCATAGTCATATGTGTTGAAATTATACTCATTGAGAATGTTGTATTTCAAATTAATATTCTATTGAGTGTTTACACAGAGATATATACAATCATTTAACGTGTTAAAATAATAACTAAGGATGTAAACATAAGTATTCCCCATCTTAACTTCAATTAATTCATGCTTTTTTATTTTGGTCTCTCTCAACGTTAACTTCACATTTTAAAAAAAAAAATTAATGACACTTTTAGTCCGTTTTAAGTTTTTAACATCAACTTCACATTTTATTTTATAAAAGAAAATGACATGACTTAACTAATTTTACTATAGCACGTGACTTTATTTCAAATTGCTAAGTAATATATATTTTACTATTTCTCCTGTTCACTAATAAGTATTTTTTATTTGGTTATTTTGAGTGTACGCTTTAAAAATATCCATTTTTTTTTAAAAAAAAAAACTTCAATCATAGTTTATTTTATATAAAATAATAATACTGCTTAATCTATATATCACTTGACTAATCCCAACAATATATCAAAAAATGTGATTTTTTTATTAATATTCGTTCATACACTAAATGTAAACCTTAAGTTGTGTGGAGGGAGTATATATAATTATTACGGCTCACTCCGTCCGCTAATAAAATTAAATATTTATTTTATTATTTTGATTGTTCAATAATTATTTTCCTACTTAACTTTGATCCATTACTCATTATTTAGAAAAACAATTCACTTTTTATATATATATAAATAATAATAATACTTTTTAATTCACGTATAAATGAATACTTACACGTAGGGAGTATTATATTTAGGCTGAGATTTGAGTCACATAGTTGAAATTGGAAACTTTCAATGTTGATTAATTGACTAGGGAAGGAATTATAATGCAATAGTGCTAATAGATGTGGAGAGTGACGTGGATGAACATATGAATACACATCGATATTAACGTGGTGCAATCCTCTCCAATAACTTCTCATGTGAATCTAATTCCTGCCCAACATAAATAATTAATGAATTGAATTTGTCATTGTGAATCTATTGTAAAATACATTTTAATTTTACGAGATACTCTCTCGTGAGATGGGTTATTTGTGAGACGGGTCGACATAGATAAAGTATACTTATTTACAGTTAAAGTATGTTAATAATAAATCAAATTATAATACACTAAAATCTTACTTTAATGCATAATTCATCATACTTTAAAATACATACTTTAACAATAATTAAACATATTTTATCTAAATAATAGATATACTTTAACACGTCTCACAAACCATCTCACGTAAGTAACATCTCACAAGAGACTTTGTCTAATTTTACTATTTACTTAAAGGTGATGGATATAAATCCCAAGTCTATTTAGGAACGGGACGTGAAGCCCGTTGGCTCATACCCACCTCTCCTTAAAAAGATGTGTATTGGGTTTAAGAGTGATGAATATATTTAAAGACTGGTCTATATGAACTAGCTCAAATATGTCGCGGGCTTTGATGGTTTGGGAGCAAGCTGACTCGCTTATTTTTTCAATTTATAATTTATAAATAATACTCCATAAAATAGTAAAATGATAAAGGATTACAAACTACCTTAAATTTAATCTCAAATAAATCATGTTTCTATCTCTCTCATAGGAGGATAGCGGAACATTCTTCTCTTTTTATTTAATTTATTTATTATCATCGATTAACAATGTAATTTTTCTTCAATATTCATTCATCACTATTTTAGTCTTAATCTCCATTATAGTAATAATAATAACTATATATGCATAAAAATAGTGCATAAAAATTCTCCATTATAATAATAACTATATATTTTAGTCTTCATCACTATTTTAGTCTTAATCTCAAATAAATCCTATGGATAATGGTTGAATTTATTTCTCATTTTACGTATCAATCACTTAACGCGTAACACAAAAGATGATGCATAAAAATAGTGCAAAAGATCCCGTGTAATTGAGGTGGGTTATTAACCCGCCCACCCCATAAGCCCTTTTTAACAGCTAGTTAGGATTGAGGCTAGTTAGGAATTTCCTTAGTTGTTAGGTACTTTCCTTTTTGGTTTTATATCTATGTTCATATCACAAAAAAATAAAATGTCCATCAACATCATAACTAATCTTAAAAATACATTTAGTTTTTAAATTTTCACCATTTTTTAACACATTGTATAGCTTATTCTATAATTTATTTATAACCTAAAAATATAAAATTAATTAAAAAAAGGTCAAATTTTATAACAGACATGAAAAAGTAAATGTACACAATACTTATGGTACGGAAGAAGTGATAAAAGTACTTCTCTTTATTGTATCTTGATTTCAATTGTATCAAAAGGTCACGTAAAAAAATCTTGTTAATTTCGTAAATCGTAATATTCTTGGGGATTCTTAACTGACTCATGGGTCATGGTAACCCAAATCAACTCCAAGTTGCAGGTAATAAGGTAATATAGGGATAAGGGGGGAAATTTTCATTTTTAGTCTCATAAGAATGAATTATTTTTAAAACGGTCATTTTACTATCATAATTAGTCCCCTAGGAATTTTTGATCACTTTATGTCGTTAACTAACGGAAGTTCACGTAAGAATGACCTGCTGTTAGTGGTAGTGTGATTTGCGAAGCTGAAAAAAAAAAACCCCAAACCACTTTCTCCCAAATCAACTGCAAACTCAAACCCTAATTTGCAAAATAAAAAATTCAAAAGACGAAAGCGATATCCAGACTAGAAGCTCGACGATCCCACCCAGTTCCTCCGACTTTGTCGATAGGTCTATCGACGAAAGCGACGACGAAGACGACAGCGTACCCGTGCTCGACGCCGGCAAAGACACCACGTCCATCACCGCCGCCTTCGTTGGACGTCACGGGGGCTGAGCGAGGCGAGGCGAGCGGGGCAGCGCCGCACGAGATAGGGAAAATTTGAGCAAGGCGAAGGTGCCCCTGATTCAGCGCGATGACGTTGTGGGTACGCGCCGCCATCTCAGGGGTGGCAAAGGTGGATTTCTTGCGGGGCTATCGGAGACGTATTTGCCCCAATTGCTCATTTGGAACCCATGGTAAACCAGGTGTTTGGTGCTGGAATTGTTGGTGTCACGGATTCTCTTCATTCTTCAACCTGGCTCATCCGAGTTGGAGGTGCCGCGCGACGCCGTCTTTGTTCACTTCCTACTGGTTTCTATTCAGTTTAGATTTTAGATGTCTTCTAATTTGATCGACGAGTCATTGCCGTGGAGTTCGACGACGCTAATCTCGTGTACTTCAACATCTCTTTCAACAGACTCTCCTGCGAAATCCCGCCGGAATTTTTTTGCAAAATCCCCACAAATGCCACCATTGGTCTATCATTCAACAATTTCACAGGTCCCCGATTGTAATGATGAACCTAGGTGATAGTTTCAATTTTCAATTTTATTATATTTTGTGGGATTAGTGTTTTACTAAATTTAATTTAGGTGAAATTTTGTTTCATACCTTAACCTGTCTATTTGCCTGTATTTCATTTTTCATTTCGAAGATGCAGCTGTTGTTTAGAATAAATAATTTTTCATTTTTTTTATTTAACGTTTTCCGTCCATAAACTAACGGATGAGACCGAAAGCGTAAATTTTAGGACTTCTTTATAGATATGAGACTATGTTTGAAATCCAACAATTTTTATGGGACCAAAGTTGAAATTTTCCCAGATACAGGGTCCACCATCCATGTGTACATAATTATTATTAAATGAAAGTTGTATTTTAATTTTAATTTTAATATTTTACTCTTTATTCAATCATCTTTATTTTATTCTCTTCCCGATTCTCTTTAGTCTTTACACGGTATACTTCTTTTTTCTATTTCTTTAATTTTTTTTATTTAAGATAATTTTAAGTATTACAATTATATTTATTAAAAAAATTATATAATTAAATTATGATATATTTTAAATTAATTCATAATTTAAAATATATCACTGATGAAGATAAGTTTTTTAAAGTTTTAAATTACTTTTTTATTTTAATTTTTTATTTTCATTTAATAAAATTTTTAATATTAAATATTTTATAATTAATTGTGTATTACTGTATTACTTCATCCTTTTAATATTATCATCACACTTTCTATATTTGTTTATTTTATAATAACTTACATTTTCAAAAATAAAGAAATATTAAATCTCAATTTTAAATAAATAATAATATATTATACAATCAATTAATTATATATTCAAATTAGTACAAATTATTTTGAATCAAATATAATTAAACTTTTTATAAAACTATGCTTAAATAATTTTTATTTATTTGATTACTCAAAATTATTTAATCATCGATTGTATTATTCGATCAGAGTTACTCTTTGGTATAATAAAAATTTACTTTTCTATATAAAAGACGATTACTATTCTATATAAATAGTAATATTACCAATGTGTATGAACTCTTTCAAGTTGAGTAGCTAATTCTAAATAGTAACCATCGATATTTTAAATAGTAACATTTTAAAAAAAGTGTACATACAACCATTTCTATCTTAATAATACTCTAACATAATAAGTACATGAATTTCTAGACTAAATTTTAAAAACTATTAAAATACTAAATGAATGTTTTTTTTTTAGTTTTCTAAATGACAAACACCTGATGAATTCAAGCTTACCTTACATCCTAATTTTATCAAATCTCTCTTTAATATAAACATTACTTTTTAGAATGATTAAAAAAAGGAGTATTACCATAGTCAATGATGAGATGTGGTAATTTTTGTATATTTCTATTGAGATGAATAATATTTTCTTTTATTTAGATGAGTAATAACTTAAAATTATTTAAAAAAATAATATTTTATATACTACAATTTAATTTTGATAAAATCTCAGTACATGGCGAACAGGGTTCAGAGGAAACAAGCCCATTCTAAATTCTCTTTAAAAAAAAACTAAAAAAAAAAAATCAAATGATTGTTTATTTGATTTAAATCCCAAATGATCTGCGAGTTTCGTACATAAGATTCTAGGGAATGTCACTTTTAAGACACTTCGAGTCCTCGTTATGCCAAATTACTAATCATTGAAAATTAAATATATAAATATATATTATTTATAAATCTCAAATTAAAAATAATTTTATATAATTTATATATAATAATTTATGAATTCAAAATATATCTAGGAATAACTGCCGCTTGTTATTACTATCTCCTAATTCTATGTTATTATTAATGTATTAAATATTTTTCTATTTAAAAATAATTATATATAATTTATATATAATAATTTATGAATTCAAAATATATCTAAGAGTAACTGCCGCTTGTTATTACTATCTCCTAATTCTATGTCATTATTTACTTTACTAATTATATTTTAGTTAAGCAAAATATTATTACATGATTTTTATATTTAAAAAAGTAATTTATTATAGCATTATTATATCCTTAATATTTGAAAATAAAATATATCTAATCAATAAATTATTAAAAATATAATTCAATTATATATATTTTTAAATTTAAATTTTAGTGAATTATTAATTAATTAACTATATTTTAATAATTTAATTGATTTTTCTTTACTTTAATTTGTAAAAAATGATTTATTTAACATTAATTATATATTATATAGTAATATGGATGTCAAATTAAAGATTTTAAAAAGACGAATAATTTGATGTATCATTAATAATAGATTTATAACAAGAAAATTATAAACATTTAAATTTTTTAGATGAAAGATTGAAAAGAAAAATAAATGATTGTATAGAGAGGAGAGAGAAATAAATTATTTAATGTTTCATTGTGAGATTCTTTTTAACTTGGTGTCCAAGTATCCAAAAACTGTGATCCATTGACTGATATTGAATAGATTTAATCTAATGAATGAGAATGTTCCAAATCATGTGTGAGCCAAAGTTAACCAATCAATGCCCAATATTCTCATATGCAGTCTTTTTAAGATAGATGAGATGAGCCCAAATTCTCAATTCAATCAACAACTATTACATTTTATGGCATTGATGAATGATGAGTGACACATCAACCATTTTCAAAAATGTGAATTCGGATGAGATAAACAAATCTAGTGTAATTTCTTGTTGTTTATCTAATATATAATTTCTAACTATTATTTTGTTAGTGCGTTTTGTTTTCTCATCACAGCTGTGTGATGGGTATATAGAATATATTGCACTAATTATTATTGATGCTATAACCACATCAAGGATTCTTAATAGTATTATTAGTCAGTGGAAATTCATATTCCAAATTAGATTAGACCTATCTTATAAAGTTATTCTACTTTTTACCCAAAACAAAAATGATAACCTGGCCACTTAATTAAGACATAAAGCTAAGATTTCCATTGTAGCAAAATCTTATTTTTGCAGTATTAAAATAAATAGGAAGTTTTACGTACAAAGAAGATAAGAAAAAATATAACACCAATCTCAATCTATTAAAGTTGATAACATTTACTAATAATTCAGATTATATTTTAATTTTAAAATTATCATTATTTTTGAATTATTATTTATTTATTATTACAAAAAACTAAATCAACCCTAAAAGAAAGTTAGAAGGTTATTCTTAATCAAGTGGAGTGCAGAATTTATTACTCATTGTCTCCGTCGTTTACATTTTCTTTTGGATTAATTCCTAAAATTTCACCATTTTATTGAGGATTTTCAAATTTATCGCAATCTTTTATTTTTGTCAATTTAATACACAATCTATTTAATATTTTCAATTCTATCACAACATTTTATTTTTGTCAATTCAATACACGGTCTATTTAATATTTTCAATCCTATCACAATTTTTATTTTTACAATTTAATACACTACTTATTTTATATTTTCAATTCAAATTATTATTATTATTCTTGTTATATTATATTATAGTATTAATTTTTTTATTTTTTTAAAAAAATTATATTTTTAAGAACTCTACAAGAAAATAATAATAATAATAATAATAATACTAATAAATATAAAATAAGTGGAGAATTCTTTGACAATAGCTATTGTACGTGAATATGTGATAGTTTTACTGTTTTAAAAAAAAATTATATTCTTAAAAAAATAAAACAAAAATTTTAATTTACCCCCTCATTAATTTCTCAATTTTTATTTTCATCATTTTATAATATATATATATATATATATATATATATATATATATATATATATATATATATATATATATATATATATATATATATATATATATATATATATATATATGCCTTTGTTATAAAATAAAAAAATTAAATAAAAAAAAGAAGTAAAGTTGTACCAAGAACGAAACGAAGATTGGTATAATAATATATTGTACCATTTGATATATATAAAAAAAGACTGAATCCAAATCCAAATAATTTAAATAATAATAACAATAATAATAATAATAATAAAAAAAATAATAATGAATTGAATTGAATTGAAAATATAAAATAAGTGGTGTATCAAATTGCAAAATAAAAGTTGTGATATAATTGAAAATATTAAATAGATCACGTATTACATTGACAAAAATAAAAGATTATGATATAATTGAAAACTTTAAGTAGATTGTGTATTAAATTGACAAAAATAAAAGGTCGTGATAGATTTAAAAATGTCTAATAAGGTGGTGATTTTTTTTGGAATTAACACTTTTCTTTTTCACAGGGATTACAGAATATAATATTAAAAATATGTGGTAGGTTGAGAGATATAATATTTTAATTTATATGATAATTGTATTAATATTGTATGTAGCTGCATAAACATATACTCCTAATTGGGCACGAGATGTCCTGTGACACTTTGGTGTGACATCTCCTGTAACATCTTCTCATTGAATGACACGTGGCGTTGTGAATAAATCCAATCCCTTGTCCCAAGGGTTGACTGGTTGACTTAGGGTATAGTTTCTCTTATCTCTTTTACGTGTCACTCATCTAACGGAGTGAAACAAGAGATGTCACACTAAAGTGGCACAAAAGATCCAGACCCCTCCTAATTGTTCGTCTACCATACCCTGTGGCGATAAAAGTGGTACAAGGGGTACCGCTATACCCCAAAACCCCCTACCCCACTCCTATTTATATATATATATATATATATATATATATATATATATATATATATATATATATATATATATATATATATATATAATTTATCTCTCCATTCGCTTTTAAGAGTATTACTTTTTCATTTTGGGCGTCCGCCCCTAAGGATCTCATTTCTTTTTTTTTTTATCTATATACACCCACTAATACAACTAAGAAATCGGACTCACACCTCCACTAATACAATTACCCACTACACATTAAATAACAATATTCATTAATCTTTGTGCCCAAAAGCAAATGACATCCTTGAATCCGAACGGAGGAAGTAATTTGTACCCTAAATTATTAATCTAATACTCCCTCTGTCCATCCTCAATGTATCCATATACTTTTTGCACTTGGGTTAAGGAGTATTATTATTTTATGTGTAGTAAGTTGTATTAGTAGAGGGTGTGAGCCCCATATTTTATTTGTATTAGTGGAGGATGTGGATCCCATAGTACAAAAAGGGAAAATAGATAGATTAAGAAATGTCAGCCCAAAATGGTAAAATAGATAGATTGACAGTGGACGGAGGGAGTACAAATTTATACTCAATTCATTACTATTTTAATAAATTTGGGCTATTAATTCATGATAATAATATCTTATATTGCTTTTTACACATAAAAATTAGACAGTATCAACAATTATTATAATTTTAGAATGTTTATTTATTTATTATATGATTTTGAATATCAAATATTCCCTTCGTCCCTCAAATTATTTCACATTTTTCTATAGATCCGTCTCAACACAAATGTTCATTTTTCTAAATTTGTATAAATGCATCTCAATAATATCAATTTTACACAAATCTCAATAGTTTCATACATATTTTTCATCAAATTATCTAAAATATTAATTTTTTACACATTTTTAAATATAAAAAATAATTTTTCTTAATCAAAAAATACGTGTTACTTATGTGGACGGAGAGACGAAGGGAGTAATATTTTTATAATTTTTTGAATCCGCCACTGACTATATCATCTTCTCTACCACACGTATTATATAATTGACACCTAAGAAAAGAAAGGAATCCAATCATATATTATCATAGGATTTAAGCTTTCCTTTTAAAAGTATAATTTCCCTCGCTCCACTCTACCCCACCCACGATCAAAGGTCTCTACCGAGACTAGTAATAATTTACCCCATGTTAGTAATGCTGAAATTGAAAAGAGATATGGTATCTTTGGCTTCCAAGCCAGCGAGCTTGAATTTTCCAAGGAATAAATGGCTTGGGTTTCGTCAACGTGTATATATATATAACATAAGTCGAATACAATTCCATCCGTTTGTTCCATCTTCTTTCTTTCGCTATACGAATTTCCAGGAGAGAGGCTAAGTTCTGCTTCGAAGGCGAATCCAAATCCATATCTGAAGCTCATTGGAAAACTGAGTATGAAGCACATTGGATTCCATCTGTGATTAGTGGAGTAGTACAAGTACAAGAAAGAAAAATGTGTAGAACGTGTGGGATGACTGTCTATTTGATATTCCAAAATCAAATAATGGATCACCACATTTAGTCCAACTCACTTGAGTGCCATCATCTATCACTTCTTTCTTTCCAATACCTATTGCATGTATAGTGTAATTCCGTTATCAGCAGTTAGTAATTTGATGGTATCCAACCTAAATTAATTAACTTGTTAGTATCCTTGGCCTTCGTGATGGAAATATTTCAGAACTCAATCAACATCAATGTAGAGAAAAGGCTAAATAGTATATGTATATAGAGTTTAAAATCAATTAAAGTACTCGCCCCCTACAAAATTATTTTATTCAAATTTATCCCATAAAATTTAATTTATTCGCAATAATTTTAAATTCTCACCAAAATTGTAACTTTTACTTTAAAATGTTAATTTTTTCTAATTTTATGAGATGAGATTGAATCGGTGCTTTTACTGAGTTATAGAACAAAATTGATAATAAAAGGAGTAGGTTTTGAAATGAAATCGGAGCAAAACTGAAAGATTTAGAATGAAAATAAATGTCATAACTATTTTGAAACCTTTTCGAATAAAGTAAAAATATACGAGACAATTTATGTTTTAAACTTTATCATTCAAAATTAGTGATTGGGTGCGACTATTGTTAAGGTCAGAATCTGACCAATATAAATAATAATATTCCTCCGTTCATCAATATGGTATCCATTTACTATTTATAAGTGAATTAATTAAGAAATTAATTAAGGATTATTATTATTATTATTATTATTATTATTATTATGTGTAAAGTGGGTAGTCGTATTTGCAGTGAGTGATAGACCATTTGTTCTTTTTCTTAAAGAAAAAGTAAAAAAATAAATATTTTATCAGTGAATGGAGGGAGTAATAGGTATTAAAAAAAAATTATTATTATTATTATTATTGTTATAAATGAACTTACACGATAAATCTGTATTACAGAATCTAATTTGTCTTATTCCCCTAGTCATGTGTAATTCGTTTTTTTTATATTTTCATGAGTGGAGTTCCGGACAAGATAAAGGATAGGGATGCTGCTATGATACCAGTTTTAAGGTGGAACCGGTTTGTTTTAATTTTTTTAATTTTTTATTATTTAAAAAAAGAATAATTATTATAATAATACCATAAAAATGAAACAAATACTTATACAAATCTTTATTGGTAGGTCTTGCGTGAGACTGTCTCACATGAGATTATTTTACACTTTTTTTTAAATAATTATCATTTTCGTTATAAAATAGTATCACTCTCGCTATAAAATATTATCACTTTTCATTTATACTATAAAATGTTCATAAAATAAAATTATCACTTTTCATTAATTTAGTATCATTTTTCAGTATAAAAGTTATCACTTTCTTATCGATTCACGTAAGCCCTTACGTGTGACAGTCTCACAAAAGTCTATCTTATCTTTATTTTACTAAAATTACTCTTTATTATTACATTAAAAAGAAAATCTGATTCACAGAATCACCACAGGAGACTCGCAAAATTAATATTAAATTTTATGGGTGAACCATGAATTATAAGAGTAAAATAGATCATACATGAATTACAAAGATAAAATAAATCAAGAGTTACAAAAATAATAATAATAATAATAATCATTTTTAATAAAATATCCTAAAATTATTATTAAATTAATTTTTCAATATATTATTGATAATGTGTTGTGGTTGATAACCTTTTACCAACGAAAATCAACTTGTTAATAATATATATATATATATATATATATATATATATATATATATATATATATATATATATATATATATATATATATATATATAAAAAGCTAAAATATATCATAAACTACAATGATAAAATTATAATTATATAATTATAACTTAAAAGGATTAATTAAACTAAATCCTAAAGATATAAATCATATGGGTAAATGATGTAGTGGATGTCTTGTAATATTTTGATATTATATCTCATAATATTAGCATTGGATAAGTGACATTTACGCAAAAAGAAAGTATGAACATTTTACCTTAGAATTTATATTTAGTTTTTAGACCTAATTTGGTTGGAAATATTAAGGTGGTATTGATATAGTTTCCTCCTTATACTATATTTGTCTCGATGTATTTATAATATCTTGAACCAGGTAAAAATTTCATCCCACCTTAATATCCTTATTTTCTTTGTTACCCCCATTTATTATAGATACCCAATAATAAACATAAGATAACCAATATCTAGCTACCAATAATTTCATTTTTCATGATACAAAACCATAGATACATTTAATCATGAGTAAAATAAATCTCATTATACATCATCCATTTATATCTCATTTCCATCGGCAAACCAGCTCTTAGAGTATAAGTTTTATCTATATATCCTATGTAATATTCATTCTATGGTTTGTCAGTTGTAACACAAAAGTATAACATGAGATCTGGATCGGTAAAATAGAATATAAATTACTAGAATAAAATACACATCACGAGTATTTGAATGAAAATACAATTATATCTTAAAATTTAGCTTAAATCCTAATGATAAATATTTAATCGATTAGAGGTAAAATGTGAAATGAACACGCAAGAAAAACCATATGTTAATGTTAATTAATGAGATATACTTATCTTTTAATTACTATTAAAACTAATAATAAAGAATAATATATTAATAGAACCGATTCCAACATGAAACCTTTCCATCCTATTAAAGTCTCATTTTTATGCCAACGAAGTTGAAGCTACATATAGCAGGCTGGTTTCGATGATTGACTTTTGATAACGTGTGATCTAAATTCTAACTAAAGTTGTAGATTTTCATAATGCACGAAATTGTTTTGATAAAAATAAGAATTTTAAATAAAAAAAGTTCGACAATAAATTCTAGGATAAATTATCAAAAACCCCTCTCGAGATTTGTCCAAATTACCAAATAAATCCCGTGGTTTGAAAAATTACCAATTGCCCCCTTTAAAAAACTTTTTTTTTAAATAGTGATATTTAAAAATACAATGTTAAATATATGGCTTTTGATGTCATTTCCATCCTTCTTTATTTTAAGAAAAAAATGTATTTTTATTAATGTTCAAATAAAAAATAAGTTAAAGGGTGGTAATTGGTAATTTTTCAAATCACGGAGTTTATTTGATAGTTTGGATAAATCTCGAGGAGTTGGTAATTTACCCTAAATTCTAAAAGCCAGAAAACTTATATTCAATCAAAACAGAAATTAATTGAGGAAAGAAAATTTGAGCATAAAATAAGCATTAATTAGCATTATTAGCACTACATGACATATTTATGGACCACAATTACGTTTGCCTAGGGGAAACTGGACCAGATCCATAATCAAACTTGTTGAATTAGGAGAATCATAATCAGGCTATAATATTTGCACAACCAAGATCTTAAATATGACATAAATTAGTGGACGTCTCACATAATGGATCGCATGTGACGTATAATAATATATGAGTGATGAAAGTAAAAACTGTTCAATTAAACTGTTTCAAAAATAATACGTGAAATTCATAAAAAATAAAAAAATCTTAGGAGTAAAAGTACTTATACATTATCTAATAAGATTTGATGCAATTTTTGTGGCTAATATTTTAACTTATGAATTGAATTTAATTAGGTGTATATTATTTGGGTTGCGGGGTAATTTAGTAGTTTTAATTGCAAATCTTGAATGCTCATGTAATTCAAATTTATTAAAGATGTTATATTTTTTATTTATTAAGTAAAAATATTATTATTTTACGGAACTTAATTTGTAAGAAGGTTCTACAAAAGTTTTTTTAATTAATTTAATATATACTAATTATATTAAGATGACAAAGTATCTTGTGATATGATGTGTAAGTGAGGTGAGTTGTGAGACGAGTTGATTATTATTAAAGTATAATTGCTATTATACATGCAAAGTATTACTTATTTGTAGTTAAAATATATTTTTAAAAAATATAATAAATGATGAATTAAAATATGATTTTAAAGTGTTATAATATTATTCACTAAAAACATACTCCTTTAACTAAGAATAAACATATATATTTTACCTATATAATAATTATACTATAATAATGAATTAACTCATCTTAAACTTTATTTTACAAGAGATGAATCTCTCTAAACAACAACAACAATAATAATAATAATAATAAGGGACTTCCCACTGCCATATTTCCGTAATAAAAAATGCCTATTGTACGAAAAAAAATTAAAAAATGTCCATTTTTTGCCCTTTGGCCATTTAGGTAAGGAGAAAATGGGAAATGGAACATAGAACTGAACCAGGCACCACGAGCCATGGGCGTGGTCAGAATAGCGCCAAAAAATCACTTGTCGTTCACTAGGATCCAAAACCCACTTAGTCGTCTATAGAGAAAAAAATTTTATGTGCACTATCTGTACGTAGATGATCGATATTTTTTATGTGATTTGTAGAGCAAGTGTATTCTATCGTAGTAGTCACTAGCAACCAAGTTTAATTATCAATCCATGTATAATCAAGCAATTTAAAGTCTAAACGATCTCAAATTTATTATAATTTTATAAGGACAAACACAAGATATGAAGATATGCAAGGTTCCACCTGATTGTTGTGTTTCTCTTGTCGCTACACGATTTCAGGGCCGCGCTGCTTCATGGTGGCATCAATTGAAAACATTGCGTGCTAGACGGTGTAAATCTCAAATTTCTACATGGGATAAATTCACCAAATACCTTCGTCAAGAATTTTTACCCTTCAATGACGCTCGCACTCTCTATCAAAACCTGCAAAATTTACGTCAAGGACCCCGTTTTGTGAATGCTTACACTGAGGAGTTTTATCAACTCTTAGCACGCATAGATTTGAATGAACGTGATGATCACTTTTGGGTACACTGAAATTATTAACTCCTTGACCATTGAAAATTAAAAACTTTTCATTCTTATAAAAGGAATTAAAAAGTGTTAGCGTTTGTAATGGCTGTAGAATCGCCGCATGATGTGACAAAAGCAAGCATTTGCATCCCTAAAACAACTAGAATATAAAAAAAAGGGATTAAATCAAAACATCATTGAGTAAAGACAAATACAAAACAAAACAAAAAAATAAAAAAAATGAATGTGTACCTTTTAATTCTTAGCATCCGTATCAAATGATGTATTTCTGCTGGCAAATCACTTTCCCGGTACCCATCAAAGACATGGTTTTTCAGCAACCATGCCACAGACTTCCAATTTTCTAAGTAAGAATCATAAGATGTTGTTGAATATTTTATAACATCCAGATGAATTACAAAGTTTTCCAACTTTACAGATTTTGGAGTCTTCCTGTGCTTGGAGTAAAGATCTGTCAGGAAGCAAATTATGCCTGATATGATTTTACGAATATCCAGGGAAAGATAATCATTTGTAATGATGTTATCGGCCATATTTTGTAAAGAAAAGGAATCAATGGGTAGATTTGGGTAAGAAACTAAGTGTTGAGCAAATATTTTTATCAGATCATGACTGAATAGAACGGCGACCATTTCGATCAATTGCTATGCAGTTGAAATAATTTGGGTGGCTTAATCCCAAAGCGAAGTTGAGATCTGAACCTGTCATTTCTCCAATATGAACATCTAAGCCTTTGTCAATCACTCTGAAAATAGTGCCTAATCCACTTAGTTTGTTGTACATATATTTCATCCCCTTCATTTGCGCGTGGCTAAATTTTCGAGAAGTAAAATAAAGCTTAGGATAGCCCACCAAATGAGGATGATAAATCTTATGATGGCCTTTTCGACGATGAAGACGATGGAATAGTTGCAGGCCCATCGATTGTCTAAGAGAAAGGCCATCAGAAGGTATTAGCTACGAGTAAAAATTAATAAACTCACGCATAAGAAATCATTATATCCACATCATTGTTTTCTACATATATACACGAATCAGAAATCAGAAAATTAAAGCTTCAAATCTAATCTAACTAATTCATTCCTAAACTTATGCAAGGCTCTAAAGGAAACAATATATTAAATTTTAATCTAATTCTTATGTCAATAATATCTAAATATATGCATTCACTACCCAACGTTCCCATTTTACCCGATCTGGACCCGGCTGCGGTCCAAACCCTATTCATCATCACCCAAATATAATCCAGTAGCATCTACTTGTAAATTTCAGTTCAAAAGCACATCATCTTCATCTTTTTTATACCCAAATTTTTTCTAGTGATGATGAATCGACTCCTGAAAATTCTTTCGCTCCTATCACAAAACGCGTGATCGATGATGATATTCGAAATTGGAAAAGTAGTTTCAAACTTGACTTACCCAAATTCCATGGGAGTTTGGAACCAGACCAGTTTCTGGATTGGTTAATTGCGATGGAAGAGGTTTTGGATTTTAAAAAGGTTCCACCTGATCGACGTGTTTCTCTTGTCACTACACGATTTCAAGGCCGTGCTGCTACATAGTGGCATCAATTCAAAATATTGTGTACTAGACAGTGTAAATCCCAAATTTCTACATGGGACAAATTCACCAAATACCTTCGACAAGAATTTTTACCCTTCAACTACGCTCGCACTCTCTATCAGAAACTGCAAAAATTATGTCAAGGGCCCATTTTGTTAATGCTTACACTGAGGAATTTTATCAACTCTTAGCACGCATAGATTTTAATGAACATGATGATCATTTTTAGGTACACTGAAATTATTAACTCTTTGCTGCTAGTCCGACGATATACCATATTGATAATTAAAAAATTTTCATTCTTATTGTTATGAACTCAATACTATCTTGACAGCAATGCTTAAATCACAAGCTTGCTCTATCAACCCTAATGTGTAATGTTGTGTGTTGATTATGAAACAAAATAGAATTGAAAAACTTGAAGGAAGAAGACAAGAATTATAGTGGTTCGATCATGGTGATCTACATCCACTCTAAAGGAGAGTAATCACTATCTTGATGAAACATGGTTACAATATGATGAAGATGATGAACTAGAACACTTAAGAAACCCTAACTTGATTCACTAATTTGTATGAAGATGATGATCGACTTCACTTCTTCATTTGCTGTGTATGATCATGCATATATATACACTCCACTGATATGATCTCAACAGCAACTTCATAACTGCCATGTGATTGGTTTCAGTTGCAACTGCTTTGAACTACTTCAACTCCTCAATTCAACCAACTAGTATACTTATTGATCTAGCTCAACTTCCAGCTTGATCATATGTGTTGAATCTCTACCATTAGGAATGACACTTCCTTCTTGATCTAGCTTAATACTCTAATCAATGATTTAGCTGTCAAATGATGATAGTTTATCAGTTGCATTAATCCCACACTTCAACTGTCAAGCTAACCAACCAATGATCAGTTGGTTACAAACGACCTTTGCCAACTGATCATCACTTCTTGATCTTTAACTTCCTTTAACAATCATCAACTAACATAACTAGCTAATCATTACTTATACTTGTCTATGATCATGACAGAACTGTCATGCTTCAGATTTCACTTATCAGCTTGATGCCTTCACTTATTCATTCACCTTGCTGATTCATCAAAACCATATTCTATATCTTTATTTGTTATATATTATACACACACATATGTACTCATGCATGCATGGTCTACATACACAACACTTATAGTAGGACTTGAAAAATGTTAGCCTTTTGTAATGGCTGTAGAATCGCCGGATGATGTGATAAAAGCAAATCATTTGCATCCCTAAAATAATTAGAATATAAGAAATGAAATTAAATCAAAACATCATTGAGTAAAGATAAAAAAAAATAAACGGATGTGTACCTTTTTAATTCTTAGCATCCATATCAGATGATGTATTTCTACTGGCAAATCACTTTCGCAATTCTCAACAAAGACATGGTTTATTAGCAACCCTGCCATAGACTTCAGACTTCCAATTTTCTTAGTAAGAATCATAAGATGTTGTTAATGTGGGTGTAAAGTTCACACCACAATATTTTATAACATTCAGATGAATTACAAAGTCTTTCAACTTTACAGATTTCGGGGTCTTCCTGTCCTTGGAGTGAAGATCGGTCAGGAAGCAAATTATATCTTGATATGATTTTACGAATATTCAGGGAAAGATAATAATTTGAAATGATGCTAACAGCCATGTTTTGTAAAGAACAGGAATCAATTGGTGGATTTGGGTAAGAAACCAAATGTTGAGCAATTGTTTTATCAGATTGTGAATGAATAGAACGACGACCATTTTGATCAACTGCTATGCAGTTGAAATAATTTGGGTGGCTTAATCCCAAAGCAAACTTGAGATCTGAACCCATCATTTCTCCAATGTGATCATCATCACGTACGAGAACATCTAAGCCTTTGCCAATCCCTCTGAAAATGGTGCCCAATCCACTTAGTTTATTATACATATATTTCACCCTATTCATCTGCCTGTGGCTAAATTTTTGACAAGTAAAATAAAGTTTAGGATGGCCCACTAGACGAGGAAGATAAACCTTACGATGGCCTTTTCGATGATGAAGACGTTGGAACAGTTTTTGCAAGCCCATCGATTGTCTACGAGAAATGCCATCAGAAGGTATTAGGTACGAGTAAAAATTAATAAACTCACAGATCAGAAATCATTATATCCATATCATTTTTTTCTACATATACACGGATAAAAAATCAGAAAATTAAAGCTGCAAATCTAATCTAATTTATTCATTCCTAAACTTATGCAAGACACTTAAGGAAACAGTATATTAAATTTTAATCTAATTCATATGATAATAATATCTAAATATATGCATTCACTACCTGACTTTCCCATTTTACCTAATTCGAACCCGACTGCGGTCCAAACTCAGACCCAAAACCCCCTGTAGGCACTTAAATTTTATTGCCTATTAAAGAAAAATATGTGGCAAATTAATGCAATAATTATCAATTAATTATTTATTTATTAAGGAATTTAAATAAATATATTCCTAAAATAAATGAGTAAATAATTGATAATTAGGCCAGATCCAGTCAAATAAGTTTGACTTAAAGCCTAAGCAAGTGAAAGGCCCAAGCCCGCAGAATCAGGTCAAATCAGTCCTGGACCAATCAGACTGCGAGTTATTTATGGGGCGTCCTCACCCTTCACCTATATGAGGAGCCCTCCTCCATTCATTCCAGACACACTAAAAGATCTGAAGACAAAAGCTCTGAAGAGATCAAGAATACGAGCAGTGCTCCCTTGAATACTTCAAGCATCTTCAAGCGAAGAAAATCCGTCAAATCGAAGAGCAAGGTTCTAAACTCCTTCGATCCAGCGTTCTCCAAAAGTAATAGCCACCAATTGGAGATCAAGGTGCTTAACCCCTCCGATCCGGCGTTATTTAACTGAAGTTCTTCAGCATTCTTCGCGAAAAGCTTCAAGACTAACGTTTTAATCCGAACAAAGGCTCGACCCCTCTGGATTAACGTTATATATTTCAAGAATGACATTTTAATCCGAACAAAGGTTCGATCCCTCCGAATTAATGTTATACATATTTAAATCCGAGTCCGGACAAGCTTTATTTGAAGATCCAATTCAACATACACAGTCAGCATGATCAACACAGTCAATGCGGTCAACACAACAAGTCAAGCCAAGCCAAATTGGTTCGAGAGAAAAATCAGAGGATTAACTGAGATTGTAGTCCCTTTACACATCTTTCAAGATTAAATCCTTTTGGATTATTTTGTAATTCACTTTTGAGTGTATTTTATTATAAATACATAGAATTTGTTGTTACAAATTTTGGTACACCCAGTGGGACTGTCTCTACCTCTCATCTCTTCTCTCTACAAGCACAAAGAATGACTCCTCTTCGGATCGTGATAAAAAGATCTTCTACCTCAAAGCCTTCAGAACTACAAGTTGTAAAGACTCAAATAGTGACACCGCTAAAGATTGCAATACGAAGACCTACTTCATCAAGGCCTTCAGAGATGCAAACTGACAAGGTTGAAGAGTTTACAAGAAGTATACCCGAAAGCTCCTCAATGACAAACCATATGGTGGGGATTACTCTCAATAATCCATTGCAAGGAGATAAAGATGATGATGACTCTGTTTGCTCAACTCATCGCTCCACGCCAAGCTCATCATCCATCTCAACTGAAGCTACAGTAATGACGACAAATGTCATAACTCCTGAAGAGCAAATAGCAAGTATGATGAAAGCCATTGAAAGACTCTCCAAATACATGGAAGCTCAAGACTTAAACATCTCCAAACTTATGAAGAAAATGGAGAATACGGAGACAAGTCATGCAAATGGAAGACAAGTCAACAATGAACACGAGGAGGAGGACTCCGCAAAACACGATCCATCTGAAGAAAAGTCAGCTGAGGATAAGATACAAGTTTCAACTGACGGAATGCTTCCTATCAACCAACTAAAGAAAATCGTGATAAATACAATAAAAAATAAGTTTGAAGGGAGCTTCAAATTTTCTTCAACCTACGTCAAGCCATATACAAAGAGGATTGACAACTTGAGGATGTCAACTTACTACCAACCTCCCAAGTTTCAACAATTTGACGGTAAAGGCAACCCAAGACAGCATGTTATACACTTCGTCGAGACATGCAATGATGCTGGAACCTAAGAAGATCACATGGTGAGATAATTCGTCCGATCTCTAAAAGAAAATGCCTTCGATTGGTATATCGACTTGGAACCTAAATTCATTGACAGCTGGGAACAAATGAAAAAAGTATTCCTCAATCGTTTCTACAGCACACGAAGAACTGTTAGCATGATGGAGCTAATAAATACTTGTCAAAGAGATGAAGAATATGCCATCAATTACATTAATAGATGGAGGAGTCTAAGCCTCAATTGCAAAGAAAAGCTATCAAAAACTTCAGCTAAAGAAATGTGCATTCAAGGGATACAATGGAATCTTAGCTACATACTCCAAGGAATTCGGCCTAAAACTTTTGAAGAGTTGGCTTCAAGAGCTCACGACATGGAGTTAAGCCTGACTTCAAAGGACATCAAATGACCCTCTATTCAAGACTCTTACAAGTTTGAATACATGTCCTTCGATGAGTCCTTGGAAGAGGAACCACAAACAAAGGCTGTCGTTTCTATAAAGATTAATAGAAATGAAGTAGAAGTAAGAGAAAATAGTGCATCCCAAGATTGGGGGTAGTAAACTGTTGATAAATCAAGACAAAGCTCCTTGATACGAGTAAAAACTATCTACATTACGTTCCTTGATATGAGCTTAAACTATCTAAAACCCTCAAGTTACACTCCTTGATATGAGCTTAAAAAAAATCATTCAAGTTAAAACTCCCTGATACGAGTCTAAACTATCAATCTCCACGCAAAGCTCCTTGATATGAGCTAAAATTGTCTACATATTACTCTCCTTTGCCAATATGATCATCATCACGTATGAAACATCTAAGCCTTTGCCAATCCCTCTGAAAATGGCGCCCAATCCAGTTAGTTTTTTGTACATATATTTCATCCCCTTCATCTGCCCATGGCTAAATTTTTGACAAGTAAAATAAAGTTTAGGATGGCCCACTAGACAAGGAAGATAAACATTACGATGGCCTTTTCAATAATGAAGATGTTGGAACAGTTTTTGCAGGCCCATCGATTGTCTACGAGAAAGGCCATCAGAAGGTATTAGCTACGAGTAAAAATTAATAAACTCATGGAT
Source organism: Pogostemon cablin (assembly GCA_023678885.1). NCBI lineage: Eukaryota > Viridiplantae > Streptophyta > Magnoliopsida > Lamiales > Lamiaceae > Pogostemon > Pogostemon cablin. Next base: position 5,344,012 of record CM042978.1, on the reverse strand, counting down.
TAGAAATTATTATATTCATATCATTGTTTTATACATATATACCCGGATCAGAAATCAGAAAATTAAAGGTGCAAAGCTAATAAAATTAATTCATTCCTAAACTTATGTAAGACACTTAAGGAAATAATATATTAAATTTTAATCTAATTCATATGCTAATAATATCTAAATATATGCATTCATTACCTGACGTTTCCATTTTACCCGATCCGGACCCTGCTGTGGCCCAAACCCAGACCCAAAACCCCCATTCATCATCACCCAAATATTATACTCCAGTAGCGTCTACTTGTAAATTTCATATAAAAAGAACATCATCTTCATCTTTTTTACTATCCAAAAATCGAAAAACATTAGAAACCCTAACAAGGCAAGCAAGTGTTTTCACCCCCAAATCCTAATAAGTATTACCTGCTGCAGTCAAAACCCAGACCATAAACCCCCATCATAATCACCCAAATATTATACTCCAGTAGCATGTACTTGCAAATTCAGTTCAAAAGCACATCATCTTCATCTTTTTTTCTACCCAAAATTTTTCTAGTGATGATGAATCGACTCCTGAAAATTCTTTGGCTCCTGTGGCCAAACGCGAGATCGATGATGATAGTTGAAAGTGGGTATGTAGTTTCAAACTTGACTTACCTGAATTCCATGGGAGTTTGGAACCAGACCAGTTTTTGGATTAGTTAATTGCGATGGAAGAGGTTTTGGATTTTAAGAAGGTTCCACCTAGTCGTCGTGTTTCTCTTGTCGCTACACGATTTCAGGGCCGCGCTGCTTCACAGTGGCATCAATTGAAAACATTGCGCGCTAGACGGGGTAAATCTCGAATTTCTACATGGGAAAAATTCACCAAATACCTTCGTCAGGAATTTTTACCCTTCAACTACGCTTGCACTCTCTATCAGAAACTGCAGAATTACGTCAAGGACCCCGTTCTGTTAATGCTTAGATAAGGAGTTTTAACAAATCTTAGCACATATAGATTTGAATGAACGTGATGATCATTTTTTGGTACACTGAAATTATTAACTCCTTTCTGGAAGTCCGATGATAAACCATTGATAATTAAAAACTTTTTATTCTTATAGAAGGACTTGAAAAGTGTACGCATTAGTAATGGCTGTAGAATCTCCGGATGATGTGACAAAAGCAAGTCATTTGCATCCCTAAAACAATTAGAATATAAGAAATGAGATTAAATCAAAACATCATTGAGTAAAGACAAAACTAAAAAAAAAAAAAATAGATGTGTACCTTTTAATTCTTAGCATCCGTATCAGATGATGTATTTCTGTTGGCAAATCACTTTCCGATACCCATCAAAGTCATGGTTTTTTTGCAACCCTGCCATAGACTCCCAATTTTTTAAGTAAGAATCATAAGATGTTGTTGATGTGGTGTGAAGTTCATAACACAATATTCTATAACATCCAGATGAATTACAAAGTCTTCAAACTTTATAGATTTCGGAATCTTCTTGTGCTTGGAGTGAAGATCGGCCAAGAAGTAAAGTATGTCGGATATGATTTTACGAATATCCAGGGAAAGATAATCATTTGTAATGATGTTACCGGGCATGTTTTGTAAAGAACATGAATCAGTGGGTGGGTTTGAGCAATAAACCAAGTGTTGAACAAATGTTTTATCATATTGTGAATGAATAGAATAACGAGTATTTCAATAAATTGCTATGCAGTTGAGATAATTTGGGTGACTTAATTCTAAAGCGAAGTTGAGATCTGAACCCATAATTTCTCTAATGTGATCATCATCACGTACGAGAACATTAATCTAGGGCAGCGGGCAAATCTGCACTGGCAGGATTGTCGATCAAGTCGCCAGATGGCGAGGTGAAGAAGTCGGAAACGACGACTGAGAAATTTTATTTCAAAAAAGAAAATTTCAGAAGAATTTGGATTGAGAGTGGGAAGAGAGAGCTCACAACCAGCATCGAAGAAAATGACGGAGTGGGGAAAGAGAGATCGTGAAAGGGTAATACGGTCCACTTGCAGTTGATTCGCATACCTATTAGTATTTTAATTCTCTCTTTGTATCTACCCGCAAATAAGGTCTAAAATGTGTATCTGTGGGTAATAAACCCTTAAATTAATGATCCCCTGAAGCCTTCCAGCAGCATCATCGTCTCTGCTCAACTTCTGTTTCTCTGAGCGACGGTGATATGTAACATTCCCTCTTTGCTAACTACGAAGACCATACCCTGTTGCATTAGTTTCTTCATGTATGTACAAGTAAATTTATAAACGATTAGAAAGTTTATGAGTCCATTTAAGTTTAAATTGATTGATGAAATGAATGGGTGAAGTAATTACTGATTTAGAGGAAATGCTAATTTACTTATTTCAACCCATGTCTACCACAAAGAATAATAGATGTTACGTGTTTATGTTTCTTTATGAATGATAACAAAACTTATAAAACTAATTCTAATGACTTATCAAGTGTCATTTCTGTCTAACTTTTCTTAGAGAATAATAGATGCTACGTGTTTATATTTCTTTATGAATGATAACAAAACTTCTAAAACTAATTCAAGACTTATCAACTCTCATTGAAGTTTAAATTGATTGATGATATGAATGGGTAAAGTAATTGTTGATTTAAAGGAAATTCTAATTTGCTTATTTCAACCCATGTCTACCACATGGCTGTTGAAATATCTTACAAGGCATTTGTTTTAATTTAATGATGACTCATAAGCCATAACTCTCTAACTTTTCTCAGAGAGTAATAGACGCTACGTGTTTATATTTCTTTATGAATGATAATAAAGCTTCTAAAATTAATTCAAATGACTTATCAATTCATCAAAGTTAGAATTTTATGGTGTTATAAATGTTCAAGCTAACTGCTGATTGAAAGAATTTAGCCATTAGTATTTATTATGAACTTTGATTTGTCTATTTTAATCCACGCCCATGAGATACTTAATAAACTGTCCAAATGATTATTTGTTCTACAGGAAATGTTTTTTTATTTCTTCAGAACATAGGAAGCTAGATACTATTTCTAAATCCTGAAATATAGAAATGAATCAGAACTTTATTAAAAATTTTCTTTTATTAAAGGGTAACAGATATTGAAAATTTCTTTATCAATGATAAGAAAGTCTATCAAAATGATCTTCTCAATTCTTTCAAATTAAATTTGTGCACTCCTACGAACGTGAATGTGATGGTTGACTTATAGAAGATGATCATTTCTCATTGCTCTTCTTTCTAAAGGATGTGCTTGTTTTAATTCATGTGTATGACATACTACGTGACGTGTGTTAGTCAGTAGCTTTAATTTACAGTATTCAAACTTATTGCCCTGCTTAGTGATTTTTTCTCTATCTTAAATTTTAACTGTTTAGTTTCAAAGTTTTGGGCTGTACATAGACCACAAATGATCTTATTAATTCATTTAAATTGCATTTACGTATTGCAATCAACATGAAATTAATGGCTGACTAGGGGAAGATGGTCATTTGTCATTGCTGTACTTTCTGAAGGATGTGTTTATTTTAATCCATGTGTGACCAGTGATGGAGGGAGTTAAGGACCAGGGAGGCATTGCTCCCCCCCCCCCCTCCCTTGAAAATTTAGTAATATTTATCATATATATACAAAGTTTACATAACATCTTTGTTGGCTTAATGGTTCATCAGCTTTCTGATCATTTATTTTTTTTTCAATAACTTTTATTCTACATATAATAATAATAAATATATTTTATTTAATATAATAAATATACAACATAGTACTCTTTGTCTAATAAAATTATTTACACTTTACTCATTTATTTGTATTATATTTACCCAAAAAAAATAACATCAATAATAAATTTAAAGATTACTTATACTTTAATTTAAAAAATGTCACAATATTAACACACATTAATACTACATTTTATTTGTTATGTAAAATTCAATTTACTCCTAAAAAGTCAATAAAAGTTCGTAAAAATAGTTAAATTTTCTTAAACAACATGAATGATTTCACAAGACAGGATGAACATTTTATTTTTTAGTGTCAATCTGGCCCCCCTAAACTCAATTTCTGGCTCCGTCATTGTGTGTGGCATACTACATGTAATTTCTAAGTGCGTACTTGCTTTAATTTACGGTATTCAAACTTCTGCTCTTGCTTAGTGATTCTTTATCTATCTAGAATTTTAGCTCTTTAATTTCAAAGTTTTGGGTTAAACACAGACTAAACAGTTTTCCCAAATATTTGCAGTCAATCAGATGTTTCATATGAATTTTTCCTGTTTAGATGCTTCATATGAATTTGTTTTAATGTGTTTTAATTCATCGTTACAGTGATGGTGTTGGCGATGGAGATAATGTCGGGGATTTAAAAAATGGCGATAATGAGGCAAGCTGTGAGGTTAAGAACGAAGAACAACAGGAGAGCAAGGTTGGAACCATGGATACTAAAAACATTAAGGTAATAATATAGCTATCCATTCTTTTTTTATTTATTTTTTTAATTCATTTAGAAGCTTAGATTAAGTAGCACTAATGGTAGAGAATGCAGTCTTAGTAATGAATCTTAGAGTTATGGCGAAATTCTTAGATTGATTCCTTAGACCCTTGTTTTGATCATCATTCTATTATAAGAAGAAAAGTGCTTTAGCCAAATCTTATTACGCAAAAAATGAGGGGAATTATTTGTTTAAAGCTGGACTATATGAATATGCGCTGTCTTTTTAAAACCTGCTTGATTCTATGGAAGGTGAAATCTAAGGATTCAGTATATCGCGCACATCTTCAGCGTGCTCCTCTCTTAGACCAACTTCTCTCGACTAACTTGATTTTAGCATGTTTATTCTAAATAATGCTCTTGTATTCGCTCGCAGGTTGAGGCTATGCTGGATAAGGAGAGTTTTACATTGGAAGATCTTTTGGATAAAGAAGATATAATACAAGAATGCAAAGCATTAAACAGTTGCCTAATTAAGTTGTATGGATTCACTACTTTTCTCTGTTGAATCTCTTATGTTATTAACATGTAGGATTGAGCAGTTGCTGCAATATATTGTTGATGAGGCCCTGAAGATGCAGATAGCAGACGAACCTTCAGGTATGCGAATATTTGCTTTAAATCTATAAGTTAGTTATGGTTTATAGTTTTTGTCCATGTTTGAATCCTTTCCTTCTAAATTTTTTCATGCAAATAAATTAAGCCAAAAAAGGACAGCCAATTAGGGCTATAAGCTATTTGTTTTCAGACCTTTTTTTTTTTGAAAAACTATGCAGGTTCCCTCTCATTGCCTGTGAAATTTTCACATATGAAATTTGATGTCATCTTGAAGACTTTGGTGGAAGAGGAGGATGTGAGATAATCCTGTTTTACATTTAAAGAGCATCAGTTCAAGTCAATTTCATACTTACTTCCTGCTGATAGATCAATTTATACTATCTTGTTGCAGCTTTTGAATTTGCTACTCTCTTTTCTGGAACTTAACTGCCAACATAGTGCATTGCTTGCTGGGTTTTTTTAGTAAGGTTTAGATAGAACATCCTTATACTTATTCAGTATTTACTACTCTATATTGATTCTGGATTTCTGTAAAAACAAGTTGCTTGATAATATATCGTATGTTCCACGTTGTGGTAATGTTTAATGTTACGGAAGACTATTCCGCTAATGAATTATGTCAAGGTGATCTTTCTAAAACTCTTAAGAAATCTTTTTCCTGTTTCTTCTTTTATTTTGTAAATGAGGGGTGAAGGAAAGAGAGAATATGAGGCTACAAAATTTTTTGCTCATTTTTTTTATTTAGTTGGAAAATTTTGGTGATGCGAAATCGTAACAAAACTTTGTATTAAAAGGCACTGGTACCTAAATTTTGTAAAACAATTTGAATTCAATGAGAATGTTAATTTAAAAATTCATGCAATTGAATTAGATTCTCATCGATCTTGTGTTCTTTGATAAACATAGAGCAGTTAATATGCTGATCTTATTTTCTTTGATAAACATAGAGCAGATTTTCTTTGATAAACATAGAGCAGTTAATATGCTTACTAATACTCATGCGCTTCTTTGTCAATTGTTATTAATGCTTACGTTCAAAATAGTAGCTTAAACACATGAATTGAGATAGAGTTATGCACGGGTTGAATACCTCACGAAATGAGGTGCCACCCACCTAGTATATATTAAATAATTTAATATCAATATCCGTAAATTCTTTCAAAATGAAAAATAATAATACTCATATTTTAAAATGAAAAATAATAAAACTCATAAAATAAGGGTAACAATTATAAAACATATCCATCTGATACAGAAATTAACTAGTACTAGTATCATGCTATATATACATCTCAACATAAATGCAGATTTTGTTATTACAAAATATTAATTTTTTTTTAACAATAGAATTTTTAATAAAAATTATATATATTTTTTTAATAACGGAATTGAATTTATATTTTTGTTAAAAATTTAAGCAGCACCACCCACATTTAGTAATGTCACATCATATTAGTCATGTTCCAAATGAGCATCAAAAAGTTAGAACTCTCTACAATAAATCTAAATGACATTATAATGTTGCAACTCCTTCACAGTGAATAGTAACTGTAGCTGTTAAAGGATTAAGTACGTTTCACAGAATAGTAGGATTCCAGTACACCACAAACTATAGTTGAGAAAAGAAAAGGTCATAAATGCACAAAAACCATCTACATTTACATACATAAAAAGCTATAATTGCAGATTAACCAATGCAACAATTTTGTTCACATTGGTTTAACTGAGTATTGTCAAATAGCATCAATTCAATGTATCAGTCACACAAACTAATATATTTGAGACATAAAACCATAATATGTTAGGATCTGCATATATTATCTTTAAATCTTTAAATTTATATATGGCAATGACTTAAGATCTCTACGATCTAACAGGGATCGATTGGCATGGACACCTAAAACTTGCCACCTTTATTGAGCAGTTTGAGCAGCAGAGAGAAGAACAAAAAAAACTTTAAATTTATATATGGCAATGACTTAACATCTCTACGATTTGACAGGGATCGATAGGCATCGGAGGCTCAATTTGGACACCTAAAACTTGCCACCTTTTGAGCAGCAGAGAGAAGAACAAAAAATAGATACACTCTAAGATCAAAGTGTATTTAGAATATAAGGTTTGATTCCAATTATCCTAAGTTGAAGTTTGTTATTATTGTGATAATAAGTAGTATTTTCTTTTTTTCCAGATCGATCACAACATCATTTAATTTGTTGAGTGAATGATAAATAAGTGATGGAGAAGTTACATCCAAATATAATGAATTTGAATAATTAATATTAATATAACGTGTATATACATAATACTAATATACATATTCTATATGATATCAATTGTGTAAATAATACTAATATACATAATATGTTTTTGTAAAATTTTTAAAAAATAGGAATTTTATTATTTACATCTCTTCATTATATTTAATATATAGTCTATGTGATAGCTTGAATCCGAGCTTCCATTTTACCCAATTTTAAGCGCATATGGATTCAATTTCTATATGATATATCAATGGTGTAAATAATACTAATATACCTAATATGTTTTTTTTGTAAAATTTTTAAAAAAATATTACTTTTTGATTTATTTACACCTCTGAATCTGAGCTTCCATTTTACCCAATTTTATGCGAGACAATAAATACAATTTCTCTAATTTATAATTTAATACAATATAAATATTGAAGCCTTAACCAGACTGCAGGTTCAACCGCGCAATGAGTTTGAAACAGTCCCACTAATTAAATTTTAATAATATATAAGTATCATCTAAAATTAATGTAATTGAATAAAACTTACAATTATAATGAACATATGTATATTATAGTAAAATTTATTACTATGAGAATATTATATTTTACATGTTTTTAAAAAATATCACCTTTAGATTTATTTACCTATGTTTATAGTTTAATATGTTTATAATATAATTCTCCATAATTATTCTCTATTGTAATATATATTCCCTAAATTTCATGAGTTAGTCTCTTATGAATCGAGTTTACGTTATAAATTTTGTGGTCCCTTCAATTTAAACCTTAACAATTGGTCGTTTTAATTTAAACCCCTACCAATATATAAGTTATATAGGATTGAAAAATTGGTCTCTTTTAATTTAAACCTGATGACAATAGATGCATGCATGGAACTGATGTACACGTGGAAAGTATTCATTGGAGACTGAGGAATGATCTCAACGTGTTGCATGTGAGCTGGGAGTAAGCTGGAAGCTCAAGAAACGGTTGCAACAACTCAACAAACAAAACTGTCAAAACTGACAGTTTTGGTGCAGAGGTGAGCAGCCGATATTGAGGCGGTTTTTGAGCGGTTTATCAAGCTACCTAGAACCGGCTAGATGGCTGCATCTCATCTACTAAGTGAGGGCTATCCAGTGGAGGTTTAACCGGATCAAGAGGTTGATGGAATAGCAAGATATAAGGGCTCAAAGTTGGTTCATCACAGTGATTCAACACTTAGAAAAATTTCACAGTTTCACAGATTTCTTTCTTTCTTGTTTGCTCTCTGATTCAGTCCATTCTTGGTTGTATTAGATCATCAATAATAGAGTTTCTTCTCCTCAAGTGGATGTAGGTTATTCAAAACCGAACCACTATACATCTTGGTGCAATTTACTTTCTTTTGATTACATCAACATAGAAAACTTGTGTGTGTGTGTTCTTGAGTGTTTGTGAGATTGTGTGTATCATTCACAACAATTGGCGCCGTCTGTGGGAAAGTTCAAATATACAGCAAGCATTCAAGATGAATACTACAAGATTTGATGTTGAAAAGCTCTCAGAAAAATCAGATTTCAATCTATGGAAGATCAAGATGAAGGCAGTCCTAATGCAGCAAGGTTTGATGGATGCTCTCAAACCTCCTCCACCAGTGAAGACTGAAATCATCAAAGATCCACAAGCTGCTGCAGGACCTGTAAGGGTACAGGTGGATGATCAGGTACTTCAAAAGGCATACTCTACAATAATTCTATGTCTTAGTGATAAGATACTCAGAGAAGTATCAAAGGAGACAACAGCTATTGGGGTATGGAACAAACTGGAAGCCTTGTTTATGGTTAAAACATCTGCCAACAAAATGCATCTGAGGCAAAGGCTTCATGCATTCAAGATGACTGATGAAAGATCACTAATGGAGCAAGCTGATGAATTCTGCAAGATCACAGATGATCTGGAAAGTGTGGATTTCAAGCTGTCCAGTGAAGACAAGGCTATCATGTTGCTATCAGCATTACCAAGATCACAAAGGCATTTCAAGGATGCTGTTCTTTATGGAGGGAAGGATGTAGTACTACTTGAAGATGTATTAAAAGCACTTAGATCAAAAGATCTAGAGGAAGTGGCTGACAATAAAGAAAAATCTGGAGCAGAAGGACTCTTTGCCAAGAAAGGAAATCAAAACAAGAAATGGAACAAAGGAGGTAACTTCAATCAAAAGAGGAATGCATCAGGTCAGTTAAATGGAAAGAAGTGTTACTTCTGTCATGAACCTGGGCATTTCAAGAAACATTGTGCAAAGTGGAAAGCTAGCAAGTCCAAAAGGGTTGATGCATCTACTGAAAACCAGAAGAATCAAGTCAATCAGGTTGGTGAATCTCAAAATAATGCTAATATGGAAGGTATTGAAGCTCTGGCCATCACATCATCAGATGTGTCTGTTGAGTGGGTACTTGATTCAGGGTGTACATTCCATATGACACCCATGAAGCATTGGTTTGAGGAATTCAAGCATCAAGAAGGAGGATCAGTATTATTAGGTGATGATCATTCTTGTGAAATAAAGGGAGTAGGATCCATCAGACTGCTCATGTTTGATGGAGTCCAGAGGCTTCTTAGGAATGTTAGATATGTTCCTGGATTGAGAAGGAACCTCATCTCCCTTGGGATGCTGGATACTCAAGGATATGATTCAAACCTGAGGAAGGGAGTTCTCACAGTGACTAAGGATGATATAATAGTCATGAAGGGAACTAAGAAATTTGACTTGTACTTCCTGGATGGGAGTGTTGTTGTAGGACAGATACACAACACTGATCAACAAGATAATGCCAAGATATGGCATGGTAGATTGGGACATGTTAGTGAGAGAGGGATGCAAGAACTGGCTAAACAACAGGTGATCAAGTTTAATGCTAATGATCAGATCAGGCAGTGTGAACATTGCATTCTTGGTAAGTCCAAGAGACTTAAGTTTGGTGAATCAGAACATACAACCATAGGAAGGATGGACTATGTTCATTCAGATCTCTGGGGACCATCAAAGACCATAACCAGAGGTGGAGGAAGATACATAATGACCATCATTGATGATTACTCAAGGAAATTGTGGATATATGTTCTGAAAACCAAGGATGAATCATTTTCTACATTCAAGGTCTGGTTAAAAGAAACAGAAAATAGCACTGGGAGTAGTTTGAAGTACTTGAGAACAGACAATGGATTGGAGTTTGTGTCTGAAGAATTCAATTCATACTGCAAGGAAAAGGGAATCAAGAGGCATAAGACTATTCCTGGAACTCCACAGCAAAATGGAATTGCAGAGAGAATGAATCAGACACTTTTGCAAAGAATCAGATGCATGTTGAGCAGTACAGGTTTAAGTAAGATGTTTTGGGGAGAATTAGCTGCAACTGCAACTTACTTGATCAACTTATGTCCTGCTACAGCTTTGAATTTTAAAACTCCAGAAGAAGTCTGGTCAGGTAAGGTTCCAAGCTATTCTCATCTCAGAGTTATAGGCTGTCAAGCTTATCCCCATGTGAAACAAGATAAATTGGAACCTAGAGCACTTAAATGTGTTATGATTGGTTATCCAAAAGGAGTAAATGGGTATAAACTGTGGTGTTATGAAGAGAACAGACTTTTGGTTAGTAGAGATGTTGTTTTTATTGAAGATAAGATGCCTTTGATCAAAGATGATCAAAGAAGAGAGTCTGATCTTGAGGTGGAGCCTCAAAATATGAAGAGGTTAGGTGAAAATGAAGAGAACTTCAATAACAGAGATACAAATGAAGTATCAAGGGTTAAAGAACAACCTAATACCTATCAACTTGCAAGGGACAGACAGAAAAGGACTATACTGCCACCTGCTAGGTATGTTGAAGCTGATATAGTATCATTTGCACTATATACAGCTACTGAAATTGAAGCTTATGAACCAAGAAACTACACTGAGGCATTGGCAAGTCAAGATGGTAATAAGTGGTTGATAGCTATGGAGGAAGAGCTGCTGTCTCTGAATAAGAATGGAACATGGAGAATTGTTGACAAACCAAAATCTCAGAAGCTAGTTGGATGTAAGTGGATTTTCAAAAGGAAACCAGCATCTGTAGCTGAAGGTGGAGTCAGATACAAAGCTAGACTAGTAGCTAGAGGTTTTTCACAGAAGGAAGGAGTGGATTACAATGAGATCTTCTCACCTGTGGTTAAACATTGTTCAATTAGAGTATTACTAGCACTAGTGGCTCAATATGATCTGGAGCTTCATCAGATGGATGTAACTACTGCTTTTCTACATGGTAAGTTGGAAGAAAGCATCTACATGAAGATACCTGAAGGTATTACAGTTGAGAAGGCTGACACTAAGGCCTGTTTACTACTTAAATCTCTGTATGGACTTAAACAAAGTCCAAGACAGTGGTACTTAAGGTTTGATGAATATATAATTGCTAATGGATTTCAGAGGAGTCAATATGACAGTTGTGTATACATCAAGGAAGAAGACAATTGTTATACATACTTACTACTCTATGTGGATGATATCTTGATTGCTTGCAAGAGCTCTCAAGGTATTGATGTAGTAAAAGAATTACTCAAATTAGAGTTTGAGATGAAGGATCTTGGTGAAGCCAAGATGATACTAGGCATGGAAATAAGCAGGGACAGATCAGCTGGAAGGCTTGTGTTGAAACAGCAGTCTTATCTGATTAAAGTACTTAAAAGGTACAATATGGATCAGTGCAAACCTGTTACAACACCTGTTAAGCAAGGATTAAGTCTGTCTCTACTTAATGGAGCTAAAACAGATAGAGAAGTAGCTGACATGAGTAGAATTCCATATGCAAGTTCAGTGGGCAGTCTCATGTATGCTATGGTTTGCAGCAGGCCTGATCTTGCTTATGTAATGAGCTTGATTAGTAGATTCTTAAGCTGTCCAGGTAGACAACATTGGGAGGCAGTCAAATGGGCATTGAGATATGCAAAGGGGACTGAACAAGTTGGTTTAAAATTCCAGAGAAGGGAAGCAAAATCAGAAGTTGTCATTGGATATGTTGATGCTGATTTTGCAGCAAACTTGGATTCTAGAAAATCTCTTACAGGGTATGTATTCAATATGTTTGGTACATCAGTAAGTTGGAAAGCAAGCCATCAGTCTGTGGTGGCATTGTCAACTACAGAAGCTGAATTCATTGCTTTGACAGAAGCAATTAAGGAAGGAATATGGCTTGTTGGTCTACTGAAGGAATTAGGAGAATGTCAGGATACTGTAGTAGTATATTGTGACAATCAAAGTGCAATACACTTGGCTAAGCATCAGGGGTATCATGAGAGAACCAAACACATTGATGTTAAGCTATACTTTGTAAGAGATATGGTGGAAAGTGGACTTGTAGAAGTAAGGAAGATCAATACATCTGTGAATCCAGCAGATGGTCTTACTAAAGCATTGCCAGTAGCAAAGTTTGAGCTGTGCAAGACTTTAGTGGGCATGTATGAAGACATAAAGGTTGCTGCACCTTAAAAGCAGCAAGGTGGGGAGAAGAGATGAAAATGTTCATGCATACATCTAAGGTGGAGATTGATGACAATAGATGCATGCATGGAACTGATGTACACGTGGAAAGTATTCATTGGAGACTGAGGAATGATCTCAACGTGTTGCATGTGAGCTGGGAGTAAGCTGGAAGCTCAAGAAACGGTTGCAACAACTCAACAAACAAAACTGTCAAAACTGACAGTTTTGGTGCAGAGGTGAGCAGCCGATATTGAGGCGGTTTTTGAGCGGTTTATCAAGCTACCTAGAACCGGCTAGATGGCTGCATCTCATCTACTAAGTGAGGGCTATCCAGTGGAGGTTTAACCGGATCAAGAGGTTGATGGAATAGCAAGATATAAGGGCTCAAAGTTAGTTCATCACAGTGATTCAACACTTAGAAAAATTTCACAGTTTCACAGATTTCTTTCTTTCTTGTTTGCTCTCTGATTCAGTCCATTCTTGGTTGTATTAGATCATCAATAATAGAGTTTCTTCTCCTCAAGTGGATGTAGGTTATTCAAAACCGAACCACTATACATCTTGGTGCAATTTACTTTCTTTTGATTACATCAACATAGAAAACTTGTGTGTGTGTTCTTGAGTGTTTGTGAGATTGTGTGTATCATTCACAACAAAACCCTTAACAATACATTGGGTATATAAGACTGGAAGGGTCCATGGAGTTTAGAGTTAGAAAAAACTCAGGTTCACGTACTATGTAAATAGGGTTTATAAGACTATTTGTGATAATAGAATTTGAAGGCAACCATAAGGTTTACATCTAAAACTTGGTTTACACAAGTATTTGCTAAATTGAATACTCCCTCCGCCCCGACTGTACGTCCATATTTGCTTTTTGTACGTGAATTAAGGAGTATTATTATTTTATGTGTAGTGGGTAGTTGTAATAGTAGTAAGTGGTGGGCCATATGTGGGGTCCTTCTACTAAAAGAGGAAAATGAGGACCTTTGGGGTATTAGTAATAAGTGGTGGTCCGTGGTGGACCGTATATGAGATCTTTCTACTAAAAGAGGAAAATGAGGACATTTGGGTAGGATGTAGGGAGTATTAAACTTCACTACTATGTACGCACACGTTATATTAGTATTATTCACACAACTGATATCATAGTATATAAATTAGTACTCCCTCCATCCCCGGTAGTAAGAGAGTCTTTTGCATTTTGCAAGTGGATTAAGGAATATTACTCCATCCGTCCACTGTTATTCTATCAATTTTACTATTTTTGTTTGTTCACCCCAAAGTATCGATTTTTCTTTTTGGGTAAAAGAGGTACACATATGGTCCACCACACTCCACTAATACAACTACCCACTACAAATAAAATAATAATACTCCTTAATGTACGTGCAAAAAGCAAATGAATACATTGAGGATGGCCGGATGGAGTATTATTTAATGTGTAATGTGTATTTGTATTAGTGAGAATGTGGGCCCATATTTTAATTGTATTAGTAGGTGTGTGTGAGTCCCCATGCATATGAAAGAGGAAATGGGATGGATAGAGTATGTGTGTATATATAAATTAATAATCCCTTGGTCCTATAGAAGTTGACACACTTTCCTTTTTAGTTTGTCCCACTTAAATTGACACATTTCCTTTTTAATACATGGGACTCACAAAAACAATTAATCTATTCTCATGGGCCCCACATATCACCTCTAATACAACTACCCACTACACATTAAATATTATTTATCTCACTCCACTTTACTTCACTTTACATTAAATTATTACTCCTTAATCTCCGTGCCCAAAAAAAATATATCAACTTCTCCGGGACGAAGGGAGTATTAATTACTTTATGGACGGCTATTTACACCCCAAATTTACTAAACATACCACAAAATTAATATAATTAAATTTTATTTTAAGTAATATAACTTAAATATCCTTAATGAATATTATTACTAAATATACCCAAAATTACTAAACATACCTCGTATTAAATGTGAAATCCATCATTCTCTCTCCTTGCAAATCTCCTGTTCTGCCTTCTCTCTTCGAACGTGAATATGCCGATATAGAATTTCAACTGCCTAATTGAATTTGATAATTAATTTTCATTATCTACAGCATAAATTAGCTTTCAAATTATAGGATTAGCATAAATTAATCGTAACTATCATATACAAATTCAGTCTGAGTGTACAACTTATGCAGGAACCAATGGATATTGCTACAAACGATGAAACCATACAGTGAAAGGAAGTCTCTTCTTTTTGGAATCGGATTTAAGAATTTCATCGAAAACCATTCTTAATCATCGTTATTCCATTAATTAAAAAATTGATAATTAGAGTTTATAATAAGAATATGAAAATTGATAAATTTGTTCACAACAAAAATTGATTAACTTGTCTCTTCGGTTTAATATGTTTTTCATCCTTTTCTTTTTAAAAAACTACCTATGATTCATGTGAAACACCCAATTTGCATGCTAATTTAACTTCGAGAGAAGGCAGAACGGGAGATTTGTGAGGAGAGAGAATGAGGTCATTTCACTTCTAAGATTCAGTATGTTTAGTTATTTTGGATATATTTAGTATTAATATTCTTTAAGAATATTTAAGTCACTTCACTTAAAATAAAATTTAATTATATAAATTTTGGGGTATGTTTAGTAAATTTGGAGTGTAAATAGCCTCATCCTTATTTTATACACACATTATATTAGTATTATTGTATTATTATTCACACACAGTCGTGTATTATCCTTTAATTAATGATTAGAATTCGAATTATGCAGGTTTTGCTCTTACAACGAATTAAGCTGTTGAAGTTTTCATAGAAGGGAGCAAAGTCTTTGAAGATATCAAGCCAACATCAAGTAAAGCTGTAAGCCTAATTTAGAGATTTAGCACTTTTGATCTCACAGAATATATAACTTCTTCAAAATAGTTTTAATATTTTCACTTTTAGTCCAAAATAATTATTTATTTACATACTTAGTCCTATAAGACTTCCTCCTTGCATATTTAGTCTCATATAACTCCATTATTGATATAAAAAATTTAGATAAATATTTTATTTTATTTTATTTTATCTATTTATTTATTTGTTTATTTATTTTATTTTATATTTTTAATGTTAACAAATTATTATTAAATTCCAAAAAGACATGCTGAAAATAATAATAATAATAAATAGAATAAAATAAAATATGAATATATAGTTACACTATTGGTTCTTTTATTTTATTTATTTATTTACTTATTTATTATTATTTTTATTTTTTATTTGACAATTAAATCTTTGCAAACTTGGTTCGATAAAACTTCAGCCTTGCATATATAGTCTTATAT
Source organism: Pogostemon cablin (assembly GCA_023678885.1). NCBI lineage: Eukaryota > Viridiplantae > Streptophyta > Magnoliopsida > Lamiales > Lamiaceae > Pogostemon > Pogostemon cablin. The sequence continues at coordinate 5,327,862 of CM042978.1, read as the reverse complement.
AGATGTATTATTAATATTGATCCAAAAAATTTATCCAAAAAATTTTGATTACTATTTTATTTTTATTTATTTATTTACTTACTTTTTTTTAATGTTACCAAATTTTTATTGTTTTAAAAAAGACATGTTTATAATAATAATAATAAATAAATAAATAAATATGATATAAAGTTACACTATTATCATAAGAATTTGGATTCATATTTTATTGTATTTATTTATTTACTCATTTATTATTTTATTTAATTTTAGAATTTTTATTACTTTTTATGACATGTTCAAAATAATAATAATAAGTATTAAATAAATAAATAAATAAATAATAAAATTAAATAAAATAAAATATGAATTTAATTTCTTGGGACCAATAGTGTAATTGAATGAGACTAAATATGCTAGGTTGAAGTCTTATGGGACCAAATTTAAAAAGAAATAATTGTTTGGGACTAAAAAAGAAAGTATTTGAATTATTTTGAAGAGGTAATGTATCTTGTAGAACCAAAATGCAAAATTCTTTCCTAATTTATTAGGCTAAACTGACCACATATATTATATGGAACTGAGCACATACTAATATCGTTATAGAAAGTGAAATGAGATTCCAATTCTTTCGAAAACTATATACTAATATATCGTTATAAAAGTGAAAACAAAAGAGTGAGTAACACAAAATCACTGTAAAGATTAATATCATTATTCACAGAGCATGTATACAAACAAATATCGAAAACTAATAAAAAAGCTAGAGTAATTAATTTAGAGCAAAGACACCATCCCATGGAAAAATTTCATTAAATAAAAAGTGATACTATTTTTTATAGAGAGTGATAATATTTTTTTTATAAAAAGTGATATCTATTTAACAAACTTTAAAACCGTCTCACACAAAGCTTGCCTTAATTTAGACGCATGTATGACAAAGACTTGTCTGAAACGTCTCACGAAATGATTTTCAAGAGACAGATAAGAAATGTCAATATTTTAATGAATAGTTGTACTCAATTAATAAAAAATAATAATGGAGCAGTAAATTATTTTATAACTAATTTATAGTATAAATAAAAAGTGACAACGTTTTTAAAAAATTGTGATAACATCTTTAATAAAAAAAATATTAACTAATTAAGAAAATATAAAATGATCTCAATGTAGGATGGTACAAATTGCAACTGTTGTTTGTTGTAAACACTACACTTAATGAAATTTATAAATGTGAGTGATGTTGGAATTAAATTAATTATATATAACATGAATTTAAAGGTTAAATCTAAGTTATACGATGAACTAGCTAGGTATTCATGAGATGATATTCAAATATTTCTCCCAAAGCAAGTAAAATTACACCCGCTTGCTCGCTTGAGAAAATGCATGTGTGCAATTCCTTTTCTTCATATCATTTGAGTTTTTCACCTGAAAAAAAAAAATTATTATTTTATATAAGTTGTATTAGTGGTATAAGTGAATTATAAACGTTGTCCTTTCTCTAAAAAGAGAAAATGAATACCTTTAAAGTGGACGTCTAACATGACAAAATGAATACTCTGGACTGAGAGAGTACCATATATTCTTCTTCCTCATGAGTAGCGGCCCAATCGGGAGCTACTCGAATATTCAGTAATAACCACCAATTATCCAATAGCAACATACATGCATCCACCTCGTGATCATCCTCCTCCGACACATGGGAGGAGAACCTCTAGAAATCGGCCTTTCGGGCAGGTTAGGCTTGAGTCGTGGGAAGGGCATTCTCGGAAACTACCAAAGGAATAAGTTCATGATTGAAGGAAAAGTGAAAATGAAATGCGAAATGTTTCATTAAAATAAATGCGGTAAGTACTGGACAGTTATGTTTTGACAGGGTACATTTAGTTATGAAGCATTATTATCTTATAATTCATCCAACTTTTGCTCATCATAGGACCTTTTATAGGACGTTTGGTATATTGGATAGAATTGGAATGAGATTATTAATGATATTAGTGAGAAATGATAATGAGTTTGTTATTTGTAATTGTGTTGTTTGGTTGATAGTGAGAAATTACTATTATAGTTATTGATTTTGTTTGGTATGATTAAAATTTATTTTGAAATTAATTCTTAATTTTTTATCATAATTTTTTCTTTTTATATAATTTTACTATTTTTAAAAGAAAAAATATTATCTAATAATTTATAAATTTTTAGAAATTTTTTATCATTAAAATATTGATAAAAACATGATTGACCCCTTTAGAAATTGGAAGTGATAGTACTGCTTTTGGTGAGGAATGACTCATTTCATTGGTTTATGAAAAAAAATAAAAACTCTACCACTATAAAACCCATTAACCAAACTTCACCTTTTTATTCCAATTCCAATCCCAACCTCTAAACACATTAATCAAAATCGGAGATCATGTTGCACCACTGAAACCTCCGTATTCTCTACTAGATAATTAAATAATAAATGATTATTTTTATGAAATTTTTAAATAAGAATTAAATAAAAAAAATTACTAAAAATGATTTCAATAGTAAGTTATTCTATTTGTATAGCTGATTGGTCATGGATTGCATATTTTGGGCTACTTATTTATAAAATGAAAAAAAAAATTAATAACAATATATATAGTTGTTAAAAGTAAAATAAAAAATCATTAAAATGTTTCTTTAATAATATATAGATATTTTTCGATATTCTGTAAACAAATTATAATCTCCAAATACGAATACTTCTGAAAATTATAAACCTTACTTAAAACGATATTACCCTATTAAGTCATTATGAACACACCTATTCTTATGCAAAGCAGGTGCAAACAATTTTGAAACAGAGGGTTTATCATAAATAAATAGTACTAAAATTAAGTTTCTTTTAGTATAGCATTTTAAGAGAAAATATCCAAATTTGGTATTCTAGAATATGCCAAATTCAATCAGTCATAAAGATTTGTAATTTCTCAAATGTGGTCCTCTAATGTCTGAAATTAGTCTACTTTTGGTCCTTTTTAGTTTACTTTTGGTTCTCGCCGGAATCCGACGATTTTCGGCGAGAGTTAGTAAATTCCGGCGAGAAAATGACCAAAAGTGGACTAAAATGGACCAAAAGTTGACTAATTTTGGACACCGGATAACCACATTTGAGAAATTACCAATTCTTAAGACTGAAATTGGATTTGGCTTATCCTAACGAACTAAAATTGATATTTTCCCGCATTTTAATAAAGAAAATACATTATGTAGAATACAAATTAGAAGAGGTCGTTTAGTTGGCAATAAGAAATTTAGATTGGTGTTTGAAGTAACATAAGATTGTAATTAACTATAAGTTTAACAATTACAAGTTGTATTTAGCAAGAAGTTGCAGGTATTGCTTTAGTCCTACTAGTGTTGTGGGACATATGGGCTTGGTGATGATGATGAAGTGTAGAAATATTGAACTGCCACAAATTGCTCGATTTTGGCTGGTAATTAGAAATATTTATTTATCAACTGGAAATGGTACAAGAAGCGCATCCCCCATCAATAATGGTCATGTTTGTAGAGAGATATGGTCCTATTATGACCATTCATTTGAGCTCCTTGACGACTGTGGTCATATATATATCTAAAGAGGCAACACAAGTGATGTCAAAAAGGCACATTGTGTTTTGGCCGGAAGAAAAATATACGAGCACAGTGGCGAATGTTGAGGAAGTTGCATAGAACCCTAACATGTACAACTTCCTCAACATTCGTCACTGCGAGCCATACTGAGTTGTGATGAGCGAACCCTGGTCGCTTATATTAGTCTTCACGGGCTCGTATATTTTTCTTCCGGCCAAAACACAATTGTGCCTTTTGGACATCACTTGTGTTGCCTCTTTAAATATATATGACCACGGTCGTCAAGGAGCTCAAATGAATGGTCATAACAGGACCATATCTTTCTCGAAATCACAAACACCCTTATATATAAACCCGGTTTACATAGCCTATTATGTAAATCCTGATTTTTTTTCACCCCAATCCCTCCCCCTTCCAATCCTATTATACCCTATGTATTACTAGGAGTTTAAATTAAAGAGGAAACATGATTAACAAGGGTTTGTGATGTAAACCCGATTTACAAGAGACTAACTTTGTGCAAATATGGCTAATGGTTGATGGAGGACACTCTTCTTGTAGACATGCATGGCGGTTTCAAACCGGCAGTTCCGGTTCCGAAAAATGTGGAAGCAAAACCGAACTGAGGGTAGGACGGTTTCGATTCCGGTTTGGAACCGCCGGTTCCGGTTTTTAATTTTTTTTTTCAACCTAAAACGTAAAAAAAAATTTGAAAAACCGCCGGTTCCAACCGGGAACCGCCGGTTTTAACCGGAACTGCCGGTTCCGGTTTCACGAAATAAATAACCGGATCCGAACCGATATATAGCCGGTTTCGGTTCGGTTTTCACCGGTTCCGGAATCGCCAGTTCCGGTTCCGGTTGGAACCGCCGGTTTCTGGTTCCGAACCGGCGGTTCCAGTTAAAATATGCATGTCTACTTCTTGCGTCCACTTCCCATTGATAAATAATTTTCATTACTGGCCACAGTAGAGGCCTGGTGGTAGCTTACCATTCTACACTTCATCTCATGCCTTTATTGTGCATAATAAAACTAGTAGTGCTTCAACAATTCTTGCAACTTATTATCGTTGCATGTATAGTTAATCAAAAAGAATTGTAATTGCTGAACTTATAATTAATTACAATATTATTTCAGATACCAATTCTGATTCCTATTCCTTCATCAACAATCCCTTTCAATTTGAAATTCCAAATTATATACATTTCCTCATAAAAATGATATACATAAAAGAAAATTTTAGAATTTAGAACTATTTAATGTACGGTCTCCGTTTTGAATCATTAGCACATGCACTTTAGATTCATATCTTAAGAGAACTTTTTTTTTTTACTAACTTTATTGGCATTGCAACTCAATTTCTCTTTTTTTTCATCTTGTTTTTTTCTTTCCTACTCAACACAGACCAATAATTTTTTTTCTTTTATCATCCCAAATATTAACTTTCAAGCACAATTAATCCACTTTGAATCACAAGTGTTATCCAAAGAATGAGGCTTAATTAGTAGGCTCAATAGGACTAACTACGATAAATGTCATTTGATAGGGATAAAATTTTGCTTTAAGTGACTTATAAATACAAAGATGGTCCAATATCATTTCAAACATTTCACACGCATGTAGCCTCCAGCAAGATAAGATGGCAAGTTATAAAATACGGGATTAAAACATTTTTAGTCCCATAACACTCCCCATGGTCTTTTTTAGTCCTAAGAAAGATAAATTTGTCAAATTAGTCCCACCGGCAAAGAAATAGGGCCAAAAACATCATATTTTCGCTGGAAACAGCCAAGTCACAATCGAAATTGTCAATTTCCGGCCAGTATGATGACGTGGCGCCCTGATGGCAGGTGAGTCAGTGGGATAAAAACCTATTCAGTCCCATAACTTTTCTCATGTTCTATTTTAGTCCCAATAAAGATAAGTTTGTCAATTTAGTCCCATCCGTGTAGAAATAGGGCCAAACACATCTTATTTTTGCTAAAAAATGCTGACATCATCGGAATCTCCAATTTTCAACCGAGACGATGGCGTGGTGCCTTGATGGCAGGTGAGTCAACAAATTAAATATTATTTTAATGCCAATAAGATATTTTTATTTAAACAATTCCGACCGCTGTCATGGCCGGTGGTGAAATCGTGGTCGGTGGCGAAGTTCTGGAGTTTGTGATGTGGGCCTTGGTGGCAGCGATTCTGTGCCAGAAGAAAATTGAGCTGATGACACTTATAAATTTTATTTTCTAATTATTTAAAATTTTAGAAAATAAAAATGCCTTCTTGGTATTAAAATAACATTAATTCTGACTGGAAATCGGGGATTTCAGTTGTCACTTGACAATCACGTGCCATTTTTTGGTGATGTCCACGTTTTTTAGTTGACAATCATGTTATTTTAATATCAAGAAGACATTTTTATTTTCTAAAATTTTAAATAATTAGAAAACAAAAATTAATAGGGTCATCAGCCCAATTTTCTTCTGGCACGGAATCGTCGCTACCAAGGCCCACATCACAAACACCAGAACTTCACCACCGACCACGATTTTCAGGGCGCCACGCCATCGTCTCGGTTGGAAATCGGCGATTCCGATGATGTCAGTATTTTTCGGCAAAAATAGGACGTGTTTGGCCCTATTTCTACACAGGTGGAACTAAATTGACAAACTTATTTTTATTGAGACTAAAATAGAATATGAGAAAAGTTATGGAACTGAATAGGTTTTTATCTTTGTTGACTCATATGCCATAAGGGCACCACGTCATTGTACCGGTCGAAAATCGACGATTCCGATTGTGACATGGTCGTTTTTCGATGATGTCAGCTTTTTTCCGGTAAAAATATGACGTTTTTGGCCCTATTTCTTCGCCTGTGAGACTAATTTGACAAACTTATCTTTCTTGGGACTAAAAAAGACCATGAGGAAAGTTATGGGATTAAAAAGGTTTTATCCCTATAAAATACACACAAAAGAATGATACTCACCAGAAAGGAAAAATCACGCATTGATGTAATATGAATATTAGGCTTAAAAGCTCACATGTTTATATAAAGGATTAAAGGTGATTAAATATTTTCAATATAAATATTTATTGTCACAAGTGCACAAGTAAGAATCAATCCAATAAAGTGATCAAAGCCAAATAATCTTACTTCACAAACATCTATTCTAATATCAAGAAATTGCAACAAGGAAAGCAAAAGATCCACCAAGAATCATTCTAAGAATTTCAAAGATGAGAATCTATGATCAAGAGTAGAGAGAGATAAAGGAACAAAACAACCTTATAGCATGTCTTCTTTCCTTTGAGTTTGCCAAATTATGTTGTATAAACCTACACATGAGATGAACTTTGAACAATAAGTGATTATTAAAGAGAATGCAAATCACAATGTTATCTTAAGCTCATCATGCAACCTTTTCATCTTAGTTAAAGCTCAACCATATATTATCATAAGATAATAGCTCAACTCAATTACCATCATCAAGTAAACTCATTCCAACATTAACGCCATATTTCCAAAATTCAATTCAAAGGCACACAAGAAAGGCATTTTAAAGCTCCCATTCAACTCTAATTTATTCTCATAAGCTCTTTAACCATAAATCACATATTTGAACAAGTATGCTTTCCCCCAACTCAAGTCCCATAATATTTGCAAGTAAGAAAAAGAGAAATTCTCATTTCATGTTTTCATTAATCATGTAAGCTCAGAATTTCAAAACATAAAATTTTTGCCCACCAAGTGTTGATAATATGCCAAAACCAAAATTTGCTTCAAAAATAAATTCTAAAGCCTAGAACATGATTCCTAAATACCAACAATGCACATATTTGAAACTTAGATCAAGTAGAAGAAGAATTCATACCTTTGGGATGTAGAGATTATTTTTTTAATTTTTCCTCAAAGTTCTACAATATGCCTAAGATACATCTATTTAATTCAAATTTGTTGCTTGAATCCAATTTTCTAACGTGTTTGTATGAATTGCTTTTTTTTTTAAATGTGTTGGTGTGAATTTAATGAAGTATATTGAAGATTAAAAAAGGAGACCATCCGAACAACGTTAAATGATTCATCAGAGAAGGCAAATCATGTGCAGCTGCGGTGGAAGGTGACAAATGAATTAAAGGGCTGTTTGATTGGTTTTTATTTTTTAGGTAAGGATTAATGGAAAGGTTTCAAAAAGTGTGTTTGGTTGTGTAACGCCTCGGGTTACGCTATGGGGTTGGGACGCTACTAGATATACATTTCCCAATATAATAATAGTGGTCGAGAAAACACAGCGGAAATAAAAATTAATCCCCAAAGCGATAATATAATAAAGTAAAAGTTGCATAGAGATTATTACATATTAGCGTCTATTCACCCGAGTAGAGTGAAATATTCAAAATAAGTACGTTCAAATGATATATCTGAAATAAAGTTCTACAGAGTACTAAAATATAAGTCATAATATAAAGTCTTCTAAGGGCTTGGGACAACTGCAAGAGTCTCTTCCTCTTCTAAACTTTGCTCTGAAAATCAATGAGGGGTGAGCGTCTAAAATACACTCAGTGGGTTAATTTAAATGATTGCACAATTAAAAATAAATATGCATGTCAAATATACCATAAAATGTAACATATGCCATTTAATAAAATAATTTGCATATTATCGTTCGATAACTCAATGAAAATATTTTAGACCGAATCGTCATCCGATAACTTGTGTTAGTTGATATATGTGCACCAGGCCGTCACCCCAGTACAATGTTAGCATACTTGAAATACATTTTTGTACTGAACCGACGTAGCCAGTAACTTATGTTAGTTGGTATATGTGCACTGAGTCGTCACCCCGTACAAGTGTTTGTAGAAAAATATTTGTCATCGAACTAAAAGCACACATGACACGTAACATGACATATAAGTAACACATATCACATCTTAACATAGCAATCATGACATAAAATTGTAGCACTCGGTAAAGAGTGAAAGTTACCCCACCTTAAACTTATTGGAAGTATGTAAAGTGGACTGCTAAGCTTGCTCGCTCTCTGGTATGTCTGCAAAGGTACACTAAACTGAGTTATACTTCTAATAATAAAATTCCTAGTACTAAAACTAATTTCTAAAAATAATTTCTAATACTCAAGCTAAATTCTAAAATATTATAATTAAAATAAGCTAATTATTAACTTAAGAAAATAATAATAGCTAATCGTTAAATAAAATGAGTTAAAATAAAATGTTTATACTTAAAATAATTAAATAAAAATAAATATTTCTTTTAAAAATTAAAATATTAATAAATCGTAACATTAAAAATATGGATACAAATGACATAAATAAATATTAAATAAATATTCTACTCCTAAAATAATAATAGTGACAAAATTATATTTAATATAAAAAAATTAAAAATCAAATAATAACTATATACATATATATTAAACAAATAAATATAATAAGATAAATAAATAAATAAATAATAAATAAACACAATACGCACACACGCACCCACCCACCTTGAATGCACAGTTTGACTTTGAAATTGAGTATTCAAAATTTTGAAGTTTAATTTTTTTTTATTTTAAGAAAATTACAATCAAGTCCCTACATTATATCAAATTCTCATTTAAACTTACCCTAAACTTTAACCTTATTACAAAATGACCCAATTTGAGTTATACAACTCCATTTGAAATTCCGAAAACACCGTTGGAATCCTCGTGAGGTGAGGATCACATCAGTATAATTTTGTATCAAAATATTAAAGTTTAGAAAATATGAAATTATACCGTGAAGTGAGTTTCTTCCAAACTTCTTCATTTTATGTCAAAACTCAAAACTAATTATACCTTTGAGATCCTCGTGAAAAGAACTTCAAAACGGATTATAATATCAAAGCTAACTCACACCGAAATAAAATCTACCATTAAAGGGATTGAAACTTTGACGGAGCTTTTCTAGCTCAAAATGACATCCATTTTATAAAAAAATTATATATTTGGAATCTAAGCATCAAGACGATCATTCCCATATATAACATGTTAAGAAACAACTACGAAGTAAGTAATTTACAAAGGCAACAATATAAAATTTATATATATATATATATACACGGTAGTTATATATATATATATATATATATATATATATATATATATATATATATATATATATATATATATATGGAAGGTAATAAGATAAAATTTATTTACTCAACTTGCCTGCCTAAGTTTATCCTTTCCCACGTCACCAACTCATCTAATTTGTTGTCTTATCCAAATCAATCGACATGTGCTTCAATATATAATATAATAATATATATATATATATACTTACTATATATTCTACTAATCATATATATATATATATATATAATAATTATCATTATAACTATAAATAAATATTACAATATACCGATATATATAAATATATTATTAGTGGGTATTACATCCTCTCCTACTAAAATAAAATTTCGTCCTCAAAATTTCACTTACCAGATATGGGTAGATTCAGATATTTATTTCGTATGTCATCTTCGTGCTCCCACGTCGCTTCCTCTTCATTGTGTCGATTCCATTGGACTTTGACTAAACAATCTTCACGATTCCTTAGCTTATGAACTTTCTTATCAAGAATGGCTGTAGGAAATTCCTCGTAAGCTAATTGTTGTCGATTATTATAATCTTGTGATTAACAACGTGACTTGGATCAAATACATATTTTCGTAACATGGACACGTGAAATACATCATCTACTCCAGCTAGTTCAGGAGGTAAAGCTAACTTGTATGCCAATTCGCCGATTCGCTCCAAAATCTTATAAGGCCCAATGTATCTTGGCTTGAGTTTTCCTTTCTTTCCAAAGCGAGAAATTCCTTTCATTGGTGAGACTTTGAGAAAAACTTTATCTCGTTCCCGGAACTGCAAATCTTTGCGTCTTTTATCAGCGCAAGACTTTTATCAATTCTGCGCAGTCAAAATTCTTCTTCTGATCTTTTCAATTGCCTCTACTGTCTTTTCTACTATCTCTGGTCTTAGAACTTTCTTCTCACCAACTTCATCCCAATAAAGAGGAGATCTACACTTCCTTCCGTAGCGTGCTTCGTAAGGGGCCATACCTATCGTGGCTTGAAAACTGTTGTTATAAGCAAATTCTATCAGTGGAATGTATCTTTCCCAATTTCCCCAAAATATAGGACACATGCCCTCAGCATGTCTTCTAATATTTGAATAGTCCTTTCAGATTGTCCATCGGTTTGCGGGTGAAAAGCCATGCTAAACTTTAACTTCGTACCCATCGCGTTTTGTAAGCTGTGCCAGAATTTTGATGTAAACCTTGGATCTCGATCCGAAACTATAGAAACGGGTACACCATATAGTCTGACAACTTCTTCTAGACAGATTTGTGCAAGTTTATCCATTCCGCGAGTCATTTTGACTGGAAGAAAATGCGCAGACTTGGTCAAACGATCCACTATCACCCATATAGCTTGATTTTCTTGCACTGATCTTGGTAAACCAGTAATGAAATCCATTGTGATATGCTCCTATTTCCACTCAGGAATTTCTAATGGCTTCAAGAGCCCTGAGGGTCGTTGGTGTTCTGATTTAACTTGCTGGCAAGTCATACACTTTTGGATAAACAAACCTATATCCCTCTTCATATTTTTCCACCAAAATGCATTCTTCAAGTCTTGGTACATATTTGTTCCTCCTGGATGTACCGTGTACGGAGTACAATGAGCTTCTGACAAAATTTCTCTAATAAAATACTCATTTCTTGGAACACGTAATCTTTTTCCAAACACGAGTGCCCCATCATCAGTGAGAGCAAATTCTTTTCTTTCCCTAATCTCTACACGTTTCTTAATTTTCCTGAGAAATTCATCTCCATCTTGAAGTTCCTTGACTCTATCTCATAAGGAAGGTTTAATCAGTAACGCAGTTAATACTGCTTCAATGCTACTTGGAGGTATCATGACTTCCATACTCATCCGAGAGAACTCAGCCACCAATAATTTTTAGTTTGTTATAGAGCATGCTAATTCCCCTTTTCCTTTTTCTGTTTAGAGCATCTGCTACCACATGTGCCTTCCCTGGATGGTACAATATTGTACAATCGTAATCCTTGACTAATTCCAACCATCTCCTTTGCCTCATGTTTAATTCCTTCTGTTCGAAAAAGTATTTTAAACTCTTGTGATCCGTATAAATTTGACATTTTGCTCCATAGAGATAATGTCTCCAAATCTTCAAGGCATGTACCACCGCTGCCAATTCTAAATCATGAGTTGGATAGTTTTGTTCATGGATCTTGAGTTGTCTAGATGCATATGCAACTACTTTATCACGTTGCATCAGAACACATTTCAATCCTTGCTTTGAAGCATCACTATAGATGACAAATCCTTCTGTCCCATCAGGAATTGTTAGTATAGGTGCAGTGACCAATTTCTGTTTAAGAAGACTGAAACTCTTTTCACACTCTTCTGTCCAATGGAACTTAACTTCTTTGCGAGATAATCTCGTCAAGGGTCCTGCAATCTTTGAAAATCCCTCAATAAATCTTCTATAATATCCAGCTAATCCAATGAAACTTTGTATTTCTCCTACATTTGTAGGTGTCTTCCATTCTCTACTGCTTCTACCTTGGCCGGATCCACTTCAATTCATCGAGCTGATACTATATGCCCAAGAATGATAACTTTGTCTAACCAAAACTCACATTTTTTGAATTTGGCATACAAATTTTCCTTTCTTAGTGTCTCTAGAACGATTCTCAGGTATTCTTCATGTTGTTCCCGATCTTTAGAATACACTAAGATATCATCAATGAATACGATCACGAATTTGTCCAAGTATGAGTGGAAAACATGATTAATCAAATCCATGAAAATTGCTGGTGCGTTGCTAATTCCAAAAGGCATTACCACAAATTCATAATTCCCATAACGTGTTCTAAAAGCAGTCTTCGAAATATCATTTTGCTTGATTCGCACTTTATGATATCCCGACCTCAAATCTATCTTAGAAAACACGCTAGCACCGCCCAATTGATCAAATAGATCTTCAATCCTTGGCAAGGGATACTTATTCTTAATGGTAAGTTTATTCAGTTCTCGATAATCGATACACATCCTAAACGAACCATCTTTCTTCTTTACGAACAAAATAGGTGCTCCCCAGGGTGAAACACTAGGGTGTATGAAACCCAATTCTAAGAGTTCTTGTAATTGGATCTTCAATTCTTGTAACTCCTTTGGTGTCATTCGATAAGGTGCCTTTGAGACCGGTGCTGCTCCCGGTACTAGATCGATTGTAAATTCTACTTGCCTTGGGTGGAAAGCCTGGTAAGTCTTCTGGAAATACATCTTCGTATTCCTGCACAATAGGAACATCCTCTATGCTCATCTTTCCGCCTTTACTTTCCACAATACTCACTAAGAATGCTTGACATCCATCTTTCTTCATCATTTTGATTGCTTTCATTGCAGATATAATTCGTGGTATTACTTCTGTTTTCGTTCTGTGAAATGTAAACTTCTCATCTTCTGGGAGTTGAAACTGTACTTCCTTATCACGACATCTTATTACAGCATGATTAGCCCTAAGCCAATCCATCCCTAAAATTACATCAAAATCTTTCATCTTAATTACGTGAAGGTCTGCAAGTAGGACTCTGTCATTTATCCCTATCTTCACAATCTTGCACAACTTCATGGTTCGAATGGAGTTACCAGAAGGTATACTAACCTCAAGAGTTGATTTATCTAACTCCTCACAATTATTTTCTACTTTCTTATACATCTTAGCAGATATGAATGAATGAGTGGCTCCCGTATCAAATAGTATAAGAGTGGGAGTGCCAAATACCGATAGCATACCTGCCATTGTTTCTGGTTCTTCCTCAACTTCTTGATATGTCATAGCATATGCACGTGCTGGTCTAGCACTCGATCCTCCTGCTGCTTTAGTCTTTGGGCATTCCAGTATGGTGTGTCCCGGTTGACGACATCGATAACATATTCCGGTTCTATATAAGCATGTTCCAAGGTGATTCTAACCACATTTCGTGCAGAGAGAATTTGTTCCGAGTGGCGGTAGTCCTGATCCCCCTCCAATTTTTATTTGTTTGTTCTGAACCTTATGGTTTTCTTTTTCGATAACCGGTCCTCCCCACTTGCGCTTTGCAAGTATCTCTATCGCCTTTTTATTTTAGTTACTGTTATTCTTCTGTCGAGACTCAATTTCTTGAGCTCTAGAAAATATATCTGCAAAAGTCATCGTCCCTTGTCCAGCCAAGATAGTGTTGATCTCCGACCATAACCTTTTTTCAAAACGTCTAGCTTTCTTCTCCTCCATGTTGACAAGATGCGTGACAAATTTGGAGAGTCGATTGAATTCTCTTTCATATTCAAGAACACTCATTGTTCCTTTAAGTGCAGAAATTCACTTTCCTTTTTATCTCGGTACGACTGAGGCATGTAGTTTTGAATGATCACCTCCTTGAAGTCTTCCCATGTCATTCTGACCTTTTGTTCGGGTGTCTTGGTACGTCCGTAAGCCTCCCACTAGAAATCAGCTTCACCCACGAACTGGAAAACAGCGCACACAATCTTTTGTGCATCATTGCAATCGAGATAGGTGAAAATTTTATCCAATGACCTTAACCATTTTCCAGTTTCTACAGGGTCCTCCGTCCCGTTGAAGGTTGGTGGATTGAAACGTCGGAATTATTCAATTACTAAAGTTGGCTCATTTCTAGGAATAGTTTCTGGTGGTGGTGGTGGTGGTGGTCGTGCAGAGTTTGCGTAAAATTGTTGAGTCAATCCTCGAAGGATTGTCACTAAATCATCTCCTGAGTTGCCATAAACGTTTTCAAGATTCTCATTAGTAGGTAGGTTTTGTGGTCTTCTCTGACTCATGATCTGGTCAAAATATTACTAATATTATATACTAGTATATAAATTAAACACACATAAAAATCCTAAAGTGTAGTCACACTATCTCAAAAGAATAGTCAATCCTAGGGTACGGTATAAAATTCTAAATTAGGTACTTGAGCAAGTCCGATATAGACTGATCTGATACCATGCTGTAGCGCCCCGGGTTACGCTATGGGGGTGGGACGCTACTAGATATACATTTCCCAATATAATAATAGGGGTCGAAAAATCACAGCGGAAATAAAAATTAATCCCCAAAGCAATAATATAATAAAGTAAAAGTTGCATAAAGATTGTTGCATATTAGCGTCTACTCACACGAGTAGAGTGAAATATTCAAAATAAGTACGTTCAAATGATATATCTGAAATAAAGTTCTACAGAGTACTAAAATATAAGTCATAATATAAAATCTTCTTAGGGCTTGGGACAACTGCAAGAGCCTCTTCCTCTTCTAAACTTTGCTCTGAAAATCAATAAGGGATAAGCGTCTAAAATACACTCAGTGGGTTAACTTAAATGATTGCACAGTTAAAAATAAATATGCATGTCAAATATACCATAAAATGTAACATATGCCATTTAATAAAATAATTTGAACATTATCGTTCGATAACTCAATGAAAATATTTTAGATTGAATCGTCATCCGATAACTTGTGTTAGATGGTATATGTGCATCAGGCCGTCACCCCAGTACAATGTTAGCATACTTGAAATACATTTTAGTACTGAACCGACGTAGCCAATAACTTGTGTTAGTTGGTATATGTGCACTGAGTCGTCATCTCGTACAAGTGTTAGTAGGAAAATATTTGTCATCGAACTAAAAGCACACATGACACATAACATGACATATAAGTAACACATATCACATCTTAACATAGCAATCTTGACATAAAAATGTAGCACTCGGTAAAGAGTGAAAGTTACCCCCACCTTAAACTTATTGGAAGTGTGTAAAGTGGACTGCTAAGCTTGATCGCTCTCGGGTATGTCTGGAAAGGTACACTAAACTGAGTTCTACTTCTAATAATAAAATTCCTAGTACTAAAACTAATTTCTAAAAATAATTTTTAATACTCAAGCTAAATTCTAAAATATTATAATTAAAATAAGCTAATTATTAACTTAAGAAAATAATAAAAGCTAATCGTTAAATAAAATGAGTTAAAATAAAATGTTTATACTTAAAATATTTAAATAAAAATACATATTTCTTTTAAAAATTAAAATATTAATAAATCGTAACATTAAAAATATGAATACAAATGACATAAATAAATATTAAATAAAGATTCTACTCCTAAAATAATAATAGTGACAAAATTATATTTAATATTTATTATAAAAAATTAAATTAAATCAAATAATAACTCTATACATATATATTAAACAAATAAATATAATAAGATAAATAAATAAATAATAAATAATAAATAATAAATAAACACAATACGCACGCACCCTCCCTCCTTGAATGCACAGTTTGACTTCGAAACTACGAAGTAAGTAATTTACAAATTTACAAAGGCAACAATATAAAATTTATATATATGTATATACACTGTAGTTATATATATATATATATATATATATATATATATATATATATATATATATATATATATATATATATATATATATATATATTAATAATTG
Source organism: Pogostemon cablin (assembly GCA_023678885.1). Classification (NCBI taxonomy): domain Eukaryota; kingdom Viridiplantae; phylum Streptophyta; class Magnoliopsida; order Lamiales; family Lamiaceae; genus Pogostemon; species Pogostemon cablin. The sequence continues at coordinate 5,311,677 of CM042978.1, read as the reverse complement.
TATACTATGTGTGTGAATAGGCTTGCATACATATACATATACTCACCTCTTTAATGTCTTTGATTTCCCCGTAAATCACCCATCATTATTAGTAGAACAGGAATATATATATATATATATATATATATATATATATATATATATATATATATATATATATATATATATATATATATAGAAGGTAATAAGGTAAAATTTATTTACTCAACTTGCCTCCTAAGTTTATCGTTTTCCACGTCACCAACTCATCTAATTTATTGTCTTATCCAAATCAATCGACATGTGCTTCAATATATATATATATATATATATATATATATATATATATATATATTTATATATATATATATAATTATCATTATAACTATAAATAAATATTACAATATACCGATATATATAAATATATTATTAGTGGGTATTACAGGTTGGAATAGTGTTTTTCATTCCTAAAAGAGAGGAATCTGTCACACCTTGCACAATTTAACACATGGCTTTCCTTCCTGATTGGAAAAAGCTCAAATCTAATTTACAAAGGAAGAGTGAAGAGCTTAAAGGGACGGAGGGAGTAATATTTTTTAATGATATAAAATTTTATTGAAATTTAAAATTATTACCTCCATTCGATTCCTACAGTTTTTTTTCACAGGCATATTATTATTGTTTAGAGAGATTCCTCTCTTGTACCGATCATAAGATGGGTTAATTCATTATTAAATAAGATTAGAGATACTCTCTTGTGAGATGAATTTTTTGTGAGACGGTTATGTGACGGGTTGATCCATTATTAATGTATGCTTATCATATAGGTAAAGTATGCTTATTTGTAGTTAAAGTATGTGAATAATGAATCATATTATAACATCCTAAAATCATACTTTAATTTATCATACATCATACTTTACAAAATATATTTTAACAACTGTTAAACATAATTTATCTATATAATAGACATACTTTAACATGTCTTACAAACGGTCTCACATAAGTAGCGTCTCACAAGAGACTTTGTCATAAGATTATTATTATATAAGTAAAATATATTTATTGGTATTTAAAATATATTTTTTGAATCATACTATAACAATCATACTTTAATTTATCATTTATCATATTTAAATATATATATATATATATATATATATATATATATATATATATATATTAATTACCAATAAATTTACTTTACATGTATAACAATCATACTTTAATAATGATTGACTCGTCTCACATAGACACCATATCACAAAATACTTTGCCATAGTACTCCCTCCGTCCCGTTTCAGTGTTTACATTTGTTTTTTGCACGTTGATAAAGAAGTATAATATTTTAATAGATAGTGGGTGGAAGATGTAATATTTAATGTAAAGTAGGTAGGTGTATTAGTGTTGGATGATATATTAATTGTTTTAGTTGAGTCCCATATTCCAAAAAGGAAAATATAAATATTGAAATGAGACGCGCATAAACATTGAAACGGAACGGATGAAGTATATATTAAATTCATTAAAAATACTTGGATAGAATCATCTTACAAATTGTTTCGTAAAATGAAGGAGATGTGAATCTATTCGATAAAAAGTGATAGTCGTCAAAACTTAGAATAAATAAAACGTAGTAATATCTTTAATTAATATAAAATGATAACATCTTTAATAAAGTTGAAGTACTAGAGTTTAAAAAAAATGCAATGAAAATTACTAAATTACCCCTCAACCCATACACCTAAAATTCAATTCACAAGCTAAAATACTATCCACAAAAATTATATCTATTCTTATTAATTAGATATCACTTTAATTAAGAGGTTATAATTTTTCATGAATTCTACACATTATTCTTGAAATAGTTCAATTAAACGATTTTCATTTTCATCAAACATTATCTTTTATATATAAAAAAAATATTATATGTCACATGCAATCCATTATGTGAGACGTTCACTAATTTATTTCATATTTAATATCTTGGTCAGTGCAAATATTATAGGCTGATTATGATTCTTCTAATTCAACAAGTTTGATTATGGATGGAATCCAGTTTCTCCTAAGCAAACGTAATTCATGTGGTCCATAAGTGTGTCACGTAGTACTAATAGTGTTAATTGATTATTTTATGGTCAAATTTTCATTCCTCAATTAATGAGTGAATATATATAAATATCAACTAATAAAAAAAACATGTTGATCTGCAATATCCACCATCATCTAATACATTCTTAATCATCAGGTAGGCACATCCCATATTTGGAAAGATTTCTAGTAAAAGATTAAAAAGAAATTTATAAATTATGCTACTTAAGAATATAAAACAAAAAGTATAAAAAACAGGGAGGCAAACTAAAATAATGGACATATTGTTAGCCCAAATACTAGATGCACATCTTAATGTAGAATAGTGAAATTTTCACAGGTTTCAATTTATCGCCAATGACTGGAACAAAGTTAGTTGACAATCACTCAGAATTCATAAACACACAAACTCAACAAGCCAAAAAAGCAAACTAAGATCATGCATACATATATCAATGTAATCCTAGGGACAATGACAGAAAAATTGAGTCTTTGATTGGATGATTTGGTGATATATGTAGAAAATAAATTCGTAAATGCTAATGCCTTAAACCCTATTATGATAAACGAGATCTAACCTTTAAAGCGAAAATGTACCTTGAACCATTGAGTTGTCTAGGTGGAACTTGAACTAGAAAATCGGTAGGTATAATGGTCTTCCTCACCTAAGCCTTCTTATTTCTTTATGGACCTTCGTAATCCCTCTCGATGGGGAGAAGGGAAGACAATATGCGGCTTAGTTTTTTTTGGGGACCATAACCTGTGAGTCTTTATATACTATACAACTGGGCCACCCATTATCACACAGTCATGTAGTTTTGGGTATCTACTCAATTTACCCATATCATTATTATTATAGTCCATGGACTTTACACCTTAATTGGATCACTTAATTAAGTCCATAAAATAATTAAATCGCTAATATAATGGAATAATAATATATTGCCCACAATTAGATTATACAGGAAATTAAAAATTCCTTAACAATCTCCCATTTGGGCTATATATTGTTCCCAAAGTAATTATATCAAGAGTCCTTAGTTGCACAACTTTATGCTATTTCTCTTCAGGCTATACTTAACAATCTGGTCCATCTCATATACTAATAAGGAACTACCACGATATTCACCACATTACAAATCGTGGTTAAACCCCGACAATCACCAATATCAATATACTCAATGACATAGATCAAATATGGTGGGTAGCATGTAAATTACATGTAATATGACCAACATCATGTCTATTTCCAACTGGTACAACTTTAATCTTAAGTGAGATCAATCCATAATGTAAAATATTACAAAATGGATAATTACTTAAGTGAATTCACAATGAATTCAAAACCATCAACTTTATTATGTAGAAAATCGAATTACCCAAATCAGAGTGTCTTGAAAACTTTAAAGAGCAATAAATATGGACTCCCACTAAACCAATGTATTCTAAAATCATATAACACCCACATGAGTAGCTAGCTCATAAAGTCCAAGGATGTTAAATACATAATTGGTGAATCCTCATTTGGAGTCTATTACAATATGCTCTACTAAAATTTTATCTGCACAAAACATTTGCTTTAACAACCAAGAATTCTATGTCAATTTGATTGACTTATAAGAACTCTTGTTGCTAATACTTTACTACTAACTAACTGTCATAGCAAACTTTAAGTGACAAAGCTTCGTAACCTTATTCATGTTTAAATGCCCCTTAGTTTGCTACTAATTCGGTTGTCATGGTTAATGAGCTAAAAGTGTTTGCTTAACACTTTTACTTGTATAGCTCTCCAGACCAACAGAAGATATAGCCTGAAGTGGATCTTATACTGTATTGGTATCCAACAAACTCAGAATCAGAATTCCTTATAATCTCTAACAAATCTGATCCCTGATGTGCAAGCATGTTATCCTTAGTTCTCTATAAATACTTTATAAAGATCTATAATAGAGTTACTTAAATGTCTACTTCATATACCAACATCAGAAGCTAAATTAGGTCTTGTACAGACCTCATCATACAACTTCCAACAATCAAAACATATAGAATATTTCTACATTTCTTAAATCTTTAGTTTAACTTTATGGCACCAGATTGAGACTGTACTTGTTTCCCTAGTTTAACTTAAACATTCTCCCACTGAATCACACAATCATCTACATTTGTCTCAAAACCAAAAGAGACAATTACATCATGATGATAGTTGTGATTCCTATATGTGAAAGTTTGCTTGAATTGAGAGATGCATTTCCTTTTAGTTCTTAAATCATTGAGATCGTTTAATCAACATTTTCCTTAAGAAACATTATCTTTATGTCCATTTAATGCAATTCAAGATCAAAATGTGCTATGTTGAGAGTGGAAATTAGCGTGTTTGAGTGTCCAATCTAACACATTTTTTATGGGAATTGATGTTATATATTAGCACAAGTGTCTTATATTTATTATATGTGAGATAAAGGTGCACTTGAGGTGTTTTATTGTATTTTAGGTGGAAAAAGGGATCAAAAGTGCAAAGTTTGAGAAAAGGTGCAATTTGTACAAGAATGCTGAAAAATGCAAGTTCAATTTGTGTATTTTTCGGTATTCATATGGAACTCTGAACTGAAAGTGTGATATATGGTTAGAAAGGTACAGAAGAGAGGATCATTTTGGCATAAGTAACACCTCAATCGAAGTCCAAACGAGAAAGTTATGATCAAGATGGTGACGTCACGCGAGCTGTGCCGAACAGAACGGCTGTGCTACATTGCATGGCTTGTTAAAACTTCATTTCTTGGATTTTTTATTAGATCTTTATATTCAGGGAAAGGAAAGGAAAAGAGGATCGTGTGAGCTCAAGAATCACTAAAATCGAAGATTGGAGGAATAAGTTATGCTCAAAATCGTGAAGTCGCGCAGCTGCCAGCGAGAATTTTCGAAAATTACCAAATTTATCTCCTTATCACATAATCCTCCATGATTCACCCATATATATTTCTTTCCTTATTTAATTTCCTTCTCACACCTATATATATGTCACATCATTATTTATGTGAGGAACACACAAGATACAATAGATTAGAGTAAGAGAGGTCACAACCATACTACACCCCACAATGGAGGATCACCCCCCAACCATCATCCAAAACCTTTCCTCCATCCATCCATCACTTTGAAGATTCGTATGTGGAATCAAGAGGAGAATCAAGAGGAGAATTCAAGACGGAGAAGGACACGACAACGCCCACATCTAGGATTTTATTCGTTTCCTAATTTATCTTGTATTTTCCATATATCCGGGTAAAATCTATCCAACACCCATGATTGTTCTTCGTACATCATGAGCTAGAGCCTTTTTGGTAGAACTAGGGTTGTGAAGGTTTTTACCAATTAATTGAACTTTCGTGTGTAAACTCCGTACAACACTACTTGTGGATTTATTTTATATATGTTTGTGCCTTTTTAATTCATACTCACGGTCGTTTTATGTATCATTAACTGTTATGTAGAGTCTGAATACATATCTTTGTTATTGATTGAGTGCGTTCACTGCTGAGCATGATTTCATGTTATGATTCTAAGTGAGGGGACTCGGAAACTTCATTAGAACTATCATATATGAATACTTATTAATTGAATTGAATTCGGGTTATTAAGTAGGATAAAAAAGATAACTTTATAATACCTATAAAGGTAGATCATATCGGGTTAGAGTACCAATTGACCAGGGAAATAATTGATAATGATAGTACCTAGAAAGGGGGGTGAAATTATATCTCTTGCTCCGATATTATTCACACGTGTTACACGCATGTTTACTTGTGTCTATAGAGTAGATATGCATGGTTTAGTGATGCGTCCATATTCCACAAGGCAGAGTCGGACATCAACACATGAAAGGAAAATTAATGAGTAAAACTGGATTACCCTAGAGCTACCTATTCTCCTACTTGATCCACTTTCGTATTCTTCTAAGTGACTTTATTTTATTTGTTATTTTAATTAATTATTTATTAGTTAATAATTAAAATCCCAACCTTTATTATTTTTCGTCTCAATTAATTTAGATAATAATTAAATTGATAATACGTCGTCCTTTGGTTTCGATATTCACTTGGTCGCTTGCTTGAGCTGCAATTGATATCCTTAATACTTGGGGATTAATTTTGCATGCAAAGAAAATGCGCATCATGCTACTAATGTCACGATTATCTTAAAAGAACCTTTATTAATAACCAGATAAAAAGCTCCTTAAAACAATTTCTTCTTTACATTTTGAGTATAATTCTTTACTAAGATGCAAACCAGATCATCTTGTATTGACTTAAACTCATAACTTATAGCATTAAACCACTTTCGAGTATATGGACTTTGCATGACTTGATGAATATTGTTGGAACATTCTACCATTAATTCCATTGTGTCCTCATTATTTTGGAGAAAACTATATAATCATCCTAATTGTCTTTCTACCAACTCTAGTGGTCTCCTTAGTGACACTAACTCTAGAGGTTGTTGAATTTGTTATTCCCTAAATATTATTGACATTGTCCTATCGATATTCTGAATTTTCATTTTCTTAAAAGGCATAAGTGGTGGTCGAATCGACCCCCCCTTTAAAGACAATATCTCTAATATTATTCTTTCCCTCCAAATCAACATCCCCAAAAATTCCGTATTACCTGTCTCAAAAATGATCTAATAAATTGAATCATAAATATTTTATCTTTATTCATAAAGTAGCTAGCAGTTATTTGAGTCCAATTTCCTTTAGTAGATCATAATGATCTAGCCTTAGTTGCACATCACCATATGTGAAACTCAAAGAGTTCTCACAACTACTTTGGTTGGAACTTTATTGAGAACATAAGCTGCAATCTTTAGTATTTCTCCAATTAGTAGCCATATGTTGTGGAGTATTATTTTTGTCTTTTAACTACATCACAACACTATTCATGCTAAATAATCTTAATGTAGTTTATTATAAAACAATTCCACAGGCCTTTAGGAGTAAATAAAATGTTGTACTTTAGTTGTCTTTAGCAGTTTTCTTAATGGGTTTTCTTGTATTGCCCTTATACTTTATTTTTGAAGTTCTCATCATGTATGATTTTGTTGTTGATATAGGTTAAACTTAACTAGCAGACTTCTTAATAGTACAGAGAATTATTGCAAAATAATTTATCACGCTCGCATTAAACTTTATAATCTTTCAAAATTTAAATAACTTTGAATCATCTCGAAGAATCAAACACAACATTAGTATCAAGTCCAATGTCAATACTAACTTGCAAATGACACCCTCTACGTAGTAGTCAAATACTGACAATAAAACTGTCAAGCAATAGCCTTCCTTTGGGCCGACTTATTACTCACATGTTAAACACATAATTGTCACGTATTCACCACCACATGTGCTTGTGTATTTCGAGCCAAATATTTATCTACCTTTGGACCAATCAATACCAGCATGAAGATATAGTTACACAACATTATTAATTGGGGACCCATCACAAGACACCTTGCGCAATATTAACATCGTCTATGAACAAAAATTAACTGCAGGGGTAATTTTAGTGTAATAATTAAGTATTGATAATAAGTTCTGTCAAACAAAAGTCTATATTTGACCAACTAATGTTCACATGAACAATTAAAATTAATTATCACATACCTATTATCACATGTGTGTTATTATTCTGTTAAATTGTGCCTACCTATGGACCGAATACAGAATACATAAATAATTCACACTCATCTATGTAATTTCAATAAAGTCATTCTCCACACACAGAGGCTGCTATGACAACATAATGCTTTGATTGACTATACTGAAAAATTACTAGACCAATTAAACAAATATTGAAAATATTAAGTTTAATTGAACGACATTTAAAATGTCTCCCCAATTAAATTAAATTAAATTCCACAAACTAAATGGGAATTTTTTATGATTCACACATATTCAAAATTAATGAAAGATTTCTTTAATTTAATTAGAGATTCCGAATCCTAATTTAATATAAATTAAATTAGGCAAATATCCTTAATTAAATTGTCACGCACACGGCTCAAATATAATTATGTTTATTGATCACCACTTAAATATTCTGAAATTATCAATAGTGATTGAGTTAATCAAATAATTAAAGAAATGGAACCCATAAATAATGAAAGGAGCATACTATCCAGATTATTTATCGCAAAACAAATCAATCCACATATGGTAAAATCAACATGATTCCAAATTCGACAAAATCCCATTGATGACAAATTAATATAGTGGTAAATTTCACCCAATTTCATTCATGATGTCACATAGATTTCGAGATCAATTTATTTCAGAATATAATGTCATGAACTGTAATTATTAAATTTTCGTGATCAATTAGAAATTTAACCCTCCATTATTAAAGGGTTTATTACCCACAGATACACGTTTAGACCTTATTTGCGGGTAGATACAAAGAGAGAATTAAAATACTAATAGGTACGCGAATCAACTGCAAGTTGACCAGATTACCCTTCCACGATCTCTCCTTCCCCACTCCGTCGTTTTCTTCGATGCTGGTTGCGAGCTCTCTCTTCCCACTCTCAATCCAAATCTCCTGAAATTTTTTTCTTTGAAATAGAATTTCTCAGTCGCCGTTTCCGACTTCTTCACCTCGCCATCCGGCGACTTGGTTGACAATCCTGCCAGTGCAGATTTGCCCGCTGCCCTAGATTGCAGCCGCTTCGCCGTCACTGATTTCCCAGCCAGCGGCTTTGCGCTGCCGCAGATCCAGTGCTATGGTTTCCTCCCCCTGTCATTCCAACGCCGTCTCTTATCGTAGCAATCATCCAGCGGCCATCAGATTACTCTGGTTCTTCTCCCCATCAAGGGGCTTCGACCTCTCTTCGTGGCACCTCACAATACATCAGACGGCGGATCCAATCCGCTAAATCAATATTAGGTAAAAGTTTTCTGCCGACAGTGGGCCCTTGTTCATCAGATTCTATTTTGTTTTTGATGAACAGCCTGTTTCCGACGTTGGCAGCAAGCTTCCGGCACTAAGAGACGGCACGGTCGCAATGAAGCAGGCTCTACCCAAAACTGGCCCTCTCTTCGTGGTGGCGTCTTGGCTAATTTTGGTGGGGTTGTTGTTGATCGGCTACCGATGGCCCTGCCTCTCAGCCACTGTAATCTTGCATCGCCATCCCTGTTTTCAATTTCAGGCTTATATCTGTTTTGTCAGTTGCCTAGCGATCGATTGTCAGGGTTTTTTCAATCAATTTCTTCTACTGGTACGCTCTGTTTCTAGTTTAGTGTCTCTTGATGTGTCTGAAAATCACCTTACCTCAATCCCTCAAGTATTCTATGCCAATTGTGGAAATATCAGTAGGTTGAAACTCTTGAATTTCAGTGTGAATGAGTTGAGTGGTTCTTTGCCCAGTTTGAATGGGTTTGAAATGTTAGAATTCTTGAATTTTTATTGTAATTATTTTGTGGTGGTGAGGTTACAGCTAGATGGGTTGGATTCACTCAGGAGTCTAAACCTAAACCAGAATGAGTTGTCTTGGAAAGTTGAAGCTTTTGAGGAGCTAACTTCATCTTTCTGACAATGAATTTGCAGGTGAAATCCCTGTACAAATCATAAAATGCCAACAAAAATCCCTGTTGTAAAATCGTGTTGCAAAATTTGGCTTTCGTGGCTTGTTTCAATGTTTTAAGCTGGGTCGGGGGAGGAAATTTCGAGAGTGAATTAATTACATTAGGAGTTGCTAATTCATTCATAGTTTTCAATTCTAGTGATCTTTGTGGATGCTTGTTGAGAATTTTTTGGTTGTTTATTAAAGCTGATTATTGAACAGATATGTGAATCGGAGGGATTACTTTCCTACTCAGATTTTTTAATTTTCAAACTTCCACAAAGGTTATGCTCTCAACGTATCTAGGCTGTTGCCTTGAATTTTTTGGACATGAATTATCAATCTCTGGACGTTACTCCTGGCATTGCTTTCTCAATGTGTTGGTATTAGATGATCACCAAGATGGAGTATTGTGGGTTCTGTTTGTGATGTGATTTTTATGTGTTCCTTTGATTGAGGATTGGTAGGCTTTATTCTATACTTGGTTAAATCAGTTGTGAAAGAGCCTATTGCATATCATACAGGCTTCAAGCGTTTGTATGGCACTATTTAGACATTTTTCATGGCACCTGTTAGCCATTTTTAATTTCTTGCTCTATTATTTCTTTCCTTTTTTGGTCGTTTTGGGGACATCTTTTAGCTAGGCTTTTCTCTCTCCATTCCCTTCTTTATTTTCATTTACTTTTAATAGTACAACACTTATTGGCCTACTTCTAAATTTCCTTGGTTGTGAAGAAATTGTTGTGCTGTGATATATGTGAAAAATGGAGGTTGGAATTTCAATCGATTATAGACGTCTTGAATTTATTGTTAATGCCAGCGTTGAAGCACAACCTGAAGTGAAACAAACCAACATTGAAAAAAAGTGCAAAAAATAATGTGAAAAAAAGTGCAAAAGAAATTATGCAAAACAAAATACTTTAAATTTTGTGTAGAAAAAATTGTGCAAAACAAAATGTGCAAAAGAAATTGTGCAAAAAAAATTGTGAAAAGTAAAATGTGCAAAATAAAATTGTGCAAACCCTACCCTCACCCACCCACCGCCGGACCCCGGCGGCCGATCACCGGACCTCCGCCGGACCGCCACCGGAACTTAAAATGTGCGAAAATAAATTTGTGCAAACAATTTGTGCAAACACATAGGGGTATTTATGGTATCACAATCATAATTGTGTGGTTATGAGTATTAGTTCTTTGAGTCATGTAGTTTATAGCAATTATACATTATTTTATGTATCCAATAGTAAGTGACCCTTAATTTAATTTAATTTCCTTTTTCCTTATTTTTTGATTTATTTCTTATTATATTTTTATTAAGTCCAGTGGGCTGTGTTAATGGGCTTCTTATTTAGATGTAGTCCTATAAATATTGGGTGACAATAATTAGGGTGGGTATGAAGAAGAATTGTTATTGACTGTTGTGATTTGGCGTCGGACGAAATATTTTGTTGGGTTTTCTTATGTTTTTCGTGTGCTATTATTCCCTTGCCTCTAACAATTTGGTCTGACCTGTCTGATCATGACGACGCGGAGCGAGGCGCGCATGGATACCTTGGAAACTGTTGTGAGTACGTTGGAGAATGGGGTAGCAGAATTGAAAGAAGGCCAGAAACTTTCTACCACCAGACATGATGCCCTAGTTCATCATGTAGAAGGTTTGCAGACTGATATGCAATCTATTCAAACAATTTTGACAAAAATTCAGACCACACTTTTCATGTTGACAAAAGATAAGGGGGTTGCAACTGCTGAGTCATCAGCCCCGCAAACTCCTTTTCAACATCCATCATCAGCTTTGACACAACAACAACGCAAACTTGAACTGCCCACATTTGTGGGCGAAAATCCTTCTGCTTGGATATTTAGAGCAGAACAATATTTTTCAGTTCATAACACCCCTAATGACATGAGAGTTGAAATGGCCCTCATTGCAATGGCTCTTTATTGGCTGCAATGGACTAAGAGTCGTTTTCCTGATCTCAGTTGGGGAAAACTAACAATCGAGCTTTTGAAGCGCTATGGGGATGATCCACGTACGAATCCCTATGAAGCACTGGCCGCTACCCATCAAACCACATCAGTTGATGAGTATGTGGACATCTTTATTGCACGTCTCTCAGCTGTAACTGATATTCCAGATTCACTTGCTCTTGGACTTTTTTTGAGTGGTCTTCGTGATGACATCCGATTGCACATCCGTTCGAGAAGAAATAAGTTCTACGATGCATCTAGCAAGAGAAATTGAACGTGAGATTGACGCGATTCAACCTCTTCAAGTGAATTGCACTCCTCCACCAATAAGCCGCTCTACTTTCTCAAAACCACCATACTTGGGGGGTTCGTGATTAATTCCATCAACCCTAAATATCCGCCAAGCAGGAGGTTTTTCTACACAGAACAGTAATTCACATAATTCTGGGCGCGACTCCACTAACGCCAACTTTAAACCGGCACGATCTGATATCCCACGCTCCCAAGACTCTACATCTTTCTCTCGAAATCGCCCAATCCGACAGATGAACCACTCGAATTACTTAGATCTACGTGCCCGTGGCTTATGCTATAAATGTCGAGAACCATATTCCCCAACTCATGTATGCTCGCAGCGTTCTTTACGAGTAATCCTCATAATGGATGATGACAATGAAGGGGAATTAAACAAATTGGGTGCTGATCAGAAGGAACAAGAACAGATCGTGGAATCTACTCATGATTTGGAGTTATCTGCAGCAGCAATATGTGGGTTTGAAGGACCTCAAACAATGAAAGTATTGGGTTCATTGGGAAGTGAGCAGGTTATTGTCATGATTGATAGTGGGGCTACCCATTCTTTTATCTCGCCACATTTAGTAAGGCGTCTTGGTCTCCAAGTTGATAGCTCCGCCGTTTTGCCCGTACGTTTGGGAGATGGAAATCAAGCTTTTACTGCAGGGATCTGTAAGGGTTTGTGTCTTACATTAGCCTCCGTTGAATTTGAGATTCCAACCTATGTGTTTCCAGTAGCAGGTCTTGATATTATATCGGGGGTATCTTGGTTGAAGACCTTAGGAGATATTCTTGCAAATTGGTCTACCTTGTCCATGTCTTTCAAATACAAAAAAACTCCAATAACTCTCAGAGGTTTTCCTTGTCTTAGCAAAAAGCAGGTATCTTTCGCTTCTTCTCTTAAACTTGAGGATATTGATCAGTATTGGATCATATGGCTTTTAGAGTTGACTTGCCTTGAGTTGCCTTCTTCCGACACTCTTCCATCAGATGTTCTAGCACTACTTCACGAATGTGCTCAAGTATTTGAACCGCTCCCTGGGATACCACATAGGCGTGAACATGATCACCGCATTTCCCTTATTCTAGATGCAACACATGTTTTATTCGTCCCTACCACTATAGCGCACCGCAGAAAATAAAAATTGAACATTTGGTAGAAGAGATGCTTACTGTTTGACTGATTCAGCCTAGTTTGGGACCATACTCAAGTTCTGCTTTACTTGTTCATAAAAAAGATGGGAGCTGGCATTTTTGTGTTGACTACCGAGAGCTGAACAAACTCACAGTGCCTGATAAGTATCCCATTCCCGTAATTCAGGAATTGCTTGACGAATTACATAGAGCTAAGTGGTTTTCAAGGTTAGACCTCCGCTCGGGATACCATCAAATTAGAGTGGCACCTGAAGATATATCCAAAACGGGATTCCGCACCCATTCTGGTCATTATGAGTGGTTAGTTATGCCATTTGGGTTGAAAAATGCTCCATCCACCTTTCAAGCGATTATGAATGATCTTTTTCGTCCATATTTGAGAAAGTTCATATTGTATTTTTTATGATATTTTAATATATAGTCCAGATTGGTCATCTCATCTAAACCATCTGAGGCTAGCATTATATATTTTGGCATCAACTTCATTTGTGGTTAACTCTAAGAAGTGTGCTTGGGCAAAATCATCCATAGATAATCTTGGCCATGTCGTATCAGCGGATGGAGTTAAGATGGATCCAACAAAGATATTAGCTGTTCTCCAGTGGCCGGTGCTAAAAACAGTCAAAGGGGTTCGTGGTTTTCTTGGGCTAACAGGTTACTATAGGCGATTTATTAATGGATACAGTAAAATTGCTCAGCCACTTACAGAACTTCTTCGTAAAGATGCCGGACCAAAATTCAATTGGGGTACAGAAGCTCAAAAGTCATTCAGTTCACTGCAAGAGGCAATTACCTTAGCACCGGTATTAGCCATGCCTGATTTTAATGCTGAATTTGTTGTGGAATGTGACGCATCTGGTATAGGCGTTGAGGCGGTGTTGATACAAGGGGGAGACCAATTGCCTTTTTCAGCAAAGGGCTATCAGTTAAGAATTCAGCTAAGTCCATGTATGAAAAGGAGCTAATGGCTTTGGTTTTGGCAGTAACACATTGGAGGCAATATTTGTTGGGTCGAAAATTTATAGTTCGTACTGATCATAGAAATCTGAGACATCTTCTGCAGCAGTCGTTTTCGTCACCAGCCCAACAATATTGGGCAGCCAAGCTCATGGGATTTTATTTTCAAATTGAATACAAATTAGGGATGACAAATGTGGCAGCAGATTCTCTTTCCCGTCGTGACAGCGAAGAGGTTGAATGTGGGGTAATGTCTGTTCCGCAATGGGTAGATTGGGATATTTTGAGGAAATCAGTTCATGAGAATCAGTTGTACGCCTCTATTATTCAGGAACTGCAACAAGGGACTACTAAGGGACTTTATATGTTAGTCAATGATATCCTTTACTACAAGGGTTGCTTGGTTGTTCCTAAAAATTCAACATGGGCTACGACAATGTTGTCTGAGTTTCATGCCATGCCTATGGGGGGACATGCGGGAGCCTATCGTACATATAGGTGGTTAGCAGCAAATTTTTATTGGCCAGGAATGATGCGTTCGGTGACTAATTTTGTTGCTAATTGTCTAATTTGTCAACGTAACAATCTGATACTCGCTCTCCGGCGGTTTTATTACAACCTCTGCCCATTCTGGAGCGCATATGGGAGGATGTAAGCATGGATTTTATCTCTGGTCTTCCTAAATCACATCATTGGGAAGTTATTATGGTGGTAGTTGATAAGCTCTCAAAGGCTACTCACTTTATTGGCCTATCTCATCCATTTACAGCGCATGATGTTGCTTCTGTTGTAGCTCAAGAGATTGTACGACTTCACGGTATTCCACGTACTATTGTGTCGGATCGGGATCCCATTTTTCTTAGCTCTTTTTGGAAGGAGCTATTTAAGGCCACGGGAACTCAACTTAGCATGAGCTCATCGTACCACCCGAAAATGGATGGCCAAATAAAGGTAATGAATCGCTGCCTTGAAACTTATTTACGTTGTTTCACTTTTGAGCATCCTAAGAAATGGGCACAATGGCTTTCATGGGCTGAATATTGTTTCAATACAAGTTTCCATTCTTCATTGGGTTGTACTCCTTTTGAAGCTGTTTATGGTCGTCCTCCTCCCACCATAGTACAGTTCTTACCTGTAGAAATTAGAGTGAAGGATGTTGCGGATGTTCTTCAAGAGAGAGATTCTATTCTAAAAAAATCTTCGTTTCCATCTTGAGAGGGCCCAACAACGTATGTCGCGAGTTGCGAACAAACATCAGAGAGATGTTCATTTTGAGGTGGGGGACTGGGTGTTTCTTAAATTTCGTTTGTATAGACAAGCATCCTTGTTTAAACGGTTGAACATAAAGCTAGCTCCTCGTTTTTTTGTCCATTTGAGGTCTCAGAGCGTATAGGTGCGGCTGCCTAATGTTTGGTTCTCCCGAAGGGATCTTGGTTGCATCTGATTTTCCATGTCTCTCAGTTGAAATCGGTGGTGGGAAATCAGCAGGTTGCTACATCTCTTCCTCCTGAAATATGTGATGATACTCCAGAAGTTGTTCCATCTCGTATTCGACATCGCTGTCAAGTGTGGCGTGGAGATGAGAGTGAACCAGTTGTTGGTTACATGGTCGGGTTTGTCAGATGATGAAGCTACTTGGGTGGATGAGGTTTATTTTCATTCCCAGTTTCCAGAATTTTGCCTTGAGGACAAGGCATCTTTTGAGGGGGAGGGAATCGTTACATATTACCGTCGCTCAGAGAAACAGAAGTTGAGTAGAGACAATGATGCTGCTGGAAGGCTTCAGGGGATCATTAATTTAATTTAATTTTCTTTTTCCTTATTTTATGATTTATTTTTTATTGTTTTTATTAAGTCCAGTGGGCTGTGTTAATGGGTTTCTTATTTAGGTGTAGTCCTATAAATATTGGATGACAATAATTAGGGTGGGTATGAAGAAGAATTGTTATTGACTGCCGTGATTTGGCGTCGGACGAATTGTTTCGTTGGGTTTTCTTGTGTTTTTTGTGTGCTATTCCCTTGCCTCTAACAGGGAAGGACAAAAAAATAAACAAACAAGAAATTCCATGTTTAACAACTTAGTATCCGATTGTATAATAGAAATAAAATTGAAAAATCAACTAACCTTTGAAGGCCCGATTATGCAAATTCAATAAAAGACAAACAAATGAGTGTACGATGAAATTCATATGATACAAATCAATTCTCTTATACATTAAAAACATCACATGACAACAAATGCTTCTAAGGAATCATCCATCCATTTCTGAAGAAGGTCAATCTATACATCATCAAAGGACATAAATGCCATGTTTCATTCCTAAATCAATTAACTCATGTATATATGAGGCTCATGTATATATAAGGCTATATAGGCCTATAAAAATTACAGTGCATCAACCAGAAAGTATAATTTCTAAATAAATTTTTATTTAAGCATTTCGTCAAACGCCATGTATGCACAGTTGAAATTTGGCTAGGAATGCACTTATAGCATTGTAAAGCTAATTATTTCCAGTACCAATCAAGGAATTTATAAAAATTGAAGATAAGAAGTACTATAAGTTAAGCTTATGGGTATGGTCAGAGTAATGGAGACCCTGTTGTATAAAATAAAGAAGGGTAATATTTAGAGTTTCGTCCAGAACGCAAAATGTACAAAAAAGGAGAGCTCACTTATGGATGTGCAGAAAAGTTTAAGCAGAAGGATTTGGTGCAATAGGTTTAAACGCAACAAAATCAAAGAAGTGATGTGTAGAAGTAACAGCATAACAGAAAAGACATAGAAGCTACAATAACAAGGGGATGGAAGACTTAAACAAAGAGAACAGATGGAGGTAAACAGATGATGGTGGAGAAAGAAATACGTACGAGAGAGAAGCAGGCAGAAGAAAGATGAGAAGTAAGATTGAGGGGGTGGAGCAAAAAGATTTGCGATGAGAGCGACTGACGGAATGAGAGCTCCAAGGCAGTAGGGGCAGCAATAGTAGACGAATTGGCAGCGGGCAGGAAAGGACGATGGCTTTAGGAGGTGTGAAATCAAACTCTGGGCACTGAATTGGGATTATGCCCGACGAAATGCAGCGTAGCTGTAGACGGCGGTGTTGAGGGCAATCACCGATAGCGAGCTGATGCAGCTGCTGAGGTGGAAGGCATATATTTAACCCAATTGATGTGTGGTTGTGCGGAGGAAGAAAGGGTGACCTTCTACCGAGGGGAGACTGGCCAACTTACTGGCTATTATATTAATAAGGGCAAAAGGTCATATTAGACATCCAACTTATACTACCGGATCAAATGAGCCCCCAAACTTTGTTTTTGTTCTTCAAGACCCTTTTCATTTCTGGATTGGGTCATTTGGGCCCCTAATCTTTTTTAAACAAAATAAGTGAACACCATTTTCATTAAACCTTATATTATTGATGTCATTAGGCTGATTTGCACTGTTTTCAACCAAAATCCATCGTCCCAGCCACCACACCTCCATGATTCCATCGCTGCAGCCCTTGAACCCTATTTCTCTTTCCTCCTCTTCCTACACCACCAGACTACGACCTCCTCCCAACCACCGGCCTAAAGAGATGTTATCCACCGCCCTCGATTCACTTGAATTTTGTCACCATCCATGTCCGCAACCTTCTCTAACAACCTGTTCTCTCTCTCAAATTTCTGTAGTGTGAATTGATAGACAAGAGGGTTTAGTATTTCAGTAGGGTTTGACATTAGATCTTGAAATTAAGAATTTGAAATATCCCATGAAAGGGGTTCTTTGTTGTCGTTAAGTTTTTGTTTGCTAATGAGGTTTGTCATTATAAGAATATGCGATTGAGTTAGATGATGGTTTCGATTCTGATTAAGTGCGGGTCAATTTGAGGCAGTGGATGATGAACCCGTTGGAATTTTCGTCATGGATTTGGGCGGAGAATGAAGATTAAGATAAGGGGGCTTTGGGAGATTCTCCACCTACCATCTTTTTTTCTGCTTAGTTACCGCGAACTCTTCTTATGAGGGAGATAAATGGGAGGATAAATGGAGGGGAAGAGATAGGCATGCAGTGGCAAGATTGAGTGGAAGAGATAGGCAGGCCATGGCAAGATTGAACAGATGAGAGATAATTAGCACAAGTTGAAAATTGCAGTGGAGCGTTTTGTTGGAGAAGGAGAGATTAGAGCATCAGTTAATGTCAAATCTAAGAATCTTTATGGGCAGATGTGTTTACTTGTTTTGTTTAAAGAAGATTAGGAGCCCAAATGAACCAATCCAAAAATAAGAAGGGCCTTGAAGAACAAAAACAAAGTTTGGGGGCTCATTTGATCTAGTGATATAAGTTGGAGGTCTAATATGACCTTTTGCCCTATTAATAATCCTTGATATCTCTTTTTTCAAAAAAACTTAATCTTTTTCATTTTTTCAAAAAAAAATTAAAGCAATGATTAGAAAATCGGACCGGACCGTCCGGTTCAACCGGGAACCGGTCCGGACATACCCAAAAAACCATTTTATGGGTTGAATTGGGAAAAACCGATTTGAACCGGTTCAAACCGGAATAACCGACGAAACCGGTCAAATCGGAAACCGGAATAACCGACGGAACCGGTCAAATCGGAAACCGCCGGTTCTTTTTTTTTTGAAATTTTCGTATTGAGATTTTTTTTTTAAATTTTCGTATTGAGATTCATTGACTAATTTGAGAGCCAACATCTCAAAATATGATGGATGCAAAAAATAGATAGTAGTGATCATCACGTATATAGAAGTACAAAACCTCTCCTCTTTACTAACTTTCCGATGTGGGATATTGAAGTTGATGGAAAAGAAAAGATAAAAGTGGTCTTTATATATAGAAATTCAATACATATTTCTTTCTTATAATTAATCAATGTGGGTTCTTTTCAATTTCTTACAAGTATATACATTTGTAATTTATCACTCATTATTTTTTAAATCTTTAAATAAATAAATTTATTTACTTAATTATATCAAAATAATTGAAAAAAATATTTTGAATGAATATTAATTAAAATTAGAGTCAACAATAAAATAAATTAACAATTTTTTTTTCATTTTTATTTCAATTCTAATATTCTTTATTAATTTTCTTTCAATTTCAAAGTAATGAATTAGATTAACTATTAATATAAATTAAGATAAAAAATTATCTTATTTTTACATTTAACTTTATTCTTTTAATCTATTATTTTTCATGAACACTAAATATGTTAGTATAAAATTATATATTAAATAATAAAATATTATTAAAATTTAAAAATATGTAATTTATGTTTTTTCGCTTGAACCGCCCGATTCGATCGGTCCAACCGGTCCGACCGTGAACCGTTAGGGTCACCAGTTCGGCCTCCGATACGATTTTCTAATCACTGATTTAAAGTACTAATATAAGATTATTTAATTTGATATGCATGAACTATTAGCCCTAATTAATTTTTATTATTTTGAGTTAAGATATACTCTCTCTATCCTCTTATAGGTGTCTATTTTGTCATTTTAGTCTGTTACAATATAAAGTATTCATTTTTTTTGGATTGATATGATACACACAATAATATGATTATACTAAATATTAATACAACTACTCATTACACATTAAAATATTATTTCTCTCACCTATTATTTTTAGCAATTCTGTAAAATGTTGCATGAGCACAACAAATGTTGTGTGAGAATTTATATGCATGCAATTACGACACTTATATAGAACTCCATCGTGTCTTTTCAAATAGTATACTTTTCACTTTGTTTCTCTCACAAAGGTCTTTACGTACCTTCTTAAAAAAGTAAAAAAAAAAAATCAAACATTATCAGCTTTCCCGTATACTATATTTAAAGAAAAAATCACTCATACATAAAACAACGTATTTTATTTTTTATTTATTACCAAAAAATATCATAATACTCTTATATTTTAAGATTAGTCTTAAGTAAGATCATTTCACGAATCTTTTTATGTGAGACGGATCCACCATTAACCCAAATAATTAATTCAAATAGCGGCGCGGTTATTTTGGCTTACTTAATTAGCTTCTTGTGCCGTTTGTGTATGTTTACAAGTTTGTTTTCTTTTTTTAAAAAAAATTTTAATATATTATTTTATTAAATAATTTATAATATTTCATTGTTTACCATATTAAAAAAATAAAAAAAACTATAATTTTTTGTTTGTTTTATAAGTTCATCATAAAATAGTTTAATTGAATAAATTTCATTTTTATTAATTATTTATCTCAATTTAATAAAAATATTATAAACTTTTTTTTCTGTCCTATTAATCATTTACTCTTTCCGTTCAGTGTCAATCTATCCATTTTACTTTTTGGACCGTTCATTCTTAATCTATCAATTTTCCTTTTTGGACTATAAGACCCACACCCTCTACTAATACAAATAAAATATGGGATACACACTCTCCACTAATATAACTACCTACTACACATAAAATAATAATACTCTTTAATTCACGTGTAAAAAGCAAATGGATACATTGAGGATGGACGGATGGAGTATTAAATAGTTCAATTGAATCAATATAATTTTCACTTAATCAGGTATCACTTTATATAAAAAATATTACTTCCCCCATCTCACCGAAATGTCCTCATTTTACTATATTGGACGTCTCATCCAAATGTCATCATTTCCTACTTTTAGTAAAAAGATATCACATGTTTCCCACCACTCACTACTAATACAACTACCCACTACACATAAAATAATATTATTCCTTAATCTACGCACAAAAAGCAATCTGTGACGTTTGAGCAGGACGGAGGGAGTATCACTTTTTATTTATCTTATGAATTATTCATAAATAATTCAATTAGAGAATTATCACTTTTCATTAATCATGTATCACTTTTAATTCAAATGCTATAACTTTTTATTTGTCCTTAATCATTCAAAAAATAGTTCAGTTTGACGGATAATTCATTACTTTTCCTTGATCAGGAATCATTTTTTATTAAAAGTGTTGTCACTTAAAAGTGTTATTATTTTTTTTTTCCATTCATCTCATGAATTGTCTATAAAATTGTTCAAGTTGAAAAAATTATTTTTCATCAATTAAATATCACTTTTAATTATAAAGGTTGTCACTTTTCGTCCATACTATTGTTCATAAATAGTTTAACTTATGTGATTATCATTTTTTCTTGATCATTACTACTTTTTATTAAAAATATTATTAATTTAATTATTCGTTCGATCAAACATTACTTTTATAATATAGTTCAGTTATTTTAGAAATTGTTTATGATATAATTAAAATGAACAGGTTGCCACATTTTCATGATCAGGTATCACTTTATATATAAAAAAATGTTATCACTTTCTAATTGTCATGTTTATTTGTATGAAATAATTTAATAAAATAAACATCATTTTTTCTCGATCATGTATCACTTTTGTATCATACAAATTGTAGAAATGAAAAAAAAAACATCATTAGCATTAAATATAAATAAATAATTTTATTAAACTCATTAAAAAAAACTTTAAGACATTAAAAATACGTAAATTAAAAGTTATATAAAATAATATCGTAATTAAAACTAAGTTCGAAAAAGAAATTAAAAAAAAAAGTAAATACAGGCTATGAAAAAAAAATCGAACACGACCACTTTGAAAAAGAAGAATGTGCTTTGCCACCGAGCCATTAAGCACTACAAATTTGTTTAACTTAAAATACTATAAAATTTCAATTTTATTTTTATAAAAAAAGTGATACCCCTCCATCCCACATTATATTTTACACTTTATATTTTTATCCGTCTCATATTTAATTGCACCACCCAAAAAGGAAACACTGCATCAGTTCATAACTTTAAAAGTAGATTTTTAATTACAAATTTATCAATCTCACCTAATACACATAACATATTTTATAATTTATTTATTATTTAAAAACACTAAAATAATATCTAAAAATCGATAAAGTTTATCAAAATATAATTTTTCTTAAAATCAGTATTTACAGTAATGATGCAAATAAATGTGGAACGGATAATTGATGAAAAGTAATAATATCTATTCAAAAAATATCATAAATAATTATAAAAAAACATATAACAACTTCAATGTAAAACGATCTCACATAAATGTTTTCATAAATAAATAGTACTCCCTCCGTCTGTTGGATACGTAGACATTTTAAATACATGAGACTCACACACATCACTAATACAATTAATATATAATATGGAACCCGCACACTCCACTAATACAACTATCCACTACACATTAAATAATAACCTTCTTTAATTCACATGCAAAAGACAAATGTCCTCATATCTGGCGGATGAAGGGAGTTGCAAAAACTTGTTGGGTATTTTCTTATGAGACATACAAATATTAAACGGATTATGAGACAGATTTATCAATTAGTATTAATTAAGTATGATTATTATATAGGTAAAATAAGCTTATTAATAGTTAAAATGTGTTTGTATTGAATTTACTATAGAACCTTAAAATCATTTTTAATTAAAAATTTATAATATTTTAAAAAGACGTAAATTATCTTTTAATAAATATATTTTATCTATATAATCATCATACTTTATCAATGAGTTGACATCTCTCACAAACCGTTTCAAAAGAGACTTTGTCGAACTAATTTACCCCTTTATTGAAAATAATATTATTAGTTAGTCATATTATACCATTTAACAATCATAATAATGGAGTTTTATCAGTTCAAGACCTGGAAAATGTATTAACTATCAATATTAAAATATTTTTTTTATCGATTTGGGGTCTGATTTATCTAAAACTATTATTATAGGGCTTGAGAAATTAAAATCGGCACTCCATTATTTAACTGAAGAAGACATCTCTGCAATAATTGCCACGTCATCATTAGCATCAAATAAACTCTCTTGCTCCCCCATTATCTGCTTCATAATTGCGATTCTCTATCTCAAGTGCATTCATAATTTCGATTCCGTTTTGCCTTTTCTTTTCTGAGAAAGATAAGCATTAATCTGCCCTTTGCAGATGTAAGTGAATCTGCGAAGAAAATATCGAGATTATGTTACTAGGGTGACAGAAAGATCTATATCTACTTTTGGTAAAGCCTTTGTTTGGATTTAGTGTTCAGACATCAAATTCTAGGATACATTTGCCAAAATATTATTTTTATTTTTATTATTTTGATTCCGTATGCATGTTTTGATTACAAGGACCTGAAATTGCTGCCTGTTGCGTGGATGATGATTTCCGATGTTCTTTGTATAGGATTATCGTATATTTCCACTTCTTGATACAATTGATCTTTAGTAGTGTCATGATTTCAGTACGTTAGTGTGTTCCTCATATGCTTTGCTTTCAGAAATTCTTGTATCTTGAAACAGATAATGTGGAGCAAGAGAAGAGAATTTTGATGACATGTGGTGGTGACGTGGCAATTATTCACTTCCGTTAAATAATGGGATTACGATGTTAACATCCCAGGCCCTATATTGATAATTTTAAATTAATCAGACCTCAAATTGATAAAAAAAATATTTCAGGCTCTATACTGATAATCAATATATTATCCAGGTCCTAAACCAATAAAACTCCTATTATTATACTATTTCAAATTATTAATCTCTCCGTCCCATAACAATTTACACCGTTTTTTTGGGCACGGAGATTAAAGAGTATAATAATTTATTATAAAGTGAAGTGAGAGAAATAATATTTAATGTGTAGTGGGTAGTTGTATTAGTAGTGAGTGTGATGTGTTTGTGGGCCCATCTAAATAAATAAATTGTTGTTGTGTGGGTCCCTACCCTTAAAAAGGAAATATGTCAATTTCTGCGTGACAATCTAAAAAGGAAAGTGTGTCAATATCTTTGGGATTGAGGGAGTAATATTATTAACTTACTTTATCATTTAAACTTTAAATAGATGTGTAAATAACTGAATAAATAAATGTGAATTTTACATATATTAATTACTCCATCCGTCCGCCAGAAAGGTCCACATTTTGTCATTTTCGGCGTCCGCACCAAAGGTCCACATTTCCCTTTTTAAACATATGAGACCCACACACATCACTAATACAATAAATTTATGGGACTCGTACACCTCACTAATACAACTACCAACTACACCTTAAATAATAATACTTCTTAATCCACGTGCAAAAAGCAAATGTCCAGCTTTGTGGCGGACAAAGGGAGTATAACGGATGAGTGTAGAAATCTCGTGAATTTAGAGACCATTTATTGCATGGTTCCATAAAATTATGCTTCGTTTGAGGGTTTAAGTACCCTAAGTTGCTCGATATTTGTAAATATTTTGAGAATTTGAACTTTGGTGGAATTTGTGTGATTTTCATGTATAAATGGATTCTAGAAGCGAAGAGGAAGATGTAGGAAAAAACGGATCTCAATTCGAAGTTAAAATGTGGGAGAACGAGTCAAAACAGTGAAACAACGCAAAGCTGTCAAAAAAATTCAACTGAAGCATAACCTTTCAAAATTTATTTAATTTATAATTAAATATTCCCTCCGGCCAGTCTAAATGTTTTATTATTTTGGACAGTCATTCCAAAAGTATCAATATGTCTTTTTTAGTAAAAGGACACTTTATGGACTACTTAATATAAATACTCATTGCACATATAATAATATTTTTTTAATTCATTTATAAAAAGCAAACAGAAACCTTTTAAGTGGTCGGAGGGAGTATGATTTATTTTTCATTTTCTAGTTTTTTCAGGGTTAATTGCAATAAAATACATGAGCTTTTTACTCATTTTCTCAATTTAATCACGATCTATTTTTTTTTTACAAATAAATACATGACCTTTTCATCATTTTTTAATTTAATCACGAACCTTTCTTTTATCAATTAAATACACGACCTTAATGTATTTTCTCAATTTAATCATAAATTATTTTTTTTCCAATTAAATATATGTTAGTTTTTTTTAATCTTTTACAATTTAATCACATCTTCTATTAATTAAATACATTACTATTTTAATAATAAAAACTAATACACATTAAATATATTAAAAATTTAAAATATAATAATATTTGAAATTTAATGCCTAAATTATATATAAAATATAAAAAATTTTAAGTGCGTAATAATAAATAATTCTCACCCTATTTTTGTCGAAAGCAATTTTGTTTTTTAATTTTTTAATATTTCATATGTAATTTTTTTCTAACCCACCATTTTATTTTTATTTTCTGTAAAACATGGTAATAACTGTTACCCATTTTCTTGTCAAAAAAAATGTTTATAAATTTTTTTAATTTTTTAATGTAATTTATACATTTTACTTTAAAAATTAAAAATTGTTTATTATTTCTTATTTATTAAGATATTCATATATTTATTAATAGAAAAATACGTATTTTATAATTAAATTATAAAAAAAAATACTTCCTCCGTCTCATAGAAGTTAGTATATTTTTTTTTTGGTACGGAGATTAAGGAGTATAATAATTTAATGTAAAGTGGAGTAAAGTGAAGTGAGAGAAATAATATTTAATGTGTAGTAGGTAGTTGTATTAGAGGTGATATATGGGGCCCATGAGAATAGATTAATTGTTTTTGTATGAGTCCGATGTATTAAAAAGAAAATGTGTCAACTTTAATGGAACAAACCAAAAAGGAAAGTGTGTCAACTTCTTTGGGACGGAGGGAGTATGTATTTTATCAAAAAAATTAAAAATAAAATGAATTTTATAATTAAATTTAAAAAAAAGTATTTTATAAAAAAAATTGTGATTAAATTGAGAAAATATAAAAGGTTGTGTATTTTACTGATAAAGAAAAAAGTTTGTGATTAAATTAAAAAAATAAAAGAAGGTTATGTATTTTTTTGTTAAAAAAAATAGTTCATTATTAAATTGAGAAATGAGAAAAGATATTGTATTTTAATACAATTAAATAGTTATTCAGAGTTCCAGTTTTTCTTTCTCTTTCTCATCGCTTCCACTTTCTCTTTCTCTCTCATCGCTGGATCCACCTTCCTCTTACTCTCTCATCACTCGCCTTCTCCTCCCCTTTCCACGACAGTGCCAGACTAAACCCAATCTAATTTCTCATTGCTTCTATTCAGAATTCAATCAAAAATGGTGAAGAGGCTACGCGAGAAGTTCTCTAATGAATTCGACGCTGAAGTTTCTCTCCCGCCGTCTCTCTCGGTACATCTCATCCAACGTGGTCCATTTCCGAGAACACTTCTTCCTTTCTCAATTCGATTGACCAGTTAATTATCTCCATCAGAGATTGGACTCCTTTAGCCAACGGCAGGAGCATCTCGAAAATATGGGTATTGTCTATCTCAAAATTCTTCTACAAAATATCGCTATTATCATAGACAATGGTGCATCATAATCAAAGCAAACTATTCACCCATAGTCATAAGAAACAAAAATACTTGCGCATGTAATAATAGAATGGCATGATGATAACAAAGATCACTAAAGAATTGATTCATACAAATGTGGACTCAAAATGTAGTAGGAATCCAACATATTGTTAAATAACATTATTTCAAACTCACTAAAAAATGTTTCAAGTAACTAATTCAATACATAAAAACTAATTAGCATCTCTATGCCACTAGCTATCCATAAAAAAAATCCAAATAACCAATATCGACCCTAAACTAGAAAACTTTTATCATTTCGTGTCTCCTTTGTTCTATAGTTACAGCTGATGCAGGGTCATTACCTCCGACCCCCTCCATGAATAATCACTTCCAAGCCCTACAGTGGCATAACAATCCCAATCAGGAGAACCAATCATAGCATGACATATAATTCGATTGAGAATGTTAAGAATGAGATAGAATAGGAATGCAGAGATGAAATGATTGATAAGAAATAGGTGAGATAGTGTGCACATAATGGTGCAATAAGGTTAAGAGAATAGATGACAAGATAAGCAGGTACTCATCATGGACAAAGTTATAGTAAAAGTGATGACAAATTCATGCTAAATGGCTGATATCACATACCAAAGAGTTTCATGTAAGCATGTAAATTATGCATATATAAGCATTTATTTTTTACCACCTTTGTTGTATGGTAGAATGGAAAATCCACTCATATTAATAAGGCATTTTTGAAATTAGACATGGTACAAGAATGTTCAACACTGCTCTCACCCATGCCCTGCCCTGCCCTGCCCTGCCCTATTGGCCCCCTATCTTTTTCTGAATTAAAAGTAAACGACAATTAAGCTATGATTTTATTCCTGAGGTCTTATGATCAATTCACCCTTTTTGTTATTAGTAATCTTAAATACAAGTTTTGTAAAAAAAAAATGTAAGCAATCATCTACCTCAGTGACCTCCACTTACATTTTTTTTAGCGTGTAAGTACACATATACTGAGGAAGCTCATTTCTATACGAGCAATAAATTGTAAGAAACTCCAATAGTATATCTAGTGTTGTATAAACCAAAAGAAAAGAAACAGAGAAGCCATTTATTCTAGAAACTAAAAGAACCAATGAAACCTTTATAAGACTGACAATAACTCAAAACTGAACAAAATAATAACAACTTTAACAAGAGACAAACAACACACACAACTCCATTTAATCATGACTTTCATCTTATGATAATCATGTATACTATGAGCACACCAATGTTATTGATCAATACACAGAGTTGAATCACCATCCTGCCAAATTTTCCAAATGCATCCCCCATAAGACCCCCATAAGAAACAGACTACACAGTGCGGCTAAACCGGAGCAGAAATTCAATAGTGGCTTTTGTCAAGAATGCCATAAAAATGATAAGATAATCCCCAGGACAAGTCCCAGAACTTCCATGGTTGCTGGCAAAGCCATGATTCCAGCACCAATTATTGTCGTGGATAGATGAACTTAGTCTTAATTTTGGTTCAAGTTGATTTAGAGTAAGTGTACTCTATCGTTTGTAGTACGTAAGTGACCAAGTGCAATTATCAATCCCATAAAGAAGTAAAATCAAGATGTATCCGGATTTGTTTCTAATCATGCTTTATGAGAGTGATCAAATTTTGATTTGAGTTTTATACTATCAATTAAGCTAAGCAAGTAATTAATAAAAGCAATCAACAAGTAGATTATCAAGTAACAATCAAATGATAGTATAAAATGGAATGAGTGTAGTAGATCTTAGAAAGGAGCAAGACTAATCACAATCGTGACTAAGGAAGCAACCTAGACATGCAAGTTTATAATTGCAAACTTCACTGATATTAGACTAGAAGCAATCAATATTGTACCCCTAATCCCTATGGCCAAGGCAATTAGGTCCTCAACTCTTTTACAAGTTTAAATCCCTTAAGATTGTATCTTAATCTCAATTCCCGTGAAGGAACTATGATCTTAAGTTTTGTTCTTCCCACTTAATCTCTCAAATGTCCTTTTATAAGTGTTCTAAACTCAAGAAGGGTATGGCTTACCTATCTTTACACTAACATGCATGATCAAATTATCAATTGATTCAATTAAATCCCTACACACAATATTGGAGTGGCCATCCTAACATAATGCATAGAGAATTAAACCACACAATTAATAACATGAATCAAGGATCATCAATCATAAGAGAAAGTATAATCAACTCAATTTAACATTTAAAATCCTACAAGTCTAATATGTCATTAACCAATCATGTAGCTAGCCTCACAAGAGAACTAGCCAACAATGTCATCATACAAACCTTACAAAGTTTAGATGAATCCATTGTTAACTTCAAATCTAAAGAATTACAAATGTAAGGTTGAATTGCTTCCCTTTTGGATAAAGTCAGAGCATATTTTTCGACATGTATTATGTGTTGACGGAGCTCAAGGCGAGTTCTGCGCACGACCACAGCATGGACGAGCAGCCATTTTTTATGCTGGCACACACCTCGCTTACAGGCCCGAGGCAGGACACGACACGAGCTCTGGCATAAGCTTGACTCAAGGTCTGAGCTCGAGTCATGAGTGGGCGAGCTACATTTTCCTTTTTTGTTTCAGCTCCTAACTCCGATTTGCTTCATTTTTGACCTGTTTTACATACATTTAAGCTCATTTCTACACATTTATCAATTTATAACACATTTATCCTCATTACACATAAAACACCACCAAAAGGTGCACAAATCAGATAAAACGTACAAAAATTTACAAATAAAGACACTAAAGTGTAGGTGAAAAGAACGACGATCAATAGATTATCCATTGAACTCATCAAAACTCTCTTCACCATGCTTGGTGGGAAACAATGGGGATTTCTCATCTATTAATTATTCAACAGCAAATCTACCAAACAAATTAAAATAATATATATAGAAATTTCACTTCAGTCTTCTGGTCTCAAATCCAATATTGCATGTCTAAAGTATCTATACCAATTCAACACAGTAAATTCAAAGAGAAACAAGAACTAACAGAGCACAGACTTAACGAATCATGATTCCAAAACTCACCTTAGCAACGCAATAACAGCAAGAATTTGGAAAGAAATTTTGATGATGGCCTTGACGGGGAGGTCACAGATTTTGATGCTGCCATCGAGTTTTACGAGCTTGACTACGGTGGCAAGGCGGCAGCGTTGATTAGCCATAACTTGTAGTCGGGTTGACCAATTCAAGAATTTATCGAACCACAGTGAGGTAGGTACTAGTGCTTAAGCGATCTCACGTTTGTTGTAATTTTATAGAAACGATTCATCAATAGAGTGATTGTTCAAACAAGTAAATAGAAGTAATCAAAGTAATATAAGCAATGATCAAACGAATCAAGATAAGTGGATGAAATGTGATTTACCAAATTAAGCAAAAGTGGGATTAACAACAATTAAGTAATGGGAAATCTTAGGATACATTCATTAAACTCATATGAATCAAGGGTATTAATTAAGGGTCAACTCTAAATTCACCTAAGCTCCTTCTCAAGATGAATAGGATATTAATTTCAATTAACACAAAGGTTGGTTCTCATTCAAACAATTCCAACTAGGTACTAAGCTTGAAATAAGAATCCCTTCACACAATTAATCAATCTCTCAATCAAACCACCATATGTCCTATCAAAGGGTTCTAAACTTTAAAGGATTTCTCAATCTCTTCACAATTTATAATGCACATGAAGTGTTTGATAAAATGATTCACTCAAATGTCCTAATTACATAATTGATTTCTCAATCTAAACATATATTTAGAGCATCTAAATACACAAATTATCAAAAAAATCAAGATCTAAAGCATCAATGATAGGAAATCAATTAACTCAATCAACATATGAATTTAAAGACATAGATCCCAAAATTTAACCAAAAACTTTCATGTTACTAATACCACAAGGGAGATTAGCCTACAATCTTCATAAGATCCTTAACATAGACATTAAAAACCTTACAAATTATGATAAACTAGAGGATTAACACAAAATTGGGATGAAAACTCCCTTGGATTGGCTCCAATTGAATCTCCTTCCTTCCTTTGGTGATCACCCACTCTTCCTTACTTCTTCACTTGATTTGGATGCTAGAATTTATGGAGAGATGATGTAGGATCAAAGTATGGATGAATAGGATGAAGAATATGGTGTGTGTGCAGCTGAAATTTCGTGGATCCTCTTTCAAAGGTTGAATGGAAGAGTATTTATACTCATTGGGAACCTTCTAGAAGAATTCTGCTTTATTTACTGATCAGACACCTACACGACTCATGTGCTGCAACACGCCTCGAGTCGTGTCAGGGTTTCTGGGTCAACACGAACTTACAACGGCACACGAGTTGTGTGCCGCAACACGGCCAAGGGATGGTCGTGTTATGCGTTCTGATGTCGTCGCATGACCATCTTTTACAGGCCCATTTATAGTACATGGCTCGTGTAGCATGACACGGCTCGTGTACTTGAAACGGCTGGTCGTGTCCTTGTTGCCTTGTTTTCTTCTTTCTTCTTTCGTCTCCCTTCTCCATTTTTGCTCTGATTTCACCTGTTTTACATACGATTAAATTCATTCACACTCAATTTCATAAAAACACATAACTCCACCAAATAGCACAAGAATACGGATAAAAATATACGAAAATACACATAAAAAAACATTAAAATCTAGGTGAAAGTATCACTAATCACACCCCCAAACTTAAAGTGTTGTGCGTCCCCGATCAATGAAAATGATAAAACAAGGGGGGAGAGACTTTCACCTAGGAAAAGACTAAACGGACATAAATAGAAACACATCAATAGTAATAAGAATTACAAACTATGCTAAGTCATCCTACAATATTAAACTTATAACATGAAAAATTAACACATTCAATATCAAGAGAATAAAGTGAAAGTCCATTTTGTTGGATTATATACTAAAAGTCTAGCTTTTTGTATGAACAATGTTATAACAATTAATTTGAAATGAGAATCATATGATCAAATGATTGCGTCTTATAATTTATTTATATGCACGATGCAATAGTCCACTTACTTTATACTGTAGATAATATGTTGTGCGACAACACGCGGAAGATCATATTATCGGTTTCCTTATAAAGTATAAACAGATGCTCACAACCAAGATAGACGGGGACTCTCTATCGGGATGGTTGTAGTGTGGTTTGGTATTAGCTTGTCTTGGCTATAGAATCACATTAGTGCACTTGTGTGTATTGAGCAGGACCGCTTGAGATCGTTCGACTTATACTGACTTATAGGAGAACTTGATCTCAGTTATTATGGAAGTTCGTGCTCTTAATCCCTATACAATAACCTCGACACGTAGGGCAGCATGTATTTCTTTGATTCATCAATGGGTGAGATTTACATGTAATTAAATCAACAAACTCGGTGAGTTGGGAAGTAATGCTGTCTCTATGGTGTGCTATTGATTGTAGAAGGAATCCGTGTCCGTCATAGGTTGATGATGTCCCCTTAAGGAGCTCATAAGGATTATCATGTAAACCCTGCAGGTGAATTTATTTCGGCATGATAATGAGGTTGAGTGGTACTACTCTTGGATGAGATATTAATTAATTGAGTTGTCAATAACTTAAATTAATTAATGGACATTATATATCTTAAACATGGGGAGACTAACGGGCTCATAATAAGAAGGAGCCCAAAACGTAATTTTGGGATTGGAAAGGCAGTGCAGTAATAATATTTTAGTGGAATATATTATTATTATTGGACTTAAGTATAAGCTTTGGGCTAAGCTTGGATACTTAAGCCTAATTGAGGCCCAACCCAATTTCTCCTCCTAGTCCCTGCTATAGCCCATGTATATAAGTCACCTCAGCTTATCTGGAACCCTAATCTAATTCATTATTCACGTGTGATGAGGGTTAAGAGCAGTT
Source organism: Pogostemon cablin (assembly GCA_023678885.1). Lineage (NCBI taxonomy): Eukaryota > Viridiplantae > Streptophyta > Magnoliopsida > Lamiales > Lamiaceae > Pogostemon > Pogostemon cablin. Next base: position 5,279,309 of record CM042978.1, on the reverse strand, counting down.
TGAGGAGGTCTCGTAGATCGTCGCCCACACGACGTCGAGATCGGACTTGGGACATACTGTAGAAGATCAGAAGGTAGTTTGCTGCTGCTGTCTGCCACCTTGCGAAATTTGTATAAAATCGTATAGTGCTTAGAATTCAATAATCAATATACTGACAGAAATCTGTTGAAGAGAGGATCGTCTGAGCATAAAGATCATTCAATTTCGACATGAGAAGAGGAAGTTATGGCCATTCTCGTGAGACTGCACAGTCTGCTAGCGAGAATCCTTCATCTTCTACATACCCTGGTGAACGGTAATCGTTTCTATGATTTATTGCTTCCGCTAATATTAGAAACATATGGATCCCTAACGGGTCATGTTAACCAAACGATCCATGCGCCAACAATTGGTATCAGAGCTTCGGTTTCGTGGTGAAGCGTAACACGTTAGGCTAGGGTTTATGTGGTTAGTTTTTTGAAATTAGGATCACATGTTTAGGGTTTTGGTTTTACTGCTAAACCATTAATATCCCTATGTGATATATACCCTGTATCATACCTATTTTTTCTATGGTTGAGTGTGAGAGGATTCGACGAAAACTGTTCGTCAATTTCATATGGAAGGAAGAAAAAGTGGGCAAAAACAGATTCACGTTTTTGAGAGAAAAACCAGCGCAGTGATATTGCAGAGGCAATAACCGGAGTTTCAACCATTGGATCAAGCTGAATTTTGGTCAGCACGTTCGGATTTTGTGGATTTTGAATGGTACAGATCGTATTTGGAACTTTGTGTTATCGGAAATACGCCAAAAATAAAAACAGGTTTTTGGGCGATTCTGTTCTGTGCAGTCGAGGGAAAAGAGCCATTTCTCGCAAAATAACCGTTGGACGACCTGTAATTTGGACAGCATGTTCATAACTCACAGGAGTACATTCTGGACGGTGGAGATTGGATTCCCTGGTTTCTACAGTTGCGAACCCTGAACGACAGTTGGTGTAGTTTGATGTTGCCCGTTGGGCTGAACTTGGAACCGTGCAAGTAGGCCCTTAGACGAGCGACAGTTCGAGCGGATTTGCATCAGGTTCGATTGGTCTGCATCAGGTTCGATTGATGCTATACCAGGTTCGAGCGGATTTGCATCAGGTTCGATTGGTCTGCATCAGGTTTGATCGACGCTGCACTAGGTTCGATCGGATTTGCATCAGGTTCGATTGGTCTGCATCAGGTTCAATCGATGTTGCACCAGGTTCGAGCAGATTCACATCAGGTTCGATTGGTCTGTATCAGGTTCGATTGACTCTGCACTAGGTTCGAGCAGGTTTGCATCAAGTTCGACTGGTCTGCATCAGATTCCGCCTGAGTCTTCACAATATGATCGGGCAGGGTGCCGGAGTGGTGGAGCAGGCTGCGAGGAGGTCGATCCCCGTCGCAGTTGTCCGCATTCGTGATTGGTGACTAACAATCGAATTCGCTATTATATAACTGTTATAATTGATTTATTAATTGATTATTGTTATATATGTATGCATGATTATCTATGATTTATTGCCTTAAATAGAAGCATGCTAGATTCCGTATTATATTTGGTATATTATATGCATGTATGTTGGAGTGTTGATCAAGTCAACTTATTTTTGGCAATTTATTTCCTTATATATAACTTCTATAATTGTTTTATTGGTCAATTATTGTTATATATTTGGAAGTATGAGCATGCTAGGTTGCGTATATTATTCTGAATATTATATGCATGTAAAAACCCTTGGTTTTAAATAACTAAGTGGGAGAGGGGATTGATAATTAATTCTCGCGGCCTCCATTATTGGTTTGTTAGCAATGTGAATAAACTTGCGCGTCGGCATTAGAGCCTTCCTCCCCATCGGATGAGTTTATTCATGGATATTGCTGGAACAGGCTTCTTTAAGATTTTGTTTGTAATGTGATGTACATGAACTTGCGTGTTGGCATAGACCTTACTCCCTATCGGATGAGTTCATGTGCGGATCACTGTACAGACTTATAATTGATGACTGTAGGAAATTATCCGAGCGCGTGTGTACTTCTCCATCTGTAAGGCACATAAGCTCGCGCAATAGACTTGGGGTCAAATAATGGTGTACACTTAGGTGTAAATAATAAGTATCCTCCCCATCGGAGTCACTTCTTTTATTTACATGGCTAAAGAGGAACCGACTATTAATTATTTTGTCATAAAGTTAGGTTGACAAATGAAATTAATGGGTAAAACCTTCTCTTGTAAATGTTCAGGTTTGTAAACGTTCATACTATCGTGGCTTGCAAACTCACGGTGCTTGAGATGTCGGTGAATTTATATTTTATATTGTTTTGAGGGAATCAATATAAATGGATAAATTCGAAGATTTGATCGGTGTATTTTTTTATGATTCTCTGAATTTCAAATAGTTTTATTTCACTTATGGTTGACTAAGAGAAATTATATCTACTGGTCCAAAATTAGATGATTAGAAAAGAATCTTGGATTCGAATTTTACTGCTTAAGAAATACATGTGTGTTCTCACAAAAGACTTATCATGATGCATATTAAAGTCTCTAGTGAAGAGATAAGAGATTCATAGAAATATGATGGTCTCATGTAACTCTTCGGATACTTGAGTAAGTTAAAAGGCGTAGGTCATGATTTAATTTGATGAATGAATTGGAAATACATGGAATGGAAGTTGAAGGGGAAACCTAAGTCAATTTTATTCTTCATAATTGCCTAGATGTTTTGAGTAAGTTTCTCCTGAATTACAAGAGGTTGTATATGGTGGGAAACTTCTGACAAAACATGTGATAAAGGAAATACAATTTCATAAAAGGAGTGAACAAGGATAGAATCTTACTTGCTAGTCGTTGAAGCATGATTAGTGATGGCACCTACTGATACGTTGTGTAGATACCGAAATCACTAAATGTTTATTACTAAGTGAGGTTAAGATTATTTTATACATAGGTAATACTACGAGAGTAGTGGCTGTTGCAGTGGGAGTTGTTTATTTATCTTACGATATAAATAAACGTTTGATTTTGTGAAATTGTCTTTACGTGCGTTTTCATAGAAAGAATTTGATTTGGTTTCTATGCATTAATAGATGGATACTCCATTTCAATTAAATGACATGGTCATTATAATGAAGGATAGAGTTGTAATCTGTTATGGTACGTTGGTGAACAATTTCTATACTCTTAAATCATGTATATTCCACAGATGCAATAAATAATAATTAATAATGCATCTTCTGATCTTAGTAAGAGAAAGGAACCTTCGGAGATGAACTAAACATGCATTTGGCGTCTAAGACTAGATCATTTTACTTGAGTAGGACTCAAAAGTTGATAGCAGATGGACCGTAAGGTTTATCTGAAGTGGAAACTATCGGACTTGCGAGTCTTACTTAGAAGTAAAAATGATTAATTACCTTTTCAAGGTAAAGGGGTGTAGAGCCAAAGATATATATGTTGGAATTGGTTCATTCTGATTCAAACGGACCTAATATTATCTAAGCGAGAGGTGATAATGAATAATCGAAGATTATTCTAGATACCGATATATTTATTTGATGCACTGCATGTCTAAGTTCTTTGATTTATTCAAGAATTGCAAGGTTGGTACAGTAAAGCATCATGGAAAATATATCAAGTAATGACGATTTAATCGTCATTACGAGTACCTCTTAGGATAATTAGGAGCTATTAATCAGAGGTTGAGATTAAATCTCAAGTGGTCTACACTGGGCAAGCCCCAGCTGAATGGTGTGGTGGATAGAAGGAATAAGACTCTTATGGTAATGATTAGATGGATGATGAATTATTTGGAATTACTTAATTCATTTTATGGATAAGCCCTAGAAACAGTAATTCATTTGAATGTTTGTCTGTTTGTGGGATATGCTATAAAATGAAGGTGATTTATTTAGTCTAAAAGATTGAAGGGTGATTGTTAACACAAACACTAGATTTTTGGAAATGGACTATGTAATAAATCACATACCCATTTATAAGTTGTCCTAAAGGATGTGAGAAGAAAACACAAAGTATTAGTACCAATTGTGCAAGAGGATATACCACAAGGTAAACTGCAAAGCATGTCACGTCTGATACACAATTGCATGTAATGCCTTGTCGTAGTGGGAGAGATGTTCGACAACCTGTTAATACATGTTTTGAGAGAGTCGTAAGACTTAATCCCTAGTAAAAATGGATTGAACCCACGGATACGACGAAGCACTACAAGATCGAAATGCGATATCTTAGCTAGTGCAATGATGTTGAAATAGAACTGATGAATTCTAAATTAAATCTGGGAGTTTGTAAGACCACTAAATGGTGTAAAAGCCATTGGAAGTGGTCATACAAAATAAAAGAGAATCATATGGTAAGGTGAAAACCTTGGAAGCAAAGCTTGTTGCGAAAAAGGTATACTCAGAAAGAAAGGGTTCGATTATGAGATAACCTATTCGCCGGTAGCTATGCCTAAGTCGATCCGGACTCTTTTACCTGTTGCTACTCATATGGAATATGAGGGATAGCAAATAGATGTCAAGACAACTTTCCTGATTGGAAGTCTTGAGGAAAACATCTATCTTAAGCAACCAGAGTGATTCATTGCAAAAAGCTATGAGCATTTTGATATTAAGCTTAAAAGTTTCCATCAATGGACTAAAGCAAGCTTCAAAATTATAGAACATCCGTTTTGATGAAGAAATCCAGTGATATGGATTTTATCAATGCTCGGATATGTCTTGTGTATTGAAAAGAGTGACGGAAATGTGGTGGTATTTCTTGTACTATACGTAGATAGTATCTTGCTCATTGGAGACAATGAAAGAGTATTGTCGGGCGTATGGGTATGGTTGATAAAGCGGTATGATATGAAGGACTTAAGAGGAGCAAAAATATCCTTTTGATCAAGGTAATACAGATTACAAGAAAGGATGTTATGCTTATCTCAAACTTCATAAGATGATACGATCCTTACTTATTTTAGCATGTGAATTTATCTAAGTGAATGTGTCTTGTGACACAAAAGTAGATAAAGAAAATGAAAGCGGTTCCTTATGCTTGGGCAAATGAGGAAGCTTAATCTAAGGAATGCTATGCACGAAATTGGATATCTGTTTTGTCGAAGACATGAACAGTGGAGGTAACCCGAAACAAGAATGATGAATTGTGGTAAGACATATACTTATGTACCTGAAAAGGATCAGAAATTATATATGGGCTTACCGAACAGAATCATTGCTTCTTATGGGTTATATAGATTCAGTTTTTTCAATCAGATAGGGACGACAGTAAATCCACCTCAAGGTTATGTGTTTAATTTTAAGAAGTAGAGCCATAATATGGAGGAGTGTCATATAGAAATATATTTCGAACTCCGGACTCCATCATGGAAAGATGATAAATTGGAGCCTATAAGGCAGCCAAAGTATCTATATGACTCTAGAAACTTCATGATGGACTTTGAAGTATTTCTAAGTTTGCCCAAGATTATCACAATTTAAATTAATGATATTGGTGCAGTTGCAAACTTGAAGAAATCACGAGTCCATAAGGCAATTAAACACATGGAGCGCGAGTACCACCTGTTACGAGAAATTGTATGATGAGGGGAAGGTTGTTGTCGCCTAGATTACATCGGATTATAACCTAGCAAATCCATTTACAAGGACCTTATAGCGAAAGCTTTTGATGGTCGTGTAGTAGGAGTGGGAATCAGATGTATGGCAGAAGACATGACAGCATAGTCTTTTAGTATAAGTGGGAGATTGTTGGATTATATACTAAAAGTCTAGCTTTTTGTATGAACATTGTTATAACAATTAATTTGAAATGAGAATCATATGATCAAATGATTGCGTCTTATAATTTATTTATATGCACGATGCAATAGTCCACTTACTTTATACTGTAGATAATATGTTGTGCGACAACACGCGGAAGATCATATTATCAGTTTCCTTATAAAGTATAAACAGATGCTCACAACCGAGATAGACGGGGACTCTCTATCGGGATGGTTGTAGTGTGGTTTGGTATTAGCTTGTCTTGGCTATAGAATCACATTAGTGCACTTGTGTGTATTGAACAGGACCACTTGAGATCGTTCGACATATACTGACTTATAGGAGAACTTGATCTCAGTTATTATGGAAGTTCGTGCTCTTAATCCCTATACAATAACCTCGACACGTAGGGCATCATGTATTTCTTTGATTCATCAATGGGTGAGATTTACATGTAATTAAATCAACAAATTCGGTGAGTTGGGAAATAATGCTGTCTCTATGGTGTGCTGTTGATTGTAGAAGGAATCCGTGTCCGTCATAGGTTGATGATGTCCCCTTGAGGAGCTCATAAGGATTAGCATGTAAACCCTGCAGGTGGAATTTATTTCGGCATGATAATGAGGTTGAGTGGTACTACTCTTGGATGAGATATTAATTAATTGAATTGTCAATAACTTAAATTAATTAATGGACATTGTATATCTTAAACATGAGGAGACTAACGGACTCATAATAAGAAGGAGCCCAAAACGTAATTTTGGGATTGGAAAGGCAGTGCAGTAATAATATTTTAGTGGAATATATTATTATTATTTAACTTAAGTATAAGCTTTGGGCTAAGCTTGGATACTTAAGCCCAATGGAGGCCCAACCCAATTTCTCCTCCTAGTCCCTGCTGTAGCCCATGTATATAAGTCACCTCAACTTATCTGGAACCCTAATCTAATTCATTATTCACGTGTGATGAGGGTTAAGAGCAGTTTGAGGAGGTCTTGTAGATCGTCGCCCACACGACGTCGAGATCGGACTTGGGACATACTGCAGAAGATCAGAAGGTAGTATAAAATCATATAGTGCTTAGAATTCAATGATCAATATACTGACGGAAAGCCGTTGAAGAGAGGATCGTCTGAGCACAAAGATCATTCAATTTCAACATCAGAAGAGGAAGTTATGGCCATTCTCATGGGACTGCACAGTCTGCCAGCGAGAATCCTTCATCTTCTACATACCCTGGTGAACGGTAATCGTTTCTATGATTTATTGCTTCCGCTGATATTAGAAACGTATGGATCCCTAATGGGTCATGTTAACCAAATGATCCAAGTGCCAACACCTTTTTGGTCCAAGCATCACATAGATATCAATTTCACTCAACACTCTATGAAGTGGGGTAAATCAACACTTATCAATCGATTGACACGATTCGCCATAAGCTTGCTCATGGACTACATTCACAAACCACCAAAGTGTTGATTAATGATAAAAAAAGGTCTTTCATTAAGGATACAATGGTAGGCTCTTTGCTATGGTAGGAAGAATATGGATACAAGTGACAAATCATGTGTAAGTAATCGAAGAGGTAGCTACTTTCTTCTATTCCTTAACATTTTCTTTCTTCCTTTCTTTCCTTAATTTTTCACAAGTATTATCATCAAGAATTGAGCTTCTTTCAATGCATGCCTCCTTTCTTTGATTTTCATGATTTCCTTAAGCATGCCTTCTTTCAAATGTCTTTCAGTGCATGTCTTTTTCTTGTTATGAGGTTGCATATTCTTTTTTTTTTTTTGCTTATGCTCTTTTCATCCTTGGTTCTTTCTTTTCTTTTTACCATTTCCTTTTCTTCTTTTTCTTCCATATCAAACCTTCCTAGCTATCATTTTCTCAATCACTCACACAAAGATGGTGAATATATAAGGCTCATGTGGGTAATTAAGGCTTGTAATATGCTAAATTCACAAGAAAAAGGCTTAAAGGCTCAAAGTGGCTAACTAGGGATGATGTTCATGGTAGGGAAATATATGGCCATGACTTTTAATAACAAGGATGGCCTTAGATCATGCCATTAACCTCTACTAATTGGGTTCATTCCTATAGTCCTTGAGCAAGTTCTAGCTTATCAAACACAAACCAATCCACTCATGAAGAAAACCATGTATACATGGTTAAGGCTCAAATATTCACAAGGATGTGCTTAGACTTTAAGGAACTTATTACACCACATTCATCTCAAATTTGAACAAGTTAATTAAATCATGTTACAATTTAAAAATGTAGAGATTCTTAATCATAACTTGTCCTCACTCATTACCACAACATATCATCACTTGTTCAAAAATGACTCACAACCTCCCCTAAACAAACCACCAACACATTTCCTAAACAAGAATAAAAATGCCAACAAACACAAAACCAACAAAGGACCAAAAGCACAAGAACAAAACACCATACGAAGAAATAAAGCATAGAATTTCCCCATCCATAATCAATACAAATGACCAAAAATCTCAATCCTTAATTAAAAACAAAATAAAACTAAAGTACGAAATTAAACATCCCAAAACAAAACAATCAAAAGTATCAAATCCAACACAATTCAAATTCAACTAAAATGAATGAGCTACTGAAGTGACGAGCACTAAAAGTACTCTCTTCAATTCTCCGAAGGAGGTGGCGGCTGGTGTGGGGCCCAAGAATTGTAAGCATGAGGTGCCGCCGGGAACTGAAAATTAAACATCATCGTGAGCATCTCTTCCATGTTGTTTAAATGAATACGCCCCTGCTCATCGTTGTAATCCCTCCGATGTTGCCCCTCTTGGATCTCCTTCAGTGTCACTCCATGCCTTTGTTGCTCCTCCCTGAGCTATCTAATCTGGTCTTCATGTGACTGCTGAGTGTTCTTTATCCCTTGAACTTCGTCTTCCATGAAATTCCATCTAGCCACTCCGGGTCCCATGTATAGCTGCTGCTGCTGAAATCCTCCTCTTGAACTTCTTCTTATTGCTCAAAAATCGGGGGTTCTGGTGCTTGCTCCTCGAACTCAACATGATGGGGTTGCTCATCCTCGTCCCCTATCTTCATGTTGGCTAGCTCGGCTCTAAGTTCTCTTAGCTCTCAATCTTCTTCTACCCTCATTTGCTGGAGCACTGCCTCTACTCCTTTTCTATTTTGTCTGTAAAATGCTCTTACCACTGCGGAGTGGTTGGAGCTCGCCATAGCCAAATTTTGGACCTTTTGTTGACCTCGCACTGTGGTGAGTTCCTGAGCTGGTAGAGAAAATGGAGCTCCCTTCTCTTGCCTTAAACAATACATATTTCTTATAACTGATAGGAACTCCATCCTAACAAGCTGTGTGTAAGTAAGCCCTTCATTCACCATTCGATGCTGCATACCTCTCACATCAATCCCTAGTCCCTGAGCAATCATCGTGACCAAACCTCCAATCATAATCCCTTGAGTGTTTTCTCTTTTGGCTACCCTCTCCACATGTTGAACAAAGTGAGCTGCAATGTTGACTCTGAATTCTTTATAGAGGTTATACATATTGTACAACTGCTTCTCACTGACAGCTCCACTCTCAAACCTACCCAGAATGGTATTTGATACTATCTTCTCAAGGTACCTCATCACTGGGTTTCTGACCGCTGTCCCTTTTGAGGAGCTAGGTATGTACTCCGGAGGCTCAATCCCATCTTCTACTAACCTTATCCACCATGTTTGCTGATTGAAACTCCCTCCGGGCAAGAAGTTCTGATGGCTTCTCATGACTGGACACCCAAAAAATCTGTTCAAGTCATTTATAGGAACCTTCTCCCATATGATATTGTTCAGCTGAAATATAATCGCTAAGGGAAAACAGCTCCTATCTTTGTGAACTTGCAACGTGCTCATGAACTCTGATGTGAAATGAAGATAGGTGGGATGCCTCTTGTCAAAGAATTCTTCCATGTCTACCCTTCTGAATAAAGCCCTCAAATCATCCGCAATCCCAAGTCCTTCCATAGTAGCCTGATCTTGAAATCTCGTTGGCCTAATCTTGGTCACTATGTATTGCCACCTTAGTGCATACTTCTCCCACTCCAAGAATTCCACTCCAAATAATTAACTGAGCATCAATGTTTGATAACTCCATGTCCGTCTCCATGATGATGAAGTTTTCATTATGTTTCCTTGTTCTTTTTTCAGCTATCTACAATGTTCAACATGTTTCAAGTTAAAATTCATTTTCAACTCTTAAGCAAAACATCTCATAATGCGTAGAATTAACACTTGTTATTCAACTAAGTGTAATTCTAGCCTACATCCTCACATACAATAACATTTCCCTAGGATGATTATATTTAAAAACAAGCAAAATTTCAACAATTCATTCAATTATAATTCAAGCCATTCTAACCTCCCAATCCTTTCATTCTTTCATCAAATCATCATATTTTACTTTCTATGTGTACAATATAAATCAACAATGTTTCATACTTGCAATAGGTTCTCAATTTAACTCAAAACTTCATCAAGCATTTCATCGAGCACTTAGCATGCATGTATTTCACAATCACCTATTTGCATCTATTTTTAATCTCATTCATGCTCAAATCCTCAATACCTAACAAATATAGACTATTACAAATTCATGAAAGCATCATCAATCAATTCATAGCACAATTTGTATCAAACTTCATTGATTTCCAAAAATCCCAAATTCAAATTCTCCATGAACCCTAATTCCTTAACAATTCCACACAATTCAACAATTAAACCAATTAATTCATGTATTATAATCATGGACATGCTTCAAACATGCTAGCATTCAAAGCCCATACACGAATTCACACATTCAAACATTCAATTGAAGACTAGGGTTCAAATTGACATACCTCTTTCTTGGAATCAAATGAAAGATAGGATGTTATAACTTTTGGAATCACTTACTCTCACCTCTATTGAATGTTGTTTGAAGATTCGTGGAGTTTGGAAGAGAGATTATCGAGTGAAAAGGTTGAAATGACGAAAGGAAATGAGGCATTTTGAAGAGGCAAGCCCGTGTTTTAATCTGCCCCAGAACGCGACACAGCTCGTGTTGCCCACACGGCCAGTGTATCTTCACTCGACACGAGTCGTGTTGCGTAACACGGTCAGGGGGTGCCCGTGTCGATCATTCAGATGTCATCATACGACCATTTGTTACAGTCCCGTGTTGACGATACGAATCGTGCTTCGTGACAAGACACGATTCATGTTTTGAAAAATGGATTGTGCCTGCCCGTGTTGCTCCGTCTGATGTCAGTACAAGACCACTTGTTACAGGCTGCACACGACTCTTGTACTGTTTGCCCTATTTTCTCCCAATTTTTACTTCAAACATTGTTTTCATGCTTCCAATACTCCCTATTCATGATCACAACTTAAAAAAATAACATTAGCTCAACATTAGCTATCAAAACATGGATTATCATCTACTTTCATTCAACCAAACGACCAAAATCACACCGAACTCATGAGAAAAAGTTTCAAATTACCTCAAAAACACAAAAATTTCATGCTTCCAATAAAATGCATGTCACACCATGCCATATCCCTCGAAACTTAAATTGAAACAAGAGTTTCGATAAGTTTGCAACAAAACGGAGAGATATACCTACACACTTTGTTGGATTGTATACTAAAAGTCTAGCTTTAGTATGAACAATGTTATAATAATTTATTTGAAATGAGAATCATATGATCAAATAATTTTATCTTATAATTTATTTATATGCACGATGCAATAGTCCACTTACTTTATATTGTAGATAATATATTGTGCGACAACACGCGGAAGATCATATTATCGATTTCCTTAAAAAGTATAAACAGATGCTCACAACCGAGATAGATGGGGACTTTCTATCGGGATGGTTGTAGTGTGGTTTGGTATTAGCTTGTCTTGGTTATAGAATCACATTAGTGTACTTTGTGTGTATTGAGTAGGACCACTTGAGATCGTTCGATTTATACTGACTTATAGGAGAACTTGATCTCAGTTATTATGGATATTCGTGCTCTTAATCCCTATACAATAACCTCAACACGTAAGGCAGTATGTGTTTCTTTGATTCATCAATGGGTGAGATTTACATGTATTAAATCAACAAACTCGGTGAGTTGGGAAGTAGTGCTGTCTCTATGGTGTTTTGTTGATTGTAGAAGGAATCCGTGTACGTTATAGGTTGATGATGTCCCCTTGAGGAGCTCATAAGGATTATCATGTAAACCCTGCAGGTCGATTTATTCCAGCATGATAATGAGATTGAGTGCTACTACTCTCGGATGAGATATTAATTAATGGAGTTGTCAGTAACTTAATTAATTAATGGGCATTGTATATCTTAAATATGGGGAGACTAACGGGCTCATAATAAGAAGGAGCCCATAACGTAATTATGAGATTAGAACGGTAGTGCAGTAATAATGTTTTAGTGGTATATATTATTATTATTGGACTTAAGTATAAGCTTTGGGCATAGCTTGGATACTTATGCCCGATGGAGGCCTAACTCTAATTTCTCCTCCTGGTCCCTGTTGTAGCCCATATATAAGTCACCTCAGTTGTCCGAAAACCCTAATCTATGAGATTGTTCACGCCTAACATGTGAAGGAGGATGAGGGAAAAGCAGATTGAGAAGATCTCGAAGATCGTTGCCCACACGACGTCGAGATTGGGCTTGGGAATACAGCAGAAGACTGGAAGGTTGTTTGCTGCTGCTGTCTGCCACCTTCTATGATTTTTATTAAATCATACAGACCTCATAATTCAATGTGTTATATACTGACGAAAAGTCACGGAAGAGAAGATCATTTTGACGCATAGATCACTCGAATCCGATATCAGATGAGAGAGTTATGCCCAAAACGGTGATGCTGCGCAGAATAATGGCGAGAATTCATCGTCTTCAACATACCTTGGTGAAAGGTAATACGTTTCTTGTTTTCGTGCTTTCGTTGACTGTTCGAAACGTATGGAACTCTAACGGTTCACGTTAACCAAATGATCGAATGCCAACAATTGGTATCAGAGCTTCGGTTTCGTGGTGAAGCGTGAAACGTTAGGCTAGGGTTTATGTCAAAAGGTGAAAGGGTTTAAGTATTCATGTTATGCTAGTATACTCTATTCAGATACCATATATCTGTGTTAAACGTGGATTAAAGTTTAGAAATTATTGTTTCTTGTTAAATACTCTATACGTTTGATGGGAAAATTTGATAATCTGGATATTTTTGAAAATTTGATAATCTGAAAATTTTTGAAAATTTGATAATCTGGATATTTTCGAAATTTTAATAATCTGGAAATTTTTGAAAATTTGATAATCTGGATATTTTCGATAATTTGATAATCTGAAAATTTTTTAAAATTTGATAATCTGGATATTTTCGAAAATTTTATAATCTGTAAATTTTTGAAAATTTGATAATCTGGATATTTTCAAAATTTTGATATCTGAAAATTCTTGAAAATTTGATAATCTGGATATTTTTGAAAATTTGATAATCTGGAAATTTTTGAAAATTTGATATTCTGGATATTTTCGAAAATTTGAAAATATGGAAATTTTGAAAATTTGATAATCTGGAAATTTTTGAAAATTTGATAATCTGGATATTTTCAAAATTTTGATAATCCGGATATTTTCGAAAATTTGATAATCTAGAAAATTTTGAAAATTTGATAATCTGGAATTTTCGAAAATTTGACAATCTTATATTTTCGAAAATTTAATAATCTGAAAATTTTTGAAAATGTAATAATCTGAAAATTTTGAAAATTTGATAATGTTGATATTTTCGAAAATTTGATAATTTGGAAATTTTTAAAAATTTGATAATTTGGAAATTTTTCGAAAATTTGATAATTTGGAAGTTTTCGAAAATTTGATAATCTGAAAATTTTTAAAATTTTGATAATCTGATCGATATCGATGATTTCGATAATCTGGATGATATCGATGGTCGATATCGATAGTTTCGAAAATTTGATAATTGAAAGTTTCTGAAAATTTGATAATCTGGTCGATATCGACGGTCGATATCGATATTTTTGAAATTTTGATAATTAAAAGTTTTTTGAAAATTTGATAATCTGGTCGATATCGATGATTTCAAAAGTCTGGACGATATCAATGGTCGATATCGATAGTTTCAAAATTTGGTAATTTGGAGATTTTCGAAAGTTTGATAATCTTGAGGTTTTTCCGACACTTGTGCTTGGTGGCGAACAATCGAATTCACTGATATATAACTGTTCATAATTGATGGAATAATTGATTATTGTTATATATGTTATGCATGATTCTCTGTGATTTACTGTCTTATGTGCCGTAATAGAAGCATGCTAGGTTGCGTATTTTATTATGAATATTATATGCATGTAAAAACCCTCGGTGTTAAATAACTAAGTGAGAGAGGGATTGGTAATTAATTCTCGCGGCCTCCATTATTGGTTTGTAAGTGATGTGAGTATACTTGCGTGTTGGCAATAGACCTTCCTCCCTAACGGATGAGTTTATTCACGAATCACTGGTACAAACTTCATTAAATAATTATTGTTTATAATGTGGCACATAAACTTGCATGTTGGCATAGACCTTCCTCCCTAACGGATGAGTTTATGCGCGGTTCACTGGTACAAACTTATAATTGATGATTGTAGGAAGTTATCCAAGCGCGTGTGTACTTCTCCAACTGTAAGGAACATAAGCTTGCGCAATGGACTTGGGACCAAATAATGGTGCACACTTAGGTGTGAATAATTAGTATCCTCCCCAACGGAGTCACTGCTATTATTTGTTTGGCAAAAGAGGAACCGACTATTATTTATTTTGTCATGAGGTTAGGTTGACGAATGAAATTAATGGGTAAAGTCTTCTCTTGTAAATGTTCAGGTTTGTAAACATCCACACTAATGTGGCTTGCAGATCACGGTGCTTGAGATGTCAGTGAATTTTATTTTTATATTGTTTAGAGGGAAATAATATAAAAAGATAAATTTGAAGATTTGATCGGAATATTTATTTATGATTCTATGAATTTTCAAAATGGTTTTATCTCGCTTATTGTTAACTAAAAGAAACATATTTACTTGTCCAAAATTAGATGATTAGAAAAGAATCTTGGTTTCGAATTTTACTGCTTAAGAAAATATAAATGTGTTCTCACTATGGATTTCTCATGATGCCTACTAAAGTCTCTAGTGGAGAGGTGAGAAGTTCATAGAAATATGATGGTCTCATGCGACTCTTCAGATACTTGAGTAAGTAAGAAAGGCAAGAGGTCAGGGATAAGTTGATGAATGAATTGGGAATGCTTGGAGTAGAAATTGAATGGGAAACCTAGATCAATTTATTCTCCATAATTTGCCTAGATGTTTTGAGCAAGTTCTACCTGAAATACGAGAGGTTGTATATGGTGGGAAACTTCTGACAAAACATATGGCGAAGAAAAGCCATTTTCATCAAGAAGTGAACAAAGTTAGTATCTCATTCACTAGTCGTTGAAGCATGATTAGTAATGGAATCTACTGACACGCTGTGTGTAGATACTGGAATTATTAAAAGCGTGTAACTAAGTGATGATGAGATTATTGTGGACATGGATAATGCTACGAAAGTAGTGACTGTTGCAGTGGGAGTTGTTTATTTATCTTACGATATGAATAAAAGTTTGATTTTGAGAATTATCTTTACGTACGTTTTCATAAAAAGAATTTGATTTAAGTTTTTATGCATTTACGGATGGATACTCCATTTCATTTAAATGACTTGGTAATAGCAATGAAGGATGGGGCTATAATTTGTTGTTGTATGTTGGCAGACAATTTGTACACTTTTAAATCATATTTATACCACGGATGCAACAAATAGTAATTAATAATGCATCTTCTAATCTTAGTAAGAGAAAGAAACCTTCAGAGATGAACTAAACATACTTTTGGCATCTAAGACTAGATCAATTTTACTTGAGTAGGATTCAAAGGTTGATAGTCGATGGACTGTAAGAGAAAGACGTGAATGTGAGAAAACTCCTTTTGACCCATCTTTATTGAAAGAAAAAACTTTAAAATTCTGAAATAGACTTTGACTCACATTCAGTATGGGATCCGATTTCACCAGTTAAAAGATAAACCTTAGCCTATTCTGATTGTCTAATGTTATTAATCAAGTTAAAATGATAGATATAATAATAAATTTGAATAAAATGAAAATAAGAATTTTCTTTTCCAATTTTAATACACTAAGATAAGTCATTCAAACAAAGTCCACAAATTAAGTTATTGACATATAACTTCTTAATGGAAAAAAAAAGTATATTATGAAACGAGTTATATGATAAATAAGATGTGGTATTATTTTTAATGCTCCATTCGTCTTCTCTGTATTCTATACACTTTTTTTCACTATTTTTTTACATTTTTAATAATAGTGGTACTACAATATTAAATAATAGTGGAAATGACACAAAATAGCCATCTTTACTTAAAAATAATTTATTTTGGTTACCCATCTTAAAAACAATTTATTCTAGCCACTTTTGTTGGAAGTGGCCAAAATGCCCTTTGAAAGAGACCCACTAATCACATGTTGAAGAATCTGATGCCTCTCTTTTTCACCAAAAAGTAACAAAGTATAATAATTTATTTTACAGTCTACTGAATGCATTAATTTGTTGCTTTTACATGCCTTATAAATGTATTTATTTATTAAAATGCAAAAAGATGTATTTTACGATTTTTTTGGGGAAAATACATAGGCCGAATAGAATAATTATTTGGGTCGAATAGAAGATATGTAGGCGAATAGAATAGAAGAAAAATTTTATCAGTAAGCTAATTTTTTCTGAAAAAAAAACATAGGCCGAATAAAACAACAATTTGGGCCGAATAGAACAATAATTTGGGCCGAATAGAAGGCATGTAGGTAAAATAGAATAAAATTTTTATTCGTATAAAAATTTTTTCTAAATTTTTCTGGAAAAAAACATAGGCCGAATAGAACAAACTAGTTGAGCCAAATAAAACAACAATTTAGGCCTAATAAAAGAAAATTTTTATTCGTATGAAAAAAATTTTCAAATTTTTTCTAAAAAAAAACATAGGCTGAATAGAGCAATCATTTGAGCCGAATATAAGACATGTAAGCCGAATAAAAGAAAATTTTTATCCGTATAAAAAAATTTCTAATTTTTTTAAAAAAATATATAGGTCGAATAGAACAAACCATTTGGGCCGAATAGAACAACCAATAGATGACATGTAGGTCGAATATAAGAAAATTTTTATTCGAATGAAATTTTTTTCTAATTTTTTTTAAAAAAAAATATAAGCCGAATAGACCGAATAGAAGGAATTTTGGGCCGGATAGAAAAATTAATTTTTTTAAATTTTCCTATAATTTTTAATGTGGTCTCACCCACAACCATTTAATGCGATCAACAAAAACATAACGATGGTCCAATAACTTTTGTCTTTTCTCCTTACAATTATGGGGATAAATTGAGAATAACCATTAACAATGAAATTATTTCTTATATAGGTGGCGAAATAAAGTTGGTCATTTAATTTAAACCCATATTAATAACATCATCATATCACAATACTATAATAAAAAAAATGCTCTACTTTTTTACTCTTTATTTATTCATCAATTCAACAATTTTACTAATTTTTTTTTAATTACTCAACTTACTCTTCTTTTTTTCTTGGAGAATCTTAGATGAGACAATTTTATAATTTTTTTTAAAATTTGTTATCACTATTAATAAAAGATATTATTTTTCTTTAAAAATATTACCACACTACATTTATACTATAATAAATTGTTCACACAATAGTTTATTAAACAATCATCGATTGAATATTATTTTTCATTAAAATGTTATCACTTGTTATCCATCTCTCGCTCCACGGAAACCTCGAAAATGGGCAACATACAAACAATCACAATAATATCCAGTTTATCTGGTCCAGAAAACGAACAGCCGACAAGGAGATAGAAAATTGACACTTTGTCATGAGCTCATTAGGTACCGAGAACATTTACTACGATCACAAGCGAGCAAGAAACAATAGTTGCTTGTCCAACATTCTCATTTACGTCAGATATCATGCTGCAAGCATGAGCAAAAGCGGAACCGATCCCAGCAAGGCCACCTTTCAGTCCGATGTTACTTCCCACTACTATAATCTAGCCCGCATAAGGGCATACATTTAAGTGCAATGTAATTACAAGATACAACCAATATTATAATCGAGTTACCTATACCAAACGATAGGGGTGGCTGCATTCTGGGGAGGCCGAGGAAAAACACAATGCTGCTGCTGCCATTGATTGAAGTCTTCACTTAGACTCATTCCGCCACTTTCATTAACATTCATCTGCTCATTAGTATTAGTGCTATCTTCAACATCCATTCTTGACTCCATCGCATCTTCTTCTTCTTCCATCATCTCAATATTAATTGTTTGAGAAGGTAAATCAGCTGCTGAGGCAGACGCAGATGCAGAATGATTTGATGGAAACCATAGAACAACAGCTCGGCACCCGTTACTTGAACCAGAGTCAGAACTCTCCAGTGACTCATCATCCAATTTACAAGAGTCTGATTGGCTTGGCCACAGAGGATGATGATCTGCATAACATAAACAAAATGATAACTCAGTATATTGAACTTTTACTTGGCTGTCAACAAATTACCATTACCACAATCTAGTATACCTCCATCCCCAGATGATTTATTCACCCTTACTGTTAGATGTTGTTCAAGAAAAAGTTGCTTCTGACCAACTTTATAGGCATTTCATTGACTTTTCGGGGGTTAGTTCATATTTTTAGGTAATAAATAAGTGTAAAAATGGATGACATTTCGGGATAAAAAACTTACTTTTGAAGTTGTAGATTAGAATGATACTATTATTTTAATTTTTTTGATGAACGTTTTCAGGGGACAAACAAATGACTGATTGAGGAAAGAATGAAATTCTATGGGCCAGACGGAGCATACTCTAGCAAACAAAACAGGACAAGGAATGTATATGAGGCAAAAGACATATTACACGATGCATAAACCAACAGGTATAGCAGAAATGACCCCCTTCAGTCTCATTTCATATCTAATAACCCAGAAATGCAACCCCTGCCCCATCCCAAATTCTCTGTAGGTGCTTCAACATATACATACACAAAATCCACAAATGATCAAGCATCTATCATCCATTGAAAATACCAGAAATCTCAAAAGAAATACTGTTAACTTCAACGAAAACAGTCAGTACAAAGTCACATTTACGGAAAAGAAAGCCATAAGATGAAGCCAATAGGGAATATAAAAAGTCTATATTGCATCATTAAAAAGACCAATTCAACGCTACCAAATGTATTCCAAGGCTTATGTAGTCATTAATGCATGGAATTAATCCTATAGAATCATAATCACTCCCAGTAACGGATAATCAAGAATAAAACCCAAATCTTGAACAAAAATCAAAGTGCAGATGGATGTAAACGTACTTCTTTTCAACTCCGAAAGGAGATCAGGGCTCATAGACAACGAGAACGAAGAAGGGGAGTGCACAAGTGGAGTATTCTTGATGGGATTAAACAGCACAATCGCCCCCTCTTCATTACTAAACTCATTAGGTAATTCTTCAATCTTAATCCCTCCAGAAAAATTACAGCCTAACCTCTTCTCTTCAAGGACAGAGTGATCGAATATTGACGGAATTTCACATTCCTCCTCCTCTATAATAGGAGGCAATTCAGCGTCCTGAATCAACACAACGAATAATACTCAGAATTAATAACACAATAATCAATACTTCACACACACCAACAACAATGTACCATTCGTATACACATACACAATCCGAATTCCAGAAATCAAAGATCGCACGATCAAAATGGACACCGAAGAGTGAAAATTTACCAGACGTCGGATTTTTCTGGCGGGAGAGGAGAGGGAAAATTCCGAAAAATCATCGTTGACATTTTCTAGGTCTTTTCTTTTCAATTTCGACGAGAAATAGCCCTCCATAACTCCCGATTCTTCCTTAGAACCAGCGTCACACCTAACAAACCCTAGAGCTGTTAATCAGTTAGTAAAAGGGCTTATTCGAACAGTTTTCTTTACCTCAGTGCGTCGATCAGCGGTAGAATAAGTCTACAGAACATAAATTGAAGTGTATTTTTTCCTGCGATCGAAAATGGAGATGATGGAGGCTTGTAGAAGCTAGTTTTAAAGGGGAAGGAATGCTGGTAGTGCGTGTGTGCGCGTTCCTGCGATATCATTCGAGATGTCTCCAGAACTTGAAGTGGACCCCACTTACCCAACGTAAGGGGGTGTTTGGTGTATCTTTGAGAATCGACATGAATAACAATGGATAAAGGAGGGTAGTGGGGAATGGTGACTCATAAACTTTCTAACAAAAGCTTTGATAATGTTTGGTTTGGTTTGGATCGGTTGAATTTTAAAATGCTACCTTCGCCCAACAATACACTCAGTATATTATATATTATCTTTTGTACTACATTTTATTCGATCGGTTGAATTTTAAAATGCTACCTTCGCCCAACAATACACTGAGTATATTATCTTTTGTACTACATTTTATTCTCTCTTCCATGGTTTGGTTTGGATTGGTTGGATTTTAAAATGCTCTCTTCACCCAACAACACACAGTATATTATCTTTTGTACTACATTTTATTCTCTTCTCTATCAAATAGAGTCATTTTTTTATACATATGGATACACGCATACTTATTAATACAATTAAAATATAGGGCTCACACTCTCACTATCACAACTACCTATATATATATATATTAAATAATAATACTTATTAATCAACGTGCACAAAAATAAAAAAACCATATTTTGGGCGAACGAAGAAATCATATCATTGGCACATAAAAAGGGAAAGAAATATAACAATTGTCTATAGGGTTTCTTTTAAGGGTATAACTTTTCTTTTTTCTATCCTATACTAGTATGGATCCCGTGTATTTCACGGGTTGTAAAGTTACAATTTAAAAAAATATATAATTCAAGTTTAATATAACCATTTATTCAACAATTTTAAAAATATAATTCAAGTTTAATATAACTATTTATTAAATTATAATCTAATATAAGTTTATATTAAAAAGTAAAATTCAATTTATATACATTCAAATATAAATTTGCTTCCATTGGTAAAAGTTTAATATCGTTGTTAAATTGATTTACCAAAAAAGTTTTAAAAAAAATTATTGAATTGGTTTCTTAATTTTTGTTATGATTTTTATTGTAGAATTAAATTAATCAAAAAATTTTAAAATATGTTAATTTAATTATTGAAGAAAAAAATTTATAATAAAGTTAATTAATAAAAAAATTCAATATAAATCAATTCGATGAAATAAAAAAAAAATTTTAACAAAATTAATTTAAAAAATTATAATATTAACCATGAAAAAAAATAGTAATGTAAAGAAATCAAAAGATTAAAATATAAAAAAAATAAATAAAGAAAAGAATAACAGAATTATAATAAAAAAATAGATATATTTCTTCCGACTTTGAATAGAACTTGAAAAAAACTTTTGTTCTTTACGTGTGTTTGTATAAAGAACGAATAAAGAGTTTTATTTATATGTGAAGAGTATATTATTTGCACAAAAATTCCAATGAAAAATTCCAAAAAAATAAATAAAAACCAAAAAAAAGTTTAAATAGAAACAAAATAATAAGTAAATGAGAATTTAAAAAATATAAAAGAAACAACAAAAATTAATCAATAAAAAAATAAAAAAAATAATAGAAAATTTTTTGTTAAAAGTGATGATAACTTTTGTACGTTTTGGTGAATAATTTATGTGAACGAATAAATAAAGATTCTTATTACAGAGGCGAAGAGGGATAAATTTAATTTAATTTTTTATGTTTATGAAAAGTTATCATTTTAAAAAAATATATGATTTATATTTATTTTTATAATTTAATATTTTTATTATTATACTCTCTTTTAAAATATTAAAGATTGTAAAATTTGAATTTAAGCACACCATGACACAAGTGGTTTACCTTTTGATTAAATTTAATAATTAAAAATATAAGATAAAAATATAACAAAATTAATAATATAAATTAAATAATATAAATTAAAAATAGAATAGCATCTATTCTTTAGAAGTTAAAGAAAGTTTGAAAAGAATAATTTCTGAAAATTGAACTTAAAATATAAAAAAATTCAAAAGAAATAAATACTTATGAATCAAAAGAAATTAAAAATAAAATATAACAAACGATCAAAAGAAAATTAAATACTAATTTGAAGAAAGCTTCAAGAGTATAATTTCTCTATATATAGTTGAATGGATGAATAAAGGGTTAAGTGAAGAGAAAATTAAATTTATTTATTTAACTAAATAAGATTTTTTTATTTGATTATATCCTAATCAAATTTTAAAAAATACATGTATTTATCTTCAATAAATTTTAATTAATAATTATTTTTGATTGGATCACATTCCTATTCAAATTTTGTAAAACATACGTAATTATCTATATTAAATAATAATTAAAATAATTTAGAAATTTATGGAGTTGAAACTTTATTAAAATTAAACTCTTATAATAAAGATAAGATTTGATTTGATTTTTATTTAATATAATCAAAATAAATATTCGAACATTATAAAAAATTTATAAAAATATTTATATATTTATCACAAAATATTAATTAGTAATTATTAAAATTAAAATTAATTCTGGTGAGACACATCACTAAAATTTAATTTTTTTTTTGTAAATTTAACTATGAAAAAAATTTAATAACATAAAAAAATCAAAAGATTAAAAATTACTAATAAAATTAAAAAAAACCGAATTAAAACCAAAAGAAATTAAATAAATACAAAAAATAATCTAAAGAAAGATCATAAAAATATTTAATTAAAAAATAATAAAACTTACCATAAAAAAATTATTAACGTAAAAAAATTAAAGATAAAAAAACTTACGTACTCATAAAAAAAATAAAAACAAAAATTAATCAAAAGAAAATTTAAAAAATATAAAAAAATAACAAAAATTATATAAAAAAAAATATCACATCAATATTCAATCTTAAAAAAAATTATTTAGGTATCATTAAATTTTAATGTTGGTTAAAATATATTAAAGAAAAGACAAAAAAAAATTAGAACAAATAAAATTTAAAGGAAATAACAGAAATAATTAAAAATCTTTAAAAAATATATAAAAAAACTATAATAAAAATAATATATTATTAAAAATAAAAAATAAATTTATTATAAATAAATACCAATAAGAAAAGAAAAAGAAATTATAACAAAATTTATTAAATAAATTTGTAAAATCACAAAAAAAAATTGATATCGTAAAAAAGAAAATACATACTAATAATTAAAAAAATAGAATTAAAACAAAAAAAATTAAATAAAAAAATATAATCAAAATAAAACCATAACAAAATGAATTAATTTTTTTTTTAATTAACCGAAAAAAATTAATTACGTAAAAAATAAAAAAAATAATAAATTACATACTAAAAATTAAAAGAAAAAAAAACAGAACTAAAAGAAAAAAAATAAATAAAAACAAAAAAATAATCAAAAGAGAATATAAAAAGGATCACTTACTATAAGATACATAAAATAATGCATAATTATTACAAACTACATGACCCAAAGAATAATACTCATAACTACACCATTATAAGTGTGATACCATAAATACCCCTATGTGTTTGCACATTTTGTTTGTGCAAATTTGTGTTTGCACAATTTGTTTTGCACATTTTGTTTTGCAAATTTTTTTTTGCACATTTTATTTTGCACTTTTTTTCTACACATTTTGTTTTTGCACTTTTTTTTTCACATTTAGGGAGCAGATGAGTATGTAACCCCAACTACTAAGATAGGGGTGGGAGCAAAGAATTTACCCTGAACACATGCCCACACACTCTTCAGACAAAGTGGACATGTCATTCTCAAAACTCAAGAAGTAAGAACATAAAAGCATTGGCGTAGGTACAAATTACACCATACAATAGGGAATCGCTTCCAACTTTTCTATTTGAAATGGAATGGAAGTATACAAACTTTAGGATTAGGATAGCCTAAAAATACAAGTTTTTATAAGATTTCAAACTTCAAAGATCACACCAGGCACACCACAAGGCAATAAGGATACAACATAATGCTTATCTTGCAGAATGTAAAAATGAAACAAAAAGCAAGAATCACCAAGTGCTCTTCCACACCTAATTCTAACAAGGATTGGGCAAAAGCCCAACGATCTATAAGAGCATCAATCCACAAAACAGAAATAAGAAAAAATCCCGTAAGCAACTCCTTCCATCATAATGCAAAAAATAAAGACATGGAGCTACCCGGGAGTGAGAGGATACTTCACAAAGAAAATCAAGTGAGCATCTCCAGTCAGCAGGTTCGCTGTTGAGTCAGCAACGAAGGGCCAAGTCAATGGCCATTAGCGGCGGCCATGAAACAGGGTCAAAATCTGAGAGGAACGGCGTGGCCGACAACAATAAGTCCTCCATCGTGATATGTAATGGAAAGGACCAGCTTTTTCTAAGGACAACCCCAAAGCTTTGCAATGCCTTTATCCATTACCACTAATAAAACCACAAAAAATTTAAATCCAGTAAACTATCCCAAAAGAAAAGCAACATAAATATTTATTCTACATGGATCACACATATTCTCCACCAACAGCAATGAAACTCTCTTTTATTTCCCCATTTCCACTCAAAATTCCCTCTGTAGTAAACAATCAAACAAAGCTACAATGAATCCATCTGAGCTCTTGTAGAACTTAAGTCTCATTCATTCCCCTCACAAATCTTAACAATAAAAAAGGAGTGCACAATCAAAAGTAATCAATAGAACTAATACAACACTTCAATAATCTAGCGCATCTCTCACAATTTTAAAACTCTTTTACTCAAATTAATTTTTCTTTGGATTTAAAAAACAATAATAATGATAATAAGTAGTGACAGTAAAAAAACTTACTCAGAATTCGATGACTTCCCAGCGGCAATAGCAATCGGAGACTCCTTGTGAAATCCACACCAAGGAGGCATATGAGAGGATTCCGTTGGATGTTATTTTGTGATGGCCAGCTGCCACTGCTGAACCCGACATCACGGCGGCGAGAAAGGGGGGACTTCGATTGGGCAGACGACTAGGATGCACGGTGGAAAACAACGGTCAGACGAAAAATTGGAGTAAGCCAGAGTTGAGGTGGGTGGAGAAATTGCGATCGCAATTGCGATCTGCACCAGCCCCAATGACAAACGGCGGCAAGAATGTCATGAAGAGATGGTGAACAGCAAAAATAAGAAACCCAATATTTAGGGAATATATTTGGTGGGGGGTAATTTGGTGAGATAGGAGTGAATTTTTGTACGTGATAGTTATTGCTATTTTTTAATGTATATGAGTGTAATTAACTTTAAAGTGTGTATCTCTCCATGATAAACCCATATAAGGAATAATAATAGTAGGTAAAATGTAAACAAAAGTAAAATCATAAAAAAGTTAATTCAATTTTTTTGTAAAATTAATCTTGAAAAATAATGTTCATTGCGTAGAAAAATTATAAGATTATAAAATTATATACTAACAATTTTTTTAAAAAAAGAACGAAAATAAATAAATAAATAAATAAATAAATAAAATTTTAAGAAATATAAACGCAACAACAAAACATAATCAATAATCAATAATAATAATAATAATAATAAAAACAAATATCTTTCTTTAGAATTTGAAGAAATCTTTTATTCGTCATGATTGAATAAATGTGTGTAAAACGAATTAATAAATAGTCTTATTTATAGGTGTTGAGGGGATAAATATTCTAAATTTTAAAGTAAATATATGTATTTATCTATATTAATTTTTAAATAATAATTGATAACGTTATATTCAAATCTTAAAATAATACTCCCTCCGTCCCATGTTAAGGTTTACCCTTTCCATTTTGGGTTGTCCCAAGTTAAGGTTTATATATTTCTTTTTGAGTGAATCTCTTGTGCGCCCGGGCATACGGATTTAGATCCGTGTCCCTTTGCAATTTCGGTGCTCCTTTACAATTTAAACTCCATAGCAATACATATATTTAAATAGAATAATAAGGGAAAGAGTTGTGTTCACATAGAGACACGGATTGTGTCCCCGGGGCGCAGGAGCTTTTGTTATTCATTTTTTATCAAATTGGGCCT
This sequence comes from Pogostemon cablin, assembly GCA_023678885.1. Classification (NCBI taxonomy): domain Eukaryota; kingdom Viridiplantae; phylum Streptophyta; class Magnoliopsida; order Lamiales; family Lamiaceae; genus Pogostemon; species Pogostemon cablin. The sequence continues at coordinate 5,253,236 of CM042978.1, read as the reverse complement.
ACACAAAATAATTAATTATTTCATTTATGACCAACAATTACGCACTTTACATTAAATATTATTTCTCTTACATCACTATATATTAAAATATTATACTCCTTAATTTCCGTGCAAAAAGCTTACCTTGGGACGGAGGAAGTATATATGTATTTATCTATATTAAATTTTAATTAATAATTAGAATAATTGAGATTTTTAATTTTAATTAAAAATTAAAATAATTGAGATTAATTCTGGTGACGACACCTCATCAAAATTAAATTCTCCTTTAGTATATTAAAGATGTCATCCATATAATGGTATAACACAGGAGATGATGTATCAAAACAAAATAGAAAATCCGAAATAGTCCACAGTAATAGTTGCATAATTCTATTTTGAATGTTACATTTCAATAGTTACATTTTCTTTTTTAGTAAATGAAATCTACATAAAACAATTAGTAATTTATTTTCATGGGACTCACATACAACATTAATACAATTATCCATTTATATTAAAATATCATTTCTCATCTTACTACACAATAAAATATTATACTCATTTCGTATCATTTTATTATTTACACACGGTGAAAAAAAGAAAGAAAGAAAGGGGAAATACAATACTTTAAATAGAACAAATTAAAATGGTAAAATACATGTTACAAGGGAACACGTTATGCCATAGATCTAAACCGCTTCGACTATGGAGAATTTTTCACTTTTACTTGGGCGCTTATATTAGGCCTACAGCCTACTATAATATCATCCTCTTCGACAAATAATTTCATTTATTTTTCACAAATTTTTGGAATTGAATTCGCTGATCATTTAAGCCTTTCTTATGGCGGTGAGGTCAATTTGTCGCGGGTTGAGGAAGAATAATTTATTGTTGCCGCTGCGCAATGCGAGCTTGCATTTGCACTCTCATGCTACCAGCTTCGGTTAGTATTCAATTTCCCCCAATTAATCTTTTTTTGTGGTAAACAATGTGTTTTACAGTGTATGAATTTCATTTGTTTTTCTTCAGTTTGCTGTACGATAACGTGAGGCTGTGTGGTGGGTGCCCTTTTTTTTTTCTTTTTTTTTTTCACCCTAGGTTTTAAAGAAGTTAGGGAGGAGGATAAGAGTCGAATGGTTGGCAATGTGTTCACTAGCGTTGCATCGAGTTATGATCTCATGAATGATTTAATGAGTGGTGGTCTGCACAGGTTATGGAAAGAAAGGTTTGTTTTCTTGTTTGTTTTCTTTTTGCGTCCCATTTTTGGGTTAGTGGGGATGATGAGATTTGATTTATCTTATTGTTGCGCATGTTAAGTTAATTACCTTAATTATATTGGTCGCCAATGTAGGTTAGTCTCCAAGTTGAATCCATTTCCGGGGATGAAGCATCTCGATGTGGCTGGTGGAACAGGTGATCTTCGAGTATGTTAATAACTTGCTTGTTGAGCATGTATGATTTTTGGAAGATTATATGAGCTTTATGGTCAAATTAATGGTGCATGCAGCCATTGTTATCTTTCTGATATTTATTTGTGTAGTTTTCGAATGAGTTGTACTTTATTCCGTATAAACTTCCAACATTGAAACTTTCACTTGAGCAACACTGTTTTATAATTTTTGTATGTCCTCTACTCATTACGTTTAGTTTGATATATAATCAAATCCCAAACAATAGACGTATTAATCCTCAATATATTAATTACTGTCAAAAGCTGAATATCTGCATTATTCTTTACCTTAATGTAATAACAATCCGTAATACGATGCGTGATTTGGCTAAACATAAGCATTAGTTCTTTATTAAAAGACATGTATATACCAGACTTACTTTCTCCACAACTATGACATGATGCTGTTGGTCAATAAACTATACAGTAAGTTTCTCATTCCCCACACTACTCTCAATTAAACCTTAACACATTTCTTTAAGAATATTCCATTACTCTCATAAGGCACGAATTAGTGCATTGCATGGACTATCAATTTCTGTATGCCAATAGAAGAAGATCAGATATATTGCCAGATATATGATTTATCCCACATGAAGTGTTGATTCTGTATGGACAAGTAATGAATGAATTCAACAGGGACTACATATGTATGTATATAATTTACCATGCATAACAGCGAGTGTTGCATAATTATTTCTGTACTTGATGTATAAGATATTATCACAGTTCACAATCAAGTTTATTGTCAAATTACTTGTTGAGTGAAATTCTATTCCTTCATGGCCATTGAGGTAAAATGTTACTAAGTGAAACTACATTTCCAAGTGTGATTTTTTAAATAATTAATATGTATTTTTGTTTGTCATATTATTTTCTTGGATAAGAAGCTTCTATAATTTCACAGGGGATGTTGCTTTCAGAATCCTGGAAAGCATAAATAGCGTCAGACATAGAGCCATGAGAGACATTAATGATGATAATCTACTTGATGAAACTCGAATATTTGTGTGTGATATTAACCCCAATATGTTGAATGTTGGGAAAAAGAGGGCCCAAGAAAGAGGTCAGTCATTAGCTCTATTTTGTACTCGTAGGAAATAAGTATCACTTCTACAAATTAGTTCATCTATTTGTTAAGGAATATAATTTTCTTTGACCCGTTTAGGTTTTGGAGAGGACAGATCTCTTGTTTGGGTAGAAGGAGATGCTGAAGCATTAGAATTTGAAGATGGCTTGATGGATGGTTACACAATTGCATTTGGAATGAGGAATGTAACACATATAGAAAAAGCTCTTGCGGAAGCTTACAGGTTAGTCTCAATTCTATGTATTCTTTGTGATGTTTGCTTAATCATTTTGCATTGTCAGGGGGGTAGTTTATTGATTTGACTATTCTGATTGTTCAAAGCACTGCAATTCTTCTCTTATGGTGTTCACTATGTATTTATATATTTGATTCTCTTGTAGGTGGGTAAGCGACCCAATCTTCTGCTTTTTACTTTGATAATTTTTTTCCAGAGTACACTAAATATTCACATGCTAATGGAAGGTTCTAGAGTTAAACTCTGCCCCTTAGCCCATTTAAAGAAACTGCAATGACTTTTTTCTCCCATGTATTTTTCTCACATGTATGATTCCTGTTTGATTCTTCTATAAGTTGTTACAAAAGTAATTTTCTAACTTGTATGTGTTGTAATTGAAAGGGTGCTTAAAAGAGGAGGAAGATTTCTTTGCCTTGAACTGAGCCACGTGGAACTTCCAATATTTAAAGAGTTGTAAGTACTGCCAATGCTCTTTATGATAGACCTCTCCTGAGTCTATACACGATTATCATGCTCATGTTATTTCACAATCAGTTAAACTGTTTTAGGATTAATTAATGACTTAAATTTAGTCATTATTTTAGGGTTTTCATTCTCATTAATGTGTTTACACCTAGGCTCTGTTGCTGGCAGATATTACACGTTACCCTGTCTGCTGTTAGTTGACATGTTTCCCCATGCATATCGATTATTACACGAGCATTTATTGAACTAGGTGCATACAATGTGATTTCTCTGTAGCTTATATTCTTATGTGGTGAGTTTTATTGGTTAATGAACTTATTTTATACTTTTTATGTTGCTTTTACTGCTGGATACTGAGAGAATCTAGCACAATGCAGTATAAAATTTAAGTTATAACCGTTCTAAGAGTTTTTTAAGATTTTGTTCTACAAAGTTTTATCTATTTTTTGATACATAGTTAACCATGTTCATCTCCCAGGTATGATTATTACTCATTTTCAGTCATTCCTGGACTAGGTGAGCTAGTTGCAGGTGATCGTGAATCTTATCAGTATCTGGTTGAGAGTATTCGTCGTTTTCCTTCACAGGTACAATTTGTACTAATGTAATTTACAAAAAGTTGTTTAATTTCCTATGGTGCTGTGACAGTCATGCAATAGTTACTTTTTGGTTGAACTTTAGTAAATTTCACTTACATTGTCTCTTGAGTTTATTATCAATGCATTATTGTTGGTGTAAATGGATGAAAAATGTATTTTGGACTTGTATATTAAATGCTTGTCCTCAAAGGAATTGTCAACTTATTTATCAAAAGTGAAGCTTATTTAATCTCCCGGCCCTGCCATTTCCTAAAACTCTTGATATGCACTAGGTCTTTTTCGTCCAAGAAGTACTTACCTTTCACGCTTCTGTATCCCATTCAATTAAGGAAGTTTTCACAATAAAATCAGGTTGAGGCAAATATAGATTGACTAAATTGTTGTGTCAGGATAAGTTTACCAGAAATAGTGATGTAAAGATGATGTGAATTTGCCTAGAAAGCCCAGTTGGAGTTTCAGTTTAAACTTGTGAACAATGGTTTCTGAGTTAATTTTCATGAACATGTACCCTATCCTTTGTTTACTTCCTGGGTTTTGGCGCTATCTTTTAGTATTACCTAGAAGAAATCAATTACCGACTGTTTCGATCAGATTCCCCAAACTTGTGAACAATGGTTTCTGAGTTAATATATTCATGAACATGTACCCTATCCTTTGTTTACTTCCTGGGTTTTGGCGCTATCTTTTAGTATTACCTAGAAGAAATCAATTACTGACAGTTTCGATCAGATTCCCCACGTGGCTTTTATAACGATGCCATATTGTTCTTGAACTGGAGTTAACAGCTGAGTTTTTTTTGTTAGTTCTTTGATCCGAAATTGCTATGAAAGTGCAGTTCTTTTTTTATCCATTAATGATACTGCAATTTATTTCTCTTTACCAATTCATATCATCAGTCCATCTTCCCAAAATTAATTTTGGGGCATATTATTTTTTGTTCAGCTATAATTCTTTAGTAGGATTCTCTTTCTCTAAGTTGTGGGCCTTAAATTTTTGCATATTTGATTCTTTCCATATGTATTCTGGCATCTTGTTATGACAAAAAGTTCTTTGCATGATTATCTTCTTGATATGGAGTATTGTGAATGGCCACACCTGCATTGAACATCCATTGATCACTGTGATATAATCAAAGCCTCAACCTCTGATTTCATAGTTATAAGGGTCTTTAAATCTTTCCCACATGCTTACCGGGGGAATTTTGCGATTTTAACCTTATGTTAATTAACTACAGGATAAATTTGCCAGTATGATTGCAGAGGCTGGTTTTCAGAAGGTTGAGTATGAAAACCTTGTCGGAGGAGTTGTTGCCATCCATTCTGGCCTGAAGATTTAGAGTATCTTCTATCTATCTTATCATCACTCAATAAATTCCAAAGCAATTTTGATAAGAACTGTAATGTAAAATCTTGTGTAAACTACGAGTTCTTCCCAACTTGAAAATGATTTGAAATCTCATAACCTATATCACTTGTTTAAGGTAGCCTGAGAGTTTGAGTTTATGATGGGATTTGTGTGTTGGGATCCGCTTGCATTGCTCTCCCGTCTACCGTCTTTCAGGTTTTCCTTTACTTGATTTCAGTTTATTTTTATTATTCACACTAGCTTCTTCTTTATTATCTTGGGTTGTTAAACTCCCGTGAGTTTGTAGATTCATTGTCATTTATCCAATCCTATGGTAGAAAAGTGAACTGGAATTTGCTTTTTTAATAGCTAAAAGATTTTTTTTTTTTTATTATTAAATTGTAGCTTATGAATAATAATACAGGTGACTTGTGGTGGCCAAGCCTTTTTTTAGTTGGCGGTATTGCAATGTTTAAAATCTCAATTCGTATCATTGTATGCCATCTTGTTTGTAGTTTAGTTCCGACTGCGGACTGCAGATATATTTTAGATTGGTAACTTTAATTACAATTTTACTAAAATGGCCTCATGTGTTCAACTAATTCAATATGGCTAATTATACGGTGCACCTACTTTAAAGAATGTATACAATTATAAACAAAAATATATACAATTATAAACAAAAATGTATACAAGTTATTTGTTAATTTTTTAAAATGAAAATTTGAGTATAAAAAACATAGTATATTGTTTGCTTTTTGTCCTTAAATTAAGGGTTGTATTGTTACCTGTATTGGATACTTGTATTAATAAGATAAGTGGGTTATGGGTGAGTTTTTTTTTTTTTTTTTTGATTCCCTGTAAACTATCGCTCAAAACTAAAAAATATACTCTTCGAGATGAAATGAGAAAGAATTAAAGTTTGTGATTCTCTATCAATGATTTTTATTAATCTATTCAATCAATGTTTTTTTATTCTATTTCAGCAATGTATTCTGTAATTATTTTGTTCTGTAAATGTTTTTTTATTCTATTTTGGGTAATGTTTTTGGTCAATGTTTATCGACTTCGTAATTTTTTTTCTTCAATTTAATTTTAATTGAAAGAGTTTCATTTAATTGATGGGATCAATTTAATATTAGTGGATTTTTTTTTCAAAATTAATATTTTAATTTTAAATTATAAAGATGGGTTGAAATTATTAATTAAAATAATCTAACAATTAGAAAAAAAAGCTTTGGCAAAAACTTGTATGCATCTGGCGCACGGGGCACATTCTGTGCGCCTTTAGAATTTTGTGTTAAATTGTATATCTTTTAGTATAAAGATGTGTACCTTTATTTTCCGAAGAATAATAAAAAATATTAATGAAAAGTGTATACCCTTTAGAACAAAATGGTGTACCATTATTAATTAAAGTGTATATCCTTCATAACAAAATAATATACCTTATACATAATACTAAAATCTAAAGGCGCACGGCGTGTCCGAGAACACGCAAGAACAACTCAAAAGTTTTAGGTAAGCTAGGCACATTACTGTCTTAGGGATATTATTGTTGAAATGCATTAAAAGTTTTTTTTTTCTTTTTTAAATAATGTGTAGTTTCTATTTTGAAATGATGGCAGTGAATAGAAAATGTTCAGAGGGCTCAACCCTCGATAAGTGACATTTGTTTTTATAATTGGATCAGAAATAGAATTGGTGAAGATAATGGTCCGAAGTTTAATTGAATGGAACAGTTAAACATGAGATTCAACCAGAAAACTAGATTTATATATTTTTAATTATATTTTATAAAATTATAATTCATAAAAAAATGTTATATAATGACAAAAATTATTTTACAAAGTAAAAAATTTAATTTAAAATAAAAAATATAATGAAATAAATATTTTTAGTTCATCATTCATAATTCATAGTACATAATTTATAGTATACACACTTAATATCACAATTCATAATATAATATTTATATTATGTTTTAAAATAAATATAAATACCTATAAAAAAATGAAAATTGGTTGAATCGGTTTTTCCAGTTTTTATCGATCCAACCTGATTCAATATAGTTTGATCATAAAAAATGATTTTTTGAGTGTTTTAAATCTATTCCAACTCCAATTCCCATTTAAACCACCCGTCCGATTCGGTACTGTTCCGTTCATTGATGTACACTTCGGAAGTCTACATAATTTTATACTAAGTTGATTAAGGGGCTGTTTGGTACAAATTCTTTAATTGGAATAACAATATATATCACTAAATAGTCAATGACAATAGAAATAAAGGATGGAGAGTAGTTATTGAATCAATGGAGTGATTTAGGAATTTTGATTTCTACTACATCAATTAAGCATCAACCATTAAAATTAATACGCATCTATTCCCACTACTCCATAGTTGGCAACCACTAAATTTTCATTCCTTTCTATAACGTGTTATAAAATTCCTAGGTTAGTTTTTGAATACTACTACTGATGGCAACCACTAAATTAAATTTTCATTCCATTCTATAACGTGTTATAAAATTCCTTGGTTAGTTATTGAATACTACTGAGTTACAAAATCTTAAAAAATGAAAATTAGGCAATTTGGTGAGTAAATTAGAGAATAAAAAAATAATACTGAAAAGTGGTAACAATCTGTAAATTATTTTATTAATAATTTATAATATAAATAAATAATAATAATATTTTAATAAAAAGTAATAACATATTAATTAATTGAAAAGTGATAATAATTAATTTAAAAAAAAATCTCAGGTCTCGAACGAATGTGACCCAAAACATTTATTTATTTATTTTATTATTATTCACTCCAATTGAAGAACCCGACTTTATAAATTTATTGATAGCAACTATTTTGAGTTAACTTCTTTTACAAATTTATTTATTATATTTATTCATTTTCTCCGCGATGCATTTATTTAAAAAACATAAACATATTAATAAAATCAATAAAAAATTATAAGATTTCACAAATGAAAATTTAATAAAAAATAAAATATGCAAATTAAAATTAAGATGCGGCCGAGCCGGATTGTATAACCATGAAAATTTAATAAACAAAGAATTAAGAAAAAAAGAGAAATCACGTCAAGAAAGAATTAAGAATTGAAAAAAAGAAGAGATTGAAAAGGTCAATCTTTTCATTTGTTTGTCGAGGCTCTCTTGTGAGACGAGTCGACCCATAACTACAGTATACTTATATTATATAGATAAAATATACTCCACTTATTTATAGTTAAAGTAGGTTAATAATAAATCATATTATAAAACGTTAAAATTATATTTTAATGCATAATTAAACATACTTTAGATAACATATTTTAACAACCATTAAATATATTTTATCTAAATAATAAGCATACTTTAATGATGGACCGAACCGTCTCACAAATAACTCGTCTTATAAAAGATTTTGTTTTGAAATGGCTTTTCAACGGTTAGGAGACCGTCTCAATTTATGCCTTGTCATAAATTAGCGATGGTTAAGACGCTGTCTGTACCAGGGGCGGATTCAGAATTTTTTTCATAGGGGTACGACGTGTAATTACAAAAATATACTTTATATTTAAAAATATATGGTAAATTAATCAAAATTAAAAAGTTACAATTATCATTGACATTGTCGAATTTTCATTTGTAAAAAATAATTTAAGATATTATTATCATAAATTTATAACATAAAAGTTTTTATTAGTGTATAAGCAAACAGGAAAAAAAAAAAGAAAAAGAAGTAGGATAAAAATCAAATAGTACAAGGAAACAGAAAAAAAGAAGTGGGATAAAAATCAAATATAAGCAAACTGGGAAAACGGGAAAGTGGGATGAAAAGAATGGAATCGAATCTGGTCGACTAGGTTCACTTCATGGGGTTTAACTACTAATCTACGAAAAACTTTGCTTGCTAAAGCTTATATATATGTATATAATTTTTTGTTTTGTGCTGCATCCGTCCCTAGTCTGTACCGTAAGCCAACTTAAATACAGTGTCTGAAATTGAGACGACACATAAATCGTCTCTATTTTTCGTCTTTTTTTTTTAAATATTTTTTAAGCGAATTAAATGTACCTAATTTTTAACATTTTTTTATAAGGATAAACAGTAAAAAAAAAGAAAGAAATTTTGGGTACAATTGATCACTGTATCCTTGTGGCCTTGTCCCATATAAGAACCTCCGCTGACTAGAGTCAGCCGGCCTTAATTTATAATTTCACAAGTCGCATATAAATTACTCAGCAAATAATGATTTCTGCCAGAAAAAGAAGATATCAACTAGCTAGTATATTAAAGAAAATGAATATTTAAGTATTAGTACTTTCATCCTAACCATTAATTATAATTCTCACAGCACACAACATGGACTCATTTAAAATTCTCTTTTGGATAAAGATTTCCAGTTGTCTGAATTCTTTGAACACCGAAGCTTGTGCACGCTATTCATTTTTAAATCCATACAATTGTTCAAATTTCAATCCAAAAGAAAAAAATCGACACAGATAAAGGTTCTGTACAAGTATATATGCATGAAAAAATATGAAGTACTGAAAGAATACTCCTTTCCTCCCTCGTTAAAGTTTACGTTTTCCATTTTAATTTGTCTCAAATTAAGATTTATATTTTTTTTATTAAATTAGGCTCATACAAAACAATTAATTATTCAATAGGGCTACACATAACACTAATACAACTACCATTTACATTAAATATTATTGTAAGGAAATTTTAAATTCTGATATAATCTAACTGTGGACAATATATTATTATGCAATTATATTAGCTATTCAATTATTTTATGGACTTATTTAAGTGATCCAATTAAGGTGTAAAGGTCCATGAGCTATAATAATATTGATTGAGATGGACCAATTGAGTAGATACTCAATACTGCATGATTGGGTGATTATGGGTGACCCAATTGTGTAGTATATAAAGTATCCATGGTTATGGTACCCAATACACTAAGCCGCACATGGTCTTCTCTTCTCCCCATCGGTAGGGATTACTATGGTCTCCATAAGGAATAAGGAGGCTTAGTTAAGGAAGACCGTAATACCTATCAATCTTCGTGTTCCGCCTAGACAACTCCATAGATTAAGGTATGCTTGCACATTACAATTTGATCTCAGTTTATCATGATAGGGTCTTAAGTATTAGGACTTATGATTTATTTCCTACAATTATTTCTCTCACTTCACTACACATTAAAATATTACTATATTTTTAATTTACGTGTAAAAAGCAAACATAAACGTTAAAGGACAAAGGGAGTATGAAGTAATCATATAATACTTTAAATTGTATTTGTGAGTATATATTATACTTTTACTTTTACTCTCCCTCTATATAAAAGTCTTGAATGAGGCCGTAGTTTAGACCATTTCAATTTTTTTATATCATTATTTATTAAAGATATTATATAAATTATTTATAAAATAATTTAATTTATATATAATAATACATTTAATTATTTTATATGTTTCGAACTTTACGTTTACTTTTTATACGTGCGTAAATTAAAAAATATAATATTTTAACGTGTAATGAGTTAAGAAATATAATATTTTAACGTGTAATGAGTTAAGAAATATAATATTTTAATATGTAGAGGTGCACTAAAAAAACTATTTTTACCAACGGAATATTCCATTGAAAAAAATCTTAATTTCATTGCTAAATTGGTTTATTAACAACGAAATCTATTGATAATCTTTTGTGGTTGATAAATTTTTAGCAACGAAAATTCAATTCTGTTGGTAAATAATTTTATTGGTAATGTGTTGCTAATATTTTCGTTGACAATTTGTATAATGATTTCATTGGTAATCCGTTGATAAACAACAAACAGATTTTCTTGTATCGGTAAAAACATGATAAATATGTTGGCATTCGATGGCTAAAAGAAGAATGTAAATTTTGTCTTCAATCCGTTGATAATTACCAACAGATTGAATTATGTTGGTAAATTCTATTGCTATAAAAGAGTTTTTTTTGTAGTGGTAGTTATACTAATGTTATGTATAGGCCATAGTAGAAATATTAATTATTTTATATAAGTGTTACTTGTCAAAAAGTAAAATATAAACCTTATCTAGAACAAACTGAAAAGGTAAAAAAAATAAACCTCTGTACAAAACAAAGAGAGTATACTAATATAGATGTATTTTCAATTTGATATTTTAAAAATAAATTAACTATATTAATAGGGTTTGAATTTTTTTTTAGTTGCGAGCTTGAAATAAAAGATGTAAAACTATTAATTTAGAGTTTAAAATCATAATATTATTTAAAATAATTTAATGAGAATCATATAAATTTCCACATAATTTATATATTATTTTAATGACAATAAATTATTAAAAAATCTTAAAAAGCATTTTTTAAATAATTTTACGATTTTAGATAGTTTTATACTTTCAAACCTTTAATTAATTAAATAAATCTTTCGCGATACTTAATCTATTTTTTCACGACAAATTTTCTTGTGGGACGTCATTTATTGAGACGGTTTGTAAGACATATTAAAGTCGATTGTTTTATTAGTAAAATATGCTTATTGTTATTAATAGTTAAAATATTTTTTAAATGATAAATAATTATTAAAGTATGATTTTAGAGTCTAATAATATAACATAGTATATACTTTAACAATCAATAAACATATTTTATTTATAAATATTATAGTTAGCATATTTTAATAATTGATCAACTCATTTCACATGTAACCGTGTCTCACGTAAGAGTGTACACTTTTTAACACATTATTTATTAAAATTTTATATGTGCTACGTAACTTGAATAAAAATAAAATTGTGAAACTTTATCCTCGTTAAATTATGGCTGCTTAATTATCGCAGTATAATCTGATCTTGTATGTTTGGCAAGTATCATTTCAGTTTTTAAAGTTCTAATATTATCGACTTGGTCAATTATTTTATTATAAATCCAATTTTGCTTTTTCGAGTATTTACAATATTGATGTTGAATTTTGAACAAAAACTATTTTTTCTTAAACAATGAACTCATATATAAGCGCGAATCGTTGACAAGATTGATTCAACCTATTTAGTATCCCCTCCATTTTAAAGTTAAAGTTTGTTTATATTTGTCTTTTTTTTCTTTCTAACATTTATCTTTCAGTTAACTTTAAGATCAAGTAAAATAATTATTTATTACACATTAAAATATTATTCTCTTTGATCTTAAAATATATGTACGTATTTGGTGTTAAATTAAAATATTATTCCCTTTGTTCTTAAAATATATGTACGTATTTGTTGTTACAAAATTTAAAAAAATAAATTTTGATATAATAATGTAAGTAAAAGTAGTATTTTTTGGGTAATTTAATTTTAATAAAGTGTATGATATAGCGGGTTTTCACTAAATTATGTATAAAAAAAAGGTAATATTTTTTAATATTATAGTATTACGAGGGTGTTGATATTGTAGGTTGTTTGCAAGTCTATTATGAATAGACCAAAAGAAAAGTGTGCTATTATTTAAAAACGGCTGGAGGATTTTTAAACTAAATTTTGGTTTTAAAAATTTAATGAATAGTGTTTATATTGAATTTTTTGTAGAATATATTTTAACTTTATGTCAAAAATAATGTGTAAAAAAATACTCTCTTTGTCCTTGAAGATCGTTGATAGGCGTTTTTTACGCACTTCAATTAAATACTCAAGTGTGAAGAATATCAATTGTAGTGACAAGCGATCAAGTTTAATTATCGAACCCATAGGACAGCTAATTATTTACTACTAAAATCACTAACTTAATCAGAATAAGTAACCATTTCCAAGTTTAAGAATAATTGTTAATTTAATAGACTAAATTATTAAATAAATAAATAAAATAAATAATAAAAGGAAGAATTCAAGATCTAATCAAGAGAAAATCAACAGTTCTAAGGCAATCCGGTATAAACTAATTAATTTGAATCCCTAGACTTCCAATTGTAAATTCATGCAGACTTTATGAAAACACATTACATAATCTTGTTTTCCCACCAGATATGATCCGATTCAGAGCTAACAGTATAATCTGGTTTAATCCTAAGGTGCGTGAATATTACCAAGCCCCCTTCCTAGATACTAATCAACACAAACAACAATACCTCCGGATGGTAAGTTTGACTAACAAGATATTTTCTGAAAGTATTACAAGACTTTATTCACTTCCTACTTGAATATTTAATTGCATTATTCCACTAAACAGTTCAAGTATCTGATTTACTAGTTCTTAGAATTAACATGTTCAAGGGCAAACTACCTTAATCCCCAACATATAGACAATTCAATTCATGAACGCACACAAGCTAACATAATAAATCAAACATCACGGGCAATGTCATGAATTTAATATGAAGACATTATGAAGCATGATTTCAAAGTCTCAAGACGAATCAAATAAACCAAAATAATAATTAGCATGAATTCACAAAAATCAATTTAGTTCATCAAACCAATTACGTCTATCCTTCAAACCTTAAAACTGTAAACAAAATTAGCTCATGGGGTTACAAGCATATCCCATGACTATCAAAGTCATATCAGAAGTCCTGACAAACGAAAATAAAAGAAAGGAATAGAAAAATACTAGTGTCGGTGTTATTCCGCTTTCCTTCTCCGTCTCTCCGATTGACTGATCGCCCTCTTGAATAGCCCTTGAATCTCCTTTGGTGTGGATGGATGATGGTAAATGATGGATGGGGGATAATCCCCATTGTGGAGGGTGATATCTCTTATAAATAATGATGTGAAATATATATAGGTGTGTGAAGGGAATGAGTTAATGAAATTAATTGTGCTCAAAGAAATAGGAAATATGTGCTAATTTTCGGAAATTTTTGGAAATTCCCGCAACTCAAATCCCCAATTCCATTTTGGTATTTCACTCCCTATTTCATAACTTATTTCATATTAAAATATTATACTCTAGTTAATGACAATTAAACCCTTGGGGCATGTGGCGAAAATTTGGGCATTGATTACGATACGTAGCGAGAATCTAATACATGGAATAGTAGATGAAACATAGAATGAAATAGGTGATCCCATCTGAAATTCCCATCGACAGTTGCGCGACCTCACGATTTCGAGCATAACTTTCTTATACGGACTCCGATTTGAATAATTTTTGCGCCAAAATGATCATCTCTTCCGTGACTTCCAAAACTATATCACATGATCAATTTAAACTTCTACACGAATACATAAAAATTACGCAACATGGACGTGTGTTTTTCAGCATTCCTTCACACTTTCACTCTTCATTCCAATTTTGAACTTTTGATCATGTTTTGCCCTTCAAAACTCAACAAAACACCTTAGTAGCATTTTAATTATGCAAGATATAAAAACCATACTATTCTACACAAAGTCATGGTCACATTCTATCAAAAACGGTGTAATGTGAGACCTGAAATACATGAAATTTCACTCTCAATAATCGTTCACTCTTTCCTCATTTGTTTGTCGCACGACTCCCACATAATTGTTCACCCTCCAAAAAGGAAATATCATTCAAATCTAATACATCAAAAGTCCACACTAATTTCAAAAATAGCATTCCTTATTTTCACACGTAATATTATTTTTGCTTTATTAATGTAATTTCGTTACCTAAAAATACTACATTACCCCTAAAAATCAATAAAATTAATTAAAAAGTAATTTTTTTTAAATATTCGTGGTACAGTAAAAGTGAATTATTTTTGGAAACTCATGGAGTATGAATTTATGTTAAAAAAATAATAATAATAAAGAGAGTAATTAGGGAGAGAAAGTTAAATAAAGAAATATAATAGTGGGTGAATTGAGAGTTATCAGGTTTGCACTAATGAGTTTTGAAACCAAATCCTCCATTACTCCTGTAGAAAGGATTATGTTTTTCGGATTTAAGGAATATAATATTTTAATGTGTATTGAGGTGAGAGAAATAATATTTTACTCTCTCCGTACACTGTTAATTTATTTATTTTCCTATTTTGAGTCGTCCATTCCTAATCTATCAATTTTCCTTTTTAGACACATGGGACCCACCCACACATTAATACAATTAAAATATGGGACCCACACACCCCACTATAACTACCCACTACACATAAAATAATAATACTCCTAAATCTACGCACAAAAAGTAAATGGATAGATTGATGTTGGACGGAGAGAGTAATATGCAGTGGTACTGGAGATAGTTGTATTAGTGTTGCGTTGTGGGTCCATGAAAATATTTAAATGTTTTGTATGGATTTATTTACTATAAAGGAAAATGTAAACATTTCGATAGCAAGACAAAACGAAAATACGAGTGAGTATGATTTATCTAATCCTAAACCCTACATAACTTAAATCGGGATGGAGGTAGCATCATTTATCCCTCGTGTCAAAAAAAGCCAACATCATCCAGCATCCGTGAGCATTGAACTATTTTCATGCATGCACAATATGGCCAACCAATTCTTCAAATTTGCTCAAACCATTTTCATGCGTGTCCAATTCCGTCAACTAATTGTTCAAATTTTCACAACCATACAAAATGGACTCTCCTATTATTCTCATATATATATATATTAAACAACACGTGGATATATACATTTATAATTTCACTTCCGTCCCCAACAAATATAGTAATTTCTAAATTGGGACAGCATTTGTATTGCCCATTTTCAGCCATGCAACATCAAGTTCGCCCTAGTCTTTGAAAAACATCTTTTTTGCCTAGTTTTGTGTATATACCCGATTTTACCCCCTAACACATTTCAGTTATATTCCCCTTCTTTTTGGAAAATCTGAAAAGTGGATGACAGTTATTTTTGACCGCTTTAACTGGAATTAAAAAGTGGGGAGAATCTTTGACCTCTTATCTCAAAATCTTACACTGTCTCTTTCTCTCTCTCCCTCCTCGGTTATTCTTTCTCTTTCTCTCACTCTCGAATTCCCGATTTCTCTCGCGGACACAGCTCTCCCTCCGGCCATATCTGCACGCTTCCCTCATCATCTCCACGTCGGAAAGTTGATTTGAGAATTGAGGTAAGTATTTTGAGTATTTTTATTTTTATTTTCTGAAATGGGTTCATTTTAATGTTGTAACTTGTTGAGATGAATATGATTATATGAATTAGTGATTAGTGTGAATGTGTGATCGAATAAATTGGGTTCTCATTTTTGTCTGGTTTTTTATCCTATTTTATCTTGCGTTTGTTTCTGTATTTTTCTGTTCTTATCGTGTCTCCAACGTATGTTGTTTCACTTGCTGGTCCCTGTGATGGTGTCCGTCCTAATACCTTTGTGTGATGCATGCTTATTTGTTTAGTGTTCTTCTTCTACCTTGGTGTGTGTTCGACTTGATGTTTGCTTGTGTGTGTGGTTTAGTTTCTCTTATTCTGCCTGATTCAGATCTTGTAGTGTTTGTGTGTGTTGGGTGTGCTGGTTACTTGGTCTAGCGTGCTAGTTTTCCTTGGTTGCTTGGGTTTTCCTTGGTTTAGGTTTTTTGGTTGCTGTTCACATGTTCTTGTTGTCGGTTTTGTTTTAGTTTGTGGATTAATCTTGTTAATCTTATGTGGATTAATTTTTGTTGCCATCAAATAGTTATGGATCATGCTTCAACAACCTACACTTAAGCTATTTATTAAAATATTCTTATTTATATTATAATTTTAGAATGGAAATGCACAATGTACAAGATGAAGTTGATAAAGAGAGTCATTTGATGAAGGATGAACGATTTGTAGAGGCTGATATTTTCAATAACGAAGAACTTGTGATAAATGATGCTATAAATGATGAGAATAATGAAGAGACAAGGGCTGAAAATGTGGTGGATGAAGGAGTAGAGGAATAAGTTAATGATAGTGATTGTGACGAAGATGAGGGAGTTAAAGATAAAAAAAGGCCAAGAAAAACTAGAACAACTAGGTCTGAATATTGGAAACATTTTGATAAGTTTATGTGTAGTGTTGATAAGATTCAAAAGGCTAAATGCAAGTATTGTGGTGGTATAATCAAGGCTGACCCTAATAGACATGGAACCACACCTATGAAAAAACACTTCTTGATTTGCAAAAGTAAGCCTCGTATTGTTGCAAAAAATCAACCTCGAGTTGCATTTAAGCAATCACCTGATGAAAATAACAAGGAACCACAACTTGTATCATGGAAATTTGATCAACCTAAGGTAAAAGAAGTTGTGCGCTATATGATACTAGTTGATGAGCTTCCATTGAAAACAGTTGAGAAAATTGGATTCAAATACTTGATGTCAATTGCATGTCCTATGTTTAAGTGCCATCTCGTAGAGCCATTACTAGAAATATCTTTGAGTTTTATTGTGAAGAAAAGAAGAAGCTGAAGTCTTTTATCAAAAAGCAAAGTGATAGATATGCATCACTACAGACACTTGGACATCTATATAAAGAATCAATTATATGTATCTTACAGCACACTTCATTGATGATGAGTGGAATCTTCAAAAGAGAATTCTTAACTTTTGTCCAATATCTGGACATAAAAGTGAAGAGGTGGGGAAGGGAATAGAGAAGTGTTTGCTTGATTGGGGTATTGATAAAATCTTCACTGTCAGCGTTGATAATGCTTCATCAAATGATGGTGCAATTGTGCACTTGAAAAAAAATTTGATCACTGGGGCACAAATCTTCTTGGTGGGAAGTATGTGCATATGAGATGCGTTGCCCATATAGTGAATCTTATTGTGCAGGATGGATTGAGAAACAAAGATGAGCTCGTAGCTATATCCCGCATAAGAGGAGTCATAAGGTATATTCGAAACTCCCCAGCTAGGTACAAGAAGTTCAAAGAATGTGTTGGATTTGAGAAATTAGACATAAATAAATTGTTAAGTTTGGATGTACCTACTAGGTGGAATTCCACCTATTTGATGTTGGAGTCGGCATTATGTCTTAGGAGAGCATTTGATTCTTATCAAGATGTAGATCTTGGTTATGTGAATGAGCTCTCTAAGTCGCCATACGATGGGGTTCCGAAAGATTGTGATTGGGAGAAAACTGCTATGTTGCTGAAATTTTTGGAGCATTTTTATACGCTTACATTGTGCATCTCTGGTTCTTCGTATGTTACTTCCAACCATATGTTTCATGAGATTTGTGGGATTGAAATGCTTTTAAAAGAGTATTTAGTTAGTGATCAGAATGAATTGAAAGTGATGTCAAAATTGATGAAGGCTAAATTTAAGAAGTGTTGGGGATCAATTGAAAAAATGAATATGATTTTGTTTTTCATGTGATTCTTGATCCACGCTATAAGTTGGAGTTCATTGAGTTCTCTTTTGATAGATTGTATGATGATGTTGCAAAGCTTGCTACCATGAAAAATAAGGTTAGAAATGTCATGCAAGAGTTGTTTGATACATACAAAAATATGTATGGGCCTCTAGAGAGCCCAACTGTACATGCTTCAAGTTCTTCACGCCCAAAGAAAAAAGTCAGCTTTCAGTTTCCATCTAGTTCGTTGTTAAAAAATGAATTTAAAAGGCATAAAACTGGGGAGATAAATGAACATGTTAAAACTGAGTTGGAAAAATATTTGAGTGAAGATTATGAGGATGATAGTGAAGAGTTCGATGTGTTGAAATGGTGGAAGCTAAATTCTCTTAGATTTCATATTCTCTCCAAGGTGGCTCGAGATGTATTTGCAGTTCTAGTCTCCACGGTTTCTTCAGAGTCAACATTTAGTACCGGTGGAAGAGTTCTTGATGCATTTAGGAGCTCTTTGTCTACTAGACTTGTGCAAGCTATTATTTGTGCTCAAAATTGGCTTCGTTCAAATGTCGCCCCTATAAATGAGGAAGAGGACTTGAGTGAGCTTGAAGTACTTGAGGGAGTTATGTTTGATTATGTTAAACAATGTTAAGATGTTTAGTATTAATATTTATTTAAGTAATTGTTGATATATATATATATATATATATATATATATATATATATATATATATATATATATATTTCTTTTTATCTTGCAGAATTCACCGTTCTTGGAATGGATTCAACAATTGTAGATGTGTGACGGGGAATGGATGCAAGTAGTTACCATTTCAATATTTTGGATTAGTATTGCAAGACTTTTAAGTATTTAATATGTGGAGATTGAAGTTATTAAGTGTTTTCAATTTATCTTTGTAGTGATGGACTTGGACATTTGATTTCATGGACCTTTGTTATTTATGTTATTTTTTGAAATTTATTGGACATTTTTATGTTGTTTGATGGATATCTTAATCTTGTTTAGTTAATTGACTTGGATTTGATTGTTTGATAGATATTTTATTCTTGTTAGTTTGAGTTTTTTGACTTGAATTGGATAAATTGTTCAATAATGATCAAACTAGGAAAATGATGAAAAAACCGGGTAACCCGCTTTGGATACCTGAAATTTTTGGGTACCCAAAATTTCGGGTAATGGTTTAACCGGTACGGGTAATGAGATTTCAAACCCGAAATTTCGGGTACCCGAACCCAAAATCCGAAAAACCCGAAATCCGGTCCGATACCCACCCCTAGTGTTGATTTAGTGTGATTGAGTTTAATCTGATCCTCTGCCGAGGAACTAGTTGATTTTAGTATTGTTGATATAGGAAGGTGTCGCCGCAGAAATAAACTATTTTGCAAGTTTGCAGTTTATTTGAGGATAATTGAGCCTGTCCGCCCATATATAAAGAGGTCCTGCGTACCCAGGACCTCGCCTTCTACAGCCGCCTAGGGTTGTCGGGACGTACAAGTTATCGTACAATGGGTCGGACGTGGCGTTCGCGCACTACACCGAGACGTGGAGGGAGTTAAGAAAGATCTGCGTGATCCATCTTCTGAGCAACAAGCAAGTGCAGTCGTTTAGGTCTGTGAGGGAGACTCTCGTGTTCAAGGCGATGGGGAAGCTACGAGGCAGCGCGAGCTCAGGTGAAGCTGTCGACCTGAGCTCGATGATGGTGGCTCTGCAAGTTCGTTTGATCTGTAGAGTGGCGTTTGGGAGTGAGCAAGGGGGGAGTGGGCGGTTCGATGAGCTGATGAATGAGATATTGGCAATGCAGGGAGGGTTCTTCGTGTCGGATTATTTGCCTTGGTTGGGGTGGGTGGATAGGGTGAGTGGGATGATTGGGAGGCTGGATAAGCTGTTTCAACAGTTGGATGACTTCTTCTCGGAGATCATTGATCAACACTTGCAAGTGAATAGTAGTAATTCCAACATTCTTGATATTTTGATCCAGTTAAAGAAGGATAAATCTGGTTCCATTCATTTGACGTGGGATCATGTCATAGCAATACTCATGGTAAGCTATATTATACATTACTTGATATATATACTCTCAAGAAGGTGGAACATTATTTATTCATACACTGAAATTATTGAAACTAAGAATTTAGTGATGTGAAAGCAATTAATACTAAGATGGCCTGGATTCTCTATGTCATTTCGTATATTATCTCTTATGCTACTACTTATATATACTCTTTCAGACCGCTTTCAAGGGTATCATTTTTTTATTTTGGGCGTCTGCCCCCAAGAGTCTCATTTTATTTTTTATACATATGAGACCACACACACCCACTAATACAACTAAAAAATAGGACTCACACCTCCACTAATACAACTACCCACTACACATTAAATAATAATACTCCTTAATTCAAGTGTAAAAAGCAAATGACATCCTTAAAGGCGAACGGAGGGAGTATTTTTTTTATAGGTAAATATTAGTTGTTACTCCCTCCGTTCCATAGAAGTTGACACACTTTCTTTTTTGGTTTGTCCAATTAAAGTTGACACATTTTCTTTTTAATACATGGGACCCACAAAAATCAATTAATCTATTCTCATGGGACCCACATATCACCTCAAATACAACTAACCACTACACATTAAATATTATTTCTCTCACTTCATTTTACTCCACTTTACATTAAATTATTATACTCCTTAATCTCCGTGCCCAAAAAAAATTATACCAACTTCTTTGGGACGGAGGGAGTAGTTTTTATTAGTAAATTACACCAATCACCCTTACTTCCCCTTCCTCCAAGCCTCCTAATTCGCTCTCAAAGGGAATCGAACCGGGGTCGATCACCATGCTATTACTTATATACTTGACACATAAGCGAGGGCATAGGAGATACTACATCAAAATGACATAGAGAATCTAAATCGAATATTTTCTAGGTCATTTGCTCTATCAATTTCCAGTGGCACACTGGATGTGGACACGTGGAAGATATAATGATTTCGAACCCTAAAATAAATCTAATCCTTTGGTTAATTGCATAGGATTTGTGGGCACCAACCCAGGGTCAAAGGATTAGATTTTAGCAGGGATTCCTACCCCCATATGGTATTCCAACATTATAGTTGATTGGCACATAAGTATTTTCAAATTTTCAGAAAAGAAAAAAAAGGTAATGTGTCAATCATCTATTGCATTTGGAATGCCCAATGAAGTAGGGTATCCCAATCTGACTAGTAGGTGGTGTAAGTAGCATAGAAAATCCGCGTCATAGGATGAAAATGAATTGGGAATTTTGAATTGGGAATTTTCTTTTATTTGGGACAAAGAATCAGTAACAAGAATATTGTTTAATTTTTTTTCCATATAATCCTCTCATCTAAAGAGAAATAATACACCCTTATGTGATTGTACATGATGTATTCGAAGGTGGAACGGACACAGGTGCAGTAACAATAATCTGGGCCACGACAGCCTTGATGAAAAATCAATCAACAATGAAGAAACTGCAAAAGGAAGTGAGACAAGTAGTCGGAGAAAGAGGCTCAGTAAACGAAGATGATCTCCCAAAACTACCCTATCTAAAAGAAGTTATCAAGGAGGTCCTAAGATTGTACCCACCAGCTCCACTCTTACTACCTAGGGAAACACTCACCACTTCCCACATCATGGGATACTGTCCCCCCCCAAAACCCTAGTATTCATCAATGCATGGGCTATTGCAAGAGACCCCAACTACTCGGAAAACCCTAATGAGTTCAAGCCGGAGAGATTTTTGAACACCGTCCTGGACATCGTAGGTTAGGATTTCCAAGTGATTCCATTCAGAGCGGGGAGGAGGGGGTGTCCCGGGATATCAATGGGACTTGCGACCGTCGAACTCGCCCTTGCGAACCACGTCTACGCCTTCGACTGGTCCTTGCCTGCCGGCACGAGTAGCCATGATCTTGATGTGGAGCATATGCATGGGCTTACTATGCATAAGAAGAATCCACTTAAGCTTGTGCCTAAATATAGATTTTGATGATCACTTAGTAGTATTATTGTGTCTATGAGTGCTAGTGTCACATGATTGAGTGATCATAGTACATGAAGAGGAATAATATTTGGATAGGGATGATAAATAAGTTTGAAAGTCTGAGGTTTTATTTATTTATTTATTTATTTTGTAATATTTGTCAAGTGGGTTGGTGAGTTTCCTACCTATCTTAGGCGAGGAGTCTCATGTATTTTATTTGATTTCTGAAATGTAATAATTTCTCGTTTAGGCTAGGGTTCCTGTATTCACAATCTCTATAGCAACAAATTTTTCATTCTTTCGTTATTTGTTTTACCATTACACCTTTACCCTTAAAAATAGCCACACTTTCAAAATAAATAACCTCTCAATATATCATACTTTTAAAAACAACAAGCTCATATAATACACATAACTTATTTTATCATGTACAACTTTATCCTAAAAAGTCAATATGTACTTCATAAAGGTAAAGAACTCTCCAAGGTGAAGGGGGTATTTTTTAAAATACTCCCTCCGTCCCAATACAAGAGGTGCGTTTATTTTTTACTCGTAGATTAAGAGATATAATATTTAATGAGTAGTTTAATGAGTAGATTAAGAGATATAATATTTAATGAGTAGTTGAATCACTGAAATGGGCCTCAATCTACGGTACATCCGGCCTCCACGCTCCAACATAGGGGGTACGTCTGTTTCTTTCAATTGACTCTGGGCAGCTTACTTAACTCTAGGTCAACCTCGTCTCTTATTTAATGGAGCAAATCACTAGCTAACTTTGCCAACAGAAGCTTCAGCTTGTTTACCCCTAGTTTTAATCATATGGATAACATCAATGATTCTACAATGTGATTCACATCTGAAAGCTTCTTTTTGTTTTCCTAAGTTTTGTTTATGCAAAGGATAAAGGGCTCAAATTTGTTAAAAGAAATTATCTAAACCTTTAAATTCAGTCTCATAATTACAGTACCAGTCAATAAAAAGGATTCTCGTGTACCTTATGCCTAAGGCGCCACACCACTTCCATGCAACATTATACCCTCCAAAGTCGAAAGATTAACCTCTATCCTTCCCCTACATCCTGATGCCAAGCATGTACTCCCTCCATCCTGCTTGAGTTTTCAGATTTATTATTCAACTTTGTTTTAGATGACATGGAAGCTGACGTGGCAAAAGTCAACGTCACGTCAGTGATCGGGCAGCGTTGACTGCCTGATCAACATACCTCAAAGGTTGTGGACTTTTTTGTAAAATGTCAAAAGTTTAGATTACTTTGCAATCGACGAAAATGTTGGACTTCTCATGTAATTAATCCTAATTTTTATTATATTTATATAAAAAAAAGTGCAGTGAATTATTTCATGAATAATTTATAGCGAAAATAATAATGATGTTATCACTTTTTATCCGTCTAATACAAAGACTTCATGAGACGATCTCAGCAACTTTAAAAAAAAAAGGCTAGAACTGACTGTACCCTTGACCCATATTAGATCCGCCATGCACTGACTAGAGTCAGCCGGCCTTAATTTATAATTTCACAAGTTGCATATAAATTACTCAGCAAATAAAGACTTTTGTCAAATAGAGATATCACATATTAAAGAAGATTAATATTTAACGATTAGTACTTTCAACCTGACCATTTAATTATAATTTACACAGCACACAAGATGGACTAGATCTCATTTAAAATTCTCTTTTGGATAAAGATTTAATTCCAGTTATTTGAATTCATTGAATACCGAAGCTTGTGCAAGCTATTCTACATGTTATAGATCCTTACAATTAATTGTTCAAATTTCAATTGAATTTTTTTTAAATACTATTAATATAAACACCATAAAAGTACTATGTGCATGCAAAAATATGGAGTACTAAAGAATGTGAAGTAATCATATATTCCCTCCATCTCATAAAATTCTTTATACTTTCTTCATTTGTTTGTCCCATAAAACCTTCACACAAACACAAAAAGTAATCACTTTATCCAACAACCTTAATAATTACTTTAATTTAAAATTTGTCATACCTTTTTCCAACACATACTAAAAGCACTACAATACCCTTTAAAGTCAATAAAGTTGATAAAAAAAATTTTTTTTCTTGAATAACGTGTAACCGTAAACGTAAAGCGTTTTATTGGATAGAGAGGTATAATAATATTAATATATATGTATATATATTTATTTATTTATATAAGAGTTGATATTCTGTGCATTTGAATGGATGCGTCCATCCATAAATTTTTTTTGATAATATATGTGTTTTTTAGTAAATGTATAATCTTTTTTTATTTAGTTTTTTATTAATAAAAACCTACAGAAAATTTGTAATATCCCAAATTTTTATTTATTTATATATGATATATTGTGTATATTATTTTTAAATTTCAAAATTTTAAATTAGGATATGAATGTTAATATTTATTTATTAACAGTTATTGACTCGGGAAAACCTGCCTAATCATGTATTTTCACAGATGTTATCCGTAAAATCCTTTTCAAATCTTATTCTTATCTGCACGTTCACGGAGCAGTTGCAACTCCTATAATTTCTTTAATTTCTCTCATTTCTATCACGTTACAGTTTCATTTGCAGTTCTAAGATCTCACAGTTTTACTCTTCTGGATTTTAGTTTCATATATTACAGTTTCCACTTCATATCTCACAATTCAAAGGAATCAAGTTCACATATCTTTTAATCCTTTCGTCTCCATTCTCAATTCTTTCATTTCCACACTAAATACGATAAGAATTGATTACTTTCTCTCTCGTATGGTATACAGATGGTTCTGTGAGTTAAGATTTATGTTTAACTCTTCTGGTATTCGTAAGATCTTAGGTGGGGTTTATATTATTGCCTTTAAATGTTATGTGAATTATTTGTTATCTTGCGATGTGTATGATATGAAAAGATATGAACAGAAATCTTAATCTTGTCTTGTGATACATAATAAGTGTTACAGTGGCATAAGCATGCATTGCGGGAACGACGGTCCTATATGAAGTCCTCTTCACCGTGCACAGATATTAGTTGGACAATGGCATGACAAGTTACATGTTGCATGATACAAGATACATGTTTACCAAATTCACAAGTTATACGGTGGTTGTATGATTTCAAGTGATTTACATGATATTTAACTGTGATAATGTTTTACTTCACTGAGCGGTTGTAGTGCTCACCCCTTCCATATGATTACAGGTTGAACGGAGAAACGTGATGGTGTGGTGGATCTGTTATGAAGTATTATTAATGTAGGAAAAATTAAGTATTTTAGAATGTTTAAATGTTTTACTTATGTTTTGTGTGTTCGGATGTAATGAACTTCTATAGGTATATTAATGTGTCGTACATGCGTATCATTTAGGGAAAACTTATGTATTTGAAGTATGTGTGTTTATTTTCAAACTACGATGATGATAGGATTATAAATGTTGAAATATTAGAATTTTGTAAAATTAGTTTTACGAAACTATTATTTATTGGTTTTCCGCATTTTTAAGTTTATATTTGGGAAAATAAAATTTCGGGTTGTTACAAAATTCACCAACATTAGTGTTTACATTCTGAATGTGCGTGCACTGCCGCCATTTAGACGATTCTACTTTTTTCTTGATTATAAATAAAAATGTTAAGAATTGTTCATGAAATAATTCAAACATATATATAATGATACATTTAAGTATTCCTTCCGTCCTAAATAAAGGTTTACATAATATTTTAATTATATATATATATATATATATATATATATATATATATATATATATATATATATATATATATATATATATATATATATATATATAATGATACATTTAAGTACACCCTCTTTTCCGAACAAAGTTATATGTTTGCCTTTTCATGTAGATAAAAAAAAATATATTCTCTTCGTATCGTTAATAGGTATATATCCATTTGTTTTTTCATATAGATTAAGGAGTATAATAATTTAATGTGTAATAGATTGAGAGAGATATAATATTTTAATGTGGGCAATGACTTGGGTGGAATTAGTCCATCAAATCCAAATTTTACAATCTCCTTCCTTCACCTTCAATGTGTATTTTGCCGTTTCATCTAATTTCATTTTTTTTTCTTTTTTTTGTACGGTTACTGCTGTTTGTATGTTTTATTTTTTTTGGTTTATTATTTTTTTTGTTTTATTTATTTATTTAATTTTAGGGATATAATTATAATTTTCATCCTTGTGATTTAGGGTATATTTAAATCTTAGAGTTTAGGGTTTAGAGTATAATTATAATTTTTCCTTGTGGTTTAGGGTATAATTTATCCCTAGGGTTTAGGGTTTATGATATAATTATAATTTTACTCTTGTGGTTTATGGTATAATTTATCCATAGGGTTTAGGGTTTAGGATATAATTGTAATTTTATTCTTGTGGTTTAGGGTATAATTTATCCTTAGGGTTTAGGGTATAATTGTAATTTTACCCTTATGGTTTAGGATATAATTTATTTCTAGGTTTAGGGGTATAATAGTCATTTAAGTATAATAAATTTAAAAATAAAATAAAAAACAACATTAATGAAGGAGGTTGAATTAATTAAAAAT
This sequence comes from Pogostemon cablin, assembly GCA_023678885.1. Lineage (NCBI taxonomy): Eukaryota > Viridiplantae > Streptophyta > Magnoliopsida > Lamiales > Lamiaceae > Pogostemon > Pogostemon cablin. Next base: position 5,226,214 of record CM042978.1, on the reverse strand, counting down.
GGTGGGGACCACAGGTTCCACCAATTCATTTGGTGGAACTGGTCCACCCAAGTCACACTCTTTAATATGTAATGGGTAGTTGTATTAATTAGTGTTGAGTATGGGCTCATGTGTAGTGGGTTAATTATAATAATATTATTTTGTGGGTCACATCAACACAAAAAAATGAATACTTTATATTAGAACGGTTCAAAATAGCAAAAAAATTGATACTTATCAAGGAAACGGATGAAGTATTTTAATTTGTAGTGAGCTAAGAGATACAATATTTTAATGTGTAGTGAGTAGTCATTTAGTGTTGTGCATTGGCCTCATGTAAGAAGAATAATTATTTTGTGTGAGTTCTACTTGTCAAAAAAGAAAATGAAAACTTTACCTTAAAAAAAAAATTAAAATGACAAAAATGTAAATTTATGCTCAGAGTATATCATAGATATATTTTTAATTCAAGATCTAAAAATAAATTAACTATTAATTTGGGGTCTAAATTTAATTAATTAATTAATTTGTCTATAAATTACGAACTAGAACGATATAAAACTATTATTTTAAGGCTTAAAATCATAAAGCTATTTAAAATAATTAATTTGGGGTCTCAATTTTCTTTTTCTATAAATTACGAACAAGAACGATATGAAATTATTATTTTAGGGCTTAAAATCATAAAATTATTTAAAATAATTTAATGTTGATCATATAAATTTGCCTCATATTTTATGTATTATTTGAATGATACTAAATTATTAAAAAATTCTTAAAAAGAATATTTTAAAGAGTTGATATCCGGGTACATGCATCCACATGTGTATAAATTCTTATTCATTAGTGTATACATATTTCTTAATAATTGTATAGTGTTTTCACATTCAGTTTCTTTAAAAAAAAACTAATAGAAAATTCACTAACAAAATTTATACATTTTAATTCTTTAGTGTATATATTTTTATCATAAATATATACTGTGCACCTGAGTGCACAGAATAATTTTTCCATTTTAAATAATTTTACGATTTTAGATCATTTTTATATTTTTAAAATCTTTAATTAATTAAATAAATCTTTCATATGTAAAAGTTGATATACTATACTCTCTCCGTCCCGCTCAAAGAGGGGTTTTTGTTTTTTGCACGTGAATTAAGGAGTATTATTATTATTTAATGTGTAGTTGATAGTTGTATTGTAGAAGTGTGGGTCTCATAATTTAATTGTATTAGTGGGTGTGTGTGAGTTTTATGTGTGTAAAAAAGAAAAATGAACTCTTAGTGAGACGGAGGAAGTATATAAAAGATGGGTGTATTGAGAATGATAAGATTTGTATAGGTATATATAGGAATACCTTTGTGGGGTTTTGAAAATGAAAACTTGGTTTTCAAAACCGAAACCAAATGTACCTAATCCCTTTGTACCTTTAAAAAAGATGCATTTTGTCATTTTAATTTGTCTTAATGGAATTTTTTAGTAAATGATAAAACAATTAATATATCTCAATGGAGTGACACACAACATTAATATAATTATTAATATACATTAAAATATTATTTGCCTCTTTTGATATACATATATTAATGCTCTACGTAAAAAAACAAATACACCCCTTGAAAGAGTGAGAGTATCATTTATCCCTTATGTCAACAAACCCAACATCATCCAAGCATCCGTGAGCATTAAACCGTTTTCATGCATGTACAAAATATAAGCAACTAATTGTTCAAATTGCCCAAACCATTTTCATTCATGTCCAATTCCGTCAATTAATTGCATTAGTATTGTGTTGTGAGTCTCATGAAAATATTTAAATGTTTTGTATGAATCTATTTATTATTAAGGGATCATGTAAACCTTTCGATGGGAAGAACAAAATGAAAATACGAGAATGATTTTTCTAAACCGAAACCATACGTAACTTAAATCGGGATGGAGGTAGCATCATTTAGGCAACTAATTGTTCAAATTTCCCAAACCATTTTCATTCATGTCCAATTTCGTCAACTAATTGTTCAAATTTTCACAACCTTACAAAATGGACTCTCCTTTATTCTCATATTAAACAACACGTGGATAATATACATTTATAATTTTACTTCCGTCCCCAACAAATATAGCAATAATTTCTAAATTCTATAAATACCTAACCATGCATTAGTTTTCTAAACATATATCCACAACCAAAAATGATCCTACTCATCATTCTTCTCCTAATCTTCCCAGCTTCCATTCACCTCCTCCGTCGCAAACGCCGCAAACCCGGCAACCACCCTACCGGTCGCCCGCCTCTTCCCCTCGTTGGAAACCTCCTCCAATTCGACACCACTTCCCCCCATACATACCTATGGAAGCTCTCCTTAAAGCACGGCCCTCTCATGTCCATGAAGCTCGGCTCCGTTCCGGTCCTTGTGGTCTCTTCGCCTGCTGCAGCTAAAGAGGTCATGCGTACGCAGGAGCTCGCCTTCTGCAGCCGGCCTAGGGTTGTCGGGACGTACAAGTTATCATACAACGGGTCGGACGTGGCGTTTGCTCCCTACAGCGAGACGTGGAGGGAGTTGAGGAAGATCTGTGTTCTCCATCTTCTGAGCAACAAGCAAGTGCAGTCGTTTAGGTCTGTGAGGTAGACTCTCGTGTGTTCGAGGCAATGGGAAAGCTGCGTGGCAGCGCGTTCTCAGGCGAAGCTGTGGACCTGAGCTCGATGATAGTGGCTTTGACAAGTTCTTTGATCTGTAGAGTGGCGTTTGGGAGTGAGCAAGGGGGGAGTGGGCGGTTCGACGAGCTGATGAATGAGATACTGGCAATTCAGGGAGGGTTCTTCGTGTCGGATTATTTGACTTGGTTGGGGTGGGTGGATAGGATGAGTGGGATGATTGGGAGGCTGGATAAGCTGTTTCAACAGTTGGATGACTTCTTCTCGGAGATCATTGATCAACACTTGCAAGTGAATAGTAGTAATTCCAACATTCTTGATATTTTGATCCAGTTAAAGAAGGATAAATCTGGTTCCATTCATTTGACTTGGGATCATGTCAAAGCAATGCTCATGGTAAGCTATACATACATCACTTAATATATATTCTTAAGAAGGTGGAACATTATTTATTCATACACTAAAATTATTGAAACTAAGAAAGATCTTCAGTCTGGATTCCTGTATCATTTTTGTTTATCATCTCTTATGCTACTACTTATACACTTGACATGTAAGCGAGATATCAAAATGGTATATATAGAGAATAAGAACGGAAGATTTTCTAATAAGTCATTTGCTCTATCAATTTCCATGAGCGACACGTAGAAGATATAATGATGTTGAACTCTAAAAAAAATCTAATCCTTTGGTTGGTTAAGGTCAAAGGATTAGAGTTTTTGAGATCTCTCTTACATGAAGGCAGCAGGATTCCTTACTCCATCTAGTATTCCAACGCTATAGCTGATTGACACAAGTATTTTCAAATTTTCAGAAAAGAAAAGAAGGTAATATGTCAATCATCTAATGCATTGGAACGCCCAATGAAGTAGGGTATCTCATTTGCCTAGTAGGTGGTGTACTAAAATAGCATAGAAAATCCGCACCACCATAGGATGAAAATTAATTGGGAATATTCTTTTATTTGGGACGAAGGAGTAATAAGAATATTGTTTTATTTTTCCATATAATCCTAGCCCCCCTCTCTATCTTCTAAAGAGAAATAATCCACCCCCATGTGGTTGTACAGGATGTATTCGAAGGTGGAACGGACACAGGTGCAGTAAAAATAATCTGGGCCATGACAGCCTTGATGAAAAATCCATCAACAATGAGGAAACTACAAAACGAAGTGAGATAAGTAGTTGGAGAAAGAGGCTCAGTAAATGAAGATGATCTCCCAAACCTACCCTACCTAAAGGCAGTTATCAAGGAGGTCCTAAGATTGTACCCACCAGCTCCACTCTTACTACCTAGGGAAACACTCACCACTGCCAACATCATGGGCTACACTGTCCCCCCTAAAACCCTAGTATTCATCAATGCATGGCCCATTGCAAGAGACCCCAACTACTGGCAAAACCCTAATGAGTTCAAGCCGGAGAGATTCTTCAACACCGACCTAGACATCGTAGGACAGGATTTCCAAGTGATTCCGTTTGGAGCGGGGCGGAGGGGTGTCCCGGGATATCTATGGGACTTGCGACCGTGGAACTCGCCCTCGCGAACCTCGTCTACGCCTTCGACTGGTCCTTGCCTCCCGGCACAAGTGGAAATGATCTTGATGTGGAGCTTATGCATGGGCTTACTATGCATAAGAAGAATCCACGTAGGCTTGTGTCTAAATATAGATTTTGATGAGATGATCAATTATTGTGTCCTTGCATGAGTACTAGTGTCATATGATTGAGTGATCATGAGTACATGAAGATGAATAATACTCCATTAGATTTGGATGATATATAAGTTTCGGTGAGTTTCCTACATGTATTCTATTGATTTCTAAAATGTAACAATTTCTCGTTTAGCTAGCGAGGAGTCGCCGGTGATGTTTGATGTTACATCTTCTGTTACACGCGTTAGATGAGTGACACGTATGCGGAGTGTAAAATCTCAACATTTCCCCTTAGGGTTGATTGTTAGGGTATAGATTAGTTTATCCTACGTGTCAATCATCCAACAATTTGTAACATGAGATGTAACACCAACGGTCTCGGGTATTCATTCCATTTATCCCAATAAACTTTTTACTATTTTTTAATTTGTTTTACTTATTATACTTATTACCCTTAAAAAAATAATTATAATTTCAAAACAAATAATCTCTCAATACATCATATTTTTTTAAAATTACAATATCATCTAAAACACATAATTTACTTTATTATTTATTTATTACCTAAACATAAAACTTTACGATTTGAAGTCAATATATATACAGGATAAAGAGCTTTCCAAGGCGAACCGAATATTGATTTTTAAATGTGATAATTTCGAGTATTAATTTGTTAAATTGAGAAAATTAGATAAGTACTTGACAATATATTACTTGCATGCGTGGATTTAGGTGCGTTCACCCAAATTCGATCCGATAAAAATATAATCAGTCCCACAACCAATCTGAACTTTAAAATTAGTCTAAAAAAAATTAATTTGTGTCTGTTGTGTATACCTTATACTAATTGTGGTTTTAGCATTAGTTAAGGTTGTTAAGTGTCTTAGTTGGTTTGGTAGTTCTGCATGAGTATTATATGTGGAATGTAGGTTTGGAATTGGCTAATGACAAAGGGCAGCAATTAAATGAAGCCACCTGGATGCATGGGTAGTAGGGTGGGTTCAGCTGATACTTTAGGTGGTTAAATGGATCAGTTTGGAGAAGTTATGTAATTGGATTAGTAGCTTGACACATCAGTATTCTGGTTAAAGTCGGTTTGATCAGATTGGTAACCGTTTGAAGGCTGATCACAAGCTACGAATTTGCCTACTCTGATTGGTCCAGTAACTTTGGGTAGTTATGCATCAAGTGTATTTAAGTTGTTGTTCACAACTTATTGTAAGTGTAATCACCTCCACAATCATGTAGCAATAAGATACTCTCTCCATAGTGGATGTAGGCTCGTTAGTGAGCCGAACCACTCTAAAAAACTATCGTGTTCTCGTTTCGTTTCTTCATTTATAGTTTAGGCTTCATGCTTCCAATTCTTAAGTTCATGCTTCAATTTGATACCTGCCTAATTTCACGACAATTGGCACCGTCTGTGGGAAGAAGGGCAGGCCAAAGAAGAAGGACGTGATTGAAGATCAAGATGGTGTTCCACCAAGATTGAAAGCAGGCGTATGAAAGCTTGGTGTGAAGACGAAGAAAATGAGGAGGGCAATCCAGTTTCGTTGGATCTCAGCAAGAAAGAATTGGGGATTTCTTGACAGCCTGCATCGATAGATTGGTTGATTAGCAAAGAGGTTATCGAAGAGGCAAATTCCAAGGATTCTTCTCAACGGGGATGAGATATCGTGGGAGGGGTGAAAACCCATAATGATATATCGTTGAGAATGGGTTGCTGAGGGGAAAGGGATCACAAGGATAATCGTCAAACATTTGGTGGATGGCTTCGGCGGTGATCTTAGGCGATTATGGATTGCAGATCAGACTGATTAGTGAGAGAGAGATCGAAGCGCTCTTCGGACGGCAGTTCGGAGGTGGGTTTAAGATTTCCGGTAGCGGTTCTTGGTTATGTAACTACAGTTCGTTGTGGTGGAGATCAAGAAACCGGTGGAAGAAGATTCCAAGATTGGAATTCTCGGTAAGAAGGAATTGAAAATCCGGCTATAGTGGTGTGCAAACCAGCAACCGATAAGAAACTGAGAAAATTTCCGATGGCATTCTTATCGACGTGAGTTGGTAGTCTTAGGTGAGTTGGCGCAAGGAAATGCTTCAGCAAGAAACTAGAGGAACAGAGTATTGCTCGGAATTGATGAACAGCGATCGACGGCCGGATTCCATGGCTGAAATTGAAGATAGAAGATTTCACGCAGGTTGAAAATGGGCGACTCTCTCCAGTGGTGAACGGCGTCAGCCTGGCTTGGCTAGATACAGTTCCGGCGAGGAAGGTGTAACACTGCGGCACAAGATGGCGGTTCGACGGGATCGGGTGGCGTTCAGAAATTGAACGGAGGTGGCAGCTTCTCTCCAGAAGTGTAAAGTAATGGATGATTCGGCCGGCGACGGAATTTTGGAAGAAGGATGGCAGATAGGAAATTCCAGGATTTGGACAGAGTTGAAGACTCTGTGAGTCATAATTTGCTGAAGTCATCAGCAAATAATTCTCCAATAAGGAAAAGGTCTCCCCACGATGGTGATGCTATCGGAGAGAAGAAGCAAAATTGTTCATAGGTGAAGGACAATTTTCTAAGAAGGCCAGAGTATCTGTGACAGCTATGGCAGCTTAGAATTTCTAAGTGGTAAGGTCAATTTTGATTACACTAGAAATGTGCAGGTTCAAAGAACTTGATCAGTACGATGTGGCAATAGCAAGCAAGAAACATGGAAATTTTTCATGAAAGTGCTAGCATTGTTTAAGGGATGCATCAATTGCATGGGACTCCCAGCAAGGTGGAGTCAGGACATGGCAGGTTAACCATGGAGATGAAATCAGCTTAGCAGGTTGGTATTTCATGAAGATAAGGTCAGCTCAACTAGTTTGTAAGAAAAGGATTTTTCGGTATGTGAATGGTGTTTGGGGGAAGTAGCGATATAACGGGGTAGCTAGGAGATGTGGTGACTTGGAATTGTTGGCATTTAAGAGTGACGTGGTAACAATGAGCAAGTAGGAGAAGCATCGGGTAATCCTAGTGAGTTAGAATCGACTTCAATGTAATGACACTTTCATTAGGAAAATGGTTCGAACTTGTTGTGGATTGGCGGTAAGTCAACGTTGTTACGTTGCAAGTGTTGCTCAAGGTGAAGCAATATTTAAAGGTAGCTACTCAAGGTGGAGTAGTGCAATGGAGAAAAGGGTTGCTATGATAGTATAAGGTATAAGGTGGAGAATTGTTGTGTATACCTTATACTAATTGTGGTTTTAGCATTAGTTAAGGTTGTTAAGTGTCTTAGCTTTGGTTTGGTAGTTCTGCATGAGTATTATATGTGGAATGCAGGTTTGGAATTGGCTAATGACAAAGGGCAGCAATTAAATGAAGCCACCTGAATGCATGGGTAGCAGGGTAGGTTCAGCTGATACTTTAAGTGGTTAAATGGATCAGTTTAGAGAAGTTATGTAATTGGATTAGTAGCTTGACACATCAGCATTCTGGTGGAAGTCGGTTTGATCAGATTGGTAACCGTTTGAAGGCTGATCACAAGCTACGAAATTGCCTACTCTGATTGGTCCAATAACTTTGGGTAGTTGTGCATTAAGTGTATTTAAGTTGTTGTTCACAACTTATTGTAAGTGTAATCACCTCCACAATCATGTAGCAATAAGATACTCTCTCCATAGTGGATGTAGGCTCGTTAGTGAGCCGAACCACTCTAAAAAACTCTCGTGTTCTCGTTTCGTTTCTTCATCTATAGTTTAGGCTTCATGCTTCCAATTCTTAAGTTCATGCTTTAATTTGATACCTGTCTAATTTCACGACAGTGTCAATTTAGTCTCGTATAGTATATAAATGGTGTACCCCACCATTATCTCGTATAGTATATAATTAATTGGTTAACGTTGGTCAATCTGAATCTTGAAATTCCGCTAGAAAATGTCACGAGCGCTACAGTGAATTGATACTAAGGACTTGTATTAACCAATTATATTGATTGTTGGACTAAATTGACATAAATAACTACTTTGTTACTAATTTATAAGGCCTTTTTAATCAAGGGATCAAAAACGTTTTCATTAATACTCCTTCCGTCCCATAAAAGATTGCACTCTCAATTCCGACACAAAAATTAAAAAAAGTGATAATTTTTAGGGATATAATGGTATTTTTTGTCAATAAATAAATGGTTAATTGCAAAAAAAATCTCAACCTTTACTTTTATTGCAAATAAATCACAACTATTGAAAAATTGCAAAAAAAAACTTGACCTTTAAGTTTCGTGCAAAACGTACCCAACGGGCAGGAGAGGGTTGCTTGATGTCTGACGTGTGTTGACCTTTGTCACGTCAGCTTTGAGTTTATTGCAAAAAAAAACATCAACCTTAACTTAAATTGTGATTTAATCCCAACCTTTGAAATTTTGGCAAAAAAGACCATCAAATTTTTTATTTTTTTTAATTGCACCAATCTTTTAAAAAAATTATATTTTATATTAAAATTATATTCTCAAAAATTTTTATGTAGTAATATTTAAAACTTACATTTCAATGCTTACGTTTATTTCAATTCTTACGTTTCTTTTTTACACGTTGATTAAAGAATATAGTATTTTAATGGATAGTGAGTTTAAAGATATAATATTTAATGCAAGTGGGTATTGTTTTTGTATGTGGGTCCCATGGTAATATATACTCCACCAGTCCCGTTTCAATGTTTACGTTTGCTTTTTGCATGTCGATGAAGGAGTATAATATTTTAATAGATAGGGGGTGGAAAGATATAATATTTAATGTAAAATGGGTAGATGTATTAGTGTTGGATGATATATTAATTGTGTTAGGTGGGTCCCATATTCCAAAAAGAAAACGAGAATATTGAAATGAGACGCGCAAAATAGAAACGTAAACATTGAAACGGGACGGAGGGAGTATTAATTGTTTTAGATGGACCATATGCCAAAAAGAGAAACGTAAAGATTGAAATGAGATGCCAAAAATAAAAATATGTACAGATGAAATGGGAGGATGGAGTACATGCAAATTTGATTTGCATAAATTAAAACTTAACTAATATTATTTTTTGTCTGTATAAAACTATGAGTTTATAAATTAAATCTACATAAATTATAAACTATTTTTTGTTTAAATTTTTTGTCATCTATATATATATATTTTGTCATATTAAATATAACATAAAATTACGAAAAAAATCTTAAGACATGTTAAGAATACTTTGATTTTATAAATTATAAAAATTTTATAATGCATAAAATATTTTAAAAACTAAAATAAATTTATTATTTTATTTAATAATTTTTTAGAATTTAAATTTTAAATATAAAATATAATGGGTGCAATTTAAAATAAAAAAATAAAAATCTGATGGTTTTTTTTACTAAAATCTCAAAAATTGGGATTAAATCGCAATTTAAGTATAGGTTGAGGTTTTTTTTGCAATAAACTCAAAGCTGATGTGGCAAAGGTCAACGCCACGTCAGACGTCGGGCAACCCTCTCTTGCCCGTTGAGTGCGTTTTGCACGAAATCTAAAGGTCGAGGTTTTTTTGCAATTTCTCAAAGGTTGGGATTTATTTGCAATAAAAGTAAAGGTTGGGTTTTTTTTTGCAATTAATCCATAAATAAATGATAAAATATGTTATGTAGAGTTGTTTTTTTAAAATAAAGTGTATGGAGAAGAGTGATTGTTTTTTACTTTTTATTTTTTTTGAAAATGTGCAAACTTTTGTAAAACATTTCAAAATGGAAAGAGTGTCATTTGAAATGAGACGGATGAATCAATTTTTATTTATTTATTTCTTTATTTATAGAGCTGATATTCTATTCACCTAGATGTTCACTATTTTTTCTTACAAAAGAATAATATTTCAAATGTACGGATCTATTAAGCACTACGTGTGAAAGTTAAATATTAGACACAAAAGAATAGTGTAGACAATTTACTCTCATTAAGTATAATTTGAACCACAATCAATTTTAAAAATAACATTCTTTCAAAAAATTTATTGTGGCTGACAATTTTCAAAATAGAGTATTTAAAATGACATTTTTTCCAAATTTATTTAAAGATCATCATTTATCAAAATTTCATTATGTTAGATGGTCTCGCATAAGTGTTCGCTTTAGTCTTATTGAGTCCAAACAATTTAAATCTTTTGATAAATATTTATTTAATATTAATTATTAATGAATTAAATAAAATAATTAAATGATAAATAAAATAACTATAGACTACTAAACACTCTAGAATTTAATTTTATATTTATTATGTATTTTTATTATTAGTTTTTAATATAGTTTAAATTATATATATATATATATATATATATATATATATATATATATATATATATATATATATATATATATATATATATATATATATATATATATATAGAACTACTCCTTCCTTCGGCAGGCTATAGGAAACATTTGAATTCTCCATGTGGATTAAAGGGTATAATTATTTAATGTGTAATGAGTAGATGTGTTAATTAATAATATACTGAGCCTTATATTTAATTTATATTAATGTGTATGGATCTACGAGACACTCTGAGGCAAAAAGTTTCCCTCGCCAGGAGATGGGAGAGTACAATTTTAGTGCTTTAGAATCCAAAATTCTGGTTTTGGTTGCTGAGATTATACATGGTCCTGAGAAATGAACCTTCTATGTCAATGTTCGAAATAAAAATCACGTTACGAATTAAAATAAGTATAGTAACAATTGCCCCCAATTAACATTTTGGCGAGTACTCATTAAAAAAGATAAATAAATAAATAAATAAATAAATAAATAAAAATTAAAAATTAAAATTAATAAGCACAATTTCAAACTAATAAAAATTGAAACATTTCACCATATACTACTAAAAAATTATACCCTCCTCCCACACGCGGATGCCCTATTTTACCATTTTGAACGTCTGTCTAAAAAAGTATCATTTTTCCTTTTAGACATGTTGAACCCACATATATATTTTAAACAAATGACATCTTTGCTGTCGAAAGAAGTATTAAAAATAAAATCATTTTATAGCTGCTATTACCATAACTAACGTTATGGTTAATTTTAGCAACCCCTTATCTTGAACATAATATAGTGCAAACCATAAATCAAGTCAAACCAAAGAAAAGTACAACACACTAACAGTGAACTCTCTACCATTACTCTTTACTTCCTTCATCGTTTCCAAGACGGTAGACAGGGATTTGGGATTGCCCATTCCACTCTCATGTTCCATGGGGTGGGAAGGGTGACAAGTGTCCCATTTTCACACACATTATGGGGTGGGGAGGGTTGGAATATGAGACGAGTGGGGGTGGAACAGGAAATTTGGACTGGGTAGCCAGGGCCCCAAACGGTGGAGTAAACCATTGATACAGTTCAAACCAAAGAAAATCAACGGACAGAAAATTAATGACAGAAAATTAACATTAACATTAGTCAAGTCCTGTAGAATCAAACACTGGTACAAGGAGAAGAACAATTTTACCTGTGTACATTCTCTATATTTTACACATGGAACTAAAAATCAAGTATGAAAAGATTGCAGAATTGCTTCTGATAAATTCAATGCACTGCACCACTACCAGCAGCTTTGCCTCATTACAATTCTGCTGTTTGGATTGAAAAAGGAATGTCAGATTACAAAACTAACTACTTTCTTTCACATGTTACTTTTCATTGCAGTGATACAAATGAAGATAAGTAAATTCATCCACATCCATCCCGAGGTGCATCGGATTCCCCATGGCATTACAATGTTCTCTCTTATGCCATTCATTAGACGAGTAACACATGAACAGAGCAGAAATCTATACCCTTGCCTCTAGGGTTTAGACGTTGACTTAGGGCTTAGATTTTCATCTCTCATATATATCAATTGTCGCTCATCCAACGAGTGGAATGTGAAATTCTACACCATAATGGCACGGGACATCCGTACTCATCCAGGGGTGTGGCCAACAGTCAGCCAAATGCATGGATTGAAACAATATTAGACAAAGACTTGTACATTATACAGCTATGACCATTGAATACCTAGGCAAGCTTTTCAATGAAGTTATTTGGATAATGACATTCCCTCACATTATTTGAATATCAAATTAACTTGGTAGAGGAAGGAAATATCTTAACATGCATCACTAATTACAATGCATACATTTGATATTTAATACATATTGAAAAAATTAATTATTATGAGGAAGCCCATTTGACATTTGTTTTGAAAAGGTAATAATATAAATTGGACTGAGGAAATGCTGAGAGATTAGCCTACAAATGGTATTTATTAAGGCAATCTAACTTAAGGACACGTCATTTCCTATGCTTCATACATCTGAGATTGATTTTTACTTTCTTTCTTGAAAGGACTCTGTTACCAATCAGTGAAAATAACACAAGTCAAAATACAAATAAAAAAAGAATTTGAAAAAGGCCGCCTCCAAACTCTCAACCCATGTATTTCTCTGTACCATAGCTACAAGAATGTACAAGTTCAAAAAAAAACTTTAACAGCAATAAAGCATCCATACCAAAACAAATAGATTACCTTCATTGCATAGCTGTTCGAATCGAGAAATAAGGTGTTTCCCGTACGTATATTTCTTTAAGGCGGGGAGATGATTTCTTATTAGGCCTAGCAGCACCTCCCGCTGATCACTGTTACATTTCTGTAGAATCTTCTGGATGACATAATTTGCATATTGGTCTTTCATCATTATCTAGAGTACATACAGGAAGAAGAAATGTTATAAAAATTATAGTGGCAACTACATTGTATCTTGAGAATAGCATCATACCGGATACATACACTTGGTATTGGAGAAATTGCTTAGATTGCTAAAATTTTTAAAATAGCAAAGCAAATAATGAAAAAGAGCAGCACTCTTGACATGTATCATATACCAAATAGTTCTTCCAGAGGAATAATAATTGTTGACACGATTTGAAAATTGGACTAAATTGATGTGATATCGAAAGGTGTGAGACTAAATTGATTTTTTTTTAAACTTTTGTGGGACCATTTCCAGTTACCGAAGACTTTTTTTTTTTAATTTTAAACTCCTGAATTATATATGACAGTGTGTGCCCTATAACAGAAATTCTGTTGAACAAATAGCAGCAACAACACAGTATTGACAAGACACGGCTCATAAAACAAATCGAGAATGGATGACATGATAAAGCATTAATATTCAACTTCTTTCAGAATTAAGTCTATTTTCATCTTTACATACAAATAAAAGTTAATGGACAGTTTAAATAAAAAAATGCCACCTTCAATAGACACCATAAATTGATAAGATACTTCATTAACGAGAAGCTTGAGGCATCTTCTGCATTCGTTTCAACATTACAAGACAACATACACCTTTATGCAAATACTTCCAAATATAACTTTAATCCCTAATGGCTAATGAGCAAGTTGGAATTGATAGACATCTCCGATCAGGGAGTAAGTTGAGGAGTGTTAGTATTGTTTGCATATTTCAGATGACGAAAGTCTTATATGTTAGTTACTTAAGGTTAAACTTCTATCTTGATTTGCCGTACATCAGCTAGACAATATTTATTTTTCTAAAGGACAATAGTTATCCAATATATATGAGCGTGCGTGTGCATGACGTTGAACAGAAGATGCATATAATTACTGTACTTTTTATTAAGAAAGTTATCACTTTTCTTTAAAAATGTTGTCACTTTTTTATTTTGACTATAAATTGTTCATGAAATAGTTCACCATATCATTATCACTTTTCATCAATTGAGTATCACTTTTTATCAAAATGTTATCACTTCTTATCCGTCTCACGGAAACCATTCCGTGAGACGGTCTCACCCAAGTCTTTGCCTAATATCAAAGATTGGAAATTTACAATACATTGTTATAAAAACAAGAAATGGGGAAAACAGCATGAAGCTTTAGACAATTTAAAAGAAAATCAAGTCATTTTAAGGGATTCCCTAGTTATTTCAAATTTAGAAATATGCATGATATCAACAGATAATTGGGTTTCAGATAGACGTACCAATAAATTATCGTTTTTATCACCATGACATATAATCTCCTTAACCAGTATGTCTATCGAAGCAGAATCACCACACTCCAGACATTTCTCAATCACATTTGATGCAAACTTGTGTTGACTGAGTTGCACTACAGATCCAGATAATTTTTTAATGATTGCACTCCTTTCCTGAGTATTCCCCCTCTCTAAAACATGCTGTAAAATTAAAATCAGGATTGGCATAGTTACATTCAGTTCTATTATTCCCTGTATTGTTGCATAGTTTAATTCAGTTCTTATATTAGAAAATAAGATATCAATAACAAATAATATACTGAAAAATAGAGGTAAGAGAGAAAGATAATATTGAAGCATGGGAGCAAATTAAGAGAAATAATAACAATAAAAACTTGGGGGGAATTACCTGTGAGACGTAGTTTCCATACTGGTCCTGAGCAAGAAAGCAAACCGAATCCAAAAGCTCATCAACTATAAACTGTGTCTGTACATCATTTTTACAATGTTCCAGGACTCTCTTCAAGGCAACATCCCCCCAATCAAGAAAAGGAATCATTTCAAGTTTCAATAATAGAATACAAGAATCTGATATGCATATGCAAAGAGAAATTAAGATCCATGCTCCTCCTCCTAAAAGAGATCTAACGTACCTGTATAACACGACAACCATAAGGGTGCTTTGAAAGTGTTGCAACTTGACCACGAAACGAAGATATTATAAAATCAATTTTATCTATAGGAATACTCTCTATGCATTTTTGTATAACATGATTTCCATTTTGATCACGAACACATCTCATTACATGCCCGTCCAGGTCCTTGACAAGCCTTGCCTTTTGTTCCAAATCAATAACTTCAATAGCCTAGAGAAGAAAGGTCAACAAACATATCAGATTCCCAAATGTCAGAAAGAAAGAAACGCAAGGGAGATATGTACAACTTTAAAAAAAAAAAAAAAAAAAAAAGGAGAGACAGAAAGAAAATCCACTTATAGGAGCAAAAATGTCATGGCCTGAGCCTTGAGACTTAGTATGGGCCATAAGAAGACTGGGATAAGGAGATGGTTACAATACATGGTTCGTATCTTTAATTTTCTAAGATGTAAGGGAATTAGACAATGTGGTCATCCTACAAAACAAATAGCTTCAATCCATACCACTTTGAAGATGCAGGATGGGGATTCAGTCGAAAGAACTATGGTTATTAGAGCTGCCCGCCTGCCCCCAAGGCATGAGGCTTTAAGCCACATGGGGCTTAGGAATTTGTGAAAATTAATGGTGTGGAGGCTCAGTGCGATGCGCGCAATCATATTGTTTCTATCTCCTTGAAAGACTAAGAAGAATGTGTAATTCATGGTTGATTGGTACAATGGATGGAGAAAATGAGTTCATCATGATTTGACTTGGTATAGTTGGTAAGGTTCTAGGATTCTAAGAGCCCACAAATCATACTAGGGGAAGGAATAAAAAACCATAATTTACTCTATTGAAGGAGGCTCATGATGAGAATGAGCAATAAAAAAATAGTGCCTACAATTTTTAATGATCATTTTGCATTATAGAACTTTGTGCCATTAAGTGCTACAAAAATTCAATCTTTATTCTTTAATGTGTAGTGTTTTCCTTTAGTTTTTTGTTATTTTCTTGCACTAGAGTGTAGAGAATAATGAACAAGCAATAAAAAAGCACATGAGAATTCTTTACCCAGTTCATCATGAGAAAGACCAGGTCTGGGGGCAATGCCAAGCCAATGTTTTTCCTTTTTCACTATGAACTTTACATACAGTCTCAATGGGAAGAACTGCTATTTATAATAGTGAAACTAGCCTTAATCACAATGAGCTTAGGATTGATATTGGCCGCAACACCATATGGAGCCTTAGTTAGATCACTGAAAGGGACCTGAATCTACGGTACATCCGGGCTCCACGCTCCAACATAGGGTGCTAGATGCAACCTTGCACCTATTCCACCTCTTGCCTCAAACAGTTGTGGAAAGAAAAGGCCTTTCCACCCACGTCTGTTTCTTTCAATTGACTCTGGGCAGCTTACTTAACTCTAGGTCAACCTCGTCTATTATTTAATACTATTAAGCAAATCACTAGCTAACTTTGCCAACAGAAGCTTCTTTCCCTAGCTCTTGTTTACCCGTAGTTTTAATCATATGGATAACATCAATGATTCTATAATGTGATTCACATCAAAAAAGCTTCTTTTTATTTTCCTAAGTTTTGTTTATGCAAAGGATAAAGGGCTCAAATTTGTTAGAAATTATCTAAACCTTTAAATTCAGTCTCATAATTATAGTACCAGTCAATAAAAAGGATTCTCATGTACCTTATGCCTAAGGCGCCACACCACTTCCAAGCAACATTATACCGTCCAAAGTTGAAAGATTAAGATACTTAACCTCTATCCTTCCCTTACATCCTGATGCCAAGCATGTACTCCCTCCATCCTGCTTGAGTTTTCAGATTTATTATTCAACTTTGTTTTAGAGAGATCACTTTATTAACTTACTTTATTGACTTTGTGGGGGTGATGTAGTGTTTTTGAGTAATAAATGAAGTATAAAATAATTAATGTGTTAGGTGAGGATGATATTTTTATGAATAAAGTGTATTGAAAGGTTATTTCTGTTGATTGATTTTACTATTTTTGGGATACGAAAACCGTTATAAGACAAACAAATGAGAAAATGTGAAAATTGTAATGGCATGGAAGTAGTAACATATATATAACTTAATACAAAACCAGCGCATCTACTGGCGAGAGGCAGGGGATGCCCCAAAGGTGCACATCTCACTGGGCTTCCTGTGCATTTTTGCCTGAGCAGTACCTCCTTAACACTAGTGTTTCCCAACTCCAAAATCACATCTTTTAAGTTTGTTTAACATTGATTAGTTTTAATTATACTCGAGTAATCTTTTTCAAATAATAATCATGCTAGTAAGTAAAACACTGTTGCATTATAAAACTAAAACAATATATTAAATAAAATATTATCAGATTATGACAAACATATTTTTAGATTTTTTTTAATTAATTAGTGCCTTGTGTCCAATGGACACGAGCCAGGGAGATCTTGGGCATAGTTGTTAAAAGCGAGAGGCGCACCGAGGCGCACGGACCCCTAAGTGCGCCTGAGGCGCAAGGCGCGCTTGAGGCGCGCGCCTGAGCAACATTCTGCCCAAAACTCAATTTATAATATATATACACAAATATATCCTGCTTACAATTTTGCCCAAAACATTTTGCACTCCTTTGCATTCCGATACCCCCCAGCAAGGTGTTGTTTTGCTCGGTGCACTCCTTTAAAAATACTTGAGCAAAAGTTGCATTGCGTATCATTCTTATTATTATTCACTACTTCACAGTACTTCCACGCCGGGTCTTTTGATAAATTAATTGTTGATCCACTACCACTTTCATCCATCTTTAATTGTTATTACTTATTTGTTACCTATATAATGGAGTAGAGTAGTATAAATTATCAAATAGATTTAAAAAAAAAAACAATCTGAAAATAACTGAAAAAGGAAAAAAAACAGTAAATTAAATTTTATTGGTGAAAAAAGAAGAAAAAAAAGTAAGTTAGTCAAAAAGTCAAAACATAACAGAAAAAAAAAAGAAGTAAACTAATTTAGAAAAAAATAACATAAAGAAAAAAGAAAAAAATCATTAAAAAAAAATAACTACTCAAATAATATATAAGTATAGGTGTTTATAGGTGATAATAAGTTAATAACTATAAGAAAACAACATATATATTTCATATACAATGATATAATTCTTAAAAAAACAGAAAAAATAAGAAAAAAAAAAAAAAAACGTAATAGGCAGCAGCTGGGCAGCGGCGGATGGTGTGGACCGTGTGGTGGAGTTGAAGGCAAGGCAGCCCACCTCTTTTGTTTTAAAAAACAACTTCTAAAAACCCTAACCCTAATTCTCAATTTATATATAAAAGTGGGCTGCCCTTTTACTTATAAAAATGTGTAGCAACTTAACAAATAAGTAACAACTTCAAAAAAAAAAAAAAAAAAAAAAAAAACAGAAAAAAAGTAGAATGTTGCAGAGGCGCGCGCCTAATAACTCCGGATTAGGCGCGCGCCTACGACACAAACGCCTTGGACTGCAAAAAATCGGACAATCTAGGCGCAAGGCCGTGAGCCTGAGCGCTTGAGCGCCTTAGCGCGCCTTTCACAACTATGATCTTGGGTTCTCAGAACACCTCATACATCTAACAATTATGAGCATTAGAGCATGAGAAGAAATTAGTAAGTTGTTTTAACACAAGAAAGTGAGAAAAAAAATCTTAAGGATGTAAGATCTTGATCTGGGTCCACTTTCTACAATCTTCATATTTGGAGGAAGAATATCCAACATGAAATAAATGTCATCATCTATTAGAATCCATCTAGGAATCGAGGCAATAGAAGGTGATCAAATTCAAAGTATAATAAGTTCACAGTTACTGCTCAAGAAAGAAAGTGAAGGATCATTTAGGCAAACCGGTTCTTGATTCCCTCTCATATGTTTAAAGTGCCCTCTATCAAAATTTGAAGGTACAAGTTAAAAATATAGCAGAGCACAGCTTAGGATGTGGATTATGGGGAAAAAAAAAGGATGGGAATGAAAAGAAAGACGCGCCATACCTGTAAGTAAAACTGCTTTGAGAAAGCAACAAACATTATAATACGAACATAGAAGCTTTAGATAAACAATTGAAACACTCAATGCAAATAAATAATATATTGAGGAAGTCATTAGGAAGTACATTTACCTTCTGAATTACACGGCACCCATACATCTGCAAACTTAATGGCAAAATATGGCCTTCCAGTTTATTAGCAAGGTCCTTTCTTTGATCTGGGCTTCCGTACTCAAAAAGCTTTACCAAATTCACGAAAAAAATGCAAACATGTGAACAATGGTGGATGTAAAAGAAAGAAATAGCTAAAAGATTGGATTTTCGGGAGTAACCTTCTGAATAACATAGTTACCAAAAACATCATTCATTAGTTTGAAAGCATTTGAAATTACTTCCCCAAAAACAGAAGCCTTCTCTTCCACACTACAAGTTTCTAACTTCTGCTGAATGAATCTACTACCGTGTTGGTCCGAGCTGGAAAAGAAATAATAAAATAACCATTATTATTATGTGTAAGAAACAAGGTCAAAGAAAGGAAAGATAAGGGTAGCTAGAACTTGCCTGAATTCACAAATATGTCCTGCTATGTCAGACAGCTCAAATCTTTGACCTTTATCTGATTTTAATTCTTCAAGAAAAGAACATGGATTTGCATCACTCCAGCTCTGACTTTGAACAGCATAAGATTTGATGGGGTTACCACTAGAGTTAAAGTGAGAGCGACTCTTGTTATATCTCCCTCCTGGAGAATTTGACCCTCCAACATGTTTTGCTGTAGGATATTGCTCAAAGGGACTAAAATTTGTAGGCCTTCCAAATGAATAGTGACTTGACATATTACCTCTTTGGCTATTAAACTTACTGTAGCTTGGACGAGCTGAATGCTGAGATTTATTGCCATAAGATAAGCCATCTTGATATGTCTCTTTTTTTAAGCCATGGGAATCCTCTTGGTTCAAAACAGCACCAGCTCCTGGTGCTTGATGACCAAAATTACTGTATGCCCCACCATACATATCTTGTACAGGTAGATGGAGCGCATGTTCTCCAAATTGACTATATGATTTAAAATTTTGCATATCATATGCCTGTGGGTTTCCTCCATTTGGAACTGCAGAATTTAAAAAGGAAGCACCACCAAATGACAAAGGAACAACACCTTGATAGGGAAATCCATGAAGATATGAAGGGTAAACAGCAGAGTTGAAAGGGTAAACACCCATGCCGTATTGTGGACTGAAAAATCCTGGTAGCTGAAGATTAGGATAAAATGGCGATGGTGGTGTCATAAAACCAGGGGCAGTGGCAAGGAGTGGAGGTGTGAATCCAGATGACTGGAGAATTGGTTGAACCTCAGCTATTGAATCACTTGTAGAGCCACGATCAAATTGGTTCACACTACCATATGAATTGTTTATACCTGGATAAATCAGTAATGAATATCCCTGGGGTAGAGAAGGATTGCTCTCTTGTGGACCTATTTGCTGTTTGTTGTTTTGGGGGATGAGTTGATCTTGCTTATGAAGTTTGTAAAAGTCTGAATTAGAGCAAGTAGTTACACTGAAATTCTTTACAGCCTCAATATGGGCCCCGGTAGTTGAGATCATATCCTGCTCCTCAACATTTGTAGTTGTAGATGCAACATCAAGTGGAGAGGCTTGCCTCATATCATCCAAGTCAGGATCATATGTACAAGAAGTTGATGTGCTATTAGAGAGAGTACTCAGAAGGGGCAACTCAGTATCAGAAACCAGTGTTTCTTCCCCAGATTTATAGCTCGAGTGACACTCATCATACGTAGATGATGCGACAGGTGGGGAATTTTCCTGAAAAATATAGTTACAGTTTATAACAGCATGTAAATAATGCACATGACACAAAGTCATATGAAACACATCACACAGAGAAATTATATAAATAAACTTATATGCTCGAAAAGGAAAACCCAATATTAGCTAGGCTATGTTTTCTAATATACTCCTGGAAAATTTTCCATTTTAAACAAAGAGGGAGAATATGGAGATATTTTAGCATCCTACCACAGTAGAAATGTCCACAAAGGAAATTATCAAAAGTCAAAAGACTCAAAACCATGAATACTACACTCATGTCAAAACATCATTCTCTCCTTTAGGGAAATGATACATACCTGTGATGAGTCTACTGAACCACTACAGCAACCCAGCACAGTAGCTTTTTCGATAGATAAACATGAACTCTGTTCAGATGATCCATCGTCCTCAGACTCTTCCTCACGAATAGGAAGAATACTCCCTGGCAATTTCACAGGGCCATCCACACATTTAGCATGAGACATCATTTTCCCATCAACATCTGTACTGCAGCTCGGAGAAAATGAATGTCTCCCCCTTGACTTGATAGGATCAGCAAAACGTTGGTCCAAAATCTCATCATAATCATGGAGAGAAGACGAGGATGGATCAGTATGGCATACCAACCTATGTTCAAGCGGTGATTTCTGACTGGAAAAGATATTTTCAATTGCTTTTTTAGAACCTTCCATGCTTGGGGGTGCACTCTCACATCTGCTTGGTCTCAACCCCTTTTCAAGGCTTTGAAATCTCTCATCATTGATCAACAAAGCAAGATCTTTGATGGTGATCTTGGAAGATGATGAGCCAAATCTGGTAGACTGATTGAGTGTCGGCCATTTTTCAGTTCCCTCCAATAGCCTAACGGGGCTTTCAGTTGCCATTTAACTTCTCAATTTTACACAGAAGAGGAATAAAAGTATCCTGAGAGACATGAGAAATCAGATAATAGCCCATGATTTATAGTATAAGTAAAGAAATTTTTGGTCAGAATAGAAAAGAGAGAAGATATTCAAGAATGAAATATGATCTCAAAGATGCAAAGAACAATATGAAAATAGAATAGAAAAGCATGCTTAGATAGCATCTACATTCCGAACAAGAATGTGCACCATACTGTTGACATTGAATATCATTAATTAACATTTAAAAAAATTATTCTCAGTCAAGTACTTTCCAGTTAAGTGATTTCTTAAATAGCTACAGAAACAGATTTTGAATGTACGTGATTCAAAATTCACAAATTGTTAGGTCCGATTTCTTAGTCTTGAAGTGTGATGTTGTGAGCAACCAACAAAATATGGATAGATTATTGATATTATGAAATTCACTCAACCTATTACCAAATGCATAATATGCTCCAAAACGTTTCAATCTTTCAGCATAAACTGCCGAAACCAACTTGCTCACGATTAACAAAAACTTGCATGAAATCGATTCACAATACAGTTCCGTGAGACAAATATCAAATATCCTATACATGGGATCACTTTTCCTTTTAAGAGTATAAAATAGAGCATTACTAAACCTTTAAAATCATGTCACTTCTCATCTCGTGAAATTCATTCTGTAAAATAGTCTCGCACAAGACTTGTATACACAAGAAGCAGTAAAATCCATACAACTAAACAAAATCAGTGAAAACAATGCAATTAACAGAGATAAACCAGTAAAACCACATAAGCAAGCAAAATTCAACCATCGAATAGAACTGGCAAACAAGAACAATCACAACAAAACTTCCGGTAAACAAAAAAAAAACCCTTTGCGTTTACAATCAATAAAAATAAAACAAAATTCTCTAAAAGAATCCAAATAAATTAAATATAATCTTACTCTGAAAAGCTCAGCTTCAGTTAAAAAATCTTCGATTCTGTTTCATATGCAGAGACAGAATCAAAAGATGAAAAGGGGTCACATGGATGTTGGCGAATGGCTGAAAGTGGGGTTTCTCAACAAGTCAAGGGAGGGGGAATAAAGACAGGTTAGGGGATTTTTGCTGAAGCGAGAGACAGGGAGTTGTATTACTATTACAATTCACAAGCGCTTATTGTCTGTGATCATTTACATAGTAACAGTAGTGTACCATAAAAGTTGTTTCGACGTTGACCGTTGCAGCCATGAATGGGCACTATATTCACATCAAGAACCCTGTAGTTTAGCTCAATATGTTTAATGAGTCGAATCGCTCGAAACTAACGTATAGTATACTTTTTAAGCTTGTACTAAGTATTTTTTTATCGATCAAATGAATTAATTAATTAATGAAATAAATATCAGTGATTCTTTACGCCCTGTTTGGTTGGAGGGTGGCGTAGTTCTATTTAACTCACCTAATAGGTTGTTTGGTTGCAAAAGTTTGGACTATGCTTTACCTTTGAGCCCGGTAGTTAAATCCTTCAGCCCGGTGGATTAAAACCCAACTCCTTGGTGGGTTTAATTAAACTGGGATGCGAAGATGTAATATTAATTATTTGGGGACAATTTTACCTTTCTTAAATATACGTAAAATAAGCCTAATTTTACAAATCTTTCATTCTCTCCCCCCAAATCACGATGGTTGTTTGCTTCTCATTGAAATTCGATTACTCTCTCCACCACAGAACCTCCGCAACCGCCATCTCCTCCGGATTCCGTCTTACTCAGCAACTCCGATCGATAATACTTCGACGATTTCATTCCTCATCTCGAAGCCGAAGAAGAGCTGGAGCAAGCGCAGATCTACTTCGTTCTACCGATCTCCAAGCTTCAAACCGCCTCGCCGGCGTCGACATGGCGGCACTAGCTGTCAAGGCAAGTGTCGCACTCGAAGCCATCACTCGCTGGATCAAAAAAGCTCGGGTATCGCCGGTTATGACAGCGACGGAGGATCCTCGATCCTGTCTCCGATCTCCGATTCTCGACGGACTACAATCACTCTATTCACCTTAAGAATGCGAGAAGGGTATCAAGAAATTCAGAATTAGGAGTTTCGAGATCGATTTCAGTGAGGAAGCTGTAGAGATCTCTTTGCGAAAAACGAAATTAGCCTTGCGTTCGTTCAGATTAATGCTATCCACAATTAATGAAGGATCAGTTGGTTGATTCTTTTGATTAATGATGATTATTGCCGTGAATGTTGGTTGATTCTTTTGATTAATGATGATTATTGCAGTGACTGTAGATTGATTAGGGATTAATTAGTCTGATAAATAGGGGGCGGCTATTTGCACTACAACATACTAAATGTACCCCAAAAAAATATTAAATTAAAATATCTTAATCATGATTACATAATACCCTTATAACTAAACATACCCTAAATTCTATAAACTCAAGGATAATGCTGCTGCAGCTGTCGCCGCCGGTGAAGCCCGACACTGATGGTAAAGATTCAAAACCAAAAACAAAAAAACTTCTTTAGCCTTTACCTAATCATTATTCATGGCTACACACCCTTGGACATAAAAAAATTGATCTGACGTGTCTCGAGGCTTTCAACATAATCAATGATAGAATGAATGGGCATTTTAAACCTACTAATTTCACCTGATTTTTATTTTCGTGAATAGCAATAATATTTTATATGGGAATTTGAACTTTATTCTTCTTTTTTTTTTCTTGAACAACAATTTTTTTATTCCCACTGTCAATGTATCCTACACAGCAATCATGTATTAGAAGAGATGAAGAATATCTCTATATATATTCCATAAATATTTGTTGAAATAATTTTCTTTTTATCAGTTTGATCTTGATTAATTCATGGTCGGATACGTCGATACTTGGATGGAATGATCTCATCTTCCTCCCTTCTTCTGTGGATGAGACAAAATGAACTTAGAAATAAGAAAGTAATAGTGAACTATTAGATTTGATAATTAAAAGGGCATAACTGTCATAATGGGTTACATATATTAGAAATCTTATATTTTATAAATTTTTCATTGGGGCCTATTTAGTATATAGGGTATGTTTAGCAAATACGGGGTGTAAATAGTTGTCCCCTAATAAATATTCTTAGAATTAGAGATAACATAAAAAAAAAATTTAAGGACAACAATGTAAATTTACATTTTTATCATCTCCTTCATTAATAAAAAAATATGATAACAATCATAATATTAGCTAACCTAAGTTATATAATAATACCTATTTATTCATTAATTCATATATGTGGTTAGTGAACCAAACACCCCTTTACGCTTCATTTGGTTGGCCATAATAATGGCTAATGAGATAATTAATACCCCCTACTGGCGTTTGGTAGCAAATACACATTCTTTTGGTGGCCCGCTACTAATGAGTCAGCCCGGTAATTCCACTGTAGCTCTTCACATAATTAATCTGGCAGCGGTCGCAGTATTAATATTACACTTTCCACAGTGACTCCATATAAAGAACACAAATTACTTGTTTGTCCTTGATTCTCAGAGCGAATTCATCAGTTTCTGTTTTGAGGTCTTTTCTTCTGTCTCTCCTTGCTGCCTCTTCTTCGATTTCTCTACCAGATTTCCAATTCAGATATAAGAAAAAAAATTTCTATTTTTGTCTTTTCATTTTCCCTGCAATCCAAATAAAAGGGCTTCCTTTTTGTTGGGATAAGCATATCTCCATTCATTCCTAAGGAACAAATAAAGAAGAACATAAAAAGCACAACATAAGAATTTACGTGGAAAACTCCAAAATCGGAGAAAAATCACAGACCGAGAAAATACCACTATGTGAAAAATTTTTACAATCACACAGAATTTCTATCTCCCGACTCCAATCCCTACACTCTTACAAATCTTTGACTAATTCACACCTCTCACCCCATTCTCACAACCGAGAATCCAAGAAAGGAATTTAAGAAGAATCAAACACAAAGATTAAAGTGTATTTGATTGGTGTACTTAACATCAAAACTATGGACCTCCTTAAATAGTATAAGAAATCCTCCCCCTTTTGATCTTCCATCCGATATGGGACAGAAACCCCTTCTTTTTATTTTGACAAAACCAACAATCTCCACCTTGTCAAAATAAAAGAAGACTCATTGTCTTTACCAACAATCATTCTCAACCCCGAGAATCCCTTAGTTACAACCATTCTAAGAATCATTGTCTTCATCGATAATCCATTCTCAACCCCGAGAATCCTACTCCATCATATGAGTAGACCACTTAGAATCAACCATTCTAAAAATTTCCTATGGCACATATCGAAAACACCTGCTGATATTTATAGTGCTACTCCAGCTCTTGGCTCCCCCAGAAGTCCATCAGCCATCGATATACATCCACCACACACCCTACATCACCTGCCAAGTCAATGTCTGTGTGCAAACTTGTGGACCAGCTAATATTATTACATCATTTTCCATGACAACCAAACATGTCATAAGAATCCCCAATAATATTAACTCAACATTCGGAACTGTTGCCGCATCAGCTCCTCCTTGACCAGCAATGTCACCATTGCTCTACCGTAAGCAATTACTGTGCCATTACTCCACCATGAGCAACCACCGCACCATTGCTACACCTTGTATAGAAACCATCTGTATCGACATGACATCGCTGTCTTTTACCATCGAGCTACACCAGGTTTGATCGAACCCTTTTCCTATTGAAAGTGTCGTCAGTTAAGCCGATTCTAACTCTTCAGAATTCACAATATTTTCCACTTGTCGATTGAATCCACGTTATTCTTTACTAATCTAGCGCCACCCAATACCAAGTCACCTATCGCCATCATCCCCGTTTAATCGCCGCTTCCCCATGCCACCATTCATTATCGGAAAATCCATTCCTTTCAAACCTCCTTGAGCTGATATCCATGAAAAAACCCATGTCGTTGTTAAGCCAACTCCACCACCAAGAGTTTCAGCAATTCACATTACTGCAGGTCCAAGAACTCCGCTAAAAACTGCTGTCCCGCAAATCCTACCCCTTGCCACACCACTGTCGCCACAGTCGGGCGCATTTCACAGCAAGAAAGGAGATGTCACCGTATCCAGCTGATCTTCTGACCCCCCTTGTGCCACTAGTTTTTCCCACTTCTTTCATGCCACCCTTAGCCTAATGAATAACCATCTTCCTCTGATAAAGTCTTTTCTGATGTGGAAGGTCAGACAGTACTGCAACCACAGAGCATACTAAGAATTTTATAAACGCCCGAATTAGGCTCTAATTTCACTTGTTGGGTTTATCCGCCAAGGGAGCTTGGCCCACTCAATCCATTAGCATGATATTGTCCGCTTTGGGCCGCCCACTGGCCCACACGGTTTTACCACTCTGGGTATCACACCCTAAAGGCCTCATGCTAGGGAAAGTCCATCCCTCATTTATAAACCCTCTGTCTTCACTCATTTATGAATTCACGCTATTCTTTACCGATCTAGCGCCACCCGATATCAAGCCACCACATCGCCATCATCCCCGTTTAATTGCCGCTTCCCCACGCCACCATTCATTATCAAAAAACTCGTTCCTTTCAAACCTCTTTGAGCCGACATCCATGAAAAAACCCATGCCGCTGTTAAGCCAACTCCACCACCAGGAGTCCCAGCAATTCACATTGCTGCAGGTCCAAGAACTCCGCCAAAAACCGTTGTCCCTCAAATCCTACCCTTTGCCACGCCACTGTCGCCACTGTCTGGCGCATTTCGCCGCAAGAAAGGAGATGCCACCGCATCCGGCTAATCTTCTGACCCCCTTGTGCCACTAGTTTTTCCCACTTCTTTCATGCCACCCTTAGCCTAATGAATGACCCTCTTCCTCTCTTAAAATCTTTTCTGATGTGGAAGGTGATCGTAGTCATTTTCACCTAGATTTTAGTGTTTTTATTTGTGGATTTTTGGATGTTTTTATCCGTATTTGTATGATTTTGGTGGAATTATTATAATTTTGTGAAATGTGATATGAATTGATAGAAGTGTGTAAATGAGCTTAAATATGTGTAAAGTAGGTCAAGAAATGGATAAAAACGGAGTTGGGAGCTGGAACGAAGAGGCTGGACAGGACTCGACCACACTCGAGTCGAGCTCTAAAGCTCAAGTCGAGCTGTGTGGTCAAGCACGGGTCGTGTGTTGCACACAGGCCTATAATCGAGGCCATGCGCGGGCATCAGAATGAGCTACACGGCCATGAGCGAGGCCGTGCACGAACACGGGTCGAGCTCCGTCAACACACAGTAGCACGCCAAAAAATATGCAGGAACTCGAGTCGAGTTCTGTAGCTCGAGTCGAGTCGTGTGTGAATTCAGTGATAAGTCAGAAAATTCCAGAAGCTTCTAGAAGATTCCTAAGAGGTTTAAATACCCAATTGATGTGAGAATACAGAGGGAAATCAGATTCATAGCAGTTACACATACTAAACACCATATTTCCTCACACACAATATCCATACTCCATCTTTATCCATTAGATCCATTCAATTTCCATTTTGATCTCCACATTCAATCCATAAATCCATCACTCCATCCATCCATCCACCATTTGAGAAGAGGAAAACTTCAAGGATTGAAGGAGTTAGCATATTGAAGAGAATGAAGGTTTCTCCATGAAAGGGAAGACAATCTACTTTTCATTTGTTGATTTTCTTTTTATTTTGGCTCAAATAGAGCAAAACTTGATTTGTAATGATATAATCACAATGTGTAGTGGCTAGTCCTATAGTAGGGCTAATCATATAATTGGTTGAGATGAATGTTAGATATGTAGGATTTGAGATGTTGAATTGAGTTAATTTTGGACTTTCTTTTATGATTAATGATTCATGTTTCATTTCAATATTTGTGTGGTTAAATTCTCTTTTCATTGTATTAGGATGGTCATTCCAATAGTATGATGAATGGTTTAATTGAATCATATATTAAGATGTGCATGCATGTTAGTGTGAGGGGAGGTAAGTCACATGACCCTTCTTGTGCTTAGAACACTCATAGAGGGACACTTAAGAAATTGAGTAAAAAGAACCAACTTATGATCATAGTACCTTATGGGAATTGAGAGTAAGACAATCTTAGGAGATTTAAACTAGTTAAAGGGTCGAGAACCTAATCACCTTGGTCATAGGGGTTAGGGGTAAAAATGTGATTCTTTTAGTCCATAATTAATGAAGTTCAATATCAAGAGTTAAGCATATCTAGCTAGATTCATAACCATGAGTATGATTAGTCTTGCTCTCTTCTTAAGTGAATTCTACCTCCATTCCATTTATCATTTGTGAGTTGATTAAATCATTTACTTTGTTAGTTCAAGTTCTTAGTTAATTGGTTAGAATAATTAGTAGCTTAAACAATCAAACACTCAATCTATCATCCTTACAATGCATAAATCAAACGAAAATCTGGATATAAGCCTAAGTTTATTTTCCCTTGGGACGACATTATTATAAATTTTGTACTTGGTCACGCGTTTACTCGATGATAGAGTCTCTTACTCTTGCACATTTTTACTAGAAATGCGACTAAGAACATGGCGCCGTTGCTGGGGAAATATTAAACTTTTGGTTGTAACGAGTTTGAAGTTGATTAGTTTTGATAAGGATATTTCTTTTATTTGTTTACTTGTTTACTTGTATTGGTTACTTTGAGAACTAATTTGAAAATTCTTGTAGGTACATGCAAACGTGTTCAAGGTCTTAATCTATTGAACAATTGAACTTGGAATTGGAAGCTACCTTAAGAAGACAAAGACGAGGAGTGTTAGAGCCTACGGAGGAAAGTATGGAAGAAGTAAGGGATAATGCAAACATGGTTGATGAAGAAGGCAATATGAGGAATTTTCATGGAGTTGATAATGCTAGAGGGGGTTATAATAATCCGAAATTTATGCCACAAGTGTATGCTCAACAAATGCACTTGCAAAACCAATAAATGTAAGCTATTATTCAAAACTTGATGGCACAACAAGAAGCAAGGAATAATCCTCTGGTGGTGCAAAACCAACCCCGTGGAAATGGACATAATGGAGGAGGAATGAACATTCGAGATCATTTCCAACCTCAGTTTGGGAATTATGCGATGGGGCCGCCATTAAATATTAATAATTTTGAGATCAAGACGGGATTGATCAACATGGTGCAAGCAAATCAATTTGGTGGTGGTGCTATGGAGGATCCGAATGCTCACTTAACCCAATTTACGGAGTTAGCCAACACGATAAAGACAAATGTGGTGAGTGAAGATGTTGTTAAAATGAAGCTTTTCTCGTTTTCATTACGAGATAGAGCTAAGGCTTGGTATCATACTCTATCACTGGGTTCTTATACCACATGGAGAGAATTGGCACAAAGATTTTTGAGCAATTATTTTTCCCCTTCAAAGATGTTGTATCTCAAAGAGCAAATCTTTCAATTCAACAATTGCCACTTGAGACATTTAGTGAAGCATGAGACCGATTCAAAGAGATGCTAAGGAAGTGTCCACAACACGGATTCCCCGAAGAGCAACAAATAGGATTTTTCTATGCTGGTTTACATGGAAGTGAGAGGATGCTCATTGATGCTTCGGCGGGAAGTTCGATTTTGGGGCAAACTCCGGAGAGAGCAATTGCCATATGTGAGGAAGTAGCTTTGACACGGGTCAATGGCCCATGGATCGTGCAGCGGGAATGTATGATAGGTAGAAAATTGCTAAGATGGAAGAAGTGTGCTTGCAACAAGTGAAAAAGGTGGAAATGTCTAAGGAAGATATGACCGACAAGGCGATCACGGAGATATTAAAGAGGATGAATGCTAACATGCAAGTGTCTCCAAATTCGACACCTATGATGAATCAACAAGTGCTTGCAAGTCCTCAACAAGGTATGTTATTGTCTTTGATGAATCAACAAGTGTTTCCTAATCCTCAACAAGGCATGACGATACCTAATATGGGTCAATCTTCTCAAAGTTGTCAAATGTTAACATCCATGCCTCAACAAGGTATGCCATCTAATTTTGGAATTCAAGATACATGGTGTCCACCGGAGATGACACTTAGGAAGTTGTCTTCATGCAAGGAAGGAACTTCCAAGGAAATTATGGTGGTAACTTTAGAAGTCATGGAGGTGGATATCCACAAAGGCAAGGAGGATGGGGGCAAGGTAACTTTCAAGAAAATTTTAACCAACCTCAGGTATGAGAATTTGTCATATGGGAATCAAGGGAATGCACTTACTCTTCCACCGGGCATCAATCCGGGGGAGAAAGCTCCAAATGGTGAAGAAAAGCCTACAATGGAGGATCAAATAACCAAGATGTTTGATTTCATGAAGCAAGAGAAAGAAGTGAATGAAAAAGGTTTGACTATATAAAGCAAAGAGAAGAGTTGAATGATAATAGATTCAAAGCCTTGGATTATGTTGAATTTGTAATGATATATAGTGGCTAGTCCTCATGTGAGGCTAGCAATATGATTGGTTAAGTATTATGTAGATTTTGCACACCACATGTTTGATGAAATGATTGTTATGAATATTTTATATCATAAATGCTTATTCTCATTTTATGTATGATTTGTGTGATTAAATTTTCTATTCATAGTGTTAGGATGATCATTCCAATATTATGCTTAGTGGTTTAATTGAATCATTGATTGCATGAGATGACTTAGTTAGTATGAGGAAAGGTAAGTCATACCCTTCAAGTGCTTAGAAGCTCATGATAGAACATTAGTGATGAACTAGTGAGGGGAACCAAACTTATGATCATAGTACCTTCATGGAAATTGAGAGTAAGAACAATCCTAGGAGATTTAAACTTGTAAAAGAGTTGAGAACCTAATCACCTTGGCCATAGGGGTTAGGGGTACAAACATGATTGTCCTTAATATCATAATAAGAAAACCATCAATGCATGTGTGTGTGTGAGTCTATATATACCTTACCATGAATGTTGCTTGCCTTACATACTTCTTAGATTGTTCACCTTCACCCATCATTCATCACATTTGTACATGTTCTATCTTGTACACTTGCTCTAAATCAATTTAACCATAATTGAAACTAAGTTCAGAAGGTCAGACTGTACTGCAACCACAGAGCATACTAAGAACTTTATAAGCGCCCGAACCGGGCTCTGATACCACTTGTTGGGTTATCCACCCAGGGAGCTGGGCTAACTCAATCCATTAGCATGATATTGTCCGCTTTGGGCCGCCCACTGGCCCACATGGTTTTACCACTCTGGTATCACACCCAAAAGGTCTCATGCTAGGGAGAGTTCATCCCTCATTTATAAACCATCTGTCTTCCCACCGATGTGGGACTTTGGTTGACACCCAACTAACATTTCCCCCTCAAACAAAGTCCCGCAGCTAGACCATCCAATTTGAGGTCCTAACATCCCACCAACCCCGGGCTGGGCCGATTAAGTCTGGGGTCTGACTCTGATACCACTTGTTGGGATAAGCATATCTTCATTCTTTCCTAAGGGACAAATAAAGAAGAACATAAAAAGCACAATACAAGAATTTACGTGGAAAACTCCAAAACAGGAGAAAAACCACGGACCGAGAAATTACCACTATGTGAAAAATTTTACAATCACACACAAAATTTCTCTCTCTCGACCTCAATCCCTACACTCTTACAAATCTTTGACTAATTCACACATTTCTCCCCATTCTCACAACTGAGAATCCAAGAAAGGAATTTAAGGAGAATCAAACACAAAAATTAAAGTGTACTTGATTGGTGTACTTAACATCAAAAGTAGGGATCTCCTTAAATAACATAAGAAATCCTCCCCCTTTTGATCTTCCATTCGATGTGGGACAAAAACCCCTTCTTTTTATTTTGACAAAACCAACACTTTTGCCCTACGTTTGGATTTAAACGTAGCAACAAATTAAGCTCGGGAAGAGGCGACGCATGTAGAATCGATATTACTGAAATTAAAACAGGATTAGGAGAACCCAACTGGATATCCATCTTTCTACCTAAGGTATCGCATTTCTTTTGCATATTCCTTCTGATTCTCTCCCTCTTCTTTTTTCTTTTGTTTTTCTTTTAATAAACAATGGCTCTGCCCAAATCCTTGGTGTGAATTATACTATATTTGACAATAAAAAAAATGAGTGAGGCTCTTGTGCCCACGGGACAAACCGTGCGCTTTTGCAATTTTCTTGCCCTTTGCAATTTAAACCTCCTACCAATACATAGGTTTAAATAAACTATCTTCACGTGAGGACACGGCCGTGTGTCCCAGGGGCGCAGGAGCTTTTGCCTAAAAAAATTAGATTTTTCAGATTCTTCTCTCTGTGCCAATTGAATGACTTATTCGACGTTTTCTAATCCCAAATAACTTAATTCTTTTATATAATTTTTTCTAATTATTTTACTTTGTTATTAGATATCTCAGTTCCGGGGACATTATGAGTGAAATTATTTGTTCTATATTGATCATGATTTGGAAAGCATTATTAGATGGTTACTACATTTGATTGCATTTGAGAAGTGATGTTTTAGGGGAAAAATTTGTATATATCGACTCAAGTATTGATGGGTCTAGTTCATATAGGGACGTGTAAGTTATGTTAGATTTGGAGAAAAGAAAGACGGGTGAATTCAAGTTTCAGTTTTGTGAGAGTGCACTTTGTTGCATGAGTGGGTCTAGTTCTATTTATAATAGGCATTGAATTTAATCCGTAATCTTTTTCTGATAGTTTTGTTCTCTTTAGCCGTCGCTTTGGAGTTAGCTATATCATAAAGCATATTGGTGATGTAGAACTTTCGAAGATGTACTCATTTGTATCCTTGGATCGAGAGAGCTAAAATCGAGCAAGATACTACGATGCTTATGCCTTCATGGTTCAAAGGAGATGACATGACATATGAGGTTGCAAATGCCTTTTATTGATAGGTAATGAACATGATACATTTTAGGTAAATATGTTTTCCTTTCAAATTTTAATTAAATTGAAGTTTTCGTTGTGAGCTTTGTGCTGTAAGTTTTTATTGTGGTGTGAAAAGGTTTGTTTGAAGATATTGTATTGCTAGCCAAACAAATTGTTGAAGTTGATATAAAATAGTTCGTTGGCATGATTTTGCAGCATCTTTTGTTGGCCTATTTGAAGCTATGTTGTTGTTATACTTAGATTTGATACTTACCTATTGCAATTTAGCATCTATGCTCATTTTTTGCTCTAGTAATTGGTAATTACCATAGATTCTACTTTGGCATTGTTTGTGAATATGACTTCTAAAGTTATGAATTGTCTTTTCAAATCTGTAAGGTTGTATGGTGAATGATTAGTATGATATAGAGAGCAAATTGTTCTTTGTAACTACCAAAATACCATGTATTTTATTCAAGATATGACATTAATTTATTGTTTATTGACTATCAACTTGGTTGCAAGGTTTAGATTTAACCCAACGTATCCAAACCTAGTTTATAAGGTCAACAACTATTAACAATTCTCGGCAATTTCAATCCAAAGTGGGATGAGCCATGTAGGAAGTGTATGATCCACACTCTATCATCGGTATGAGGGCATTTATTGTTTCATTTGCGAAAGAGTATTGAATGGAACTGCATTCGCTGAAGAAGAAAAAAGGTAGAGAAATGTAAGAGTCACTTATTGCTTCCATGGTGTTTCACTATTTCATGTAAGTTGTAACTCCTCCTTGAGTTATGGTTACTATCATTGGTCTTGTACTAGTTAGGCATCTCCTAAGTTCTGCACTTGAATTCTATCTCCAATGAATTTCTGCCTATTTTAAGTGATAGCTTGTTTGAATACAGATATATTTCTTGCTACAAATTAGTACTGAGATTTTTGGAATTATTGGATTTTAATTTCTTATAAGATATAAATGGTGTATAGTAAACAGTGAAAATAGAATTGAAGTGGCTTTTAGATTTTATTTTATTTTACTTAAAAATTGTATTTACTGTACACAACTCCTTATGAATTTGATTGATTTTTTTTTAAAAAAATAAATAACTTGTTTATATTTACCTGTAAATAATTTTTTTTTTTTTTAAATAAAATAGAAGTTGAATACAGACTTTAGGATTAAGGAATCGGGTAGACTTTAGGATTAACCATTCCGAGCGAGAAGCGGTGAGGCAAATATACAACCATATTTGGAGCAAAGGTAGAGGAGCAGCAGGGATTGGTAGCAACAGGATAGAAAGTTTTTCAGAGGGATTGAGGAAGGAGGATGTAAAACATTTTTGTTTAGAAATTTTCCAACCAGCAGCAATGAAAAGGAACTGTGGAAAAGGTTTGGTGAAGTTGGAAAGATAGTGGATCTCTTTATTCCCAGGAAATTGGATAAGCAAGGGAAGCCTTTTGGTTTTGTCAGATTTAAAAATGGAGGAAGGCGAAACGAAATCAGATTATTTGATGAGATTAAACAAAATTTGGTTAGGATCCTACAAACTCCGAGTGTTTTTTACCCCAGGTTGGAGAGAAAGGCGGCAAAAAGGAAAGACACTGAAATTCTAAACAATATATCATTCCAAACTTGGGCAGTATATCTGAGGGGGGGAGCTTCAAAGATGCAGAATAACGGAAAAGCTTTAGTCCAAGAAAGTACTTGAAGAGAAAAACATCAAAATTACTTACACACCAACAGTAGA
Organism: Pogostemon cablin; assembly: GCA_023678885.1. Lineage (NCBI taxonomy): Eukaryota > Viridiplantae > Streptophyta > Magnoliopsida > Lamiales > Lamiaceae > Pogostemon > Pogostemon cablin. The sequence goes on along the minus strand of CM042978.1, from coordinate 5,190,880 downwards.
GGAATATAGTTGGCTAGAAGGCAGCTTGGTCGAAAACTCAAAGATGAATTTTTGTGGGAAGACAAAGAAGATGAAATTTGAGGGGAGATGGAAAATATTGCGAAGATCAGATTCCTAGGGAGTAATATCATATTAGTACAGTACATGGGGTTACAAGAGGATTTCAACAAGAATTTAGAAGATTGGAAAAACTTTTGGCTACGACCTTGGAGAAGAGAGGAGTACGGACATTGTGGCATGGTGTCCCAATGTGACGTTTGGGGGCAGAGATTCTTTAAAGCGATGTGCCATAGCGTGGGATCGCTGATTGAGATCGACGAAAGAACAAGAAACAGAGAAAGAGAAAGAATGGATGTGAATCCCCATTTTAAAGGAAATCAACATAAGGCTGGATGTTTCGATAGATGGAATGACCTTTCCCATCAAAATTATGGAAGAACACCCGTGGAATATCCCAGTTTTACAATCATTCTCCTTCGAGTCGGAAGCGGAAACTCAGGAATCGGATGAATTTCCGACGATGGACGACGTTTACAGGGCCTCTGACAAGGATCGAAAAAGTAACTGCGGCGGTGCCAAATTCAAAAGAGGAGTTGAGACACCGAGCACGAAATACGAGGAGGTAATTATGAAGATATTCAGTCTGGGGAAGAAGAAAGGATGCGTGCACGCGAAACAAAATCTGATGAGCAACAACAGATCTCAACTCCAAAGGATGGAAGAAGCAAGGTTTTATCGACGCAGAAATTGAAGAAATTGGGAATGCAAGAGAGGGAAGAAAAAAGAAATTAAGCAAAAAACTTCTAAAGAAGATCGAAAAGAGGAATTTGAGAGAATTTATAAAAGACTTGCAGACCCAGAGAAGGCGGATACAGTTAAAGATTTTACAAGTTTTCGAAAGAGCATATCTGAGAAAGAGTAAAGATGAATTGATTAGAGAAAAAGCTTAATTTATTTGGGAAATTGGAAAACAAATGGGTATGACTGCTGATGGAGGAGAAGAATTGGTCTTAGAAAATATCAAGAACATCATACAAGAGAAAGAGAAACAGGGGTCAAAGGGACATGAGACTTGGGGCAACATTAAGGAATCTTGATGATTATTCTCAGTTATAATGTTAGAGGTCTTGGAGCGAAATCAAAACGAGATGAGATTCGGGAATTAATATGGAAAAGGAAAGTTGATGTATGTTTTTTACAGGAGTCCAAGCTTACAAAATTCGAAGATGAGATGGGAAAAGAGTTATGGGGTAATAATAGAGGATCATGGGCAGTAAAAAATGCTGACGGAAGGTCTGGGGGGATCATCACATTATGGAATCAAGATAGGTTACTGGGACATGGCGGGTGCAGTGATAGTGAATGGCATATGGAAGGATAATCAATCATATGTGTGCTTGATTAACATCTATGCATCTTGTAACTCTAGTGAGAAAAGAGAGCTATGGGACAGACTTTCATTAGTAATCCAACAAGTGCAAATCACCAATATATGTGTTGCTGGTGATTTTAACTCCATTCGAAAGCCGAGAGAGAGGGTTGGTCCATCTACAGATTGGTGCAAAAAAGACAGTGAGAACACAAATTTGATTGATCTACCGAGGCATGGCAGAGGCTTTACTTACTACAGATCAGATGGTACTTGCAAAAGCAGAATCAACAGAATGCTAGTGAATTCAGAATGGTTGAGAACCTGGCCAAATTCTTATATGGTGGGCCTGAATAGAGTGTCTTCAGATCATTGCCCATTAATCACGGAACATAAGACCGTGGATTGGGGTCCGGTCCCATTTAAAAGTTATAACAGTTGTAATAGTCATCTTAACCTCAGAGCTTTTATAGCTGAAAAATGGTTAAGTTACACAGTGGCAGGTTGGAGAGAATTTTGCATTAAAGAGAAGATTAAAAGATTGAAGAAGGACCTGGAAATATGGAGCAAAGAAGTTTTTGGAAATCTTGATACGAGGATTGAAGAAAGAAAAAAAGAGATTCTGAAAATTGATTTGTTTGATGAAGTGTTTGGTCTTGAAGAGGAAGAAATAATTAAGAGGAATAAGGAGAGAGCGATGCTGATATGTGATATAAACACCCGGAATAGAAACATCAAGCAGAAAATGAAGGAGAAATGGCTTAAGGGCAGAGATATAAATTCAGCAATATTCCATCGATACATAAATGGTAGAAGAAGAAAAAACGAGATAGTGGGCATTATGAAGGATGGGAGATGGACCCAAGAGGTCTCAGAAGTAAAACAGAGGATCCACGATAATTTCAACAGGCATTTTGAGTCAAGGCAAGCAGTTTGTATTCGAGTGGGTCACGAATTCTTCTCAAATCATATCACTGAAGAAGATAATGATGCTCTTATGACACCCTTCAAAGAGTCCGAAATATGGGAGGCTATATGTACATTCAGTTATGAAAAAAGTCCTGGACCTGATGGTCTCAATATCTGTATCTTTAAAGAGTGTTGGGGCACCTTTAGGGACGACATCACACAATTTTTTGAGGAGTTCCATGCTAATGGAAAACTGGCTAGAGGGTTAAACAACAGCTTCATAACCTTGATTCCAAAGTCAGAGGAGATAGAAGAAGTAAGTGATTTCAGACCAATTTCACTAATTAATGCTCCCTACAAGATATTAGTGAAAGTTCTGGCTCTGAGGCTCAGTGCGACACTTGAAGGGGTAATTGGAGAGCAACAGTCAGCGTTTCTAAAAGGAAGGTTGATCTTTGATAGCATAAGTGCACTCGTCGAAGTGATTGATGAAGTCAGAAGCAAGAAAATTGAAACAATGATATTCAAACTAGATTTTGAGAAAGCTTATGATTCTATTGAATGGAAAGCCTTGGTGAACATAATGGTAGCACTCAAGTTTCATAGTAAATGGATCAACTAGATTCTAGAATGTGTTTCCTCGGCAAGGACATCAGTATTGGTGAATGGAAGCCCGACACAGGAGTTTCAGATGAGGAGGGGATTAAGACAGGGCAACCCATTATCGCCCTTCTTATTCATAATTATGGCTGAATGCATTAGCTCCATCATGAGAAAATGAGCAGAATTAGGACTATTTTATCCAATACCGATCGGAAAGAACAAGATAAAAGTCAGCCACCTCCAGTATGCAGATGACACCGTGTTCATTGGTAAGGCGAGTCTAAAAAATGCACTATTTATCTGAAGAGCCTTGATACTACTCCAGCTTCTAACAGGTTTGAAGATTAATCTGAAAAAAAGTAGTTTAATTGGATTGAATGTGGAAGATGGACGAATATGCAATATGGCATAACTGATTGGGTGTGGAGTTGGGACACTGCCATTCAAATACTTGGGGGTTGACATTGGTAGAACATACAATAGGAGAACACATTGGGATGCAGCAGTTGGCAAGATAAGAAACAGAGTGAGGAAGTGGACAGGGTTGAAGATCTCGGGTGCTGGAAGACTCACCCTTCTAAATTCAGTTCTAACTTCACTAACAATATACCTGATGTCAATCTACCATGCTTCAAATATTGTGTTGAGATATATTGAATGTATTCAAAGAAAATTCTTTTTGGGGGGATGTGAGAACAACAAGAAACTTTCGTGGGTCAGCTGGAAAACAATCACTTCACCGAAAAATCTTGGGGGTTGGGGGTTCGTGAACTTGATAGTTTCAATATATCTCTTCTTGGGAAATGGGCATGGAGGGGATTAGTAGAGAATAACAGACTTTGGGTAAAGATAGTGGAGAGCAGGAGAGGGGCAAAAATACTTGATCTAGTGGGGTTGGGGGTGCAGTTCATATATCGTTCGAGTAGTGGGTGGTGGGAGAATATTATTAAGTCTCTTAGGGATTCTTATGGGGAGTGGTTTAAAGAGAATATAGGGAGAAGAGTGGGGGATGGTATAGAGATCAACTTCTGGGAGGAAGATTGGATGGGGGAAAGGGAGCCTTAAAACAAAATATCCTAGGCTATTTCAAATTTCTTTGAACAAAAAAGCAAAGGTTTGTGAGATGGGATCTTGGTCAGGGGAGTCATGGTCTTGGGGATGGGAGTGTAGAAGGTTACTTAGGAGTTTTGAAATTGATAAACTCAACTCTTTATTATCTTATCTTAACAGGTACAAATTATCCAAAAATGTTAGAGACACATGAAGATAAAAATTGAACAATAAAGGCAACTATAGTGTGAGAAAAGTCTATGATATACTGCGGAGCAGCGGAGCAGAAAATCTCAAATGGAGACTGAGGATCAGAGCATCTATAGAAGGATTTGGGAAAGTCCGACTATTCCAAAAGTAAAACTCATGGTGTGGAAAGTAATAAGAGGCAAACTTGCTACCACGGTAAACCTGAAGCGTAGGAATTGTCTACCAGAAAACACCGGAGACACTTGCCCATTATGCAAGAGCAACGAGGAAACTGTTGATCAACTACTCTTCAACTATAGCTCCAGCTCAAAAATATGGGGTGAATGTCTCAAGTGACTAGGGGTAAGCTCTCCTATGCATACATCAGCAAAAGTTAACTTCTATCTATTTAGTGGTCTGTTTAGAACGTATATTGGTAGGTCTGTTGCATTGATGGCTTAGATGTGTGATCTGGTTGATTTGGAAAGGTAGAAACGAAGTGGTTTTTCAAAATAAGAAATTAGATGAGTCAAAATTATTTGGTGAAATGAAGAGTAAGGTGTGAAGTTGGTTGAGGAGAAAGAAGTGTACTGCTTCAATTAATTTGAGATATACAACTTGGTGGAAAGGTTGTCAGGAAGGAAAAAGCTTTGAGGATATATTGATGGCACGAAAATAAAATGGATGTGGTGCGGAGCTCACAAATGGGTGGTGTTTTTTATTCATTCTTGCACAGGAGTGTGAGTTATGATTCTATATAGATTAGGCTTTGTATTGTTATTGCTTAAGATGGTCTTATTATTATTGTAGCCACACAATTCATTGTTTGGGGTATTTCTTAATACCCCATGTGAAGTTTTATTTAATAATATTTTTTGCTGTTCAAAAAAAAAAAAAGTTGAATACAGACATAAGAAAATTATTTATATATATTTTTTAAAAAAAGCAAAACAATTAAGTTGATAAATAATAAAAAATATATATATAAATTTATTATTTAATGTATAAAGGATATATAAGTAATTTTACTATTTAAATAATAACTTATAGTTCTTACCAAACATACTAAATTTATTAATATTAAGGTTCTTATATGCTACCAAACAAGATCATCAATCCATATTACTAAATTATCTCCATACAAATAATACTTATGTAATATATACCCATTTATCTCATTTTTACTACCAAACGAGCGGTTATTGTATAGACAAGTATGCATATTTGTTGTTAAGATATTTTTCTAATTAATCATACTATAACATTTTAAAAATATACTTTAATTCATTATTCATCTTACTTTTAAAAAACACTTTTTTAATACAAATTAACATACTTCAGCAAATATATACTTTAACAATGTGTCGCCTCATCTCACAAAATTACTGTCTTACAAGAGATTTTGTCTATTATACATGTGACCTACCTTATATACGGAGTACTTTATTTATCAATTTCAATAACTTTATTTACTTTTTTATATTTTATTTTATTCATAATACTATTTTGGAAAGAAGGAATAATACTCTTTAATCAACGTGCATAAAGCAAAAACTACCCTTTAGGTGGGACGCAGAGAATATTTATAAAAAAAGAAAAAGAAAAAGAAAACTTCACTAAAATTAAAAGAAAAAAAAAAGAGATTTTATTAAAATTTAAATATATAAAGTAGTGAGAAATTAAATGTATAATCAGATTTTTCGTACATATTATATATTATATATGAGAGACGGGTTTTTCGTGAGACGGGTTGGCCCATTATTAAAGTATGCTTATTATATAACTAACTAAAGTATGTTTATTTGTAGTTAAAGTATGTCAATAATGAATCATATTACAATATTCTAAAATTATACTCCCTCCGTCCTGTTTCAATGTTTACGTTTCTATTTTGCGCGTCTCATTTCAATGTTTACGTTTTCCTTTTTAAGAATATGGGACCCACCTAAAATAATTAATATATCATCCAACACTGATACACCTACCCACTTCACATTAAATATTATATTTTTCACCCACTATCTATTAAAATATAATACTTTTTAATCAACGTGCAAAAAGTAAACGTAAACATTGAAACGAGACGGAGGGAGTACTTTAATTCATCATTCATCATACTTTACAGACACATACTTTAATAACCATTAAACATATTTTATCTATATAATAAATATACTTTAACACGTCTCACAAACGGTCTCACATAAATAGCGTCTCACAAGAAAATTTGTCATTATATATATGTGTGTAAAATTTTGGATATTAAAAACTTGTGAAATACTTTAATTTATTTATAAATTTTGAAACTCTATTCTTACGTTAATACATATAATCTTAAGTATATTATAGCAGAAACTTTTCTTGCTGACGTATTGTCTCCAGAACGCTCTTGTGATAGTGTAATTTTTTCAATTTTTTGAACTTTTTAATATTTTTTAATATTTTCATTATTTACTTTTAATTAACTTCCTTATTTAATATTTTTTTTAAATAATATGTTTCTTATTTTTAATAATGATTAAATTTTTAATATTTTATTTATTTATTTAGGTATCATTAATTAATTACTAAATCTTGTAATGTAATAAATTAATTAATATCAAATTAAATCATATATATATATATATATATATATATATATAAAGGAAAAAAAGAATATTCCATATAATATTCTCTCTCAACTCACCTATAAATAAGATCTACTCATTCTAAATACACACTCGATTATTCAAGAGGAATATAAACTTTTTTTCAAGCGCTGCAGCTTGCCTGTGAACATTTGGAGGATTTATCTGTTTTCGTTTTCGCCGGTTTTGGAGGATATACCAATTTTAGCAAATTTTACATTTTAGAAGATTTTATAGTTTGGAATCAGATTTTCCCGTACTCAGTTAAGGAAGAAGACAATCCATGAAACCATTTCATCTCGCATCGCAAACTACTTTCGTCGTATTGAACATTTGGAGGATCGCAAATTTTGCATTTCAGAAGATTTTATAGTTTTTCCAAATTTGAATAATTTGAGGATATTCCAGTTTTAAGATGGGTCATATTTGTTGTTACGGTGCGTAGTGGACAATTTTGGGTCATATCTGTTATGCTATTTATTGTGGGAAGAACGAAAATAAAAAATAAGACACTTTTTGTGGGATGGGGGAGTATTATTTTTCATTTGTTCCATCAATCTATTTTTTTTGTCTCACAAGTTGTTTATAAAATAGAATTAATAAAAATTATTAACACCTTTTGATTATATTACAAATTATTTATAAAATAGTTCGATTTGAAAGATAACTTCTCATCAATTACGTATTACTAGTTTTTATTAAAGATATTCATTAATTAAAATTTTATGCCTTAACACATATACTCCCTTTATATATATATATAGTTAAAATACATGCACACATTCTATTTTTGTCCGTCCCTAAATAATTTGTACACTAAAAAAATAGAAACAATATAAAATATTAACACCCTTATAATACTACTATATTATTATTAAAAAATCACATTCGTTTTACACAAAATTTAATCAAAGTCAACTATTTTATACATAAAAAAACTTCTATTGTTTCTACATTATTATACAAAAAGTCATTTTTATTAAACTTCATGCTACCAAATAAGTGCATATATTTTGGGAAGTAAGGATTAATTTATTTAAATAAAAATATATACTCCCTCAGTCCCATCATATTGGTTACATATTTCTTTTTTGAGCGTTTCATCCTAATGATTACATTTCCCTTTTTAGCATATGGAATTCACACAAATTAATTATTTCTCTCTCTATGGGCTCACACATCACACTAATACACCTACACACTTTAGATTAAAATATTACTTCTCTCACCTCAATACACAATAAAATACTATATTTATTAATCCACGTGCAAAAAGCAAACGTAACTATAAGGACGGGACAGAGGGAATATATCATATTTTAATTAAATTATTTCGATTATTACAATGAAATTTTCATTATTAAGTGACATTTGTTTTGGATTTTGTGGGTTTTGAAAATCAATTGAATAATAAAAGTATATGTTTGTTTTAAATTTTTAATAAGATATATTTTAACTTTATGCAAAATCAATATATAAAATATACAATTTATGTAAGAAAATAAGTGAGAGATAAAAATAAAAAGAACACTATCTCAGTCCCATAACTATATACATACGTTTTGTTTTATTTTTTTTAATAGGTTAAGGAGTATAATTTAATGTGTAGTGAGTTAATATTTTGATGTGTAATAAATAGTTGTATTAGTATATTGTGTGTAGCTCCATATAAATATATTAATTATTTTGTGTGAGTCTAATCTACCAAAAAAAGGAATGCATACTTTATTTTGGGACGGATGAAATATTATCAAAATGGTTGTTTTAAATGCACATCATAGTTTATTAAATACACACCCTTTTATTATTTAATTAAAAATATATTTTTAAAAAGTCTAAAATACCCTTGTTTTATTAAATTATCTTTAAATATACATTTAAGATTAAATTATACACTGAAACAGAGACTCTCATCCAACTCTAAAATCTTAAACACTAGGAAGCATAAACAAACCATTCAATTTACTTTTAGATTTTTAGATTTTTCAAAATTGATTTTTAGATTTTTCATTAACAATCCTGCTCACCTCCCCAACAATTGCATTGCAGGGCATTTATCGACAATGTTGTCGTTCACTGAAATAAAGAAAATCAATATAATAATTAAGACAAAAGCTCCTGCGCCACCAAGGACACGGAGAGATAGTCTGTGTCCCCATGTAAACACAAGCCTCCCCTTCTATATTCTATTTAAACCTATATACTGCTACATATTTAAATTGCAAAAGGGCACAAAAATTGCAAAGGTGCACAGAATGTGCTCCGTGCACCCGAATACATGGGAACCTCACTCAATAATTAATAGAATAGTACTCAAATTTTAATCTGCTATTATAGAGATGGAATCTCTCTGTGTTCTTCGGCTAATAAAAGCAGCTTTCAACTTGTTTGAAAATTAAAATATTCCCAATTTCTCCCGCATTGCTCATATCAAAATACTTATTTCTTTTAATTTTTCTCAAATTAAGCTTTTGCATCTCTCTATATCATGATTCAACAACTTCCTTTCCCTTCATCGTCATCAAAGACTTCTTCGATTACTTTTCCTTCAAACCTGAAAAGTGGATGAGAGGAATTTTATTTTAAGAAGAGTGAATTAGGGTTCGCATAGGTGTGTATACCTTAATTTTAAAAATAATAGTAGTTTTAAAATTTTAGAGGTGTGTATACAATTAAATTAAAAAAATTAAAAGGGTAAAGTTGGATTTCTAGGAGGTGTGTATACAATAAAATTAAGATTTAAAAAATTAAATGAGAATGTATATTCAATAGGGGTGTGTATTCAAAATGAGAATATATATATATATATATATATATATATATATATATATATATATATATATATATATATATATATATATATATATATATATATATATATATATATATATATATATTTGAGTGATTTTAAAAATGAGTGATTTTAAAATTAAGGGTAAGTAATTAGGAGGTACACAACATATTAAAGTATTGTTACTACATTAGTGTGCATTGTTAAGACAGAAAAAAATTAGCGATTTAATATTTATACTAATGTACATTAGTGTGTATTTTGAAAGAGAAATAAAAAATACACACGAATGCACTTGAGAGAAAAATAGAAAATACGCAATTAAATTCAATAATTAAATTACGGTGCATTTTTTAGAGGGAAACAGAAAATAAGTGATTAAATTGAAGAACTCTATGAAATGTACATTAATATATGCATTCGAAAATACGCTGCATTATTGAGAGAGAAATAGAAAATACGCGATTAAACGTGGAATCCAATTTCATGTGCATTCAATTGAGGGGAAAAAGTTCCAAATTCTAATTAATCAACGGAAACATCGACTCACGGGCGGGCAACCCACATAAATGTTAGATGCATAAATTAAAAACAGAAGAGAAGAATTTTACCTATGGCGGAGGAAAAAAATAGTAATTTACGATTGATGAACACGCACCAGCGGAGTGATAGATTTAAACCAATTTCGCATGGAGAGAAATTAGGGTGTGTAACAAAGATAACCTTGATTGGGAATCTGAATTTTTGTGTTAGTATCCGACAATTTAATTTTTGTGTAGTTGTTTGACAATTTGATGTGACGAACATTGCCATAAGTACAACTCGCATTTACGATTAAAAGGCTACAGTAGTGGTGGAGTATGTTTAGAAATGTATTTAAGGGGTGAGGTATATTTAGTAATGTATTCAGGAATATATATATTTTTACAAGGGTATTTAAATCATGCGAATAAAAATATTTAAATTTAAATTCCTTTTGGGATATGTCTAGTAATTTTGGGGGTGCGAGCCGCCCCCCTTAAGAAAGGGCTGTTATAGTTATCGTTAAATTTCTGGTTAAATCACTCACTCATTGTTTTTATCTGATTTAGTATACATTAGTTTTTTTTTTATCGAACAAAGTTAGTTGTTAGTATAGTTAGTAGTTAGTTTAATGAAACCATTGTTAAATGCAAATATTGAATATTAATCGTTGTAAATAAGGGTAATGCTGGAAAAATAAAATAGTATTATGTATTTATTAGTAATTATATTGGATCAATGAAATTTATCAGTAATTAAGCTATACGTACGCGTATCTATCAAACAGTAATAATTCCTAAAATTTATGTATGGATTTTGAAAATCAAAACATAATTTTTTAAATTGAACTAAAAAAATTAAAAAGAGAATAAGAAACATCACTTAGATGTTATTTTCGCTGCCTCAAAATTATGTGTTTAATTTGGGGAATGTTATATAGAGATGTATTTTGATTTTCATGATTTTTTTGTCATTTCCGTGCATCATTTTTTGTACTATACATTAAGTGATTGATACGTAAGAGGGGAAAATAAATTCAACCATAAGTTTATGGTTTAAGGTATAATTTCTCTCTCTCTTATGTATCGTTAGTGTGACATAAGAGATGATATACTAAATCAGTGGTGGCCTTGATGAGGGGCGAGAAGGGCGACCGCCCTGGGCCCCAAAAATATAGGACCCAAAAAAAAAAAATATATATATATATATATATATATATATATATATATATATAATACTTGATAAAATTATATTTTAATAAAATACATATTTTATTTTAGATCATTAGAGTTTTCATAAAATTTGTCCCGTCAATTTATTGGACTTGAAAAAGAGCCCTATATTTAGATATTAAAAAACATGAACCTAATTGTGAGAAAGGAAAAAAGAAAAGATCATAACATTATCACAAAGAAGATCATTAGATAAATTTTTTCAAAGAATATGGAAGATTCGAAAGATATATCGCTTTAGCAAATAAAGGATATAATAATTAGAACATCTTAGTGAGAGACTTAACATGCACAAAAATACTATGGAACATATCACTAATATGAATAATTTGATTGATTTACAAATTAGATTAAAAGAACCATAAATAAAGATTTACAAGAGCAAATTTCCAAAGAAAAATTACATTGGAGACAATTCCTTTTGATAATAATTGCTATAATAAAATGTCTTGCTAGAAATAAATTTTTGTCTTTTTAGGGAAGAAAAGAAAGTGTTAATGAGAAAAATAATGAAAACTTTTTAGTTAATAAATAAATATATAGAAAGCAACGATTGCCTATTATTTTTTGTTCGCCCGGGGTTTCGAAAATGTCAGGACCGGCACTTTACCAAATGTTCTGTTTCACTATACAAATAGAATAGTTAACGAATCACGAATATTTTGTCGGTATAAATATTAATAATACAATCGCATAGCATAATTCAATTTGAACTTTCTATTTCACATATTTAATAATATAAAAAAATTATACTCCAAAAATGGACATCTATATATCTATACTAATATAAAAGCAAAATGATTTGCTTCAATTTTGACCAATTTTGACCAAAATTTTCCTTTTTTTGAATTTCAATTTTTAATCTTAGCCATTAATTTTTTTGAAGATCTATCTCATCCATTCATTTATTTGGTCACTCTTTCAATATTTTACTAAAAAAAAATTCGGTGCCCTTTTTGTTATTTAAACAAAATTTAAGTACTCCTCTACAATTTTAATAAATTTAAGAACAAAACTCATACCTAAAACCTAATTTCACACTCATTTCCACCCATTAAGAAAACAGTAGTCTCCACCTCAATATCTTCCACACGCTACTTCTTGCCATCCTTCTTCCCAGCGAGCACGTAGGCACTTGAACAGCATAATCAAATGCAAAGGTTGGCTACGACTTTGGGTAATTCTCAATCTATTGAATGATTCTTGATTTATTAGTTATGTGAATTTTATTTTAATTTTTCATCTGCAATCTTTTTGGCATTCTTATTAAGTCAAAAAAGTTCTGTTGCCGTCGATGTTGCACATTTCTCAACGACTTTGGGGCCTCTTGAACAACACAAACAAATAAAAAATTGGCCACGACTTTGGGTAATTATCAATCAATCGAATTATTCTAATGAATTTTTTTTACTTTTTTCTCATCTGCAATCTTTTCGGCATTCCTATTAACTCAAAAATTATTCTGTTTCCGTTGATATTGCCCCTCTCTCTCAGCGATTTGGGTGTCATTTCTATATGGAGGCTTAATTTTGGATTTTCAGGCCATCAAACTTAATTCACATGATAGTATAGTTATACTAAAGGAATTATTCAATGATAGTAGATAATTTATCTCTCCTGGATTTGAAAATAATGTGTTATAATTTTTTTTTTATAATTATTATTTTAAATCTATCACTCCATGTGAAAATGTGAATTTCTGGGCATTACTAATTTGTATTTGAATGTGTAACAGAAGCCTACTTCTGCTTTCTCCATTTTCAAGTGAGCTCAACCATGTAATTCCTGTCAGTATTTAAGTTTAATTGAGTTGAATACCAAAGTTTATCTATCTAATATTCAGGTATTTGATGTATAAATGTATAATATTAGGAGAGCTCTTTTAGTTCATTTTTATTTTTTGTCCCAACTTTTCAAGTTTTGATGCTTAATTGATGGATGAGAAGAGAAATATAGATGTATGCCATATATTTGTTCTTGAAGGCAAGATGAGTTATTTGATGGATCTTCTTCATGAACAGAGAGAATGCATGTAATTCAAAGGAAGGTAGATAATACTCTTTTGAATAAATAGTCGAGTTTACTTTTTTTCTTTTTCTATTTTTTTAATCTTTCAATTTTATTTTTTCTTTTTGCTAACACATTTATGTTCTAATATAATTTTTTGGCAGCAGCATGTAGAAAACTTTCCGGGTAGCCTCTTTAATGAGAAAACTGACTGTCACACATTCTATAATGAGTTTATCTTTATTCTTCTTCAATATTGTTTCATATTAGGTCTATTTTATTGCATTGTTTCCTCTGATACTAGCTTTATGCATTGCTTTATTGCAAGTACTTTTGTCTTAGTATGCTCAAGTATTTATTTTTGACAATCATACATGTTAATGCAACTTGGCAGAATCTCATATAATTCAAGAAACAAAATCTTTGTTATAATTGAAATCAACTATTAGTATAAGAGGTACATTGTGTTGACTTTTTTTTGATAGTGTGCAATATCTGAACGTGCATGTTCTGATATATTTATTCCACAATAGTAAATTTTGAAAGTACATGCTTTGCTCAGATTTTCTGTAAGTTTAGCTTCATTTTATTGTTCTTAGGAAGTCTTTAAATTTTAAAAAGATGTTTCATGTTAGTGTGCTGGTGGAATTTAGTTGTACATTTATCAACATAGTTAAATTGTTGTTAATAATTCTTCGAAATATAATAGTACATTGCATGAGTAATCAGTGAATTTGTGCATTTCCTTGAATGAAAATGCTTAGCTGAGCTGTCTTTTTTGTGTCTTAAAGGTTACTTGGGAAGGAAATGACAAATATCTGATCACTACATTTGAATAGCCTCTTTGTGCGTATCATCTTGATTGTGTTCATCCTTCACAATTGCCTTCAAGGTATGGAATGAAAGCCCCCAAACCAATCATTTATCTATTTAATTTTTATCTACTTTTATATATGAGTTTAATTACTTTTAATGTATATTTATTTTGTTTACTTACTTGAAGAACTGTGTAAAAAATTATCTAACAATGATCACGGACATCTACATTAAGCAACTTAGTTTGCAGAATTTGAACATTAATATTACTATGGACAAACAAGGATCTTTTTAAAAAATATTATGAAGTACTCCCTCCGGTCTCACTAAGCTCTTCATATTTTCTTTGTAATTTACGAAGGAAATGTGAAGAGCACTTATTATACATATTAGATGGGTATGCGATAATTTTCTTAGTCAAAAAAAGATGTGCAAACTCGTGGTATCTTTTCTGATTTTTCTCGCTGATTAGATGAGAATTGAATAGTTTTCTGTCAATTGAACACAAATAATGGTTGTTAATTTCTTTTCTAGACCCTTATTTTCCCAAGTGTATAATTTGATACTTAATTTTATTATTTTATAAATGATTTATTATCTTCGTTGATTAATTATTAATTTCTGAATATTTTTCAAATTAGTGAAAGGCAAAGGCGTTGCTTTTCTTCAGGAAAACGAGATTATGGACCATGATTCGTTGACTGCGAGGGCTTTGAAGCCTGGGAATGAGGTTTGCAAGAGTTTAATTTTAGATATTAAAATTACTCTTTGGTCTACACTAAAAAAGAATCATGGCTCTCATCGACGAAGTTGGTTGTGAAACCTGACATGTTGTTTGGGAAACGTGGGAAGAGTGGTCTGGTAGCCTTGAATACGGATCTCACACAAGTTGCTTCATTTGTTAAAAAAGCGTCTTGGTTTAGAGGTTTGCTAAAAATTCAAGTAAATTGCTCATGTTATTGGTATATTTGTACTGCCAGCTTATTTTGCCTTTTTTTTCAGTTGAGATGGGTGGTTGCAAAGCACCTTTAACTACATTCATCGTCGAACCTTTTGTCCCCATGATGATGAATATTACCTTTCCATAGTATTTGAAAGGTAGGATGTTATTTCTTTTTTTTTTTTGGATTTTTTATCAGCTCCCAATCATTTCTTATTTATCCTTCTCTATTTAAGCGATCTGAGGGCCTAGAAAACCTCGCGTCCTTGCTGCCATTGAGCCAAATATTTTAGAGTTGTTCTCTTTCAACAACTACAATGATCAAGTTCGTCTTAGTAGAATCATAAAAAGTTGCATTTTTTCTAAAATTATCTTGAGAATAAAAGTAGATGTTAACAATATTTTTTCCTCACTGTAGGTGCGCCTTTTTTATTAGTAGAAGTTGAAGCTGCAAATTCCCATTGAGCACGGAATAAGAACCTTGCTTAAGCTTAAAGATTAGTATGCTTGAGATGGAGTTTTTCATTGGCATGGATTCATGCTAAATAAATCTTTAAATTCTGCCAACCCCTTCACCCCATTACTTAAAGGGTGCATATTATGCTATAGATATAATAATAAATGATGGTTTCTTTTGTGAGTATGTATCTTTAAATCATACCTGTGAATCCTACTGACTTGCTTTTATTTTTTTTAGTAGATGATCTTCCTGGAGAGTCCAGAGCTGGTGTTGTGGCGATTGGTCTTCATCCAACCCTACAGTTTGTGCCTCTCTTTTTCTCTTTATCATGTATTTTGTCTATTTTTTTTCTTGCATTGCTCTAGGTGTATTCTTATCATTGAAATAATGTGGTAGTTAAATGTATGTGAGGAATCTATTTAATAGTTTGTCTGGTGTAATGTAGTTTTTGAGAGCTTAATAGAGCCATTTTGTTTTGGTATTGATCTTTTTCATATTCATGACCTAACCTTTTAAGTGTGACGTGTTTTACATTTTGTCAACACGAAGTGCATTTTCGTTTCATAGTATTGAACATTCAAGAGAGAAGCTCCTCTTTCTGGAAGTTCTATGAGCTCAACAATGTGAATTTGAATTTATCCCGTACTACTGTTACACTTTTTTTGTGATTGCTTTACTTTGTTCATTATTGAGTTACTTATGTATTTGTTATTGCTTTATAATGTATAGACAACAATATACTTTCCGAAGTGTTTACTATTCAATCTTGAGCATCAATTGGTCTTCTAGGTCAACTCTAATTAAAGCATTACCCATTTGACATCTTCTCTTTATTCTTTTGGGGTAGCCCACTTGGTGAAAGTGAGAAATATTCTTTTAGATAATTTTTGTATCTTGCTACTAATCTGAAAGTATTGGTTATTATGGAAATTATCCTTCTATTTGTGTGTTTTCTTGAATTTCAAACAATTCATTCATTAATATTTCTTATATTCAAGGTTCAAGGATGGTGTTGACTATCCTTGGTAACATTTTTAATCTATATTTTCTATCATGATATTACATTTTCAATTATCCATCCATGATGAGCTTCTACTCTAAAAGATTGTAACGAAAGCTGAGCTCATCTTGCTTTCGGGAAGAAATAGGTATTATTCCATTTAATGCTTACTACCTCTCACCATTGTTGGAGTGTTTCATTGCAGAAAGGTTTAACCTAACCTTTTTATGATTAATTATGCCCATATATTATGTATATTTTAACATTTTTGTTCGTTATACAGTCTGATAATCACGATGCAATACAAACTAAATATTTTTGTTTGTAATTGTGTGATAGTTAACTTATTCACAATACAAACTAAATATTTTTTGTTTGTTCTTTTCTTATGTTCCTCTTATGAATATGGGAAGCTGAAGACCATTGTATGATGTTGCTTAATTTTATTCAGTGATATATTTTTTTGAAAATCACGATGCGATATAAATATAGTATCTCTATTTGCAATGAAAGCTGAGCTCATCTTGCTTTTGGGAAGAAATATGTATTATTCCATTTAATGCTTACTACCTCTCACCATTGTTAGAGTGTTTCATTGCAGAAAGGTTTAACCTAACCTTTTTATGATTAATTATGCCCATATATTATGCATATTTTAATATTTTTGTTCGTTATACAGTCTGAAAATCACGATGCAATACAAACTAAATATTTTTGTTTCTAATTGTGTGATAGTTAACTTATTCACAATACAAACTAAATATTTTTTGTTTGTTCTTTTCTTCTGTTCCTCTTATGAATATGGGAAGCTGAAGACCATTGTATGATGTTGCTTAATTTTATTCACTAATATATTTTTTTGAAAATCACGATGCGATATAAATATAGTATCTCTATTTTTTTTCTTCTTCAGAATGTGTTTTGCTGCACCTAAATTGCTGAAAAGTTCACAATTGTTTTACTATATATTAGTTGGGTAATGATTCAATAGACTTCTGGTGTGTATCATTTGAGATACTTTACTTCTCTTCTTTGAAGTTCTGTATTTTGCTTCAATTATTTAGATTCATGAGAATTGAGGCCTTTCATTGCTTCTCTCTCACCAGAAAATAAGAAAAATGCTCCTTAAGATAGTATATCATTCATATAAGTTGGTAGTAAACCAAAGAAATATTTCTAAGAAAATGAATGTGTCTCTGAAAATGTGGAAAACTATTCTGAATGTATTAACTAATGCTAGGGATATTGTTGTAGAGAGTGGAGGAATTTTAATTGTTTCTCATGTGCTCGTGATATTTAATCTATATATGTTATGTGAGCATTTTTGTTAAGTTTGATTACTTGCAGTTAAAATGGCATGCAATTTACACTTTGATTTTTCGTTAATCTTATAAGAAATAGAAAGAGGTGTGATAATTACTTTTGACTGCAAATAAAGCTTAGAGAATGATTCATGTATGGTCTTAGAGAGAGGCTAGGCTACATTCTTTGTTGATAAGTGTGTTGAAAAGGAATATACAGATGCAATAGAACTCAGAGTGTGGTGTTTCAAGTGGGAGTCTCATGCGTATTTTCACGATAATAACTCCATAAGCCTTGGTGCACCAGTTTCTAATGGTATACAAGTACGATTTCATATTATCAATTCGAGTTATAGTCAATGTGAGTGATTCATATAGAAATAGAGTTTATGTATGACAGATTTACTAATACATTTGTTCTCTTTTTTGGTTTTGCAATCATATATTTGTATTTATTCTTCATTCCGTACCTTGCATTTCTATTCAAAGTATTTTATCCTTCAAAACTTCTATGGCTGTTTGTGTATTGGAATCTCTTCTACTTCTATCTTTGATATTATCTCTGTCTACCTAAAGTATGCACTATAAAATGAACTATTTTTCAAAACATGGACAACTAGAAGTCAGATATTCTTACTTTTGACTCATGGAATCTCTTCTACTACCTAAAGTATTGGAATCTCTTCTACTACTATCTTTGATATTATTTTTATCTATTGCAACACAAGGACTTTTAGTCATGCTTTCTTTGATTGGTTGCTCTCATAC
Organism: Pogostemon cablin; assembly: GCA_023678885.1. NCBI lineage: Eukaryota > Viridiplantae > Streptophyta > Magnoliopsida > Lamiales > Lamiaceae > Pogostemon > Pogostemon cablin. Next base: position 5,172,296 of record CM042978.1, on the reverse strand, counting down.
TCTACTAGATTCTTTGAATATTTGTCTTGGCCTTATTTTTCATTCCTTCCATTAATGAATAATAGTAATAATACATGTATCATCTTGGACTAGGTTCTTGCCTATTTGGCCTTTCCTCCCAATTATTAAAGACAAAATTGTTGTTGTTTTTGGAATGGATGATCCAATCTTCGTGAAAATAAATGCAAGAATGGAGTGTATTGGAGTAAGTCTTGGATCCAAGTAGAGAGAGACATTTAATTATTTGAATTATTTGATGTAGCAAGACGACATAAAGCTTGCTAGATGACAACTATTTTCATATGAAAGTTTTAATATGAATGTGTATGGTCTATATGCTTCAAATCCCCCCTCTCTATAGATACATGTGTGGTTTGTCAAGTGGATGGAAAAATTGTTTATATCGCATCTTTGATAATGGGAGTATAAATGGTAAATAGAAAGGGGTGTGGTAATTACTTTTGACAGCAAATAAAGCTTAGAGCCACATGATCTAAGAAATATAGTATACAATCATGTATGGCCTTAGAGAGATGCTATGCTACATTCTTTGTTGAAAAGTGTATTGAAAAGGAATATACAGATGCAATAGAACTTGGAGTGTGTGGGTTTCAAGTGGTAGTTTGATGCGAATCTTCTAAACAATAACTCCATAAGCCTTCGTGCCCCAATTTCTAATGGTATACAGATAAGATTTCATATTATCAATTTGAGTTATAGTCAATGTGAGTGTTTCATACAGATATAGTGTTTATGTATATACAAATTTACTAATAAATATGTTCTCCCCTTTGGTTTTGCAGTCATATATTTATTTTTATTCCTCAATCAGCACCCTTGCATTTCTATTCAAGGTATTTTATCCTTCAAAATTTATATGACTATTTATTTATCAGAATCTCTTCTACTACTATCTTCAACATATATCTTTGCCTTCCTAAAGTATGCCCTGTAAATGAACTATTTTTCAATTTGTGGATATCTAAAAGTCAAAGGATATTCTGACTTTTGATTCTTCATTGAATCTAAATTGTTAATGAAATCCGCATTTAGCAAATGTGTAATTTATATGAGGTAATTTTTTTACATAAATTGTACTTGCATTAAGTTAGAGGAAGAGAGTGAAGATAGCATGTTCATTTTAATTTTATTTATTAAAAAACTTGAGGATGTTCAAAGGCCTGTTGGCTCATGGTATAGTACATACACACTCAGTGCATATTACTTTATATATATATATTAACACCAAATTATGTATGTTTTTTAATATATAAATTAACAAAAAACTATATGTAAACATACGATGTACTATGGTGCTGCATGCAGGTAAAGAAACTAGGGAATTTGCAAGATATATGCAACTTGGATTTGGTAGCTAATAGAGCACTCGCAACAGCTGGTAAGACATATAACATTTATTAGACATGAAAGCAATTGATTTTCTGTTAAATAAAGCTACACATCATTCCCAATCCTAACTTTTATCCCATTTATATTAAACTGTTGACACTCACAACTTTTACAACTAATAGAGCACTCACAACAGCTGGTAAGACATATAATATTTATTAGACATGAAAGCAATTAATTTTCGGTTAAATTAAGCTACACATCATTCCCAATCCTAACTTTTATCTCATTTGTATTAATTTGTTGACACTCATAACTTTTATTCTTAATGTAGAGCATTTTTTCTTTTGCAACTATATAGAGCCTGAATGAAATTGATTAAATGTTGCAGGCTGGTGGTACCTTGTTCTTGAACTTCATAATGGAAAGCAGATTCAGATACCACCAATTAGAGATAAGACTAGACTGCAACCTCTTTTTTTTATCAGATATTTACATAGAAAGGAAATTATCCTTCTATTAGAGTGTTTTCGTGAATTTTTATTAGCTCATTAATATTTCTTCATTGGATTGTCTCACATAATTGTTTACCCTAAAAAAATAAATATCATTTTAGTATAACACCTTAAAAGTCCAAATTAATTTTAAAATTGTCATTCATTCTTTTACAAAAGTTACTTTATACTTTATTTATTATATAAAAAACTACCTCACAAGTAAATGTCAACAAAGTTGGTTAAAAAGTTATTTTTTTTAAATATCCATGATACAATAAAGATGAATAATGTTAAGAGGGTTTATCAAATATTTATAGTTGTAAAAGTTTTAGTATTTATTTAAAAACATTGTATTATTGATATTTTATTTTATGTTAGAATTTCTATATACCCCCACAATATTTCCCATTACTTTATTTCATTATATATTTAAAATGCGATGCTTTTTGATTTTCTTACTGCTAATTGAGCATATGTTGCATGAATGGAGGGTCAATATTTAACATTACTTTATTTCGTTATATATTAAAAATACATTATTTTTTATCTTCAAATTTGTAAAAAAATATATAATTATTAAGAAACATATATGCACTATTCAACAAAAGATTATATATATATATATATATATAGGTTGCACACATATGTGTATAATTAAAGTTTAGGGTTTAAGATTTAGGGTTTAGGGTTTAAGATTTAGCATTTAGGGTTTTAGGATATCAATTCTTAATAGTTAATTTTTTAAAATTATATTTATTAAATTTTAATTAAAATAATAGAATTTTTTAAATGCCTAAATAAGTGCAGATACCCCGTTTATATATATATATATATATATATATATATATATATATATATAATTTATATATTAATAGAATTTATATTATATTTATATATTTGATTAATAGAATAACTTTTATTAAAATATTAATTTATAAAAAATATATAAATAAATATAAAATAAACAGATATTGATTAACGGGTTTGGGATAGGTACGGGTATCATAATATATTTTTCAAAATAATTCATTATTTTTAGTTTAATAACAGTGTAATTATTTATTTAAAAGATTAATTCAACACTAAAAGATATAAAATATATTTAAAAATGTATAATAAACGAGTTTGGGATGGACAGATATTGTAATGAATTTTTAAATGAGACAGGTATAGGGTGGATATTTAAATGGATACGGGTAAAGAACAGAGCACGGACCTAGGGATGACAATGAAATAAGTATTTCCGGATACTCTAACGGGAAGGATATGTGTAGTTGTAAACGGATTTGAAATGGGTACGGATAATTGTAAAAATTTCATTAGAATTTGGGACGGGTACACGTAATGTCTCAATACCCGCGGGTACCCATATATATATATTTAATTAATAATAGAATAATTTTTATTAAAATATTAATTTATAAAAAATATATAAATAACTAAAATAAACAGGTATTGATTAATCAATTTGGAATGAGTACGGGTATCATAATATTTTTTTCAAAACAATTCATTTTTTTCTTTAAAATCTCTCAGGTATTACATTAAAACAAAGTTAATCTCAAACTCTCTTTATCTTATATCCTAAAATTTTCACTCTTTTACCGCATATGAAGCAATTTTACTATGATTTTCCCTCTTAATTTCGAGGAAAAACTCTTGGGTGGGGAAAACATTATTAGAAGAGATATTGGCGTGAATTCCGGACAATGAGAAAATTGTTTGATATCTTTGACAAAAATATAGGAGTATCTTTGTTTTGTGCAAAGCATGGATTGTTATTTTATTTTTTAATATGATTAGCTAAAATATGTATGAAATTTGTTGGACTTAATATTAATAAACATGTGAAAACCGATGATAAGATTTTTTTCGAATTCATTACACTTTGTGACTTCTTGGTCAATCCAATTGGAAAGAAATATGTGATCTATCATAAACATCTTGAGATATTTATTTACGCACTGGTATTTCCCTTTTATAAGACAATCTGTAAAAACATGTATAAAACTTATGGATTTAATAGCATAAGGTTTGAAAAAAAAATGTGATAAATTTAAGTATCACTACAAAAAATAAATATATAATATTAACATGTATGGAAAATTTAAGTATTGATTTAAAAAAATTGAAATAATATTATAAGGAATTTTTAAAATGGGACATGTTAGGGTACGAGTAGTGAACAAATAAATGGGTTAAGGATGCCAATAACATCGATATTGGTTATATGTAATAATTATGTTGTTTTATTTTATATTTATATTTATTTTGTAATAGAATGATTTTATTTAAAATAGTAATTTTAATCAATGATATATTTTATTTCTCTTTGGTAATGGATTTGATAATCCTTTCTCAGTAGTTATATTTTATTTCATTTTTATGTTTTTGTGTATCATTTGCAAGATCATATTCATCGATTATGTATCGATAAAGTACGAATCAGTAAGTTTGGTAGAATTTATAATATGTCAACTTTCAAAAATTATGTTGTAGATAGGGTGATACGGATATGAGTAAAGGACATTAAGTTGAATACGGGTATGGGTGATGGATATTTTTGTTTGATAATGTCTTTGATAACCCTTCGATTACCCATTCTCTGTAGTTATATTTTCTTCCATTTTTTATGTTTTGTGTTTTCTTTGCATTTCCATAATCATTGATTATCCACCTATAAACTCTTAATGGTTAAGTTTGATTATCACAGACGATTGTTATACGACATTACAACTTGGTGTTAATGCAGAAAACATTGTACGTCAATAATGTGTATTGATTCAATTTTCGCTTGGTTTATAGTAGTTGTATATCTCTTTTACTAAAAAAGATTGGTTGAAAATTTGTAAGTATTCATGATTATTATTTAAATAACCAGGTTTTTTAACTAATAGTCATATGCACTAATTTGGGCGAATGAATTCTTAAATGAATTAGAAACGCATGACGATTATAATTGATCATAGTTCAAACATAATTAGTTTTTAACTTGCTTAGCAGACTTGTAATTCAATACTCACATTATTTTACATATCATTAACATTTCTCATCATTACATATCTATAATCTTCCTCATGAAAAGTTCTATCTAATGTGACAATTAATTTGCAGACTATTCCAAATATTTAGTTTCATATTCAAGTTCTATTACATGCTAAATATCAACAATTGAGAAATTCTACCTAGAACGACAACGCACTATCACATTTCTCATGCTTCTTCCCAGACTAAGCATTTCAGTCCTCATAGTTGTTAATGACAGCGGTTTAAGAATCACAATAAAGTCATGCATGAGATCGTTGTGATTTTTAGATTAAAATAAATTACTCTTCAATTTCAAGGGAATATTATTAACCTCATAAAATATTTAAAAAATGTCCCTATCGCGCAACGCCCGGCAGGGTAATACTAGTTAATCCTTAAGACACGTGACATAATTTAAGAATTAATAATGACACGTGTCATTTAATTTAAAGTGGTATATGAAATTAAATACTCAATTATTAATGTCCCATGTAACTAGATCGTATACCGTATGAAACTTTATCCTATAAATTATAGGAATCTAGTATCAGTGTAACTGTATCCGGTCCTATTCAAATTCAATGAAGTTGGATTCAAATATAAAGTATGTGTAGTATGATTAAAAAGTATGAAACTTTATCCTACAAATCAAATTTGGGATGTATATGTCCAACCAAATTACATGACTACAACAGTGTAAAATTCTACTTCCTCTTCCCACACCGAAAAGACCCAATTTTATTATATTAGGTGTTCCATTCAAAAGTTTTCTTCCCACACCGAAAAGTCCCAATTTTATTATATTAGGTGTTCCATTCAAAAATTTTCATTTTCCACTTTTAGTAAAAACGCCTTATATATAACCCAACACTCACTACTAATACAACTACTCACTACACATAAAATAATAATATTCCTTAAACTATACACAAAAAAAACAACCAATTATGTTTGGACGGGACAAGGGATTATGAGATATCACATGATATTTCAATGTAACAAAAAATTCGAACCAATTTCAAGCTCTCAAACAGGAGAGTGGTAATAGATAAATAGATTGGGCTTCCTTCCCTAGCAACGTGCTACATTTCTTCTTTTCTAAAATTTCATCTCAACAAAAAAACATTCCAACGGAAAAGAAGATAAATGAAAGCAATCCATTTATACATTTCCTACAAAAAAAAAAATTAATTAAAAAAAAAAATCATCGTACAATGTACAAAGATTAGTTCCCTGCTACACCACCAAGGATCACTTCTTCTCCACCTTTGTATGCAAACTTTCTGGAGGCTGGTTTCCATTCTCCCATTGCTTGATCAACTCTGCGTATCCTTGTGCAGAATTTACAGCAAACTCAGTGAGAGCACTCACCGCAACCGACATGCCGGCGCACAGCACTCTGATGGCCACCTCCGCCATTTTCTCCGCCGTCACCACCTCGTCTTCAAAGTGGCTGCTCTCCACCACCTCCATGTTACCAACTGTTTCCACTTCAAACCTCTTTGAGCTGCCCGATTGTCTTCGAGAATTTTCTTGTAGCTGCTGCGCATACAGCGAGCCAACCCCGGCAGCGAAGAAGTCCATTCCGTCGAGTACTGGAGCTTCACCTATGGCGTCCAAGAATCTGGACCACTGGATGCAGATGGTGAATATGGGTGGGGCGCCCAAGGATCGGCGAGGAGAGAATGGTGCATTTGCTGTGTTGGGGTCGGAACGAACACAACGCAAAAGCCATCCTGTGAGAGCATGCACGTAGGATCGTTGAGAAATGATCCAAGAGTCGAAGCAGGATCTCCAGTTCCTGAGCTCTGTCTCAAGGTTAGCGGCTGACCGGGCCAGCCGATGTGGCTCTGATGGTGACATAATTGTGTATTTCCGAGGGCCGGAGAGCTTGGAAGGCGTTCCAGTGAGTAAAATCTTGGCTTCATCCAGCGTGCGCTTCTGCATTTGATGGCACTCTGCCATCACCTTCCACATCCTCCCTAACCTGCAGATTAGTTTTGTTGGTTGAACTGATTAGATAAGTATCCATGTTGGTAAAGCATCCTGGTTTATTCAAATTTGATCATGAGATACGAAAATATGATTGTCTTTTAAGCTAGATAAAATATTTTCTACTGTTCTCCTTGAAAAAATGCAAGAGCTTAAGGATGCCTAATGAACATGAAATCTCTCCTACTCCCCAACCATATTCTGGTTCAGACTCCCTGCATCATTTTGGTGTAAAATGTTTTGTGCGGCATGAGTGTTGCAAGGAGAAAGGAAGAAAACTATACCCTAAAAGGAAAGCATGGGTCCTAGGGCCACTCTTATGTGTCAATCGTATGACAAGTACAATAGGAGACGATACACGAAAATTGGCACAGGAAATCCAGTTTGGTGAAATAGTGAAACCGTGCACCAAAAAAGAAAAAAGTGTACCATCCAGAGAATGGAAAATATATCCAATAAAAATAGATACTAGTATTAAAAATCCAAACTGAATCTGGCTTGATATACCATAAACATGCTACGCAGTTTCCTTATGAAATGAGATTAGAAACATACCCATGCACCAATTCTAATAGCTGAGGCTCCAGTTCTTCATCCCTTAGAGTTTCAATCCTCTTTGAGATAGCTTCAACCGAGTGTATTGAAACTTTGATCCGAGTATCCAGGTCTCTTATGGAAGCCCTTGTTTTATCTACAAAAGAAGGATCATCACCTTTCACATCTTGATTTTTCAATTGTGCACACTTCTTTTCATATGCTATCCGAACACGCTCACCATCCTGTTAAAATGCAGATATAGCCATTCATTAACCACATCGTTACACTTTCGTTACATGAAGGCTTGGGATGTTATGTTCCCTTATGGTAAATTTTGCATAGAATAGAAACTAGATCAAGCTGTAAATGAAGATATTCAGTAAAAACATGCCACAATTCTCCTATATATCTTACATTTTATTTGAAATACATGAAGTTATGTTAACTACCCAAAAATCACATTTGAAAACTTGAAAAAGACATCATTATTATAAACTAGGAGAAATTAGATGGACATCGCCAGAACTTTCGCTCATATCTTTTAATCAATAAAATATTATTTCACTTCATAAGAAACCAAAAAAGAAAAAAATAATTATTTTAATAATGACAAGAGGAATGATTTAGAATAGAAAGATGAAAATGCTCATTTAGAATGCAAAGAATGATTATCTACACTTGCAAAAAGCATGGACATAATCACTGAATGAAGAAAAGCAAGTGAAGCAGGATTTATACAAGAAGTAATAGGAAATTGGACATGACAATGCTTTCACTAACAAAAAGGGATGGAATGCTATAATTGAGCAATTGGTTCCTAGCACCAGGGTAATGCATACAATATTATTTATTCTATCCAATAGTAATTGTGATTTCTCGAGATACACATTCATTTTAAATAGAGAAAAAAATGCACACTTTTTCCTAAAAAATAAAGTAAAGAAACTTAGAATGACAAAAGGGCTCGCATAAATCATCACTTATTTTTGGCATTTACACACAGATTACTAAATTACTGGAAAATGTTCTAATCTTGTATATATGAATCTATGTTTCGATGTGAGGTCTATTAGTTGTCTAGTGTCAACAAATATTGATATCACCATTCATTTATACATCAATTTCTGCTACAATTACTTTGACCTGTACTACTAAAAAACACTTCATAATAAAGTGGCTCATAATTGGTCCAAGCATATATAATCAGTCCAAAGTAATTCATACCCTAACTTCCTGGTAAAGTTTCTTTTCCCAAGCATATAATCGGTCCAAAGTCGAGTGATGACTCCCGGAGAATATGCAGGATTCCTCAGAGAAGTCACTGCTGCTTTCGGAGCCTTCGCCTCTTGAAGTTGAAGCACTGACCAGAAACCTTGATGATGACGATCTAGATGAAGCTGACCTAAATAATGCTACTGGGTTCAACATCTTCATTGCTACACCCAAAAGAAAGAAAACTTTAGTAAACAAATTTAGAGTGCTCAATCCATGAAGACTTGACATTCTAGCCACGAGAAAGTAGAAAATATCATTACATGAAGAAAGTAGAAAATTCCAATCTAAAAAGCTAACTTCTCTAAATGAAACTTCATGACAATTTGTTAAGCATGTGGCAAGTTTTTCCTTACCATATTTCATATTTGAGTATGCGATGTCGATTGCTGAAGAGAAATTAGGCATCAAAAAAGAAAGAAGTATATATGGTTATGGTAGCACGATGCTCATCTGGACTTAATACATAAACATGCAGCCTTCAAATATCAAATACAAAACAGTAATAGAGTTTGACTTCTTCCAATCATGGCATGATGAACTTAAACATATATGAATGAGGAAATCCCTAACAAATAAGAATGGGTTTGTGGAGAACATATAATTATGCTTAAAGAAAAGGACTCGTATGAAATGACAACAAAATAAATTTTCTACTGCAATCCAAAATTATTGAAGGATTCTGTCAAACCTGTCAAATCATTTGATGGTGATGAGTAGCGTGCCCTGCTGGCCTCCAATGTGGAGGACATCTCGCTTGCTGCATTACAAGCAGCCATGAATTGATCTTCAAGATCCTTAATAACTTCTGCCATGCTTGTTGGCCTTCTATTTACATAAACAGTAAAGCCAGGTGTTTCCTCTTTTGATTTACAATCAGCAACAGCTGTTTCCTTTTTACTTATTTGACCTACATTTTGAATTTTCGCAACTTCTATGCTTTCATGCTCTTGTGTTGGTAATTCTTGAATATGTTCCTCTGTTTCATGTCCTCCTTCACTTTCACAATCACTGTCACTGTCACTGTCACTGTCACTGTCATCACTATCATTAACATCTTCCACGTCTACATGTTCTCTATCAAATTTCAAATTGCTTTTACCGTTCTCTTCTTTCTTGAACACCCTATCATCAATATCTTCACATTCTGTTTCCTCCTCTAATTCGGGTATGCCTTCCTCTTCCCTGACCTGTTGTAGTCCAGCATTATCATCATCCAGCATCGTCTGATCAAGACTGCTTCTGGTGGGATAACCGTAATAATCTAATGAAGAAAAAGGATTCCAGAAGAAATCCCATTGAGATGTTTGAGGTGAAGGTGGAGGAAAATTTGGTCTATTGTTGGGGGAGTATTGGAAGAATGAAGAACTCATCGAAGATGATTGCATTGCAAACATGCTCTCCATTCCATAATGATGTATAGGGGAGTAAGCCTCAACCCTATAAGCTTGCGGTGTCCGAGGTGGTCTCTCCTCTATGGAAACAGAAGGATTTCCACCAGACCTGTAGTAATTTATCTTGTAAGATGATTTAGTTTCGGATTTAATTGGAGTTACAGAGAAGGAATTTGGTGACATGGAGATGAAACCCGGACTTGTTTTCTTGATAGGGTTGAAGGTTGGTGTTGTAAATGAATCTAATATAAACTCACGAGGCTCATCTCCATCGATATATTCTCTAAGTGCAGCAGAAACTCTCTTCATGGCTTGTATGTAAGCAATGTGTGCAAAAGCAAACTTCGTCCGATGCTCGACTGCTTGTCTAATGAACTTCTTCCGATCTTTACAAAGCTTAACAGCCTCTTCATCATCCAACTTCGATGTAGAACATCCCATCTCTTGCTTCAATATTTTCTTCGCTCCACGCTATGATTCTCTAAGAATTTTTCAGGCAAGAATCAAAATGGAAATCACAATGAAGCACACGTTTTGCTACCCCCACCAGATTCATAAGGAAATCTTCTCTCTGAAAGGAGGAAAGCAATTATAATGCAGCAAGAAATGAGAATAAAAAAACTTATGGCATTTCAGAACCATGAAATGGAAATAACACCAAAGGGGATGAAAATTCTTTACTTTGATCTGAAGAAAAGAAACAACTCAAACATAACTCATAAAGTAATGAGAGGCAAATGCAGTTCATGACCTCAAAATAAATAGAATCGAAAAACTTAAGTGTGGCAAACATAAATTGCTTGAGAAGAAAAGAAAGATCAGCAGCATACTCAGACCAGAAAAACCATAAAATGTTACACAGTAGATATTAAAGTAGAAAATAAAATTTAGTTTTAGACTTTTTGGTTACCTTAAAAGAATGCAAAGCAAAATAAAAACAATTGCTTTGTTAGAAGTGGGAACTGAATAAAATTACAAAACATATGGATTGGCAGTATGAAGCTGGCAATCTTTATAGGTAAGGTAGTTGGAGAATGGATCAAACAAACATAAAAGCTTAAAGCTAGCTTCTATGCCCAACCCATTACACAAAAAATCCCATACTTTGATGCCTGCTTGAAGTTGGGGAAAGTCGAAGATAAAATTTGATTGCAGATGTCATAAGAAAACATAATTTCTTCCTGAAAGGCTGAAACATCACTTGACTGAGTAAAGGCCACTGAAACATGGGATTCCAAACCCCACCCCACAAAGAAGCAAAGAACAGTGGAAAAAGAAGAGAGAGAATCAAAAGTTAGGAAAGAAAAGGAGACAAAAGAAACAGATACAAAAGGAAAACCCTTGACAGGTAGTTGAGCCGGAGGAGCCAATCAACAGTAAGAACAGAAGATAAATATTGTATTCGTAAATTTCCCAGCCAGATTGTATATTTGGAGAAAACATCACAAAGTAATCAACCCACATTCCAAGCTAAGACAGAAAAATTGGAAAATGAAAAATATCGGTAGAATATGAACAGAAACAAAATAGCTTATAAACCCAAAACCCCTCTTTGAGAGCATTAAAACTTCAAGCAATTCAGCCATGGAAAATTGAAAATGCAAAAGAGTTACATAATGACAGATAGATTTTACGAAACCCGAAGCTTCCAACACTTAATTCCAACGACGAAAACGCAATTCGAACAAAAACGAAACCTGTTATTACAGAATGGTTTCTGCTCGCATTCACCCTCGATTTCAACAGATAAATGCTAACAGTAATCAACAAACAGAGCAGAAAAGTGCAAAATCGAAAGCCTCTGAAATGAGAATGTAATGCGTACCTTAATGCAGAAATTGTTAGCTTCATTGGTCACTCACTGTGTGTGTGATGAGTGAGAGAGAGAGAGAGAGAGAGAGAGAGAGAGAGAGAGAGAGAGACGTTGGTTGAGAAGAAAAGCAACGGTCAAAAATTGTTTAAAGGCAGCAAAAAAGAAACGAAAAAAGAGTGAAATAAAGCAAAGCAAAATAAAGGAAAAGCATAAGAGGAGGTATCCAGAGTATTACCCTTGTGGTTGTACAATATATCGGATTTGCCATCGATACCTGACTCTTTATTGCACACGTATATTTAATAGAGTAGTATAATTAATTCATTATATGCCTATAATGAATTAATGATAGTAATAAACCAATATTAATTTTCTCAACAACCAATTATTCTCCTATGATTTGTCAGACTCCACATAACTACAACTTTATGTTGTGAGGAACTACTTTGTGGCTTGAGATATTAATAAGGAAAAATATTGTGCAATAAGGTTGAAGTGAAACATACCATTTTTAATAATGCAAGTATTTCTTACAATTGACGTAACCTAACGATTTATGTGATACTATTTCAGTGTGATCAAATAAAATGCTTTTTTAATGAGTTATTAGTTTATTTTAAATTTTATCACTTTTCATTTATATTATAAATAAATTGTATATGAAATATTTTACAACTTCGTTATCACTTTTCATCAGTATCACTTTTCATCATTTATACTATAAATTGTTTATGAAATATTTTACAACTTCGTTATTATTTTTCATCAATAAAGTATCACTTTTAATTATAAATAAAAATTATTATTTTTTATCCGTTTCACGAAAATCATTCTGTAAGAAAGTCTCATATAAATCTTCGTCAATGCTTTATACTTGATATCTCGTGAACTAAGATGTACAAGAGTTAATTTTTGTTCATTTAATCTGTATTATTTTTATTGAAATATCACTTTTTATTAAAAATATTATTACTTTTTATTATATTTGTTACTCGTTTTTTACCTATGTCACGTAAGCCCTTACACACACAAGTCTTTGCCAATTAATAATAAGAAAATCTTGTGTGAAATCATTTTACTTCTTATTAAATAATTATATTTTTTATAAGGATGTTATTACATTCCATTTATCCTATAATTATTTATTAGTATATATTCCCTCTGTCCCATTAAAGATTGCACCCCTCTTAATGCCATTTTTTGTGGGATAGAAGAAGTAGTTTAATTGAAAGACTAAATTTTTTCATCAATTAAATATTAATTTTTATTAAAAATATTTTATTTTATATTTCGAACCTCATTATGATTTATATGTCACACAATCTTACCGTTAATAATATATTTGATTGCATGCTACAACGTAAATATTTATAATGGACGAGAAGCATTAGATATGATTTGTGAAATCTAACTAGTGTACTCCCTCAATCCCAATCCCATAAAAAAAATTTGTTTTTATTGTTTGCATGAAAATTAAGAAATATAATATTTTTATATTTAGTATGTTGAGAAATATAATAATTTAATATATAGTAAGGAGTTGTATTAGTATTATGTGTGAGTCTCATATACTAAAAAAGAAAATGTAACTCTTATATAGTTAAACGCCGTAATTACTAAAATGTAACTTTTTTGATGGAATGAGGGAGTACAAAATAGACGGATCTTTTACTAAGTAGAAATAGCACAAGGATAAAATAAAGACGAGTCTTTGTATTTTAATTAGGCTATGTATTGTTGCACTCGATTTATCTTGCATTTTAATATTGTCAAAATAAATTTTTAATATATAAAAATTTTATTCCCTCCATCCGAAGAAATAATGCATGTATTTTTATATGGGGAGATTAATTTTATTTATTTTTTAATGTATAAAGATGTTTAAAATTATTGGGATGTGGGTAAAAAGTAAGTATTTAACTAGATAATTGTATAATAAAAAGATATATAAAATTGTTAGGATGTGTGTAAAAAGTAAGTACTATTAAAATGTATTTTTTTTAAGAAACATGCATAAGTGTCGGGTTGCATAAAATATGAAATGTGAAGTAATTAGCAGTACTATAGAGAATCATAATTATTTAGAGTGATGAATTATTACTCAATTTTAAATGAAAAATAATACTCTTAGTTAAAATTTTGAATATTTTATGATTTTAATTTTATAGTCCTGTTGAGATGAACAAAATTTTTTTATTATAGGATAAAGGATCATCATTATAAAAAGTAATTTTTTATGTATTAAAAATAATTTTGATAAAACTAAATCTAAATGAATCGAGTTATTATAAAAGACATGGAGAATAGAGAGAAAGCATGGAAAAAAATATCAGTAGAATTTAAAATCAAAGGCGTAATATAATAGAAAATATATTCGAGTCACTCTTTCAAATAAGAGAAGAAGCGTTTCAACTAACTCGAACCGTAAACTGAAATTATTACTATATGAAAATGGAAAAAAGTAGTCACCCTTGATTAAAAGTAATTTTTAGTAGCCACAAGTGTTAAAAATAATTTATTCTAGCCACTTTTATTGGAACAGACGAAAATGCCCTTGAAAGGGACCCACTGATCACATATTTGAGGATTCAGATTTGATCCTTTTTGACTAAAAGTACCAAAAGTATAATTGAGGAATCTGATTCCTCTCTTTTTCTATAAAAAGTGCCAAAGTACAACATAGTACTATACGTAGGCATGTGCTCCCTCAGATCCTTACAAATTTGGACCCGGAAATATATAATGACCATCCAATCAGTGCTCCATTATACACATATATCCATTTTCATTTCTCTAGTTTTATTTTCGAGCTTTGAGCATTTGGGGAGCAAGTATTTTTTCTAGTTTGTTAGAGGTGTGAGAATTTGGGGAGCAACTATACAAGATATGTTTAAACTCGTTATTACAGCTATGTATGAATGCATTAATTTGATAATTTTTACGTGCCTCATGACTTGTATTTATTTATTCAACGTTGTTTAATAGGAAAAAATTTATCCACATGAAATTTTATCCACGAAATCTTATCCCATTTTTCAAAAATAAGAGTAGGCCAAATAGAAAAAGTTCTCTAGGCCGAATAGAACTATCCTATTGGCAGAATAGAAGATAGTAGGCCTAATAGAAGAAAAATTTATCCTAGAAATCTTGTCATGTTTTTCAAAATAGGAGTTGGCCGAATAGAACAACCTAATGGGCCGAATAAAAGAAACCTTGGCCGAATAGAAGAAAAATTTATCCACGAAATTTTGCCATATTTTTAAAAAAATAAGTAGGCCGAATAGAATACAAAAATGGGCTGAATAGAATACTTGCAACTAAATTTCTATTGTTTTAATGTTGACATCAATTACGTTTTCTTGAAAAAAATGTGCAGATGAGCTATAAAAAAGTTGGGTTGTCTTGGGGTGAATTTTGGGATGGGTTACTATACAAAAGTGGACAGGTGAACTGGTTATTCTTGCGGGATGACGATCTGTATTATAATAGTTTTATAATGAAAATTCATAACATAGTACAAGCTGATTTGAGTTACTGGGGTTATGAAGTTCATTCTCTGGTTGAGTACAATGGCCAAATGTCTAAATATAAGATAAAGAATGATGCACGTGTGGAAGAAGTTTTCAACTATGTTGATGTATGAATGGTGTACGTGACACTCCGGCGTATCACGGGCAATGATGCACAAGGTTCAAGGATTAGTTTGGCTTCAAGATCGGGTTATGATGATGGAAGTTCTAGTCCGAGCAATGATCCACGAACGAGGAAACAGTCTAGTTCTAGGCCAACATTTGATTTGAATGAGGAGTATAGTCCGGCGTCAAAGCTCCAGTGGTCTGGTTTTAGAGAATCTCTATATGCTGAAGCTGATGACAACGTTGGTGAGGGTGAGGATGATATTGATGATGATAATGATGATGTTGAAACCAGGAATAATGATAATGAAGATGAAAGAAACGAAGATGATAATAATCAGTCTTCTAGCGAAAGTGATGAAGGAGCTGAAGAGAGAATAATCCAATTGTATGAAGAAATCTGTGATTACATACGTCAGAGGGGCGGTCATAGCTTTTTAGAGCCAATTAGTCGCGACTTGCCCCGTTCTGAAATGCAGGTAGAAGATTGTCATAGTCGTCCACCGACCACACATCCTTGGTTGATTTAGGTATCATATGAAAACTTTATGTTTTGAGAGTAGAACTAAACTAATTTTCTAATTGAAACTGATGCACCTGTGATGTTCATAGGTATTCCCAATGAAGCTGACAGAGAAGATCATATGTCTGGTTCTGATTTTGATACATCTGGCGTCCTTCACGAGAAAAGTGTATTTGATTCAAATGAGAAGTTGCAGATAGCCATGGGAATGTATAACTTGCGGAACAGAGTGGAGACCCATGTTGAAAGATCTAACATGACTAGGTACAACGTGGAATGTAAGCTAAAGGGTAGAACAGGTTGTCAATTTGCGATGCACGCAAGATTGAGCTATGGGTTGTGGGGAGTATGTAAATTTGTTCCACATCATGGTTGTCTAAATGATCCGAACAGTTCTGCTCCTACACAGGTGTCATCCAAGGTAATTTGATAACATTACTGGACTCCGATCCCAGGGGATGAGAAAAGAGATTTTGAAGGATTTTGGGTTCGACATTAGCTACAATGTGGCGTTAAAGAGCAAACACCTTGCTGTCGAACACACATGCGGGGATCACGACAGCTCATTTCATATGCTCCCTGCGCATATGTATCAGTTAGAGTTGGCAATCCCTATACACACACCAGCATCTCCATCGGTGAAGATGAACATTTCAGGTCTGCATTTTATGCACTTGGAGCATCCAGGCGTAGATTTCTAAGGTTTGATCGTCCAGTCATTGTCATAGACAGGACTCATATGAAGGGATAGCACAAAGAAATTATGATCATCGCAGTTTCAAATTATCCAAACCATCAGATTTTTCCACTCGCCTTGGGCATTGGCAACGTTGAGGACAACACGTCGTGGATGTGGTTTTTATCAAGGCTACGAGAGGCATACGGATGTCCTCGAGATCTTTTGATAGTTTCAGACGAGCATTGCAGTATCGCACATGCTATATCTACTGTCTACCCTGTTACACATCAAGGTCTATGCGGTTATCATCTAAAGAACAGATTGGCTTGTTATAGAAAAAACGTGTTGTTTGGATTCCAGCGTGTGATGGATGCATACTTAGTGAGAGATTTTGATCGGTTAGTCCACCTTCCACGTCTTCGTAATTTTACATTTACATGTTATCATTTCAATAGATTTATTACTCATGTTCCCTGTTCTCACTTGTTATTTGCAGCTGCATGACCTCCTTGAGAGGTGGCCGGTCGCAGGAGTTAATGTCGTTAATTGATTCGTGAGGATATGAGAAATGGGCAAGGGCACATTATCCTGTCAAATGGTACGAGTTTATGAAGTCTACTTCAGCTGAGTCCTATAACAATGTCATTCTCTGAGCGCGCAAGCTACCTGCATGCACACTGCTAGAGATTTCCCGTACAATCTCTGAGAGGTGGTTTTACGAATGTCAACTCAAGCTGAGCAAGAGAGTACGGTTCTCTGCAAGCGTGTCCATGACGAGTTAGTGGAACTTTCTCGTACTTCCTATAAGCTACCTATATCGACACTCATTGGCAATAAGTATGCAGTCAAGGACGGTGATCGGATTTTCACTGTGGGTTTGAACGCTCGCAGCTGTACATGTGAGAAATTCCAGAAAGAACTAGTTTCATGTATCCATGCAATGAAGGCAATCGAGTATGTAGTGACACGTCTTACTTACTTTGTACAAATCGCGTGAATCAGTGATTCTTATATTACACTGGTTTCAGTAATTGCAGGTTGGCCTCTAGTGGCTTCGTGGGAACCCTATTTTATTGCACCATGTACTAGGGATGTGGGCCAATCCAATGCTGCCTGTTCCGCACTATACTCAGTGGGAAACACCTGAGTACAGTCTCAGCGTGTGAACCACCCGCTACCACACAAGTTGGCCGGAGGACCACGACAGTCTCGAATAAGATCAGATATGGAGTCATCTATGAGACGCCACAAAGAACATGTTTGCTCGTGCTGTCGACAGCCATGTCACAATCGAGTAAACTGTACTGGAGCTTCATCTTCAAATAGCGGTGCACCTCCTCCTTCGACGGCTACCCCTAATCCCCATGTACCTAGACAGAAAAAATGTGGTATTTATGGAGAAACTGGACACACTCGTCTACGATGTACTTCTCATATCAACCAGTAGATTATAATTGTTATTTTTTATTAGATAGACAAGTATTAATTAAACACAATTCCAGACTTAGATTGATTATCCATATAAATAAATATAATAAAAAACATAAAAAATCAACGGTTATCAATATGATTTTATTTTATAAATTCCACACAATGTCATTCCTTTCATTAGTGACAAACAAAGGAACAATTTTACTCCTTGACAGATACATGTCCGTCATGCTGTGGAAATAATGGTGCTAGCGCGAAAGATTTGAAAAGCAATTTGCTTCCAGTAACGCGTCATGTACCTTGGGGAATCCTAATTAAAGTCCATCGTTAATAACCCGTCTATGGTCCTGAGAGACGCAGGGCCGCAGCTGGAGTCGTCCTCTTGTCTGTAACAAAACTCTAAGCGAGCTGGAGTTAACGGCATATGGAACGGAACCTGTTGGGTATGAATCTCGCGCATCAAAGCTGGAATGATACTTCTAAAAGGTAGAGTCTCCAACAGCCGATGCTCCCTCATGTCGGGGTCGTCATCTCATCTATGTCGGAACGAGTCAAAACAGTGGAATGATATATTCTTTGTCTTCATGAGACATAGGTAGTAGTGCGCAACCGTATGGACTATGAACATAATCTGCCGTAGAATTCAGAACAATGCATATATTAGATGTAAAACACTTGTATAAATTAAGAGATACATTTATTTGATTAAAAAAAGGTTAAGCTGTAATACCACGTCACAATCTATCCATAGCCTCGACCCCGACCACACGAGCAATCTCCCTGCTGCGTACTCACGAAGATCTGTCAATGGGTCATCACTGATGTTAGTGAATGTCATTCTATCATCTTTGTATTGCCTTGTGTGTGCATTCAATACGGATTTAACTCGGACCTTTGAGGCAATTGATTGTATAAGATTGGATTAAAAATTACATGGAAAATTATTTCATAAATTGAGAATATGTTTGTTACTTACAGAGAACTGCATGTCTAGAATGCAGTAACGACCAACATTCGGATGGACATGTATGCCTATGACCCCCGGTCGCTCTGATAATAAGCAGAGGTAGGCATCTAGGTGCTGAAACATAGTCAATTATATTACAGAATAATGTGAAGTAATGAACATATTGTTATATTAAGTATACACATGAACACTATCTCAATCACCTGATCGTCAAACCAAACACTGAAGTCCTCGATCCCTAGGAAAACAGCACTGCTTAGTCCTCTCCCAAGTCCAACGTCAACCCTGAATTCAAGAATTATTTAACAACAAGCACATGTATTTAAAGTAATCTATCAAAACGTCTAAAAGAGTATATTAACACTTACAGATTTTAGCTTGTCTTGAATCGCTGGTACATATCCTACTGGCACTCTCGCTCAGTCGTTGTGAATGGTTACTGTAACGCATCACTTGGGTTTCTGGTCCGAGTAGGACGCACAAAACCACCATAAACGACACCCAGTGTCGGAGCCATGGGACTCCCAGGATCCATCTCACTAGGACGGGGAGATATAACCCCCGACCTCAAACTAGTTGGCTCATACTCATCCCTATTGCGCGTAATATCAGTACGAAGATGCCTAAACTTCTGCGTAAGCGCAACTCGAAAGTAATGCTGGGTTTGACTCTCAGACACAACTTGATATGCCAGCTGGTGTAATAACTCATCCTGCTGATCCAGCCTACGGAACACCCTTTCCTTGAATTCCTCATCAAATCCGTGGTTGTCACCCCTCCTACTCCAAACACTGGGGGTTCATCAACTCCATCATCGAAGTGATGTAGTCTATCATGCTCCTCTACAGCTCGATCATGCCATCTATGCGAAGAGGATGGAGGAATATGATACGTGGGATGATACGAACTGGGCTCATCGAACAACATCTTTCCTGAATCATGTCCTTATTGGTCAAGGCTAGGAGTCGACGCTGGTCGGTATGCAGATGGATCCCAATTAGAGTGTCATGCTGAAGGATCTGTCGTGCGTCTACCATCCCACAAATCCTGCTCAACCGGCTGGGCATAATACTGCTGATGCCACGGATCATGTCTGGGATCGTATGCCTCCCCCTCGATCTGTTGTTCAAATATGAAACTGCAGGCTATCAGACAGTCTTTCTTTTGGGGTTTGTAAACTCTTTTGTATACATCTTTATAAATAAATCCTCCAAAGGATCATCCTCTATTCCAATCCAATAATCGGATCTGCTCTCTCCGGCGAGCTCCTCGGGAAATGGATCCACTTTAGGGTTCTATTTCAAAAAAGCAAAACACTTAGATACATTATTACTGATTAAATTCCTTAATGATTCATGATAAATGAGAATTCATACCCGAGAAATAGCTGCCTATCAACCCTCTTCGTCGTACGGAACACCCAACGTAAGCAAAGTGGCTGGTAATTGACTCTAGAGTCAGGTACATCTCCATATGGTACGACAAGGGCAGGTATACGCTCATACGCCCAAACCTGTCACAAGTAAACTAATACTGTTAGATTATTAATATTGCGTAAAGTGGAATTAATCTAGGATAAGATAATAAAAAAGTTTCATTAATCTTGCCATGAGCGCAAATGTGCACCCGTAGAAGTGGTATCTATACTTGTTGGGGTTTGCTCCATCAGAAAGTCTGGTCAAAATACCATCCATGAAGTGAAGTAGAGTCATGTAACTGAGCTGGCCCCAGGGGAATAAATCTCATCTGCGAACGTACTCTACTAGCTCCCAAACCCAATTGTCTACACTAATCTTGGTAACGTCTGATCCAAGGAGAAAATAGTAGACCAATAGAACTTTGGCAACCTTCATCGCATCCTCGGGAATACCATTAAATGTAACACCTTCAAAATCTTTGGCAATCTCGCTTACTAATGGTCTGCTTTGGCGTTGCCCGTAATACGTATCTTAAACCCCACCAGCCCGGATATTATACGTCAAGTTCGGATTAAACCCCACTCAATCCCAAAAGCAGAGTCCCATAATCCGCATGAACTCATGTTTACTAAATCTAATGCACACGTTCCCAACCTGAAAGAATCTAGAAGTTCGATCCTCATCGCTTAGTATAATCTCCCGTGTCATCAGGCCGTGGATATTAGCGTGCGCGTTCCAATTATCGTCAATGTCCCAAAAATGACCAAAACATGAACTCCTAAACATACGTTCGGCATGCCCAAGCTGTGTTAACCGTGTACGGATTATTCCCATAACAATCCTCGATTTACAGTAATTATGTATACCACAATTCTGCCCCTGCATACTTGGACGCTTTCACTCACCCTGCTAAAGTAATATTTTTTTAAAATAATTTGTAAGATACATCATATCTATCTATTCTAAGACAATTCAACCAGTCTACGGAATTCAGTAAATACTCATAATTAAAAAAATCATATAACAATAAGGTCATTTGGTCTATTCGACCTACATTTACTTCTATTCGGCCTACAGATTGTTCTATTCGGCCAATTATATCTTACACTATTCGGCCTACAAATTGTTCTATTCGGCCTAAAGATTCTTCTATTCGGCCAACACTTGTTCTATTAGCCTACACTTTTGTTCTATTCAGCCAATGTCAGATGATCTATTAGGCCAAGGTCTGTTACCACATTATTCCTATTCGGCCAATGGTTGTTCTATTCGGCCAACACTTTTGTTTTATTCGGCAAACGTCAGATGCTCTATTTGGCCAAGGTCTGTTATCATATTATTCCTATTCCTACACTTTATTCTATTCGGCCTACAGTTCTTCTATTTGGCCTACACTTTGTTCTATTCGGCCAACGCCACATGCTCTATTCGGTCTATACAGTTTTTTAAATTTTCAAAAAAAAAATACTCCCACTGCAGTCCGACATTCTAAAATGATGTATACACGATTAAGTCACATTCTACACATGTTTTAACATGAACAAAAACACAAATGTAGGCAAAACATTCAACACAACTAAGTCATATTTTATACAAGTAAATATCCAACATTTTACCATGAACAAAAAAAGCACAAATGTAGGCAAAACATTCAACACAACTAAGTCAAATTTTACACAAGTAAATATCCATTATTTTATCATGAACAAAAACAAAAAATGTAATAAAAGTGTAGGCAAAAAATATGGAAATGACTACAAATTCAAAAATTTGTTGAAAAAAATTGATTATATACATACTCGAAATTTTGTCATTGCCGAAGGATAAAGGGGGGCCCTAAAATGGGTGGCGTTGTGCTGTGCTTTGGGACGAAAATAACAGTAAAAGAAAGAGAGAGAAGCTTGGACGAAAAGGAGAGAGAAGAGAGAGAATATGAGACAAAAGGGAGAGAGAAGAGAGAGAATATGGAACGAAAAGGAGAGAGAAGAGAGAGAATATGGGAGGAAAATGACGTTAATAATGCCACCCACCCGCCCCATCCAAATTTTAAATTTTAAATTTAAATGTGCTCCCACCCACCCCGATTTAATGCAGTCAATCCTGACATAATCATGCACCCATTATTGTCGTTCTTTATCTGAAAGTTATGGGGGTAATTTGGGGAGTCCACTAAATAGTGACTACTAAAAATTATTTTTAAGAGAGGTGACTATTTAAAATTGTAATTAGTCAATAGTGGCTATTTAAAATTTGCTCCCTTATTACTATAGTAGTAGACCATATCGATTTTTTTTTGTCATTTTCGAATCTTGGATATTCTGTTACACATGCTGTTATATTTTCTTTTGCACGCGTTAGATGAGTGACACGTATACGAAAATCTCGACGATCAAATGAGATCACCTATTCCACAATGGTGTTTCATCTACTATTCCACAAATTAAATGTTTGTCACGTGTCATAATTAATGCTCAAATTAAATTCAATACATGCCCTAAGGATTTAATGATCATTTGTAGGGTATAATTTTTTTATATTTTGAATACCAATAAAACACGAAATGTGTAACAGGGAATTCAACTTGCTCAACGATTACCCCTAGGTTTAAGCTTTCATTTTAGGTATATGTTTTATTATATAATTGTGTCAATCCAACGGTGCGCAACATGATGAGATGTAACACTAAAATGTAATAGAAAAATCGAACTGCATTTTTCGTGCATCAACTTCTGTATCACACATTATATAATTTGACACATTAATTTCACCATTGTTTTTAAAGTTTATACTTTTCTTTTTAGGGTATGGTGGGTATAATTTTCCTCTATCTCTTACATGTTATCCATTCAATGACGTGATCAGTAGCGGACGCAGAAATTCGACTTAGGGGGGCCCAATTAGTAAAGAAAATACTACACAAAAAATAAATATAAAGTTACAAAAGCTATAGTAAATTTGCCTAAATCAATATATTATATCATAAGAAGAAAATATTCAAAATAAATAATTTAATTACTTCCTAACATGAAGCAATAACTTTAAGAAGCTCAAAAAAATTTCCCTGATTCATTGACTCTTCAGGCTCATCATGTCCTCGAAAGGCTAATCCTTGCATTATAAGAAAACGTAAGCAAACAATTGATGCATTTAGCCTACACCGATATCAATCTTTGATTGTTTTGAAATCTTAGAAAAAGCCACTTCGATGTGCACTTTGATTCATCAAATTTTCACAAACACATTTGCATTTGTAATGATCACTATTATGATCCCCAACATGATTATTTAATCTCTCTTTCTTATGCCATTTACTAAAACCTTCAGTTACAAAAGCATCATGTCCTATTTCAGTACGACCCGTAGGGAAAAGGTAACAATATAAGCAAAACACTACATCTTTTGCAACACTATACTCCAACCATTCACCATAATCATTAAACCAAGTTGCAACAAATTTACGTTATCTCCATCCCACTTTTGAGGAAAATTGTGTTTATGTGGTTGATATGGACCTTTTAAAAGGAAAGACCTACGAACATGTTCAATCAAATTATGCGGATAACTTGTTATGTGAGGTTGTAGTCCAGGATCACTAGAAAGATTTTCCTAATCAACCACAACATTGTTATCTTGGCTTGATGGTTGTTGAGGTTGCACATTAGGAGCATTCACCGTGGAAGATGATGTTTCATGGACAGTTGTAGTCTTCTTATAATATCGTTCCATATCTATTAAAAAAATTACATTACAAATTAAGTATAAAAAAATTGAATAGAAATGAACCCTAATTCTCCCTTTAAAATCATTCCACTTAAATAAAATTTCCCTCAACAAAAATAAATTATTCTAAACTCTTCCATTAAAATAAAATCCTAATTTTTAACTATAACAATATTACATTCCACATAAAAAGAGCATAACATATTTAATTTAACAAAATATACAATAATAAATTTAAATAAAATTTCTCTCAATTAATAAATTATTCTAAAATTTTTCTACTAAATAAAAGTCCTAAATATATATCATCACTACATATATAAGGAAGAACATAAATATTTAATTTAATAAATTTAAATTAAAATACCTAAGAGAGAGAGGAAGTTGAGAGAAAGAGTTGAAAGGGGAACGTGGATGCTGGTCGGCGTTGGATGTGTGTGTGTGGGGTGGGGGGTTAGGAACTTGGGATTCACATATTACATATATGGGTAAATACAAAAACCCCCTCGAGGTTTGTCCAAACTACAAAATAAACCTCGTGATTTGAAAAATTACCAATTACTCCATTTAACTTATTTTTTATTTGAACATTAATAAAAATACATTTTTTCTTAAAATAAAGAAGGATAGAAATGACATCAAGACTCATATATTTAACATTATATTTTTAAATTTTACTATTTTTAAAAAAAAATTTAAGGGGATAATTGTTAATTTTTCAAACCACAGGATTTATTTGGTAATTTAGACAAACCTCGAGGAGGATTTTGGTAATTTACCCTATATATATATATATATATTATTTTTATTTTATTTATAAAATTACTATTATACCCTTGAATTTTTTAGAAATTTCGGGCCCCTATGTCCGCCCCTGGACGTGATAGTACTAAGGATAGAGAATCCGAAAAGATAATAGACATATGCATAGGATCACAACCTTTCATGAAATTTATTTTCTTAAACAGAAAGATGAAAAAAGTTAAAATATATATTCATTCTCTGGATTGATACATTACAGTTCTGGATGAAACAAGTTTTGCAAATTGTATATCTTGATCCTCCCTTTTCACCATCTTTCTGCACTATATAAGATTTATTCTCAAATATATGTCGAATTCACTAATTCTATCTAAAATACACAAATTAAACTTCATTAATAACATTAATCAATGACAATTTCTGATAACCCTCCTCTCAAATTACTCTCCAACTGTCCATTTCTGATGCAACATTCTCTTCTGAAGCTGTCACAGCATTCACGCTGCAACTTCATCGAACCCGTACAAACGTTGTTGCATTCCGTACTACTCTTACCACTGTCACTTGATTCCTTACAGTCGTGTCGAGAAGAACTCTTCACACACTCGAAACCAACATCATGTTTCCTTTGAGTGTGTCCACAACACTTCTTTTCTTGATTGTCTAATGTTGTCCCACTCTCGATATCTTTCTTGTGGTTGGTGCAGTCATGTTCGTCATGGTTGTGGTTGTGATGTTTACTTTTGATCAGTAATGTTTCATTGGTAGGATCTTCTGTAGCACCTCTGTTTGATCTCTGTAATTCCAAATCATGGTTTAATTTATTACAACATCCATGATCATCATTACCTGTTTTTTCAAAGTGTGAATGACAATGTGCATGGCCATGATCATGGTTTTCGTTGTGGTTGTGTTCGTCGGTGGGAATCGAGCTCTTCTTGTTCTGGCAAGGCCCTGTTTTTGATCTCTGTGACCCGGAATCATGGCCGAGTTCATCACAACATCCATGATCCTTACTTGTTTTCTCCACATGTGGATGACAATGTGCATGGTGATCATGTTTTATCGTGGAACATTCGTGTGAGACGGTCCCACACAAGTCTTTGCCAGAATGTGCATGGTGATCGTGTTTTTCCGTGGAACATCCGTGTGATTCCAAGTCTCGAGTAGATTTGGAACAACATTGTCGATCACCATGCGCGTGGTGATCATGTTTTTCATTATTAGGACTCCAACATTTATTTTTCCAACAAGACTCTGATCTTGAACCGGAGAAGCATTTCTTCTGAGATTGAGAACATTTGTTCACTCGTTTCGAAGTCCCTTTAAGTAGCAACATGCTGTTGAAGATCACTAACAAGCATGTTCCAACATCAGTGAGAACTGCAGCCCAAACAAGAGGATGGCCAGCTATGGCTATTCCAACAATAGCTGCCTTGGTTGTAATAGAAATCACCACATTCTCAATGATTTTCCTTCTGACTTTCTTGGCAATAAGCACAGCTTTTGCTATCCGTTGGATGTCGTTCGACATAAGAACAATGTCGCCCGATTCTGTTGCAAGAGCTGAGCCTGATACACCCATGGAGATCCCAATGTCTGCTGTTGCTAAAGCAGGAGCGTCGTTGAGACCATCGCCGATCATTGCTGTACGACCCTCCTTCTGAAGCTCCTTTATCACCCTTGCTTTGTCCTCTGGCAAAAGCTCTGCTCGAATGACCTCCATAGCTCCCCCTAGCTGCAATATCAAGTGGCGTATAAAGTATGTATATTGTACATTATGATCAAGAAATTTAGTACACAAATTGGAATACATATACCTGTTCTTGTGCACGCTTAGCAGCTCCATGGCAATCTCCAGTAAGCATCACAGTTTTGATGCCAATGGACTTAAGTTCTTGGATTGCTTCCTTAGCCCCTGTCCGACATACGTCGGAGAGACTAAAGACGACGGCTGGAGATGATCCCATGAAGACGTAACCAACAGACTTTCCATCTAAATCGAAGCCTTCTAGTTTGGGAACTGGATGTGATGCATGGTAATTTAAGTAGAGTGTTATTTTCTAAATTCTATATAGAAATAAAAAAAATAAAACTCTGTTTTCAATAGTATAGATTAGAGTGTAGAAATCTAGTGTGTTCACCTGCAGTGCATCCTACTCTGGAAGCAATTTTCCAGTTTCCGATGTATAGTTGAGTTTCTTCGATTTTTCCAGAGATCCCTTCACCTGGAAAATTTTGAAAATTCTCAACTCTGTCAGGCTTTGGCTCGACATCATGTGTTCTTGCATACTCAACTAAAGCAGCTGCCATTGGATGACTTGATTTGCATTCAATGCTCGAAATCCTTGAACATAGTTAGTCATCAGATACTATGTACAAAAAGTTACTCCCTGCCGTCCCAGAAAATGCTTCAAGTTTACTGTCCCACATTGTTTAAAAAAAATATATTGTATAGTAATGGTATGTGAGTGAAAAAGGAGTGATAAATTTTAAACTAAAATAACTTTTGAAATTAGTTTCTTTTTTTGGGTGTGAAGTGTTCTGTAGGGCAAACAAATGAGAAAAGTGTTAAGGGTTCTGTGGAACGGAATGAGTAGTATTTAAGTCAGAGATCCTACCAATATAGAAGAGATTTCAAGCTGATATCATTCCGAAGAGGCTTGAAATCTGCCACCAAAAACTCCCCTTTGGTGATAGTCCCAGTTTTGTCGAAAGCCATAACTTTGACGCGCGCAAGGGTCTCAAAATGCTGCGCGCCTTTCAGTAGAACACCCAGGGTGGCTGCCTTGGAAAGGGCGCAGAACATGGCGACAGGGGTGGAGAGAAGAAGTGCGCATGGACAACCGCTGACTAAAACAACGAGAGCCAAGTGGTACCATTGCTTCTTGTTTCCGACATGCAGTGCCAGTGGCACCATGGCTAATGAAGCTGATATAACAACTATAGCTGCAAGAAGGGAGTCAAGTGAGTGAATCATGATAAGTAGGACACATGAAAGAAATATACTGTTGTAACATATTTACCTGGAGTGTAGTACTTAGCACATTTGTCTAGCAACCTTTGTGTCCTTGATTTGTTGCTCTGTGCCTCCTCCACGATTTTCGCCATTCTTGCAACGGCGCAATCTTCCGCCACTGCTGTCGTCTTGATATTTATATACCCTGAAAAACAACCCTATAATTATCAAAACCGAACTTCAGTCCACTAAGGTTAAATGATTGCCTCGTTTAAAAGAAGACACTGTTAAAGATTAGCATAACATAATGTATACTCCTATATGATATAACTACAATATCATGGTTTTGAATTTTGATGCCATTTTAACTGAGTATCTCACTTAAAAGCCCAAACCCTGTATTAGATATATATGTGTTGTATATATAGAGCTATTAAACCGAGTAGTGCACACTCAAGCTCGCTCGGCTTGAAATTCGACCCGTTAAGCAAAACAAGTTGAGCCTTATCGAGCCGAGCCAGAAAGGACACATACATGATACATGTGTGTATTCAATAAGAGGGATGAGTAGGACATACCATTGAGATTAAGGGTGCTACCCCAAACAATGGAGTCTTTTTGCTTGAAGACAGGAAAGGACTCGCCGGTTAGAATCTTCTCATCGACTTCACATTCTCCGTCAACAACCACTCCATCAATAGGTATTACCTCTCCAGGTTTTACAGCCAACACACTGTTCAACTTCACCTCATCTGCATTCATTTCTTCACCAGTCTCAGCAAGAATGGCTTTTTGGGGCACCACACTAACTAAAGATGACATTACAGCACTGGCCTTGTGACTTGCTCTCGATTCCAGCCACTCTGATATTGTAAACAGGAAAACAATGGTGGCGGCTTCCCAGTAATCGCTTAGAGCAATTGATCCAGCAACTATTTTAAGACAATGTAAACCTTATTTTAAGACAAACAAAAATAGCACAAGGGTGTTGCATAATTTGTTTTCAACTGAAATTAAAAATAATTTCAACAAGATAAAATCATGACTAAATCCCATCCACTTTCCATTTAAAATGTTATATTTGTTCAAAAATAAAATACAACCATAGGAAATAGAATGGAGGGAGTATTTTATCTTTTTGGGAGGTAAATATTAGTATTATATAAGGCTAATAAAAATGAAATATGATTTCATTTTCCCAAATACTACAACCAAGCATACACTATCAATTTGGGCCCTATCAAATCCATATAAAACTCTCCCTATCAATATTTAAATCTGCATATGATACACGTACACCCTATTACTAACCCACCGAATTTAATTTTAACAAATTATTATTAATTTTTTTTGCCAATACTCGTCAATTTGATAATGCATTTTTATATGTTT
Organism: Pogostemon cablin; assembly: GCA_023678885.1. Classification (NCBI taxonomy): domain Eukaryota; kingdom Viridiplantae; phylum Streptophyta; class Magnoliopsida; order Lamiales; family Lamiaceae; genus Pogostemon; species Pogostemon cablin. The sequence continues at coordinate 5,142,928 of CM042978.1, read as the reverse complement.
ATTTTATTTAACTTTTTATAAATATCATATCAAAATATGAAACCAAGATTTCGTATGTATGGGCCAACCCACCCGCTCCACCGTAACCCACTCAAAACCCGCCCAACAAAAAACTCAATTCATACAGATCCGTCCAATTCTAACCCATAAAGTGGTGGGCTGTGGGTCAATCCAACCCACCAATCTTATTTTGACACCTCCACCCATTCATTTTAAAACCTCTATAAGCATCCCTAATTAATTTAAAGCCAATAAAATATAATATGCATAAAATTTGATCTTTCTTCTTTACATTGTGATAGAAATGGAGGTATGCATCACATTTTAGTGCATTCCACTCGAAAGTCAGGTCAGATACGCATAAACATATTTAAATGACACCACTCTTTTTATGTATTTAAATATGTAAAATACCATGTAAATAGAATGTGATATGTCACAATATTGAAATTATGTTTCCAACTTTCCATGCATCCTCAATCTAACTTTTGACAACTTTTTTAAAAGACAATATATGCAATGTGGATGTAAAATTTTCCGTGTGAATCTACAACTTTTAATTATAGTAGAAAAAACAATTACTCCCGCCGTCCCCCGAAGTATTTCACACTTTTCTTTTTATCCGTCCCTCAAAGTATTTCACACTTTACTTTTACTAAATACATTATAACAATACTCATTTTTTACACACATCTCAATATAATACTTACTTTTCACATCTCCCAACAACTTTACACACATTTTTCATTAAATCAACTAAAATATCTATTCTATTTCTTACTTTATACATAAAAATACAAAATTTTCTTAAACTCCGCGCACACCAATACGTGAAATACTTGTTGGGACGGATGAAGTATACAATAGAAATAGATATTATACTCTTATTTCATTCCATATTAAATTTCACACTTTCTATTTTAGTTTGTTTTATTTCATATTAAATTTTCACTACTCAAAAAAGGAAACATCACATCTATTGTCAACTTTAAAATTAAAATTTAGTTACAAATTTATCACTCTGGCTTACCCAAAAGACTACATTGCCAAACTACCCCTAAAACTAAGTTACAAAACAAAAATTCTCAATACATCTGTGAAAATTAAAGTGTGAAGATGAGTTGAAGACGGAGAGCGTAAACATCAGAATTTAAAATTAAATTCGTCTCATATAAATTTACTTTGTTCAAAATAGTCACAAGAAACTTAATTTTTTCGAAAAAGTTCTATAGCTTTCAAATTTTCACCACAATGGTCATTTATACTTTAAAATGTCTAATTTTTCTAATTCCATGGAACTTATTCATGTGACTAAATTAGTACTTTTACAAAATTTATAAGAGGAAATTGGTGAAAAATATTGTTTTGGAATTAAATTAGAATAAAATGGAAAGGTTTAGGACACAAATTACTATACTAATTATATTAAAAATAATATACTAACTAATTTTATGATCTTCTCAAATAAAATAAAAGGTTACATAATAGTTTATGTTTTAAACTGAGTTATCAAGCACGCATATTTAATAACTAATTAGGTGTATAACATATACCACATAAAGTAAATTGGTCACTTCAAACGGTGGTTTCCTATGTATTATCTTAGGAAGTAATCAAACTCTAGTTTAACTTATGTTAGATTAGATGGATTAACTGCTAATTTTTATACCGTAATTGCAAGACACATTATGCCGTGCTCAATTAAACGACAGGTATAAAACGGTATGCAATTAACAATTATTTTAAATTATAATAAAGACATTAAAAAAAATAACGTACATTATTTGCCAATGACATCACACATTAAAGCCATTAATTAATATAGTGTATTAGTGGTTAGGCAGAATCCCATTAATAGTTTTTTATTTAAATTATTAGATTAAAAGTATTGGACATGATCACACCTAATTAACATTAACTAAGTGTAAAATTTTTATGTAATAATCATTTTTATTTAAGATATTATTATTTTTAATCTTTATAATAAATTGGTACTGAAATAGTTGGGTTGAACGAACAATATTGATCAAAAACAACCCCTTACAAAAATATACTATCATTTCTAACATCACGTGGTTTTTTGTGATTTAGTCCCCTCTCACATAAAATTTCACATTTTTCGTTTTCGTCTATTTCACATTAAATTTCACTATTTAATAAAGAAAACATTACTTCAATTCTGAACCTTAAAATACATCTTAATTACAAATTTATAATTACACAAATATCATATTTTATAATTTATTTATTATCTAAAAAGACTATATTACCCTCTAAAAGTAATTAAGTTGGTCAAAAAATATTTAACTTAATATCTACAACAACGATGCATAACATTTAATAAGATGGCAATAATAAAATAATTACCTGTGATTAAAACGAGGATGTTGATGTCAAGATTGAGATTGCGTAGAGCAGCGAGTGCCTTGAGAAAGATGGGGGGAAGGCCGACCAAGATAGCGACAAGGGCTAACCACCTGAATGGGGGGAAGGCGTATTTTAAGAAAGAGAGGAGTAAAAATACGCCGCTAGCAATAGCGTAGGGGCTAGGCCATTTGTTCTTGAAGGTGCTGTTGCCCTTTACCCTAATGTTCGCTTCTAGCCTTGCCTGGTTCAGTGCCTTAACTGACACAACCACAACACACCACAACACAATTAAAAAAAAAAGACAAAAAGAAAAATAAAAATAATTATATATATATATATATATATATATATATATAAAAAGAGGCATCAACAAAAATATTATTTTTAATACTCTCTCCGTTCATAGTATTTTTTTCATTTTGCCTGTTTTCTAAAAGGGTCAACTCATGGCCTATTACTATATACTACTTCTTGTAAAAAGTTCTCGTCATTGTTTGGACACGAAATTAAGAAAAATGTAACTTTGGGTAGGTATTATGATATTGTTTAGTAATAAATAAATAATAAAATATATTAAATTTGTTAGGTAGGAGTTTTTTTTTTTTTAATAAAGTGATACTAGAGATTGTTGTTTTAACTTTTTTTATTAAACTTTTTTTAGAAGATGAAAGATTTTGTGAGATGGATCTAAATAGAAAGGGTGAAAAAAAATTTAGGATAGAGGGACACTAAATAAAGGTATTTTTTAGTAATCGAATTTACCAACGAAATTCAATAAGTTGGTAATTATCAATGAATTAGCAACAAAAATGACATTTTTATTTTAGCAACGCCAACAGATTTATTCTATATTTTAGCAATAGAATTCAATCTGTTGCTAATTACCAGCGGATTACCAAGGGAATTATTATATAAATTACCAACGGAATTATTAGCAACAGATTACCAACGGAATTGATTTTTCGTTGCTAAAAATTTACCAACCACCACTCTACTAACAGAACTTTACCAAAGAATTCCGTTGCTAATTCGTTGGTAAGTCAATTTAACAATGGAATTAAGGCTTTTACCAACGGAATATTCCGTTGATAAAAAATAATTTTTTTGTAGTGGGAGTAATACTTACGACCACCCAATACATATAAAATAATAATACTCATTAATTTATGTGAAAAAAAATATAATTTATACCATTGCAGGCGAATTGAGAGAATACTTTATTTTGGAAAAATCTAACTTACTATAATTTTTTCGGGAATATGCTTTTTTTTTCTCTTTTTTCTTAAACATAACTATCCCAGTTTCCGACTCCTCCTGCAACTAAACCTATGATCATATACACAATTTTGGTACAACAATTCAAGTGACTATGTCTGCGAGCCTATGCACAATTTTTCTATGTGATACCTCCTGCAACTTCATAAACATTATTTTTCATGCGAAGTTACACGTGACTATATGTGCGATTGTACACATTCTTTTTTTTTATTAATATATGTGCAACTTTATATTAATTATATACTATCTACATCCCATAAACAAATTCACACTTTCTATTTTTGTCTGTCTCATAAACAAGTTCAGACCCCAAATAAGAAAATACACACAAATCAATAACCCCACAGCACACTTTAATTTCAAAATTGACATCCCTTTACAACTCACATAACTTACTTTATAATTTATTTATTACCTAAAAATATCAAACTACTCTTAAAAGTAAAGCAAAAAGTAATTTTTTCTTAAACTCCGTATCTACCATAATCGGGAACTTATCTTTGTGATGGAAGGAGTAATAAAGATGAACAAAATAAGACAAATAAATTTTTTACCAAAAAATTATGTTAAATTATGTTGGGTGACATTTATAAAAAAAACTAAATATATACTTTCTACATGTCGCTATTATGTACACTTACTTTATTTGACAGATATTAAGAAAAATAAAATTTTAATTTATTTTAATGATTTTTGGGTAGTTTAATTTTTTCATAAATTAATATTTTTTTTTAACTAAAATGTTATTTTTATGAGAGAGACGTAAGTCATTCCACGTTGTAAAACAAGTATTTGTCAATACAAAAATAAGGGGTTCGTAAGAGTTTATGTGGAGAAATTAAGGAAGAAATTAAGAATGATCGCTTTCATGCATAATTATTGTGTGGACAACGAATGTGACACAAAAAGTTTAAAAGCAAACAAGCAGCAAATAAACTTTCGTGATAATTATTTTTCAATGTGTCTCCGTTGGATCTTTTCTACATCAATACAATACGCCGGCCACAACACCCAACGTACGTTGTTTGGATCCTCCAAAACTCAATGTGTCCTTTTCTTTTTATACTAAAGTCCCTCTGTCTATCATTGCTGTTACTTTTATTGTTTACACATAGATTAAACACATACTCCCCCGTTCCATAGTAAGAGGTTTTTTACTTTTTGCACATGAGTTTTATTATTTAATACGTAATGGGTAGTTGTATTAGTGGGAGTGTGAGACCCGTATTTTAATTGTATTAGTGGATGTTTGTGGGTCTCATGAGTATAAAAAAGAAAATATAACTCTTTGGGTAAGACGTCCAAAATAGAAAAAAGATCATCTTTGAAGGGAACGGAGGGAGTATATATTTTGATGTGTGGTGGTTTGAGATACTCTCTTCGTTCCTTTAGAAAAATCTTTTTTTCTCCATTTTGAGCGTCTCACTCAAAGAGTCTAATTTTCTTTCTTACATACATGAGGCTCACACACACCCACTAATGGAATCAATTAAAATATAGGGTTCACTCATTCATTAATACAATTACCTACTATACATTAAATAATAATACTCCTTAATTTACGTGCAAAAATAAAAGATCATATTTTTTAAGAGGACGGAGAGAATATAATATTTTAATATATATTGAATAGTTTTAATAGTATCATGTGTGGACCCTACATAAATGCATTAACTGTTTTGTATTGGTTTTATCTATTAAAAAATGAATTGTAACAATATTTGTATGATGCCCTATTTAATAATAAAATGGAACAATATAATTATTATATTTGTATGATGCCCTATTTAATAATAAACTTGGGTGCACCTGGTGTACCCCTAGTTTATAGGTTTAAATGAAGGTAGTGGGTAGTTTTCATTTAAAAGAATTTAATTATTTTATTTAACGGTAGAGATTAAACTAAAATTTAATCTAACGATTAAGATGGTTCAGATGCACCAGGTGCACCCAAGTTGAACTCTTTTAATTTTATTTTCCTTTTCACAACATGGAAGGTTCCATCAATGAGACACAAAAATTTCGCAAGATGTTAGATTTTATTTTCCTTGTACGTTTTCATAACACGGAAAGTCCATCAATACAACACAGAAAATCCCATAAGCCCACCGTACAACAAATGAGATCACTTACACTTATTTCAATTCCCTATTTCATCCTCTATTTTATTCATTAGATTCTTGACATGTGTCATAATCAATACTCAAAATTCACCACATGTCCTATGAATTTAATGGTTATTTGTAGTATATAACTTTTTTATTAAAAAATATCAATGAAACACCAAATGTGAAATAGGGAATTCAATCCCACAGTATGAATCCCACAATATGGGCAGTGCACTCCAATTAGAAAGGCAATAAAGTTAGTTCTTATTTTAATTTTAGTTAAAACACCTTTACCTTTTCTGAGGTTTTAGTTCAATGCAATTAACAGAAATGCATGATGTAATTAAGAGAGATTAATTAGGATTAATAAGGATTACCAATTTGCAGCTGAGAAATGATGAGAGAATCATGAACAACAATCACAGTCTTGGTGGGGACAACCACAGAGTAATCCTTAATCCCATCAAGTGAATTCAGAATCTTTTCAATCAATGGAACTTCAGATGAACAGCAAAGCCCCAATACATCAAAATAACTCTTCTCAAACTTCTTCCCACCATTAATCTTCTCCATAGTCCACAATTACCACACCTAATCAACCTGCATTAATTATTAATCACACCATTCTGCATGAGCTAAAACACGCACACACACAAAGAGAAGAGAGAGAGAGAGACAGGGGAACCTGCAGGGATGAGAGAGAAAGCAGAGTAATTAAGGAAAAAAATGTGATTAGGAAGGGAGAAGGTGCTATAATGGCGGACTCACTGAAAGACTGCAGCTGTAAATGCAAGAAGAATCCTCCACGCTTAATCACACATAAATAGTTATGAATCAGTTGGGAATTTAATCATATAATTAAATTAAAAAGAAAAAGAAAAAGAATTTGGAATCCACATGTAAAATGCACTATGATCTGGAATACCATTATTAATTGGCATATGTGCTTTGGTGTGTGAGGGCATGAAATTTATGTGCTCCTAGGTTCTAACTAGTTGAACCAAGTTCATTCTTTTCTACTATAGAGATTCATGTACACATGAATAAATCACCATTAATCAATTATATTATACATATAGTACAATTTATTGGACCCTCCAAATCGAGTATCCTGCAATAAAAAAATGTTGTTCATACTATACGTTTAATTTTTTATTTTAAATTATGGTTTATTAAGGTTCAAACATGACCGTGGATATTCTTTACTTGTGGAATCATTGTCATGGAGGTTTTAATTTTGTCACACTCCTCTTAATTAATTTTTGATATAATGATTCTAGGATAGAAAATAGAAAACAAAATTTCCAATTACTGTTATGTTATATAAGTATACTCCCTCATCTCAAATGTCTTCATTTACGAATTAAGAAATATTATTAATTTATGTGTAGTGGATAATTGTATTAATAGTGACTAGTATATCATATGTGGGACCCTTCTATTAAAAAATTGAATATCTTTTGATTGGATATATATTTAAAATGATAAAATGTGGACATTTTTTAAATGAACGAAAAGAGTAATAGTTTTGCGCAAGAGAGAGAAAAGAAGATCATAATGTTGCTCTTTGAATTTCTTCTTTAACTACTAAGGTTTAGTATCATTCTCTTTTACATATCGCTCATCTAATAACACGATATAAGAAATTGATATATCAAATTATGACAAAAAAAATTCAAACCAGGAAAAGACATCGAATGTCTTATTATATTTTGTTGTTACACTTCTTATTATACGTGTTAAATGAGTGATACATGTGCGGTACGAAAACCTCAACCTTCCCTTTATGGATGATATTTTCCTATTAGGGTTCAAATTTCTGTCTCTCACATGCGTTGCATTCAATGGTATGTCACAGGAGATGTAACACTAAAATGTAATGAGAGGTTCGAACCAATATAGACACATGAATTAAAAAAATTTGTTTCTTAAGTGAGGAATAATTTAGGTAATTCAAAGATAAAAAGTGAACAAAGTTGTTAAGATTGGTCTAACATGTAAAATGTATGTGATATTTCTGTAATATTATGATCTTTTAAGAATATTAATAGGTCGCGGCTATTCACACTCATCATTTTTCTAAGTACACTCATTTATATTTACACACACTAAAATTATATATACAAATATAAAAGACTAACCTATACACTTAATTTAATACACCCATATACCCACTCTATCCCTCTCCCACAACCCCACATTAATAACAAAAGGCATACACCCGGTCTATCTCCTCCAAAGCAATTTTCAGATAAAAAATAAAAAATAAAAGAGGAAAAAAGAAAGATGAAGAGAAGAGAGGAGGAAGGAATCTATCACCCACATCAAAGAAGAACTTTCATCATTCATCATCAAATGGCAGGTAGAGTGATATCACATCTTACAAATACAATGGTTTTGTAGGGAAATATGATTGGACAATAGGTGAAATGGAAAAAAAGACGATAGCCCGTTCGATCCTGGTGTGCCATGAATGTCCCTCTTGTTCGACCAGCACTAGCCAAAAATTTCACTTCTGATTGACCAATACTAGCCGAAAGTTTTACTTCTGTTCTCCAGCATTGGCCAAACAATTTACTCCTCCCGTCCCACCGGATGGTCCCCATTTTACTATATTGGGTGTCCATTTAAAGGTACCTACTTTCCCCTTTTAGTAAAAAGACTCCACATATTGTCAACCACTCAGTACTAATAAACTTATCCATTACACATAAAATAATAATACTTCTTAATACACGTACAAAAAATAAATGGGAACTTACCTATGGGACAGAGGGAGTATATTTTAACGGCTCTGGTTGGTCGAACAACCTTGCGTCGGAAAAAAAAACGAATGACTGTATTTTAATCGGTTCAAATGCATAAAAATACATATTTTTGAGGTTTTGAATGTAATCTCTCCAAAATTTGTCACGTTTGAATGTATGAGTGGACTTATAAGGTGAAGGAAACTAGGGGTTTTTTTAAAAAACCAATTCTAGCTTAATTTTGAGAAAGACGGTTGGTAGGTCATGGGTGCATGTCTTAGGTTTGAGGAGGGATTTTATCGTGAAAGTGTGAGATGTTTGTATATATGAATTGTAGTTGTATTATAATGTGTAGGATTTTGAGTCTAGGGATATCTAGTCTTTTATTATATAAGTTTATAATTTGAAAAATTAAATGGATGTATGCTAGTAAATAATGGGTGTGAATAGATGTTGCTATGTTAATATAATAATAATAATTATTATTATTATTATTATTATATAATGTTATATTTTTGGAAACATGAAAAGTAATGGAACGAATGGCCAAAATTGGTAAGTGTGCAGAAATAAAAAGACGGAGAAAGTATTATTTTAGATATAGTTTACAGTTAGCTAGTACAGTAATATATACATATATACCCCCATCCTCCATTAAAATATACCTTGTTTTTTGTTCAATATTAGTTAAGTGTATGTTTTTTTTTAACAATAGTTGATAGGGTATGTAACAACAAAATTTTGTATTTATAATAAAATAATAAACACAAAAGAAATTACAATGATTATACGAGATGGATTAAACTTGAGATTTTAAGTAAACAGCTTCTAGCTATCCTTTGATTCCTCTCTTGGGTTGATTTCTTTGACTTTATCAACTTTCTGAGCCGGATCTTCGGATGAAGCTTGTCCGAGCTCTGATTTGGGGCTTTATAACGTTTATCCGGGGGCGTCGAGCCTTTGCTCGGATCGAACGTTGACTTGAAGATTTGTTGTGAAGAACGCCGTTCAATTTGGTAGAACGTTGACTTCACGGAGACTACTGGATGAATTTGATATGAAGAACACCGGATTAAAGAGGCTTAGCACCTTGGTCTTTGATCGGAGGCTGTTCTTGACTTGAAAATGACTTGAACTTGACTTGAAGGTCTTGAATGTTCTTGACTTGTATCTTCACTTGGATCTTGATCTTCACTTGATTTGGATCTTAATCTTTGTTTGATCTTGATCTTCGCTTGATCTTGATCCCTTGTCGGAGGTGGCAGGTTAGAAGAACACCGGATTGGAGGAGCTTGACACCTTTATCTCTGATTAGAGGCGCTTGGCTGGAAGAACGCCCGATCGGAGGGGCTTAGAACCTTGATCTCTGATCGTAGACCGTTCTTGACTTGAAGATGCTTGAAGATCTCAAGTCTTGACTTGAAGATGCTTGAAGATCTTAAGGGAGCACTGCTCGTATTTTTGATCTCTTCAGAAGCGCATCTTCAGATGTTTTTGGTGTGTCTGGAATGAGAACTGAAGACCCTTATTTATATGTAGAGAAAATAATCACTTAAGTGATATTTTCTCCTTTAAAAGATATGTTGGGCTTATCTCCTTTAATTAAGTCTGCTGGACAGGATACGGACCTATTTAATTTAATTAGGCCTGCTGGATTGGATTTAATTTGCTGGGCTTGTTGACTTGAATCAGACCCACTTGACTTGAGCTTATTTGACTGGATCTTGTCCAATTATCAATAATTTACTTATTTATTTTTGGAAATTAATTTATTTAAATTCCTTAATAAATAAATAATTAATTGATAATTATTACATTAATTTACCATATATTTTTATTTAATAGACAATAAAATTCATGTGCCTACAGGGTACATTTTGTTATTTACTATTTAATTCAAATTTATTACCTTAGTTTAGTATTAATAATAAAATATAGTTGTAATGTCATTTCATTATTCATTTTTAATAATAAATTTTTTAATTATTTATATATTTTAATATTTACATAATCTCACCTATAATAATATTTTATTTATTTATTTATATTAATTAGCAAGTTAATGAGATTATATTAATTAACAAATCTTGGAGGGAGTATCACTGTACATAAAAAATATTATATTTTTTTATTTATACCACGAATTATTTATATAATATTTCACTGCATTACTATTACTATTTATTAATCCAAATATCATTTTTTATTAAAAAATATTACTCCCTCCATCCCGATTAGCTCTTCATTGTTACTATAGATACGAAGTTTAAGAAAAGTTATTTTTTTACCAATTTTATTGTCTTTTAGGAGTATTATGGTATTTTTAAGTAATAAATAAATGATAAAGTAAGCTATGTGAGTTAAGTGAGAGTGACATTTTTGAAAATATGATATAGTGAGAGGTTTTTATTTAACTTTTATTATTTTTTGAAGGTGAAGAGTGTAGTGCGATAAACAAACGAGGAAAAAATGAAAAACTTGTTTGGATGGAGGGAGTACTTTTTATCCATCTCACATAATTCTTCCGTGAGATGGATTCACATAAGTGTTTGCCTAAATTAAATAGTAGCATGTAAACCACAAGATTCATGAAGCAAGAAGTAAAATAAATCATGAACCACAAAGTTAATATTACATAATCATACTGAAAAATTCCAATTATACTCTAAAATTAACATTAACTTTTAGAATAAACATTTAAAAAAAAATTCTTTACGTCCCACAAAAATTTTCTCATTTTTTTATATGTCCGTTTCATATTAATAACATTCACATCCCAAAAAGAAAAACAACACTTTATCTAATAATCTTAAAGTTATTTTAATTCAAATTTGTTGCTTCTATTTAACATATATTCTTTCTGTTCGCCTGTAAAATAACCATTTATTTTTTGTACGTAAATTAAGTATTATTATTTTACATAAAAGTGGATAATTATATTAGTGGTGAATTTAGGGTAATGTGTGGGTCCCTTTTGTAAAAAGAGAAAATTGATTCCTTTAGAGTGACTATCAAAATGGCAAAATTGATAACTTATCAACGGATGGAGGGAGTATTACGTGCACAGTAGCCAGATGAGCTAGCCTACCTGATTACTTTACACTATTTATTAACTAAAAATACTAAAATACCCTTAAAAATTAACAAAATTTATAAAAAAAAAATCTTAAATAACGTGAAATAATAGATGTGAACCCAATTGAATGAAGGCAAAAACTATTGTACAAGCGTGTTTAAGGTCCAACCGGGGCAACCAATATCAATGACCCACAATATTTAAACCAACTTAGTCTATTTGGGTCATTTCAACCCTAATTCATTCCAATCGTCCACAGCGCCGCTCTTTCCTCCTACTCTCCTCCTACCATCTATTATATCTTCCAATGTCTTTCAATCTATTCTCTCTTCCAACAGCTCGCCGCTGATTCTGATTTCTTCATTGCTGATTAGTACACCTTTTCTAATCCATGGTGGAAATTTCACCACACCGCGGATGATGGTGTCCGATCGACAAATTACGGAGGTGTCGGATCATATCTTCTGTTACACTAACGCCATCACCATCATGCGATTCGTCGTTCCACATCTCAAATTTAAGTTTGGCGTCGATTTATTTGTCAGATCTGAATTTAATCGCTACCAAATCGAGAATGTCCTTGCCGCCTTGTCTCAGCCACCGAAGCCCTTTCCCTTCACCACTGTGCTCTCATCTCCTTCAGCATTTTTCCACGTACTCGTCTCTTGGAGCCTTTTACTTTTTTTTGTTTGTCGATTTTATTAATGTATATTTTTTAAACATAAAGTGTACACGTTTTATTGAACAAGTGTATAACGTAGCCTTTCACTTTTTTTTCTATTTGAGTTGTCGATTTTATTAATGTATACTTTTTAAACATAAAGTGTATACGTTTTATTGAACAAGTGTATAACGTTTTATAAATAAATAGTTCAGGTGTTTGAAGACTGATTTGGCTGCAATTGATGAATAGTTTCACTATATTCATAATGAGAATTGAGTTTGGAGGAATTATTGATTTTAAAACTTAAGTGTATAAACTTTAATGAACAAGTGTATAACAATTTGTTAATAAATGTATATTTATTAAACTTTATCTGTAAGTTCTAATAATCAATTATACAGAAACTTATTGAGAGAAAGAGGGAAATAAGTTGTGGTGGTGTTCTGCGTGGGTGACGAGAGAAAAAAAAGTGAGGAAGATTGAGAGAAAGATAGAAGATGTTGTGGACCTATGGTGGTGTTCTCCTTGATCGAGGAGAAAGACAGAGAGTCAAGCTAGGTGAAACGACCTATTTTATTTTATATATCTGACCCATTTTGTAAATATGGATCTGTTGGTTAGTGTACAATTGGGTACAGTAAATCAACTCTTGAAGGAAGGGAGTATTACATACAACATTCAAACCCGATTGAAGCCATAATATACATTTTATCCTCGTAATAATATAAATTCATCGCCAAACAACATTTGGATTGTGTGTTGCACTCGATCAATTACTATGCGATTCTATATCAATTTTTATTTTATTTTACTTTTTTAATTTCTTCAGTGTTGTGGTATTTGTCAGAGCCAATTACTACAGTCGATGGTTTGTCGAAATAATTAAATTGGGGAAGACATGAAAAGGGGTGCAATGATGGGATTGTATATATGTGATTATGGTAGCTCTTACTTTTAGTTGGTGCAATGTGAAACGACACGATCGAGGCCCATATTATTCTATCAATATTGCAAAACCCTATGTAGTGCCTTCATTGTAAGCACCTTTAGCTAATTTTATTTCTTTCCTCCAAATTTTGTTGGAATTAATGAGTAGTTTTTACATGCATGGATAATAGGCTATATCATAGCGAGGAGAATTGTTTAATATTTAATTAAATCATTCTAACACGTCCTCTCACATATACACAGTGTTAATTTTTATCTCAAACCTTGCATGTGGAATTTTCTTATAAATGGGTGGCGGTGAGGTTGAATTTTTAATCTTTGTTAGGTCATGACTCTGATACCATGTTGAATGACCACCTCAATGACCTCATCTAAAGTTTAAGCTAATAAATGAATGAATTGTTTAATACTTAAACAAGTCACTCTAACACTATCTATTATTTTTTATACGTAATAGATTTTTTTCTACCGAACACAGATTACATTCCATTATTACTATATAATATATATGATCAAAGAAAATTACTTCTAGTTAAATAAAAAATTATATTTTGTACTATCCAAAATAATCATATTAATACTAATATGCAAAATTAATAAGAAATGTAGGTTACAACTTATTCCCAAATTTCTCATCCATTATGCCCAAAAAATAGTAGTTCCATATTCTCAAAGTTTCGCTCATTCGATACCCTGTACCACGACAATTCAGAAAGCTCCAATCAAAACTTTAGGCAACACATTCTCACTAATCTGTTGAATTCTGACATTGTTTCTTCTCGCAATTGATACTCATTCTTTTCTGACATCTCGACAGTGATAGTGTTCATTTTCAAATGTTAATGAACGAGTATGCATGCCCAGTTTCACTACTCTGAACTTTATGAAATGTACAACCATAAAGTTGGAGCTCGGTTCAAGTTCGAGCTCGTCTAATGCTCGTTATGTTATCGAGTGGAGTTCGATTCGACTCGATAAGACTCGATGATGATAATAATAATAATAATAATAAATATTATATAATGATAATTATGTATTAATAATTATTAAATGAAATATTAAACTAATATTAATTATATTAATTGAACTTCGGCAAGAATGGCTCGATAAACTCGTTAAGGTTCAAAAACTCGACTCGTTTTGTTTAGTGAATCGAGCAGAGATTAAGTATGCACCACTTGAACTCGTTCAACTGCAAACCCGTATCATTGTAAATATTTGATTGTTACGTACACTCTAAACCAACAAACAAAACATGACCATGTCTAACAAGATTTCAAGAGATCAAATTTGATTTCAAACAAAGAATAACATGATGAATAGTCCTTTCGTTTTCCCTTATTCTAAATGGTGGGGTCCAAACCTTTTGAGCCAATTATGTCCATGTATTCCCAAATGGGTTCTCCATATTCATTATTCACTTGAAAAGTATATATCGTAAAAGTGCCTTCGATCTCTTCTTTTCATTCTTTTTTTTTAAGCACCTCTTCGCTTCATGGCGGGATGCAATAAAATATAGTGCGTTATGTATCATTTGCTACATTAATTTAAACCACGCTTGTTTAAATATGGTCAACAACTTAATCATAAATACTTGTCATCGTCATACATATAGATTAAGGTGGAAAGCATGTATTATCCCACGCAAATAAGGATTCTTGCCACTTTTGTGTATCATTTCTTACAGTACTAATGAATGATTGAGTTGTGAGAAAGGAAAAAGATTAACTCTTCCCACCGGATTTATGCTTATTTTTATTCAAGTATACTTTCTTCGGTCCCGTAGGTACACATGTCTTGATCCAAGCCAACCCCACTTATCATCACTGAGCTTAGTTAGGTGCAAGAATTTGAAAAATAATATTTTTTTATCAAATAAATAAATTTCATCAGTAAAGAGTAATTTTTCACATACTAAGAGTAGAAGGTAATTAATCAGAATGCACTGGTGATTTCGATTTACACATGTGTTTTTGCCTTATTTTTATATGACATTTATCAATGTCTAGTGTTGTTTTCCGTCCTAGCATGAATTGCAAAATTTTTAGATTCTAGTTTTCATTATTAATTCAATGGTGGATTGTTTTGTGCTTTTTAACTAGCTTGTGATGTCTTTTATGTGTTGTTTTGAATTATTAGATGATTAATTAAAGATAGGGTAAACACGTGCCCATGGCACTCTTCATCAGATTTGTTGTGTTTCAATATTATTCCACCTGAATCTTGAGCTCCCCATCTCTAGCCGAGCGGTTTTCGTCGCATAAATTTTCTAAAACTGTTTAAACTGTCCAACCCGCACCATAGCACTGCCACAAATAATAATATATTTACGTAAATCGCAATTTATTTGTATTGAAGAAAAAAATACACCCCCATATCGATTTTTTCTAAAATTGCACTACATTGCATTGCATGATATAATTTAAATTTATTTAAATATTAAAATCTCAACTTGCTATTCTCTTTTAAAATTATGTTCTTTGTCAAAACTTGTGGCTGTCAAAATTTTTAACAAATGATAATAACTTTAAAAAAACATTTGAGTCACTCTCTTGTGAGACGAATTATTTGTGAGACAGGTGTGAGAAGGGTCGATCCATCACTAAAGTATGCTTATTGTATAGATATAGTATGCTTATTTGTAGTTAAAGTATGTCAATAATAAATCATATTATAACATGCCTAAAATCATATTTTAATGCATAATCCAGCATACTTTAGAAAACATACTTTAACAACCATTAAACATACTTTATTTAAATAATAGACATACTTTAAAACGTCTCACTCCGTCTCACGTAAATAATGTCTCACAAGAGACTTTGTCTTTTTGAGAGACTCTCTTGTGAGACGGTTATGAGACGGGTTGATCCATTATTAAAGTATGCTTATCATATAGCTAAAGTATGCTTATTTGTAGTTAAAGTATGTTAATAATGAATCATATTATAATATTTTAAAATCATACTTTAATTCATCATACATCATATTTTACGAAACATATTTTAACAACCTTAAACATACTTTATAATATAATATGCCTACTTTAACAAGTCTCACAAACGGTCTCACATAAATAGCGTCTCACAAGAGACTTTGTCAAAACATTTATGATAATTCATCTTTTATATATATATATATATATATATATATATATATATATATATATATATATATATTTCAATTCAATGTAAAGAATAATAATACTATAAGTTAAAATAGAAAATGAATTGTTACTATTTTTGGAAATTAACATTTTTTAATTAATTTTCAATGATACAGTATGTAATAATTGTCATCATGTGTTATTAAAATAATATTTATTGAAACTTGTATACTTATTATTTAAATTTCATATTATTTATATAGTTATATATTACTCCCTTCGTCCCGCCCAAAGAGATGCATTTACTTTTTGTACATAAATTAAGGAGTATTATTATTTTATGTAAAGTGGGTATGTGTATTAGAAAGATGTGTTGAGTAGTGGTGGGACATTTTTACTAAAAGAAGAAAATATTACAATTTGGATAAGACGTCCAATATAGTAAAATGATGTTAATTGGGTGGGAATGAGGGAGTATCTTTGTATTAAAACCGCCAAAATCGAATGTCAAATCGCGAAAAATCAAGTGCGAATTATAATTGAAAAGCCACCGTTTAAAATTACTGTAAAAACGAATCCACCATAGCAAGACAATTTAAATATTATTGAAAAATCGCCCAAACCCAACACGATCACCCTAGTGCCATTGTGATTCTATCATGATTGATGTGTATCCAAATATATAATTTGGTTTAGTTAGGTTTACTGAGTCTATCTACTTATAAATACTTCCTCCGTCCACTTTCAAGTGTATCATTTTTCATTTTGGGCATCCGCCCCCAAGTGTCTCATTTCTTTTTTTATCCACACACTCACTAATACAACAAAAAAATGGGACGCACACATCCACTAATACAACTACCCACTAAATATTAAATAACAATACTTTTTAATTTTCATGTCCAAAAGCAAATGACACCCTTGAATCCGGACGGATGGAGTATTCAATTCTAGGACCTTAAAACTTGCACTATATACAAACCTGTTAAATTCAAAAGTACTACTCCATCTGATGAACTAATTAATAAATAAACAACGGCCCAAGTTAAAAAAAAAAGTAAAAACGGTTTCATCAGCTCCACCTTACAAAACGGTTCGAATTCTATGTGTCAATTTGATACATCATTTCCGATGTCAAACCATTAGATGGATAATACATAGGAGAGATAGTGAAACTATACTCTAAAAATGAAAGCTTAAACTCTAATGGGCAATTGTTTGAATTTATTTCCACTCTTACATATTAATCATAGGCGTAGCACATAAAATGACACACATGAACGAGTCAGCATATCCCCGAGAGTGGATTTAAAAATGTGAACAAAGTATATATGCCTGAAAAATGCTACAGTTGGAAAACACAGATAATAAAGATCGCAATATCATTATCAGGCCAGCTCCCAAGTGAAATGTCATTTTTAGGTTGAGACTTTTCAGTAACTAATCATACTTAACCACTAATATTTCTTTGCTACATATGTACTAGTATTATTTTACTAAATTCTAAATTAATCTAACATTCTGTACCAGATTCCTTTGTCAAACCCATAGCCAATAATTATCTTAATAATGTGATAATTTTGCCTTTTCAGTGTTAAATTTAGAGGAAGCCTATAGACAAACAACCTTTCTCTGCATATTAATCGAACTTAGGATAATGATAAACCACGTCAGACAAGTAAAAAGCTCAAATTCTTTAATATAAGTAAAAATTTGTGAGAATTCCATGGGATAAAAAATACTCTAGTATAATATTTTTAATATAAAGTGATACTTGATTGATAAAAGGTGATATCCGTCCAATTAAATTATTTCGTGAACAATTAGTATAGAAAAAATATCATAACTTATCAAGTGAAATTAGTTTCTTTTGTGAAGGATCTCACATGCTTTAAATGTACTATATTGTCAAACATTTATATAAAGACAGATTTTTGTTAGATCATATTATAAATCATTCTTTTGATGGGTATACCCAACTCCATATAATGTGTTTCTTCCCTCACAATTGTTCAATGTATTCTTTGTTATTTTGATATAATATTTCCAGTGTTACGCTGTTAGATAGATGACATAAGAGAAAAGAAACAATCATTTCTTAAATTTAGAAAATTGCAAATCATATGTGCCGTGGTTTGATTTTCTACATAGATCTTATTCATTCCTAGGGGGAAAAATATATAAATGAGATAAGGAACAAAACAACAATACAAGGATTTATGTGGAAATTCCAAAAATCGAAGAAAAATCACAGATAGAGAAAATATTACTATTTGAAAACTACAATCATACAGAAATTTCTCTCTCTCAACTCATATACTACCACACTATAACTAATTCTCAACTTCTCTCTCAACTCTGAAATAGAGAATATATAAAAGGAATTTAGAAAAAACAAACACAAATTAAATATTAATATAATGAAACGAAAGGAAAATTCACGCACGGTATGAAAATACTATTCTTTTATTAAAAGCGTATTCCATTCAATTTATCATCTATGTACAACAGTTAAGAATATTCTATCTAGATTCTATTGCAAATCAACCTACAATTTTGTCGATTATATATATGGCAATTAGATTATAAGACATCAATTATTATTTATTTCTTATTATTCATCTCCTCTGTAAAATTCGAAAGAGCATGTTAGACTGAATCTTGAAAAGCATAATGTGTAGCCAACAGGGTGAGTGGTTTGGGCCATTGGGGATACCTATGACTCTGCGAATCTTAAAAAAGATGGAATATATTAATTATATTCTAATCAAACATATCTCCTATATATGGATAATGGTATCAAATCAGTTCTTGTTGATGGTATCCTTACCCTAAATCCTTTTACTGATTTTCAAGATCAGGTCCAACGCAAAAATACATACAAAGATAATGATTTAGGATTCTCTACTCCACCCTCTATAATTCCATCTTGTGTTCCAAGGGGGAGGGTGAGAGACGCATGTCCCAAAAGCGCACGCATGGGAGAAACGCACACATGGTTTCCCGACTCCACCCCCTATTCCATCTTGTGTAGGGGTGGGTGATGCAGGGAAATTGAACTGCAAGATAATAAGAACACTAAAGTTTGTATGAGTTCGTCTCATGTGAAGAGCAAGTTGTGTTGGATGACTCGGATCAACTTATTATCCCTTCTTATTCATTTCACGTAACTCGATCCATGAGACGATCTCACACTATTTTTTATATCACTGGGTGAGTCAATAATTTCTTTTAGTAAAAAATTATACCAGATAAAAAAGGACAACTGAATTATTTTATGAGCAATACCATTTATGACAATTCATAGTGAAAACAACCAAAATGGAAAATGCACATCAGCTGAAATGCAGCCCAAATGATGATTTTTTTTTTTTGCCAAATTCCAGAAGTTCACTGTGGTAAGTCTACTTTTAGCAAATTCAATCTAAAATTGCAAAGAATAAACAGAATCTCAATGTCCTGTTCAGACTTGTCATGAGTCTAACCCCATAGAACCATAGTAGAACATACCAGAGTGAAACATCGAGAAATGAAAGTCGAATGTCTACAAGTAGACTTATTTATACAATCAATCCGTTACGTTGCATGGCGCATTTGCATAAAGGTTCTTTAAGCAGTACCTGTCCCGTCGATGCTCACAAGAACGACACACTTGCGATGGAAATCCCAGCATTTGCGCTTTAGAAAGGTGACAACTACAGCGAGAAAAATAAAATTTTAATAATGCTCTGGTATTCAACTAACATTTTGACAAAGAAATAGTATGTTGGATTAGTCCAACAAATCTTGTAAGCTAATGTTTCCCAAGTGTCTATGTAAATAATATTATTACAAGTAATAGAATTTGACTGCTTTAAGAATACATGAAGATGAAAATCAGATGTCAAAAACCACAAACATGCAGCAGCACAGATAATGCCAATGGTAGAAGAAAAGATTAAGCAAATAAGGTCTTAGGAGATGTTACCTATGAGATATAATCCGAATCTCAGGGATGGAACTGAGTCAGATCAATTTGAAATTGTTTCTTCCCTTTGCTCACCCGCTAGACAAAGTAATAAAAGAATTGGTGGAGAACCAAAGAGTTTCAACTTCTTCAGACATAAGTAAACATTCGAATAGTTTTTTAAAATGAGTCGAAAAAGACAACTATTTATCTTTTTTGTCATGCTTGTGATGGTAATTATGAAATAAAACTTTTTATTCATTATGCAGCATAATTTTGACGTTTTTGACTTTAACTGAAGAACAACATCGACTCTTCGAGAATGTTCCACATAATGCAGAAACATGTGGCAGCATGCTGAGGATTGCATGATGTGGAAAACATGCAGCAGGTGATTATTGTAGAGATACACGTGTCTAATAAGTTGGCAGCATGGGATAAATGTTGGGAAGCGGTGGAGTCGGTGTGTCGGTTGGTTCTTATATATATAGGATAGATGTGCGTGTGAAGTAGTAGTGCACAGAAAGAAATTAATATGAGTGATGAGTGAGTGTGTGTCCAAGTGAGAGAGAGTGTCCAAGAGAGATAGAGAGTATGTATGTGTGAGTGAGAAAATTGTAGCTCAAAAGTGATAAGTCTTGAGTGAGAGTTTGCAAGTTTTGTATTATCGTGTTGAGACCCTTATATATAAAAGAGTTACTTTCTCAACAACCCATCGATCCTAAATAACTCAACAAGTGTAATGTAATAGCAGAATATGTATGTGTAATGTAATAGCAGTGTGTGTGTGGCAATATGAGTGCATAGTGAAAAAGATTATGAGTGAGATTGTGAGCAGCTTGTGAGAATGAGAGTGTCGAAGTAATAAGTGAGTCTTGAGTGTGA
This sequence comes from Pogostemon cablin, assembly GCA_023678885.1. Lineage (NCBI taxonomy): Eukaryota > Viridiplantae > Streptophyta > Magnoliopsida > Lamiales > Lamiaceae > Pogostemon > Pogostemon cablin. Next base: position 5,121,803 of record CM042978.1, on the reverse strand, counting down.
GTTTGTAAGTGTATTGTATAATATTGTGTTGAGTTCTTAATAAGAGTGTATTATCGATCCTAAACAACCCAACATTAACATCATATAAAAATTAATAAGTAAGCAATGAATAGAATAACTTACAGCAATAGCAATGAGTTCTCCTAAAAGTTCCTCCAAGTGACGAAGAGGCTGCATATTAACAAGGAATAGTTTAAAGGATAGCTTCAACCATATACACTGAGTTGGAACATCGATACTACTTAGCTCATAAAAACTTTAACACAAAACAATAATTTTAATTCAGCTTACCCACTGTGTTGGACCATCGACAGGAGCTTTTAAAGGATCATCATGAACCTAAAAATCACATGAACACAAATGCAGTAGAAGTTTGTAAAGAAAACTTGGCCATGAATTTCACTTCCGCAAATTGTCAAAAAGTAGTAAACAGAAAATGATGGAAGATAATTACGTATCGATTCTGAAATGTGTACCTCCATAAAGATTCCATCCACCCCAACAGCAACTGCTGTTCGGGCAATGCAGGGGATTAGTTCACGAAGACCTCCACTGGCAACACCACCACCTTCAAGCTGATAATGAAATTACTTAGTGGACATCTAAAAATAATATTCAAGTCGAGAGATTGCAAAGTGAGAAAGCTATGGCAATTATTTTTGAGAAAAAAAGAAAATTGACTCAACTCTTTTCAATAAAAGTTGGAAATCTTTTAAGTAATTAAAATATTTTATTAAAAAGTAACAAAAATATTACAGAAAATATTAAACTGAATCTTCTAATGGATTTGTTATTGTGAATCTCAGTAGTTCCCAAACCGTTCCAATTTACTCCTGGTTTACGATGACTATATAGTGTACTGGAGAGATTATAACTTTAAATCATCAATGATGACCTAACTGCATAATAAACTTAACCAGATCATTATCATAATTATAACATGAGGAAGTGAAGCAATCATAGAGACACTCAAGAACAGGAACCAATCACTCTTCCAGAATAGCAAATCATGAATATATCAATGAATCACGATAGTGACAGAGCGTAAAAGTACCTTTCTACCAGCAGGTTGTTGTAATGAATGTGTTATATCAGCCACCTGAACAAAGTCATGTTAGGGAAAAATAAATTCAGGAAATGCAGGATAGCTGCAATCTGGATGCATTCATTATGATATGTGTGGGAATGGTTAAAAGTGGATCAGAAATCTTACAACAGGACAGTGAGCCTCCCTCATCCACTCCAAGTTACGTGGGTCAACAATCAAGTCATCTGCAAATTAGACCAAACTTAAGATGTAGTGCTGCCAATAAAAATCCAACTTTTGATCTTTATTCATGTTGTTTACCTGAGTAAATGCATAACTTGATCTTTTTGGAGGAAACAGTTAGTAGTCATAGATCTGATTGGATTTTGATCATTGATAGTATATCAGGCGCATGAAGAACTATTATTGCATTAAAATGGTTTGCCTAATTTATTTTCAGCATAGATTCAATTATAATTGAAGGTTTCTCAAATCTTTACACATTAATTGATATTTTACCGCTAAGATATCACGTCGGATAGACAAGATTGTGTTGACTATAATCAAGACAGAATCACTTACTGTAGCCAAACATTGTTCCTCTCTCACACACCATAACATTTTCATTTCCAGCCATTCTAATTTTTTCAGCTGAGTTGGACATGACCTATAAAACAATTAAACAAAGGCCAGCAAACCAATTTACAAAATGTGCTAACTTGTTTTAGGAGAGAGACCTAGTGAAAAAAGCTATGTTAGCAATCACTTACAGAAGGGGCACAAAATTGGCCTTTCTTAATATTGATAATTTTCCCAGTCTTTGCAGCTGCTACAAGCAGATCAGTCTGTCATTTTAAATGAAAATAAATACGGGTGAAGGTGCACATATATTAAACTGTTAGAAAGAAATCGAGTCTGGTCAGTGGTGATTTTACCTGACGGCACAAGAAAGCAGGAATCTGGATAATATCAGCAACCTTGCCAACAGCTTCACACTTTAAAAAAGCATCAGGTATTAAAAGTTAGGCATGGCTTAAGTTCTGTTGAATGCCACCCATGTGGCATCACCAAGACTTGACTTATTGAGAAACTAAAGGAAACAACAAAAAATGCCATGATTAGAATTTAGTTAATAACTAATTAAGAAGACTATAAAACAAGTTAGAATACTCATAGTGGAGGACTTGGATAAACAAATTTCACAAGACTGTCAGGGGTTGAAGGTTAAAGAGAAATATAAAAAAGATGAGACTTATTCCTGCATTTCAAACTAATGTCCGTTCGACAGATTTCCAATGAATGAAGATGATGAGTACACCCCATTAAACATCAATATTGGAGAGACCCAGACTCAACTTAATTACATGCTCCTGCAAGGAGTGTGTAACACAAGGTGGATGTGAAACTTCTTTGGTTTGCATATCTCTGCTTTTAAGGCTCCGCGAGGAGTTTCAAGCGTGGCGACTCTTAAGTGGCACATCCTTACATGAAAAGTTCATTTTCTAAGTGCCATTCTAAAACACATAACAGAACCACATTTCATCTTGTGAGAAAGCATATAGCAACTAAATTTTGGGTCTGAATTCTAATAATTCAATACAGCAGCGAAAAAAAAAAAAGAAACAATTTGCAGCTTCCAATCTCAATCAAACCTGTGTTGACTCATGCACGTCAGTGACAATTGGAAGGTCGTATATTGTTTTCACCCTCTCAAGGATCTGCATACCAAAACCGAAGTATTTGAAACTTCCAAGCCTCAAAAGGCTCTTAATCTTAAGAAAACCCTAGAATGAACTGTCAACATGAATTCCAAAGTAAAGTAGTCACATAAAAATTTACCTTCAATCCCTCATCCAAACCAGGACCGCGAAACGACTTAGAAGAAGTTCGATTAGCTTTATCGAAGCTAGATTTGAATACCAAGGGTAAACCAAGTCTAAATGTTGCAACAACATCAAATTCAGTTAGAAGTACCCTCCAAATATAATTTCATTGATAAAAAATAAACAGGTACGTTTAGAGAATCTGCATTACTTAGTAGTGATAGCTTTAATGTTCTTGGCCATGTAGAGAATGTGCTCCTCGGATTCGATGACATTGGGTCCTGCCAGCAAGAAAAAGGGCTCCGCCGTCTGATTATTAACAAATCGTATTAGCATCAATGCCCAAATATCCAGAAAATGCAGACAAATTAGTGTGAAATTTCAAACCTTAAGCTGATTGAAAAGCAGCGTCGACAAATCCATGTCTAATCTTCAAATTTGCAGCAGGAAAAGCGAATGATTGCAACTCCAAAACACTGTCTGCCTTGAGAAACTTGAAACCAATCTGCATTGAGAAATTTTGGGCTTGAAACACACAATATCAACAATAACGATACAAGTGAGAATAGCAGAGCAAAATTTAGGCGATTTACCAAAAGTGCTTGATTTTATGTGCCAAAGCTACAGTCCCCAGGATTATGAACCTGAAAAATGATCCTGTAATTTAGAAAATGGAAATCTACCTCACTTTGTATAATAAATAACCTTTACCAACCCCTTTTTGTGTGCTCATATATGTGGCCCGGCCCGGGGGCCTGTTTTCATTATGTGCTTTGCTCTGTCATTTGTCATAGAGCCAAATAAATTGCATTTAGTCTCACAAGTCATAATAATGGCTCGTTTGGTAGGTCATAAGAGGGTATTATACGGCTCGATTGCATTAGGTATGTATTATTTATACGGCTCGTTTGGTAGATAAGAGAAAATAAAGGGTTATTATTTAAGTAAGTAATATGAAGGTTGAAATAAGGAAGTAATATGGATTTGTTGATCTTGTTTGGTAGAAATGAGAATAAGTGAGATTAAAAATATGTAGGAGTTGGTTAGGTAATATAATTTTTTAAGATAAGCAATAAAATTACCTTAATACCCTTTTTTATATATATATATATATATATATATATATATATATATATATACATATCATTTTACTTATTTATATTTACATTTTTTAAATCATCCGTTTCTTAAATAAGTATATATTTTAATTTCAACTTGATGCTTCTTAATTTTTTTCTTTTTAAATCATCGTAGAACTACAATAAAGAATTCCATATTGAATTATGGAAAGCCTCATATTTGGTCAAAAAACTATGAAAATGAACAAAATAATTAATTATGAACAGCGAAAAACAGTATAAATAATTAGGTACATGCAGAAAACTGAAGTAATTCTAATCGTTTCACCAACAATTGAATGAGTAATTACTATTCAAGCGAGATTAATCCTTCAACCTTCAAAATTAAAGTTGCAGCAGTCGAAACGTCATATCATAAAAGAGCAAACATTGTTTAAGAAGAAGGCTATTTACATCACCATCATATTTGGAAACACACAAAACATGTAAATGAAGATAGCTAACAAAAGTCGCAGATCTAAGCATATATGACATGAAAATTTGACGACGGAGAATGTCTGGTGGAAAAACGAAGTAAGGGTTGAGAAACATTCACCACTGATAAATACATCTTTGTCAATCGTCACTTTAAGAAATCACTTCTGAGTTTTAAGATCAGGCTTAACAGAGCAGAAACAAGTTTGCAAACGGAAGTTTTATGAAATCATGAAAGTTACTAGGCAAATAAAATTATTTGTTTGGCCAGTTTGTTTATAATAATCTCCTATGCATAATAGAATGCCTTATTAGTTCATATCAATAAAATGAATGAAAATTTCAAAGGAAACAAACACGCACATCTCATATGAGTTGCATCATAGAGATAGAAAATGCCAAGTACTCCAAGGATGATATCCCTATCTTTTCCAACTGTTCGAATACAAGTAATGGCAACCCTTTCGGCCACAGCTACAGAACTACACCTCCATTCATTCCACCATACATATTCTATAATTGAAATTAACAAAATCAATCAAATTTAGCAACAATAATCCATGTGTAGAACTAAAACTAGTAAATGGATAACGGAATAGGCCGGTTTAGTAGTCACTAGTAGCCAATTTATGAGTTAAAATGTGAAGCCATGAGTATCACAATCAAAAAATAGCTCCACATTACAGTATTGGATCATTACGTGTGCATGTAATTTAATCCCCTGAATCCAATCATTTAACAAAAATAAAATTCAATATAACACCTTAAAAATTATCCATAAATCTTGGAATCCCTAATTCACATTCATAAATTCAAGCAGGTATGTAGCCCTAAAAAATAAATAATTTTTTTTTGTGAAAAATTGATGAGTTTACGCAAATTGAAATAAGGTTTTAATAAATTTAAAAAAAAAAAGGTGTGCAATAAATTGTGCAATATGATGGAATACACGAAACACAGATCGTACCTGCAGAAACTTCCTAGATATGAGTTGGGATACATCAAAATCGCCTATCTCCCAACAGGAGGATCAATTCTACTCAGAAATAGAAAATCGACGAACGAATTGGAGATGGTAGGTTATAGTGAGGAATGTAGGCGAGAGAGACTTCTTTCCTCAAGGTCAGAGTGGTAATTTTGGTGTGTAATATGGAGTACTGTTCCACGCCATATTACTAATACTACGGCCGCTGCGGTATTAACAATGTAAACAGCATAGTGATTTGAAACGGGCCAAACGCGGGCCAAGCTCGTTTTATCGGGCCCGTCAACTAATATTTATTTGCTACCAAACAACTTAAAAAGCAGTATAAGGTATGCTAAAACCCCGTATTATGGGCTATCAAACGCGCCCATATAGAAATAAGTATATAATATTGATAAATGATTTTAGTAGGATATATAGAGATTGAGATTAATCTTCTTTAATAGGTTTGGTAGAATGTATAAATTATTAATTTATTGAGTAAGATACCATTATACCCTTATACATCTTTTATAATTACAAATAACAACTTTACATAATTACTTAAATTCTAGCATACCCAAAGTACCCCATCAATGCCTTCCTTGCATTCCCTTAGATACCTTGCATTCCCTTAGATATTGCTAACCTTAACGTGTTCACCTCTTTCTTGATGGAACTCAAAGTTGTTTTGATTATAGGAGTTGAAGTTTTGAGTTACCTAAGTAGATAATATTTAACAACCATTTTTAGATTTTGAAGACTATGGAAGCATAACTTGTTTTGTTCATATCTTTGTTTAAAAGTAATGGGTGGTTAAGGTAATTGTAATGAAATATGTATATTTACTTGTTTAAAAGTAATGGATGGTTAAGGTAATTATAATGAAATATGTTCATATACTAAATCAATAATAAAATAAAGGATAAACAGTTGAAAATACATCATCATTATACTCTGTGCTGCCACATACCTATCATGCACGTGTGTATGTTTGTTAAATGTTAACAAGAGCTCTTTTAGAATAGAATTTTCATAATGGAGCTATTGAGAGTTTTATTTTTTATTATTATTATTATTTTCACTAAAAGAAAGCCTCCTTCATTGTGCCAAGATATAAATAAAAATAAATTGCTTATCATTATTATTATTAATTGCGCACACCAAGAAATACATACAAAAGAAAATACAGTTGTTTCGAAGATCGAAGGTTGGTCAAGAATTCTTGTCGAAAAATTCTGCGTGAAAACAAATCTGAAACCACATCTGCCACGTTACTTGTAAATACTGATCCCTTACAATACCCGATTTATTACCAAATAAGCCCACCTGTAAATTTTGTAATGCAAAACATATTTACATGGAATCACCAATTTTTTGTTGTTCATCAGGGATATAAATTTATTCAAACTGAAATGCCTTTGGAATTGGTTCAGCTTTACCTTGGCAACACTGAACTTTCTAAAGAATTCTGTACTTATATCCGTAGTTATCCTCCGTCCCAAGTATTTTTACCCACTTTCCATTTTGGGTTGTCCTACGTATTTTTACCCATTCCATTAATGGAAAAAGTATATAATATTTTATTACCTACTTTTTCACTTTATTCATCAATCTCAATAACTTTACTTACTATTTTACACTTTATTCATCATTCCCAACAACTTTATTTACTTTTTCTTTTAAAATTACTAATTTATCCCTACTTTTTCTTTCATTATATATTAAAAAATTAACACGTCTTAATCTCCGTGCCCGTACAAATGGGTAATAATACCCGGGACAGAGGGAGTAACATGTTTGCCTTTACATCATTGGGTGTGCATTCTGATAAATCTTTGGCTAAAAGCCTAAAAGAAATGCTAGAATTTATATATTTCGAGTGCAAGGCCAACTTTATCATTTTCTTGAGTCAATAATACCGTCAAACAATATAAGCCCAAAAAATCTGCAATTATATTTTTTCGACACAGAACATGAAATTATAAACCGCTAGTCAATCAGCTCAAAATTCAGAGAAAATCTTGTGGAAAAGATGCAACATATTTTACAAGTAAACCCTTACGCAAATTTCTTCCGCAACCTCAACAATGTTCCTAACTTGAATGAATATAAAATTGCTTTACATGATGACCCTATCTGTGACCAAAATACTTTTAACTAATGATGAAGCACAATCATCTTCAAAAACATAAGGACGAACTAAAATGAATAATCTAATTGACTAGAATAATCCTCATTACATTTTTTTCAATGAAAAGAATATATTTTAATACAATTGCAGATTAAAACTTCAGTATTAATCCTCTTCCAACTCAAATTAATAATCTAACGGACTAACAATGATCCCCAATGTCAATTTTCTCAATGAAAGGATTATTTTTTAATCCAACTGCAGGAAAAAAAAAACTTCAGTAATAACAAGTATGAACAACTTATTCACCTCCATTATTCCTACATCTTAATAATTCAAATGCACATTTCAATCGCCTCCTAAAAATTCGACACATGATCCACTGAACCCAGATCCCCAAAAATCAACGACATTCCAATCCATTACCCATCATTCAGCATCGGATCAAAAACCCACACCAAAATTACACATCTCCATACATCAATCTAATTGAGAACAAATAAAAAACCGTATCGCATACCTGATTAATCACGGAAAAAGAAGAAGGCCTCCCGACAAAGCAATTGCAAAAACAAAGAATAACTACAAAGAGAAGAGGTAAACGAGGAAAGAATGAACTTTTAGAAAGTGTTTAGATCTGTAATCAGTGGGCGTTCGTTAGGGGGGGATAAAAATAACTTATCAGATGAAAAGAGACCGGCAATCAATTGAACTGCAGCCCGAATGAATGTTTATTTTTTTTGCCCTTTTCCCTTGTTGATTAGCCCACTATCATTGGGCCATAATTTTATCATATATTTCTCAATGAGCCGGCCATTATTCACTACTGTCAATTTCTTACTAATTCAGTGATTTAGGCTCAATATTATTTCCTATGCGTAACTTGCCAACCGTCCATATCCCTGAGTGGACTCATTTGATCAAAAGAATTGGCCATAAGAGTACAGCCAACAAACAATTGCTTGGTTAAAATTTTGAAATTGTAATTGTGTCGACTATCATTAAATAAAGAAATAAACAAATAATTGGTTACAATAATGAAAATGATTACGGCAAAGACTTAGGTGAGAACGTCTCACGGATCCTCTAATGTGAGACGGATCACCCATTATTTTATATATTATATTATAGACATTGTTTGGTTGTAGTTAAATTAGAAAATAAAAAATTTAATTATAAAAGTAAATTAATTAGATCTTTTATATATATTTAAATATATAAATATATTTTTTTAAGTTATATTTTTTATTATTTAAAATTTTATTAATTTAAAATTTGTTATTTATTTAATTTATTTTTTATGTAAATATTATAAATTTATAAAATGTGATACTCAATTGATGAAAAGTGATAACAATATTGTGAACTATATATTACATGAACAATTTATAATATAAATTAAAAGTGATAATACATTTAATAAAAAGTGATAACTAATTAAAAAATGTATTTCACGAAAAACTTGATGGAATAATAAAAAGTGAAGTTAAAATTTTTTTTTCCATAACTATTTAACTTTAGATTTTGTCCCAAAAAAATATTTGTATCGATTTTGTCCCATGACTATGAGTTTTATTTTAATTTTGTTCAATTTTCGTCGAAACTCTCAATTTTTGTCTGAAATTGGTCACGTGCATTGCACGTGATGGATGAATTTGGAGGTTCCGGCAAAAATTGAGGGTTCCGACAAAAATTGGGCAAAATCAAAATAAAACTCATAGATATGGGACAAAATCGATACAAATATCTTTATGGGATAAAATTTAAAGTTCAAAAAGTTATGGGACAAAAAAACTTTGGATTAATTCCTAAAATATTTACCACCTTATTGAGGGTTTTCAAATCTATCACGACCTTTTATTTTTGTCAATTCAATACACGATCTATTTAATATTTTCAATTCTTTCACGAACTATTATTTTTGTCAATTTAATACGCGATCTATTTATTATTTTCAATTCTATCACAACTTTTATTTTTTACTATTTGATACACCACTTATTTTATTTTTTCAATTCAATTAAATTTATTATTATTATTATAATATAAGTAGAAATATGTACTTATTAATTAATGGAATTAATACTCCATCTATTTTTAAATTTAAGTTGGTTATTAATTAATTTCCTTTGCTATAAATTTTTATTTTCAATAAATAATTTTATTTATATTATATTTTATTAGAGTTGTGGATTTACTATATAATAATAGTGATAAGGTTGAACAGAAATAATTATTATTATTATTATTATTATTATTATTATTATTATTATTATTATTATTATAGAATTTTATTCGTTATGGTTAAAAATAATTTTACACAAAGGTCGACCAACTAAAATTTTTTTAATCACATGTTAATTTACTATAATAACAGAAAAAAATCTTATGAAATAAATGATCAGCTTGTGTGTTTTAATTAATTTTTAATAACTTTTATTAATAATAATAATAACACTATTACAATAATAATAATAATAATGAATTTAATTGAATTGAAAATATAAAATAAGTGGGGTACGAAATTGCAAAAATAAAAGTTGTGAAAAAATTAAAAGTATTAAATAGATCGGGTATTAAATTGACAAAAATAAAAGGTCGTGATAGATTTAAAAACTCTCAATAAGGTGGTGAATTTTTTAGAAGTTAACCCAAAAACTTTTAACCTACAAAATCGAAATATCTTTTTTAACTATTTTTAAGAGCTTCATAAATCATAAAGTAAAATATTATCTGTGAGGACAAGATTTGCAATGGACTAAGGAATTAAAATAGAGAAATAAAAATCACAAACTAACATTAGAACAAATAAATCACTCATAATTGTGCAGAGTAAAAATTTTTTTTTGTCCCATAACTATTAAATCTTTAAATTTTCTCCCAAAAAAGATATTTGTATCAATTTAGTCCAATAACTATGAGTTTATTTTAATTTTGCCCAATTTTCGCCGAAACCCCCAAATTCATCAGTCACGTGCAATGCACGTGACCAATTTTCGGCGAAAATTGAGGGTTCCAGCTAAAATTGGGCAAAATTTAAATAAAACTCATAGTTATGGGACAAAATCCATACAAATATCTTTTTTGGGACAAAATCCAAAGTTTTAAATAGTTATGGGACAAAAAAAACTTTTAACTCTAAAAAGTGATAATATTTTTAATAAAAAGTGATTCATAAAAAAAGTGATATCCGTCTAATTGAATTATTTCACGAACAATTTATTGGAATAAAAAGTTATAACATCTTTAATAAAAAGTTATAGATGATAAAGAAAAAGTGAAAACTATTTAATTTAATTATTTTATAAATAATTTGTATATGATAAATAAAAAATTATAATATACTTGATTAAAATAAAATAATAATAAAATAATTAAACTATCTAATAAATAATTATTAATAACAATAATAATAATAGATAATAGATATTTTTTTAAATTAATTTGAATATTTTAAAGAGTAGTATTGTTAAATGCATCCCTGTTTATTGAATACACACCTTTTATTATATACACACCCCCTTTTAACTCTATGTTTCTTAATTCTATTATATACACCCCTTTTAACTCTATGTTTCTTAAGTATATGATATACACACATCTTAAAACTATAAAACTACCCTTTTAAATTAAAGACTATACACTGCACACCCCCATTATGCCTTAACGCCTAGATCCATCCCTTTCACCATCCTACCACCCCCCATTACCGAGCAAGTCAACAACGATTGTCTGGATGCCACCAATTAGGGTGGCGGCAATTTCATACCAATGTCATCCTCTCTTCAAATTCTAAACTTTTCAATTTCCTCTCCTTCTCCGCAGCTCAACGGGAATACTCGGAATGTTGATCGGCGCTAATTGATAGCGTACCAGCACTCTATATGGCCTGGAAATCATAATCCTAGATGAAATCAACCCTGAGAGGGAGACCATGGGTTTCATTAAGATTGCTCTTTATCTGCAGCGAGCCATGCATTTTCTGATTGCTAAGAATTTTAGCTCGAAGAAATTGATTCGAGATCAGAATTTGAAACAAATTGCGATGAAAAGGATGGAGAAAAAGTTTTATCACAGTCAGTCAATTAACGCGATCAAAAGGATTGCTACCTTTTTCGACATTTCATATCAGGTTTTGCTAGTGGAAGATTGTTCCTGATGGGGTGAATTAATGTCTAGAAGCACATCAAAATACATTTGCCTAACAAACTTGTCAAGCTTTCCCAGCTTCTTCCTCAGGTGGGTGTTTCAGCAGTTCTTGATGTCGTTGAATGAGTTCGATTCAGGCCAAAAAATGATTAATTTGAACAGTAATGGAGGGGGAAACTTTTAAACTTTAAAAGCTTGTGGATTATTCATTTAATACTGTATATGCCCTTTCAATGATCAACATGAAACCAAATCTTCATGTAAAACAAGATTTCTATTGGTCAAATCTTCCAATTAAATACTCATATCCCAACTCTTCTAACTCATCTTTTGATATCAAAAAACCCTCTGCTTCCCTTGACTAGTCATCTCATGATCTTCCAGGAAACCTCACATGTAAAGAAAACAAGGTCTTATATATCTCTCTACAACATATTAATTGGTCTTACCAATATATGTGTGTATCTAGGTTTGCATGCGTGTATTATTTGCAGTGAGCAAAAGTTTTTAATTTTTCGTTAATAGGTGTTTGATTCTCACTAAAGATACTACTACTTGCTTTAATTACTGATTTTTTATATTTTTTATGTTGGCTGTTGGGTGTTAATTTTATGTTACACACCATGATGAACTTGAAAGTGGAAAATTTTCTTATCTGCATTGCTTAAACTTCTGTTGAAAATTTAGATGTTAATAATTGTAGTATTAAAAGTTCATTCAATTCTTTCAAATGTCTATTTGAGAAGATTTTAGTTCTCATGTTGATCTTAAGTGGGGGTGATCGTGAAAGTAATTTATTATAGTAGAGAAAATATATAATTTAATATAAGGGGTGTGTATTCAATGAATGAAGGATAATTTAGACTTTTAAAAATAATATTTTAATTATATAAAAATAGGGGTATGTATTTAATAAGGGATGTGCATTTAGCGGGACCCTACTTTAAATTTTAGATTTTCAAATGCATGTGCACAAAACGGCTTTCTTCCAAACGGCCGAATAGTTTTCAAAATTTTGGATTTCAAAATTATAACTAATTGACCAAACAAGGCCCACTTTTCTTCATAATTTTCTTTTAATTTAATTTAAAATATATTTAATAGGGTCAATAGAGTATCTGTCTCATATAAGGAGATCCGTGAGACGGTAACACCCAAGACCAATCCAATGATTAAAGGGTGGGGAGTAACAATATGAACAGCTTAGAAAGTTGGGCAAGACTTGCGTGAGACTATCTCATGTTAATGTTGACGTTCGATCATTTGGTTAACATGAACCGTTAGGGTTTCATATGTTTCTAATTAAGCAGAAGCAAGAAAACAAAAAAAATGTATTACCTTTCACCAGGGTATGTTGAAGAAGAAAGATTCTTGCTGGCAGCATGCGCAACCTCACCTTTTTGGGCATAACTCTCTAGTCTAATCTCCAATTTGAATGATCTACACACCAAAATGATTCTCTCTTCCATGGCTTTCTTTCAATATATCACACGTCCAGTTATTAGTAACATACGATTTTACAAAAATTGTGGAAGTTGATGGACAGCAGCAGCAAACAACCTTCCGGTCTTCTACTGTATTCCCAAGTCCCATCTCGACATCGCGTGGGTACAATCCTCGAGATCTTCTCAATCTGCTATTTCCCCACCCTTCTCACAGTGTTAGGCTGATTAACTTTTCAGTTAGGATTTTCGGACAGCTGAGATGACTTATATATGGGCTACAGCAGGGACCAGGAGGAGAAATTAGAGTTGGGCCTCCATTGGGCTTAAGTATCCAAGCTTAGCTCAAAGCTTATACTTAAGTCCAATAATAATAATATATACCACTAAAATATTATTACTGCACAATCGTTCTAATCTCATAATTACGTTATGGGCTCCTTTTTATTATGAGCCCGAAAGTCTTTCCATTTTTAAGATATGCAATGCCCATTAATTAATTAAGTTACTGACAACTCTATTAATTAATATCTCATCCGAGAGTAGTACCACTTAACCTCATTATCATGCCGGAATAAATCCACCTACAGGATTTACATGATAATTCTTATAAGCTCATCAAGGAAACATCATCAACCTATATCGGACATGGATTCCTTCTACAATCAACAGCACACCATAGAGACAGCATTACTTTCCAACTCACTGAGTTTGTTGATTTAATACATGTAAATCTCACTCATTGATGAATCAAAGAAATACATATTGCCTACGTGTCGAGGTTATTGTATAGGGATTAAGAGCACGAACATCAATAATAACTGAGATCAAGTTCTCCTATATAGTCAGTATAAGTCGAACGATTTCAAGCGGTCCTGCTCAATATACACAAGTGCACTAATGTGATTATATAGTCAAGACAAATTAATATCAAATCACACTACAACCATCCCGATAGAGAGTCCCAGTCTATCTCGGTTTTGAGCATCTGTTTATACTTATAAGGAAACCGATAAAATAATCTTCCGCATGTTGTCGCACAACATATTATCTGCAGTATAAAGTAAGTGGACTATTGCATCGTACATATAAATAAATTATAAGATACAATCATTTGATCATATGATTCTCATTTCAAATTCATTGTTTAACTATGTTCATACAAAAAGCTAGACTTTTAATATACAATCCAACAGTTAGACCTTTTTTTTCATTTTTTAAAATAATTATAATTTTTAAAAAATGATACTACACTTTTAATTAAATATATTAATTTATGGCAAAGTCTTCTATACACTCGGGTGCACAGATCTAGATCTGTGTACCCAGACCCAACCCAACCCAACCTACCGACCCGAAGTATTAAACAAAAAAACCCTAATTTCTCATTATTCGCACTATTCATTTTCTGGCATATTCAACCAGTTCAGTCTCTGCATACTTCACTCTTGATCTAAGGCCTTACGATTAAGGGTGTGCAAAGTATGGTCAAAACCGAAATAACTGACTAAACCGAACTGAATTTAACAATATGGTTCTGTTTTTAGTTTTCAGTTCGGTAAATAGTTTTAAAAATTAGTTTTTTTTATGTTCGGTTCAATTTTTAATTTATAAAAATTAAAATTTTAGTTAATCGAACCGAACCGAACCAAACCGAAATAATAGTCATATATTAATATAAGCAGCCTAGTAACCCTAATCCCCAATTCCATTTCTTATTTGTCTTCATTCCATAGTGGCAGCACCACACCCCAACCTTAATCCATGGCAAATCTTCTCCCATCTCTTAGCACGGCCATCTCCAGTAACATCTTTTTCGTCTCTATCGACGCTTCCCATCCAGGCGTCCTCTTCATGGTTCATATGTTGTGCTCTTTTTCTCCAAGAAATATATTGCCTCTATAAATTTCTTATTAATTTATCCACCCACAGTCTCATTTCTCGGCAATGACTCCGCCAGCAGTAACTTGAACCTCTTCAACCTCTATCTTATTCTCCCCATCATCTTTTAGCCTCTGTTTCCTCGATTTTTCCTTTCCAGATTTACCTCATAAACTTGCTCATTATTTCTACCACCCTTATTCACCTTACCATTCACCACAACATTGTTAGAGAAACCCTTACACCTACTGTAACTATTAAAATTCAGAGATGGCGTCGAGTAAATTCCTTTGTTAAACCCTCTGTTGAGCTCGGTGGAACCCGATCTGAGACGGGGTAATTAACATTATGGCTCAAATTAGTGTGTTTTTAGTTTTCTTCCTTTAAGATTGTTGCTAAATATATGTCATTATATTGCATCACACATCATTACGAAGCAATAAAATTTATTTTGTTGTTAATCTTGCTTATGTTTCTTACTTCAGATTACGATCTTAATTATTGTAAACTATTTTGTTGATTTGATATGCATTTTGTAAATGGGGTTTGTGATTTGAGTGTTGTAATGAAGTAATTCTACTGATGTTTTCAATTTGGGGTTCTTGAGAATGTTGTAATGGTGACGTTGTGAAGGATGAAATGTGATTATCGATGATTATAAATTTTTTTAAAAAATGTAAATCGGTTCAGTTAATAGGTGTAACCGACCAAAGTATTTCGGTTTGGTTTAATTCAATTTTGAAGTATGGTTCGATTTTCAATTATCTAAAAAATTTCATTTTTGGATTTCGGTTGATTCGGTTAACCGAACCGACCGATGCACACCCCTACTCACGACGATGCATAAGGTAATGACGACAAGGATCACGACAATGACAGTTTTTCAGCATAATAATAAAAAGAAAATTTTCTAAGAATGCCACTCTCAATACATCTTTTTCAAAAATGTCACCCACAACAATATTTTTTTAAAAAATGCCACTTTTAATTTTTTTTGGACCTAAATATCCCTTCACTTACATAAAGTTCATTCTCTCTTCTCTCACTATTGTTCATTTTGTCTCATTCTCTCTTCTCACTCTATCATTCTTATTCAAAAAAGTTTAAAGATTTAGAAGGCAACCATACGAGAAAAGTGATAACGGCACAACGCAAACCAATATGAATTTAGGTTAGTAAATCTTATAATTTGTTTTTCATAAACTAAATTTAGGGTTTTTGAAAATAAACATGTGACTTATGTTGGGATGATGTTATTTTGGTGTCTGATTAGATGAATAAGAATTTTACATCACCTGAGGTATTTAAAATATTGATTAACACGCATATTGTGAATATTTTGGTAAAAATCTAAACTTTGAGGTATTGAAATCACAATTTGCGAAGAGTTGTGTGACAGGTTACGCGTAAGGTCGTACGCACCTTCAGTAAGTAGTTAATTGTAAGTCGTACGAATGATTGCGTGAACAGTCACTAGTGGGACGCGTGGTTAGTTGTGTGCATGGTCGCATGAATGGTCGCTTGATTAGTCACGTGAGTAGTCGCACGCGTGCATGATTGCTTAGTTAGTTGAGTGGTTAGTCGTGTGCATGGTCGCATAAGTAGTCGCGCGCATGGTCGTTTGATTAGTCATGTGAGTAGTTGCACGTGTGCATAATCGCTTGGTTAGTCGCGTGGTTAGTCACCGGAACTAAATTAGCTTAATTTTTAAGTTTGTGAATATTTATATTTTTTATTACTCTTAACCATTATTTAGTTTTTGAGACGTATTGATTAATATTTTTCATTGCTTGATGAAGCATGTTGATGGTTTATTGAGCTTGATTATATTGAAGTCCAAACTATGGTGGAGTGCTTTCTTACAAGATTGAGCAATTATTGTTGAACTCCAATTTTAGGTAAGTATAATTTAAGATTAAATTTAATTTTTCTCACCACCAATTATAATTATTATTTACATTTACATTATGTTAACACAGCATGCCTTGAAAAAAGAGTGGATAAATTGGCAAAAAACTCATACATCAAATGGAACAATTGTAAACTGGAAGTAGGAAGATAAAATTAAGATGATAATGGAATATGTAGGTGAAAATTTACCAATCCAAGGAGGTTGTCATTGGTCTGATATTTCTCGAGTCCTAGGTATTGCACATGTATCTGGATTACATTGGGTTGCATAAGAGTTAATGATTGACACCCAAAAAATTTTTGTTTATGACTCAATATCAAAAAAGAGTTTCATAGATGATATTCAAAAAGAGTTTAAACATATGACGGTGATTCTTTCGTCTATATGTTTAGAGGCGAATGTTTGGAAAAAAAAGTGCATTAAAGACGCCAAGAATGAATGTACTTTGGTACTCTATGACCAAACACCTAACCAATGTTGAGGAGATGATTGTGGTCTTTTAGCTATCAAATTCATTGAGTGTCTTACCATTAGCCACTTAGTTGATAAGATCGATCCTTCAAAATGTGTGGAGTGGAGGAAACTATTTTGTGCGGAGCTATTCTCAAATAAACTCGTAGCACTGTAACTAGTAATACTTCAATTATTTAGCTATTAGATGAACTTATAACAATGCAGATTGTAAAACATGTTAGTTTAGCAATTTTGTTGAGTTGTGTACTCAAATCATTGTAAATTTAAATTTTTTAGTTGGGACCATTGACTTTTTATGTATTCGAATTGTTTTAATCATTGTTTTTCAAGCTTTCAAATTGAGGATTGTAATATTTGTTCTTATACTATATGTTTCAACTACGTGATTATGGGCTTCTATTATAAATAATTTAGTCGCATTTTTTGTTACAAATGTAGTTACATGAACAATCACGCAAATGCTTATGAGACCACATGCAAACATGCATTCAACCACATAAGCAACCCTACCTGCGACTATGGTACGTCCTATTGTACGACTATACACTTCAAGTATAAGCAACTTCTTGTGAAACCAATTATGCAACTGCTTATGAGACAACACACACGACCATCAATGCGACCTTATATGCGACCCTGTATGCGACCTCTTGTGCGATCCTGCATGCGACACTTAGCGACTATAAGTAGAAACATATAGTCGCATGATTTGTCACACAAACAATCGCAAGGAAGGTCGCACAATACCGTGCGACCCTGTACGCGATATTTTGTGTTGACCCTGTATGCGACCAATTGTGAGGTCTTGTACGCAATTTTTTGTGCGATCTTTTTTGCGACCTAGATACATATTGGGTTACATTGTGCAGTTGTCGCTTCCCTCGTATAGTTGTCTTCTCAAATCTTTAAAATTTTTGAAGAATGAATGATAGAGTACGAAGAGAGAACGGGGCAAAATGAACAATTGAGAGAGAATAGAGAATGAGGTTTAATGAGTGAAGGGGTATTTGGTCAAAAAAAATTAAAAAGTAGCATATTTCAAAAAAAATATTGTGGGTTGCATTTTTTTTAAAAATGTTTTGAAAGTGACATTTTTTGAAATTTCCCTAATAGAAACCAACCTTTCTTAATACAATCAAATAAAATCAAGATAGTAGTAGACAAAGCAAGCTCATTTATTTTATTCTTTTTAGCCTTAGTTATATCCTTATCATAAGAATCACTCACAATTTTAAATACCCATTGTTAATAAGTATAGACTTCATCTTCTGTTTCTAGATATTGAAATCTTCTTTTTCATTAAAGGGGGGCTTGTCCAAACGGATTAGGAGAAGCTATAAGTGTTTAAAATTGAGCAATACAATTCACAAATTTTCAAAAAATAACATAGTCACACACACAGGTGCTCCTAGTTCACAAATCGATTAATCGATTGTGCAGTGGCTCACTTAAGGCCTGAAAAAATGCTATATTCACACAAAGTAAGAAAGAGATATTTATTTCAAAAAATCAGATCTAGCAATAGAAGTAATCCAAGAGTGAAATATCACACAGATAAAGAACCCAAGTAAGATTTTAAAGCAAATAGAATATAGATATCATATAAATGCCCAATCAGACCACAAATTACAAAAGCCGTAATTCTTTTTTTTTGTAGGAAAAGAAATGCATTAATATGAAAGGCATAAGGCATGCCAAAAATTATTAGGTCAAGGTGGGAAGAGTCTTGGACTAGATCTAACTCAAATCCATGTTTATCTAGAGGGGTGGTTATTAGAGGATTGTGGGCTAATATCACCAAATCGGTTGAATGGAATAAAAGGGGCTAGTTTGAGGAAAATTTGATTAGGGAATTGGGGAATGGAGAGAAGTTTCTTTTCTGGGAAGAAAATTGGAGTGGTGAGGGTATCTTAAAGCAAAATTTTCCTAGGGTTTTTAGACTCAATATGGTTAATAATGTTTCAGTTATGTATATGGGTGAATGGGAGGGTGAACATTGGGTTTGGAAGTAGAATTGGAGAAGGAACTTATTTTATAGAGATCATATAATTCTTAACCCTTTCTTATCAGTTTTGAATATGTTCCAACCCAACAGAGAGTAAGAGGATAGATACGCTGGAAACTAAGCAAGCATGGCGGATATAAAGTTTCAAATTCATATCAGCTTTTTCTACAAAAGCTCAACAATGGCGTCGGGTTCTGGGACAAAGAATTTACCCAAATCTAGAAAAGCTTTACTATCCTAAAGGTGAAAATGATGGCATAGTGTATAATATGGCAAAGAATTCCAACATGTACACAGTTAAGACTTCGTAACATCCTTACACAAGACTCAATTATCTCTAGTCCATTTTGTGGAGATTATGAGGAAGACGTCCATCAACTACTACTCAACTGTCAAATCTTTCACTCATTTTGGATGAAATGCCTATATTGGTGTCAGAAATCACGAGTGTTCCCTTACAATGTTAGAATCCATTTCCTTTACTTTAATAATCTATTTGGAGGAGCTATGGCTAAATCCTTTGTTGTCTCTTTGGACCATTGTCTTCTGGATCTTGTGAAAAGTACGAAATGAAAAAATCTTCAAATCCAAAGAGATCAATATTGAAAGCTTATTTAGAGAAGTACAGGCTCGTCTATGGAGTTGGCTATCACGGAAAAAGTTTAAATGGTCCGGCGCTGACTATAGAAACTGGTTAGACAATCCTTTCTAGCTTCTCAAATGTTAACATAGTAGAAGCAGTACGAGAGAGTTTGGAGCCTAATCACTTCATAATACTTTGTTGTTTTACTTTGATTTTGCAACAAAAGCCGTAATTCTAAAATACAAAATCCCAAGTCTATGTCACAGTCAGTGATCAATAAGAACTAAAATGACAAGAGGGAGCACAAGCCAATATATCTGCGCGGTGTCTCGGATGAGACCACGTATCACCAAAGCCCCTACGAGCCATCAACTTGTTAAATAATTTAATGGGTGATCTCTCGTAGGCTAGTTCAAGTAGCAACCCAAACTAACATCAACTCACCAAAGCTACACACTTAATGGATACTAAACTCGAACCCAAAATAAGAAGTTGAACAAATCGGCAATTCCAAGTCAGAAAAACAAATCTATAAAACTACAGAAATAGATCAGAACAACGGATAATGGAAAGGGGCTTTCTTTCGCAAAGAGTCCAAACAAATTAGAATTGAGCCCAGTGATCAGAACCAGAACTAGAGCTGACGAAAGGACGACTGACTAGCTCTGATAGCATTGTTGGGTATAAGCAGCCGCCACAACGTCGTCGAAGAAGAAGAGAAGTGCTCAGAATCCTAAACTTGGCTCACACGGAAGTGATAATACACAAAGAACCCACCGAAGGAAATCACCCAACACTTTCACTACACTCCAATTCTAACCATCGAACAAGTAGCACAGAGCATCCTTTTTATCAAACTCATTTCTTCCTCGCTTAACAAAAAAAAAAGATGGGAGAAATGTGAATCGTTTCAATTCCATTAGGATTCTAGAAGTGTAGCAGCAAATGGGCTTGTGTTAATAACTAATTAAAGCCAGCCCATTAAATGGGGAAGAGAAAACTTGCTAATTGGGTAATACAACAGACACAAAAAATGGTACAAGATGATATCCAGTATGGTGACAAAGAAGATTAAATACTCAAACGGCAGGGGAAATCCCGTGTGATTCCATTTTTATAAACGTATCTCCTACAAATGGAATAAAATTAAATTATAGCATTCATGATCCTTCTCCATTTAGTGTATAGAAATAATTTGACATTTGTGTTGAATTCTTACAGCAAAAAGCAAAGGAAACAAATCCTCAAAACAAGCATATTAACAATAAATTTAAAATAAATTTTCCATAATAAAGCAAGTTGGTCGCAGCATTTACACCAATGATCTGCCCAACCATAAATAGCAAGTAGGCCCAAAGCTATCCAACTTTGTGTCAATAAAGTGGTACAATACATGATACACCTACACATGATAATAGAAATTTTTTAATTTTTTCCACAATATTTTACTTTTTTGCTCATCCACACTTATCTTTCTTCTCTCTGGGTTTGCAAATTGATTGAAATTCCATCATTCATTCTGTCGAAAGAATAATTCTTGTAAAAAGAGGAGATTTCACCACTATGTGGAATAATGAGCTAGAATATATGGATCCACTTGCAATATATACCACATTATTTGGCCTACCTACCTATATACAATTGGATCATTTTCTTCCATCTCTGCCTTCAGCCATACATCCAAGAAGACTTCCATGGTTGGGTGGAGAGTGGTGGATTGCAGCCAAGGATGACTTGCCGGAAAATGTTGGATCGAAAACGGCTCCCCCGGCAAGTGGTCCTTGGCTACATTTCGCCCTCTACTCTTCATGTGAGTCTCTCTAGAGATCAAATCATCATTCTTCTCAAAACTTCATGTATGTACAATGTTTCTTTTGTGATGAATTATATAATTCTTGTTTGAATATTAATTATTTCATCAATGTACGTTAGCATGAAACCAAAATTATATGTTTATGCATCATTTACTTTTTTTTTTTTGCTAACTTGCTGAAGCTTCAATTCAATTCACACAATTATCAGAACAAAATCACAGTATAATTATACCTTCTTTCTAGCTTGGTTTAACGTTTTAATTTACATTAGTTTGCTTGCGCACAGAGGTTCTCACTCCATGTTTAATCTTTTATCGTAGAAGTTAATATTGATTGTACGTAATTGGGGTAATATTTATTTTACCATCTATAAATAAGTTTTGTAGTTGATTTATTATTTTATCCATATATGATTTAAATTTTATAGTTTTTAGGGTTCAACCCTAACTTTAAGGTCATAATCATTAATTTTAGCCTTCTGTGAGCCATGTACCTCCGTTCCATTTCTCGTTTGTTTTTTACACGTGAATTAAGGAGTATTATTATTTTATGTGTGTGGTGATAGTTGTATTAGTAGTGAGTGGTGGGTCATATGTGGTGCTTTTTTTACTAAAAGGAGAAAATGAAGATCTTTGAATGAAACACCCATAAAATGAGAACTTTTCTATGGGACGAATAGAGTAATATTTTAGAGAGTATCCAAATTCGTCTTTATATATGGCCAATTCCAATTTTATTTCTCATGGTAATTTTTTATTTTAGTTTTCTTTTTCCAAATTTTGGATCAATTTGACATAAAAGAAGGAAATTTGGAAAAAGAAATTTTACTAATATGGGCAGAAAGACCAAAATCAAAAGAAAAAAAAACCAAAATTGAGAACTATGAATAGAAAATGACTAAAATTCAAATTATTCAAGGTGAATTTTGATAATTTCTTATTAACTTTATACTTTTTATTATTTAAAAGGTAATAATTTAATTTCATTAAATTTATTTTTAATTTAAATATTATAAATTAATAAAAAATGTGATAATATATGATAACTTTTGAATAAAAAGTTATAACTAATTATGAAAGTGTATTTCATGAATAATTTATAGAATGGATAAAATGTGATAACATTTTTAACAAAAAATGATTCCTAATCAAAGAAAAATTATATCTGTCTAACGGAAAATTTTCACGAACAATTCACCAAAATAATAAAAAGTTATAACATTTTCAATAAAAAATGATACATAATAAAGAAAAAGTAATAACTGTTTAATTAAATTATTTTATTAACAAACTGTAAATTGATTAAAAAGTAATAATATTTTTAATAAAAAATGAAACCTGATCAAGGTAAAGAAAATAGAACAATTAAATTATCTAATAAATAATTAATAATAATAATAAATCATAATATTTTTTATTAAAAATGAAATTTAAATAAATAAAAGTATTATTGATTGTGAAAAAAATTATAAAATTTTATTTTAAAATCTTGTAAAAATATTGTTAAGTTAGTTAATTAATTGAAAATAAGGAGCAATTATAATTAATCAATTTTCAACCAAACAGAGTTATTTCTTCTTAATTATTTTTACTTTAATTTAAAATATATTTATTGGGTTAATGGATAATCTATCTTATGAATTATGATCGGTCTCACTCAAGTCCACCACAAAAATATGACATTTAAAATAAAATGGTATAACTTTCGGGGAGAGATGGATTTAGGCACATAAGTTTTACCCTTATTATAATAAAACAATTAACTAAATGCAAACACTTGTGATACCATTTTATGAGAAGATTTTTACCGAACGAATAAAAAATGATAACATTTTTCAAAAAAAAATAAGTGTTGTTCAGTGAATTGTTTCTTATAAAATTTATAATATAAATAAAAAGTAATAACACGTGTAATGAAAAGTAATAGAGTAATATTTTTAATAAAAAATAATACTCCCTCCGTCCCATAATTAAGTTCACCGACACTGTAGATACGGAGTTTAAGAAAAGTTACTTTTGACCAACTTTATTGATTTTTTAGGGGTATTGTGGTATTTTTAGCTAATAAATAAATTATAAAGTATGTTATGTGTGTTAGGTGGAAGTGATATTTTTGAAATTAAGATAACTTTTGAGGTTGTTGGTTAATGTGAAGTTTCCTTTTTTGGGTGGTGAAGATAAGTGTGGGACGGACGAAAACGGAAAGTGTGAACATAAGTATGGAACGAATGGAGTGATTATTAAAAAATGCAATTCTTTAATTACATCTTGTACCTATGAACAAGGATTAAATCTTACAGTCGCAGTGTGGGAGCAACCTCTCAAAATGAGAGGGCTCCTTGTGTGCAGTGAACATGGTCTAATTCCTATTAATTAGTTGAGTTGCCATGATTAAATTCTTCATCACTTCGTCGGATCGGGGTGTAGGAACGCCTGAGGTGGGTTTTTTTTTTTTTTTTTTACACTGTGAATATAAGTTGAATAAAGGGTAAAGTGGTGGGGAAAGTTGTGATGATTGAGGGGGATGGATTGGTCATATTTAGGGCAATTTGATTACATGTGACAACGATCCAATGTGGAAAGGTGGGACTGCTTGTTTGTCCATTCCTCACTGTATGGCCAAACATCTTCCATATTTATCTCTACTGCCATTTCTTTACACACTAAATGATTTTGACATAAAGACACATGGACCATTCTTCAAATTAATCATCCAAATACTTAGTATTTTAATGTGTCCACTGATTTTTTTCACCCATTCACATTTCTTTAAAAACTGGAACTCAATTAAAATCTTGATTATTTTTTATATATAGAATGTAATTTTATCCCTAATGTAATTTTATCCCTATTATTCTATCGGATATTTTATTTTTCATTGGCCAACGCTACATTGGACATCTTTTCTCTCAATCCTACAAATCAATAGTTTATCTTTTCTTAATATAATTAAGTATAACAAATTAGATTCTTACAATTTTGGAAACTGAATTGACAATGCCCACGTCACTTCTCTCTCAATCCTATAAATCAATGTTTTCATATTTCTTCTGCAAATACTTGGTTTAGATCGGTTCACATAATTCATCCTTATTATAAAATATGAATTACTAGTTTTTAATCTAAAAATTGATAATATTAAGTAGGTGCACCTTATTTTAACTCTAAAATTAAATCTTGTATCAAATGGTTATGATTTTTTTTAGAGTGCAAACTGCCTAGAATTAAATTTATGTTTGTACTTTATTTTCATGTTAAATGTGTTGTAAAATATTGGGAATTGTTGGGATGTCATATCAAAAACTTGAGAAGTTAAATCTGTTGAATAAACAAACATAAGGGCAATACAATGAAACTTATAATGACGATTCCTTAATTCAATTGACCATAGAAAAAAAGGAGAAACATAGCTCACTTTTCTTGTGATGGAGATAGGATAAATCAGTGGATTGAGTTACAAATAAATCATGAATAATAAACATAATACATCGGATATTAAAATCAAAATCGGAATATATAAATTTACATTATTCAAAATAGTTTTAAAAAACATAATTCCTATAATTTTTAAATTCTCATCAAAATAATTTTTTTACTTAAAAATGTTCAATTTTTTTAATTTCATGGAATAAAATTGAACCATGTTTTTACAAAGTTATGAGATGAAATTAGTATAAAAATATTATTTGGTACAAAATCGAAACAAAATTAAAAGGTTTGGGATTTGAATGCAGATATGTGATAGTTTATGTTTTATACTCAGTCCTCACATCCAGTGCGGTAATTTAAAAATAAATTTTGTGTCAACACTTACACTTATCGTACAGCAACACATCGCACCTGATGCAGCCAATCAAAGGGGTTATTCCGTACCATTTTTAAATAAGTAAGAGCTTATTTAAAGGAGAGACAAGTTGGTAATTATTATATTAATTCCATATTAACTAAATATTATAAATATGTGGGTAGAATGGAGTGAAGGATCATTCCAGAGTATTTCTTGTGTGGGTATATAGGGCTTATCAAGTTTTTTTAGTAATCCATATTTAATGATAATGTTTAATAATTTAAATTATGAAAATATTCTTAACTCGATTTAAAAACTTTAACTGATTCGTAAATATGTCCAATTAAATCATAAAAATATGTACAATCGAATAATAATATATATATATATATATATAAATTGAGTCATAAGTATATATAATCGAGTCATTTATTTTAACCTAATTAAGACTATTTTCATAAAATTAGACATTTTAATATATTCATCAGGATAAAAAAAAATCTTAAAGAAAAAAGATTTCAATCACCATTCCCTCTGCTTGCATTTTTTTTAGTTTTGAGCATCCAATCTAAAGAATTTCATTTTCATTTTAGACAATTAGAACTCACACGCATCTACTAATACAACTATTCATTACACATTAAATAATAATATACTTAATCCAAATGAAAAAATAAATGAAATTCTTTAAATGGAATGGAGAGAGTGGCTAGAGTCCTAGGTTGACCGGAAGACATCCCATTATAATCAATTTCCCCCCTACTCTTATATACCTATTCCAATTTACAATTTCTCACTTTTTTACTCGTAACAATTTGGCAAGAGATTCAGCACGGAGGCACATAGAAGCGACCACCTCCGGTGACGGAAAAAAAAAAGACCGGAATGAAGGCGCAAGGGTCCGAGCTTCAAGCGCAGCTCTAACACCTATGAGTAGGAAAAGAAGAAAACATAGAAGTTCGAGTGGGCAAGCAACAAACAGTAAGGCATGACTGTGGTTTGCAATCATATGGGTTTGCTCAGTTGTAAGAGATGGAGGAGATTTAATAAAGTTGTTGCAGTAATAAAATACAGCATGAATGAAATTCTCAAAGCCCAAAGGCCAATCCCAAATTAAGACATGGAGTACATTTTAATGAGTTAACGAGAATTTATATTGTGTAACAATTCTTAGAAATTTTTTTTTTTTTTTAATTACAAAAGTCTTTATGAGGTTGGGGGGAAAAGAATTAGTGTAAAGTCTTGGCAATAAAAACTGCCAGTTTCAAATGTGTGTTACATCTAATATTCCAACACACCAGATTTTTCACTTTTAAAATCTAGTGTTCCAATTAGAAATGCACCCCTTTTCTAATATTCCAACACACCGGATTTTTCACTTTTAAAATCTACTGTTCCAATTAGAAATGCATCCCAGTTCGGACCGCCAATTCTGATTCTAGAAAATGAAGAATTGAAACTAAACCAGGTATTGGTTCCGATTTTTATTTTTTATTTTTTCAAAATCAAACCGTAAACCGTAAAAAGTAAAAAATAAATAAATAACAACAACAAGCTCTTGAACCACCTCTGACAACGTATGGTATCAGAAATATTCATGCATTTACATGAAATATGAAGTAAAAGTTCCAAAAACATTACATGAACTACCAAGCCAAAAAAATCAGACAACTCAAAGGGAGGAAATTAGAGAACCTAAAAAACAATGTCAATGAAAGTTCTGTGTAGTAGAAAATATAAAAGGTGAAAGATGCCAAGAAGTTTTCCAGCTTTGTACAAACGGAATGTCATCTTCATTATAAACCATATCAGATGTTTGTGAATGCGAATTTGAAATTGAGAAGACAAATTGATTTAATGGAATGAACGAATAAGGCCTTCATACTCTTAATGTTGTGTTTCCATTTGTAGTTATAACTTGTAAATATTGTCTAGTTGAGATTGTTGTTTCGAATGAGCTAAGAACTTACGTTGATACAGAAATCACAAAGAATCAAGCTATCTTTATTGGCTAAGTAAATTATGACATTTAGGTGCAAAACAAAAAATAGACAAAAAAAATAAACACCACTCAATTTGAGAACTTGAGGATTTCTTCAGTCCCAGAAACCTCTTTAGTTCAAAGAACATCATGGACAAGTGAAATACTTCGTGTCAGATAGGGATGACGAATTTAATCATGATCAAGTATTCAAATATTAGGCAAAATGTAATTTTTGTTGATTGATGAGAAACAATCAAGTTCTAAGGTTTTCCAAGTCTTCAAACCTACTTGTTGTTTCCAAAGTACAATACCTACAACAATCAAGATGATTGCATAATAGATTAATCTCAAATCCTAAAGAGGTCATGCTGACCATTATAATTTGCACACTTAACATTATGCAGAGTAAGAAACAAAAAATGTTTAATTTAGAATCCAGCGTCTTGTGCTTAATGACATCATGTGCAGAATCGTAGAAATTAATCACGTAAATGACAACTATTGGGGTTAATGAAACATCTTTTGATTGTAAATACTACCAAGCATAAAGAAATCAAACCTAGTGAACATCTAACATACAATCCAAACAAATTTACCTAATTGGGGTTCAACAAGTAATCATACTGAGTCTTCTCATCCCAAATGACAGCTATTTTCTTGTAAGCAATAGTGTAGGAAAATTCAATTTTGTTCCAAAGTGGCTTCTGTAAAGGACCATTCAAGTTTGGTCCAATCAAATTATGCATTTATCATAATGTTATCTTATCAATTTAAAAAAACTTTGAATGTGCACTCAATTAATCACAATGAAAAGGCAAAAAGATTCAAATTAACACTCGTTACTCAACATCCAAACTACAGAAAATAGCCTCATGCTAAGCGCAAAACAAACATACACAAATCTTGTATTTATCAAACTAATAGTAGTTACCACACTTAAACATAAATCATGATCAAAGGATGCAATCTTCTATACTTGGCAGGAATGTAAGGAAAATAAAAAAAAGGCGAAATGGAACAAAAAATACTTGAACATTAGGGGGAAAAAAACCCTCAAAGAATGACTTCACTGCAATCTACTTTACATAAGCATATTGATTACATTCTGATTTCTCTCCATAAGAATCCCGTCTCAACCATAAGAAACAAAATACATACCTACTGGAAAATTATTTGTTTGGCCTTTTCATGTGGTGGCATTATCTACAATTAAATTATTAAAAACTGCAAATAGGAAAAGTACGTTTTAGTCAGAATTAGAGTTGCTCTCTATCACAAATTTATTGTGGAATTCCATATTTTAAACATCAATTGTCAAATAGTTTTCAACACCATAATTGTATAAACCATTAGTCTAAAGGTGGAAAGCTTAGACACCAGATCCAGTACAAGGAGGACATTACATTGATGATCGTATTACCTTGGCAGATTACAATATCTAGAATGAGTCGAGGCACTTTGGCTTAAGGTTGAGGAGAGGAAAGCAGAGTTTTGTGAAGACCGTAACATTGAAGAAGGAAATAAAATTAGATAAGGTATTCTGTACAAGAGGATGATGAAAAGAAATAACCGTGATAAAGATTATCAAGTGCAGTTAATTGGTGGCTATAAACGAATAAAAGATACCATGAATCTTTAAAAGGTTAAATTTTGGCATATTAGCATATGTTTAATAAAGCAATTTTAATGAATTTTATAGCAATAATGCTTGAAAATGTGTATGTAGTTAATAATAAATCCTAAAAGATCAATATCAAGTGCTAAAATATAAAAGAAAGAAAATCTACTAGTTTGTCATCACTCTTAACTGTGCAACAGGATGAAATCATCCAAGGGGTATCCATTTCCAACATCCAAGGGGCGTCCAACAAAGTTAGGACAGACATGGGCAGATTATTTACCTAAAGGCTTTATCTTGATAACAAAACAATGAGGAATTAAAATAATCCATACACATTAAGAACATATATCCAATTTTATGCCAACACAGCAACAGATCAACTCCTACATAAAAAATTTGATATGAAATGCAAGAGCTGCCAGGAAAACTTTTAACCTACACTAAAGATGATCATTTCTACAAGAATTCAGTAGGTAATTAATGAATGCTTACGACGAAAAGAGCCATGAGATGTACTAAGGATTCCCATAATTTTATAACTGAAATAACATTAGGCATAGTCACGAACAGGATTCCTCAGGAAACTTAACAAGAACAATAATTTAAATAACCAATTCAGCAAAACTTCAGTTGAAGAATACGGGATGATGAGGAATTCAAGAACACCTTTAATCATTCCTTGGTGATGAAGCCCTCTTTTCGACCCTCGAAACCAGGTCTCATCAGTTTCTTCTCGCGCTTAGCAATCTTCCTCATCTTCTTATCATTGATCCTCCCAGCAATATTTTCTCTCCTCTTCTTCTGTTTGTCCACTTTCATCTTCTCCTGAGTTTCTGCCCTCTCTTTCCACTTCTCTGCATTCTTCTCCTTCCTCCTCTTCTCCCTCTTCATGCTCTCCTTAATCAATCGCGGATCATCGTGCACCTTTATACCCATCGCCCTGCTCGTAGCAGCCTTCCACGACTCACGCTCCGCAGCAGTCGGATTCTCCCTCTTCACCTCCTCTTTCTTCTTAAGTCTTTCAAGCTCCTTAGACTTAGACAACTTCATCTTCTTGTTCTTCCCACGTCTGCCCTCATCGTCATCTCCCAATCTAACTTTTCCATACTCAATAATTTCCTCACCATCTTCATCTCCATCCAAACCCTCTCCCTTCCCACTCTCCCCTCCATCGCTATCACCACCCTTCTTCCTCTTCCTCCCCTCATTCTTCACCTTCCTCACATCAGTTCTGTTCTCGCCACGGTTACCCCGCAGCAATTCAATCTTTCTACGCAGCCTTTCTCTCAGCTCTTCATAAGTGACCGATTTATCCTTATTCTCCTCCACATCAATGGGTTTCGCCTCATCTTCCTTGTCTCCGGCAACGGCGGATGATTTGCTAATTTGTTGGTGGTGGAGTTCGAGGGTGGATAAGTGTTCGGCGTCGGGGTCGAAGCGGGTGCGCCGCGCAAGCTTAAGATTCTCTCTTGATTGTTGCTTCAACGACGCCTTCGCCGCCTTGGGAAGGCCCTTATACCACGGCTTTGATTCTGCATCTTCACTGGGGAGGTAGAATTTTGCCGGTATCAATTCAATCAAATGATCGAAAAACTCACTATGCGAATGGATTACGGATTCTAGGTTCCCATCAGTGTGGGTAGAAGATGTAGTTTGCTTTTGCTTCTTCTTCTTCATCTTCACTCTACGGCTGGTAAGAATTGGATGAAATTAGGGTTTTGAAAAGAGGTTTGATTTAATTTGGGAGGGTGCCGGCTTTTCTAGACTGACGTTTTAACGGTTCACGGTCCAGAAGTGCACGTTCATTATTTTATCCGAATCTAATTTAATTTTTTAATTTTGAGATTGTGTGTTATCATTATTAATTTCAATTATTTTAAATATTAATTAAAATTTAATGTGAATAAATACATATTTTTAAATTTAAGATTGGAGAGTTTAATTTTGAACAAATATATTTTTATTATATTGATAAAATTAATATAAATCTGTCCATATTTAATTAGTGAGTCGATTCGCACCTAGATGATTTTAACCGTTAAATTATATTTTAATTCGATCTCTACCATAAAATAAAATAAAATAATTAATTTTTTTTAAAAAAAATACCCACTCCCCC
Organism: Pogostemon cablin; assembly: GCA_023678885.1. NCBI lineage: Eukaryota > Viridiplantae > Streptophyta > Magnoliopsida > Lamiales > Lamiaceae > Pogostemon > Pogostemon cablin. The sequence goes on along the minus strand of CM042978.1, from coordinate 5,090,532 downwards.
TGTTTTAAAAACTAACTGCATGTGCATCGGTACATCAGGTGCATCGCAACCCTTAATAAGTTGCTAATTTACAAATATACTACGATTTTTTTGTTGTTAAACCGCTACCAAAATCAAATATCGTTGATTTAAAAAAAAAAACATTTTAATGATCTTACAGCAAGACTAAAAAAATAAATCATTTATAAATTTTTAATAAATATTAAAATTTAATAGACAAATAACTATAATTTTTTACTAAAAATATTGTAATACCTCTAAAATCAATAGGATTTGTAAAAAATGACAATTTTTCTTAAATAGCGTGAGTTGGAGAATGGAGTGAGTATTTAATTTTGCCATAAATGGGAAAGGTAATGAGAACGGAGGGAGTATTTAATTTTGACATCCTCTTAAATAAAAGTTAATGAAAAAAAATATTTCCACATTCGCTGATAAAATATACATTTTGTCATTTTTTGCGTTCGCATAAAAAATATGCATTTTTCTTTCTAAATGCATGGAACTTACACACATTATTAATACAAGTAATATATGAGACTCACACACCTCAATAATACAAATATCCACTATATGAGACTAACACACCTCACTAATACAAGTAATATATGAGACTCCGAGTCCTCATGTGAACACAACTCTCCCCTTCCAATCCTATTTAAACTTATGTATTGTTAGGGGTCTAAATTGCAAAGGGTCATGAAAATTTCAAACGCGCACGGAATGTACTCCGTGCGCCCGGGTGCACAGGATTCTCACTCTTAAATAATACTCCCTCCGTCCACTGTGAATCTATCTATTTTACCATTTTGGGCCGTCCATCTTTAATCTATCTATTTCCCTTTTGGATTATGGGACCCACACTCTCCACTAATACAAATAAAATATGGGACCCACACTCTCCACTAATATAACTATCTACTACATATAAAATAATAATACTCCTTAATCTATTTGCAAAAAACAAATGAATACATTGAGGATGGACGAAGGTAATATTCTTTAGTTCGTGTTAAAATGTAAATATATACATATTCAACATAAGGATGGAGTAAAACACATTTAAAAAATAACTACACGTGCTTGGTATACATTCTACTATAATAATGTTAATGGCAATAGGAGTCATTGAATAGTTAATGTATTTTAATGATGAATGTCATTGATGAGAAGGGACTTGGGGGAGTACCTAATGAAAGTAAGAGAGTGATTAACAAATTAGAAATTATTTTTTATTAACCAAGCATCACCAATAAATATAAATACTTCTTAATTTCAATTACTCTCCTCTACTACATCTAATCAAACGGTCGCTAAATGTTATACTATATCTATACATACAAAAGATAAACATTGTACTTTGTTAACTAACGATGAAAGTATTATACTCCTCTCATCCCAAGATTAGTACTTTATCCATCTCATCGAAAGATCCTCATTTTACTATATTGAGTGTATCATTCAAAGGTTTCCATTTTTCTCTTTTAATAAAAGGATCTCACATATGACTCACCACTCACTTTTAATACAACTATCCACTACATATAAAATAATAATACACCTTAATCTACGTGCAAATAGGAAATAAGGACGTTTGCCCAGGACGGAGGGAATATTATTTAAGTGTTGTGATTAACTTTACATGTTATTCCCTCCGTCTCATAAATAAATTTATACTAGCTATTTTTGTTCATCTCATAAACAAGCTCACACTCCAAATACGTAAAGAAATTACACTCAATCCAATAATCCTACCATACAGGAGGATCTAGAAATTTACCAAGGGATGGGCTAAGTTTATTAAAAACAATAAAAAATTATATATATATATATATATATATATATATATATATATATATATATATATATATATATACTCTCTCCGTCCCAAAGATATTGACACACTTTCTTTTTTGGGTTATCCTACAAAAATTGACATATTTCATTTTTAAGAATATGGGACCCACACAAAAATAATTTATTTATTTACATAGGCCCACACACACATCACACTCACCACTAATACAAGTACCCACTACACATTAAATATTATTTCTATTACTTTACTTTACATTAAATTATTATACTCCTTAATTTCCGTGTCCAAAAAAAATATGTCAATTGTTATGGGACGGAGGAAGTATATATTTATACACACACAATCACCTTCTGAATTAAAGGAGGATGAAGAATGAGCTAAATTTTAATATTTATTGTAATGGGTAAACTTAAAAATAATTTTGAGCTTCTTTAGGTTGGGCTTAAAAATAATTTTGAGCTTCTTTAGAGTAAGCTTAAAATATTTTTGGATTATGCTAAACTTCAAAAATATAAATAATGGGATCTTGGTGGGCAGCCTTGGCTGCCCACATGTAGATCCACCTCTGCTATCATACACTTTAATTTCAAATTTTGTTATCTCTTTTTCAATTCACACAATTTACTTTATAATTTAGTATTTATTACCTAAAAATATCAAATTATCCCTTAAAAGTTAAGCAAAAACATTTTTTTAAAACTATATATCTATAATAATTATTAATTTATATATGAGACAGAGGGAATAATATTTTAAAGGTGGAATTGTCCATTCATATAATAATTTTATACTCCTCCCGTCCTAAGTTAAATTTCACACTTTTCATTTTCGTCTGTCACACGTTAAACTTCACGCCCCAAAAAATAAAAATCATATCAATCCTCAATCCTAAATGTACATTGTAATTATAAATTTATCACTCTCACCTAATACAAATAATATACTTTATAATTTATTTATTACCTAAAAATATTATATTACCCTCCAAAATTCAATAAAATTTATAAAAAGTCATTTAAAAAAAACTTTTTTTAAGAAAAATTTCCAAAAAGAATAATACTATGACATTAGGATCGAGGGAGTAAATAATTAAAATTATAAGAAATTTACTAAATTTACCATTCTCCCAAAATGGAGAAGATGAAATCCATAAATACAAACATCAGAAAGCCGAACAAATTAATGTTTGAATCAATTAATTAAAAGGCAATTAGGGTAAATAATTAACAGAATCTATAGCTACATCCATTTTCCCAATCAATCAAAGGAGCTGAGTAAGCATGCTTATAACATATAAGAAGAGAGTCAACACTTAGAAGAAGCCCGGCCCGCAGCCCAAGAATATCCATTAGAAGGCAAAGCACCATCGCTCAGCAAATTCTGCGGCACCTCATACACCTCCGAACAACCAAAATGGTGGCGCTGCCTATTCCCATTTCCGGCGGCGAACACAGACCCCACATCATCCTCCTCCTCCTCCAACGGCAGCCGATCGAAGCTCGCATTCATGAAAGTCGCCGCCATAATCACCACCGGGCCCGACGCCACAAGCGGGCCCACCACGCTCCCACCCACAACCTGCCCCTGCGCTCCGGCCAGATAAATGGTCAGCCCGTTCAACACCCCGGGCGGAGCCGGCGGCGGCAGAATCGAGCCGAGAAGCGACACGATCTCGAACCGGCCGTGGAGCGTGAGGGTCGAACCGGGAGATGACGGTTGGCGTAACGTGACGTTAGTGACGTGGCCAGTGGCGTTAAGTATGCAGAGGCCACGCTGCTTTCGGTAGGCGAAGTTAACGAGGCTCTCGTTAACGTTACATCCCGCCGTTACCTCGAAGGCGTGTGCCTTCAACGCGTTGGCGCTGTCTCGGGTTATGATGATTGGCGGCTTCGGTTTGTTCTTCGAACCGGCCGGTCTGCCACGTGGCCGTTTGAGGGCTTCTTTGTGATCGGCTGGAGTGGATTTGGGTAGTACCTCTCCAGCCATGATGTGGGTTTTGTTGATTGGAGATTTGGATGGAATATATATGAGGAATTTGGAGGGGTAAATTAGGTTGATTGTATGTAGAGTAATTAGGATATGGTTAAGTAGAAATAAGCATTAATTAATTGTGTTGTAATGAGGGTTTATTTCCTAACTTGTAACAGCTTTTCTACCTCATGTCAATTGCCTTTCCCAACAATAATCATTCATGGTGTACCCCACCATCCCTGTCCTGGAGATTAATGAAGGAGGTAAATCGCAGGATGTGCCTTAAGTGGCTTATAAAGAGGACTCGATGTTCATGAATATGTTTATTAGTGTTAATTATGGATATGGATAAATTAATACGACGAGATTAATTTGATCCGCAATTGGGATTTTTTTAGTGGTATGTACTCAAATTTTACTACTCCATATGCATCTTTCATAATGGTTAATACTTTATCCCACAATCATCATTACATTTAAAAATAAAAATAAAAACAATTCTTATTCAATAACTTTAAAAATTACTTTAATTTAAAAACGGAACAGTTTGAAGGCATTTGCTTATCACTGGCCAAGATCATATTGTGTATTGGTTTCAGGATATATTTTTTTTGGGAAATCGTTCTATAATGGTTCTTTTGAATTCTTTATTATTTGATACGACACCATCAAAGTAGGAACTTTTTTTATGAATTAGAGTATGATGAAAGATCTTTGATTACATGTGCTACAAAATTGCTTACAGACTTTCATGCCAGCGAATTTATTGTTGGGCTTGCCCCAAAAGTTGGCCCAAGAGAAAAATTAAAAGAAGCCCAACATGATTAATTAATGGCCCATATTAATTAAATTGGCCCAACTACACATGGGTTGATGGATTAAAACATCCAAGAGCTGCCTCAACGTGAATTGAGCAGAGAGAAGCAGAAGCATACAGAATAGAGGGGGAGAAAATAGGGGAGAGAGAGGGAAGAGGGTTTCGGGAGAAGCTATCCGATTTGGAGGTCCGTCTCTTCACCGTTTCACTTCAAATTTGAAGGGAGAGTTCGTGACGACGTTCTCTACACATTGATAGGAGTGAATTTCGAAGAAATATCTCCGAGGGGTGCAAATGAGAATCGGGTGATTTGTATTTTATTTGTACTATTTCATTCTCTCTCCTCCCTCTGTTGTCTTGTATTCCAAGAGGGGTTCTATTCTGGTGATTGATAGATGATATTCCCCTACTTGTGATATAGAGTTGTATTCCTCTACTTATGATAGAGATGATGTTCCTATACTTGTGATAAAGAGATAGATTTGTATTATTCTACTTGTGATAGAGTTGGTTTTCCTCTACTTGTGATAGAGAGATAGATTGATACCTGGACGAGAGGTCCCGTAGTTTTTACCTAAGGTTGAAGGGTTTTCCACAACAACCCTCAGGTTGAAGGGTTTTCCACGTTAAAACTGCATGTTTATTTGATTTATTGCCTATTGTGGTATTTGAGTGGAAAGATTACTGTATTGATATTGTTTGAGATTTATTGTATATCCGCTGTGCTGAATATATTAATTGCATATATTAATTGCATATTGTGTGTCCTAATTTTGGATAGGACCCCCTTCCACAACATTTATGACTTGAAAGACTTTTGGATACTCTTCTAAAGCCTCCTTGGCGCTCTCCACCAACCAATGCATTCCTTGTATTTCATCTTGTTGCTATTACATGAGACGTTGAACATGTCATTTTTTTTAATATGTAAATATCATTAAAACTTACAAACCATTACATCAAAAGCCGATGTCTAATAAATGGAACATACGAAAAGAAAAGAAAACGAATGACAAAAGCATCACTAATCTAACTATGAAATTGATACATGTTATCCATCATAGCAACATACAATTTAATAATTTCCACTAGCCTGCCAACCGATGGCCTCATGTCTTAAAAAAATTGGAACTTTACGAGCCTTCCTCACAAAATAAATCGTTGCATATTATAAACCAAAGCTCGCAATCCTCTTATCACCTTCGATCAAACACCTTTCTCCATACATTCACTTAAATCCTGCTCTAAGTATGGTAACTTGTCTTCTCCATCGAGCCCAAATGCCCCAAACCATGCTACCAAATGGACAATAAAAAACAAATGAACATGCACACATCATCTTGTCATTTTACCGTCTTGAAATATGCAGATTGTTCAGCAATCAATGACTTATTGAATTTTGGATTCTTTTTAGATTTATTTCATTTTTAGGCATTTATTGGACTATCATTCTGACAATACTATAGGCCATGAGTAACCTACTACTTGCTCGTGGTTTTTTCTTGCTAATTCTAACCTTTAAATAATAAATTTATGGGCAATTTTTAGGTGACATGTGGTCACCAGTGACCCCCTACATGGGGGTGTGCACATGCCCATATGTGGGGGTCACCAGTGACCACGAGTCACCTAATAACCCCCTAAATTTATTTGTTTTTTCAAAAAATCTAAATTTGAAATACCATATTAATAATTATCCCTCCGTCCCGAAATGTATTTCACTTATTTTGTTCGCGGAGTTTAAGAATAATTTGTTTTTTAATGTGTAAAGTAAATAATAGAATAAATTTTAGTTAATTTAATGAAAAAAGGTGCGTAAAGTAGTTGAAATGTGTGGAAAAAGTATTACACTGTGATGCGTGAAATAACAATGCAGATCTTCTGTGTCATTTCCATACATCATCTTTTATGTCACGCATTATATAATTTTCAGGTAAGTGGGGAAAGAAGTCCAACTATTGCCCATAGGGTTTAAACTTTTCTTTTAGGGTATAGTTTCTCTCTCCCTACATGCCATTCATCAAATATAATTTCACTCTTTCTTAAATGTCATCCATCTAAATGTATGACACTAGAAATGATAGAAATGATGTATCAAAATAGAACATAGAATCCGAACTGGTAATATACTTTCTAAGACTGAAGGAGTATTTCTAATCATCCATAATAGTGACATACGGTTACAACATAACATACATAGCAAAGTTGTCATTTAAAATTTGCGACTTTGCTACAAATAATTAAATTAGCCTAAGAATTAATTCTGCAAGTAGCGTCTTCAGTTTAGGGTTTAAACAAAAGAAAATGCCGGTGTATTTCTGAGAAAACCAGAACGACGGTGAAAAAGGTCCTCCATTGAGTCCCAACTTCCGGCTTTGAGGTAATTGTTTGATTCTAGCTAATCTGAATCTTGATTCCAACTCCCACTCGATCAACTATGAGAAGAAAACAAACTATCCGTTTTTACTTGTTAATCTTTCATCTGCAACTCCCACTCGATTCTGAGTGGAATGGTAGTGTGAGTAGACATGAATTGCACCAGAACCTCCATTTTGGTGCCATTACACACACTTGATATGTTTTTGTGTGTGTTTTTGTTTAGTCTAGTCTTCCACTGACAAAATTAGACAGATGAGATCTTAAATTGTTGGACCACGCTAATCCATTGCTGCTATGAATCTCATCTTCTTATACATTTTGCCTTGTATCTCTAAACCCTTTGAAATTTTTGATAGAGGGTGGACACTTCCATCGACCTACGTCTGTCTTTTATGTTTAAAGATTCAGAAAATCTAAATTGTGATCCAGCAATCAGCGATTTGAAAAGAATCTGTGATGAAAGATTATTGTTCTCTTGTTGTTTATCATGTCAATTAAGCCATTTGATGGTTGTCTTTTTGTTATTCATTGGTCTGCCTTTTGTTTCTAATTATGTATTGTACTCATGAAATTGTCATCCATAGGATATGGTTTTGGTAAGATTTGTTTAATGAGTGCTGAAATTATGCTTCGACATTGCAGCAAAAGATAGTAGTGCTATTGTAAGCCCTCATATTTTAGCCAAAATGTGGATTTGACTACCGTTTTGTGGATTGGAGGCAGCATTAGGAATTTTAAAGTATAACTAAAAGTATGTTTGAATGATCATTAAAGTATAATGGGTTTGGGCACTATCTCATGATCCGCCTCACAAAGATTTCGCCTTTGTCTACGTACAAACACACACACACACATGTATATATCATAACAGGGTTTCTGTGTTTTGACTCAGTACTTAAAGAGCCTGCGAAGGGTTTGAGATATAGAGAAGCCAAGATGGGGTGGATTGGGGAGCAGATTGATTCTATCAAATCAATGAATTTCAGACAAGTCCTCACTCAAGCCATCAGTCTCGGTACGTACAAAGGATAAGCTCCTATTCCAGTTGTTTAATGTTACTCATATATACATCACCTGGGTGGCTACTCTTTCCCTGTCTATTGTTTTTTCATTTCAGAATCATTTTTATTTCAATTTCTGTGCATTCTAATTTTTAGGTTATCCTTGTAACTTCTTCAAAGGAAATATTTAGTGAAAGTGGATTTAAATGTGAACTTAGAGGATATGTCTTTTGTCTTCATAATAAGTTGGAGATTTCTGCATTTTGACTATGCATTTTATGTTATTTAATTTGTTAAAAGGATCATAACTTTTGTTTTGCTATACTTTTCAACTGCCCTAGGCTTGAATCCCCTGCTCTTTGAGAAGAATTTTGAAAAAAATATTGTCAGTAGCTGTACAGAAATTCACCGATATTGAGACCTTGGTTGCGTTCCATGCATCTAAAAGAGACATTCTTTTAAGGGAGTTTATAAATGGAACTGTTTCCTGTGACAATGTTCGCTTCGATGATCATAAATCACTATTCACTCCAGCAGCATCTGGCATCTGCTTTGTGATGTGGACCTTGAATTTCTTGTTCCTATCATGCTTTCTAACTAGGAAAAAGTAAATACCCTGTTTTCTTATTATTTTTTTCAGGTATGATCGTCACATCAGCTCTTATTATATGGAAAGGGTTAATGTGTATTACTGGTAGTGAATCACCAGTTGTTGTTGTGCTTTCTGGAAGTATGGAGCCTGGTTTTAAGAGGGTGAGTCCTTTGTCGTCTTAGATGTGTATGGAATAGTAATAACATGGTTTTGATGAATTTGTCAATTTGCAGTTGCTCTTTGTTTTAAATATCAAACTGAAGTTTTAGGTACTGCTAAAATGTAGCATCTTAATATTGCTCATCATTTAAGTTGATTTTTAACACCCTCTTACCCCCCCTTGTCCTAGGAAGGAGTGATCTGCGGTTGATTGAATGTATATGTTTAGTTTTAAGAATACTTATTATGTGCAATTGCAACCTTTCATGTTTGTGATTCATGCATACTAGGATTTCAAATTGTCAAATTAGAAACCATTTCTTTGTCTTGGTTAGTTTTTCCACGTGAACTTTTGATTTCACATGCAGAGGCGTTATATTTTGTCATATGTTTTGATATTACAAACAGCTACGATGTGGTTTTCTTTGTTGATTTGCAGCTTCATTACTTCATCAACATGACTGCACTATTTGTAATACAGTATCGTAAATTTTAACTTGCTTTTGTTTTCTTTCAGGGTGACATTTTGTTCTTGCACATGAGCAAGGACCCTATTCGTGCTGGAGAAATTGTGGTGTTTAATGTTGATGTACGTGGTCTTATAATTCATCATTTTGATTCATATACAGTTGGAACATTGTGATTTCTCCTTTTTCCTTTCAAAAGATCCTAAAATGAGAAAAACTCTACTTCATTTGCCAAGAACACTTTCAAGTCATGTTTTGTATCTAGTGTCTAGTTACAACACGTCAGCAACATCATTCAAATATTTTATTTTTTCACTGAAAAGATTTTCATTCTTTTGGCTAATGACAGGGACGTGAAATTCCGATTGTTCACCGAGTTATCAAGGTATTATATTTTATATTTGTTTTGTTCTTGTCTTTACCCACTGATGTATATTTACACTTGAATTTGACCCTTTGCTGAAAATGAGTGTGAGATGATTGGTGTCAATTTATTTGATAATTAATAAACCACAAAAAAATTCGGTGGTTGGGAAGTGTGGTAAAGATGGAACTTGAGTTACCATTTTTTATCTAGTTATCACGTAAAATGTTGAAAAAGAAACATGACCTGCTGTAAACATGTATCTGTATTATTGTTTGACCTGTTACCAAAGAGACATCATCTGTATCCCTCCTTTAGAAATATCTTTAAAAAAATAAGTTTCTTTGATCAATAGAAACAACATTTTTTACCCTCCTTCAGTGTATTTTTTCTTTCTTATAAAATGTTTGTTCCTTACTAAAAAAAATAAACATATTGAATAGAATCATGATCTGAATTCATAGTTATTAAAAACACATGGCGCACCGAGGCATATTTGTACAATTGTGCCTGAGGCACATGCACACACCTTGAGTATAACGATGAAATAAGTATGAAAATTACATTCTATTACAATTGACACAGATATGACATACTCTAAGAAAATTAAAAACATAATATAAAACAATTCATCATTATTGAAGTAAAATTATGAGTCAATAGACAATGGCACAAGATGTTTATCAATATCTTAGAATTTAGCAACCAAACTAATCTAATCATAATCCCTTCATCAACATCAAGTCTTGACTGGTGGCTGGAGGCAGTTGGCCGGAGGTTGGTGTATGGTGACAACATCAAAGGGCAGTGGCATGTGGAGGAGTTGAGAGTGTCAGTTAAACCCTAGAACTTTAGAATAAACCCTAATTTCTAACTTTCGGTGAATAATAAGGTAGATACATCTTCATTTATTGGTAAAGTTTCTATTTCACTAATAAAATACCTCAAAAAATACTCAAAAAAGCTGGAAAATGTCACATTCTCAAGGTGAGCCTCAGACACTGAGGCACAACAAAGGCACGCACCTTAGGACTAGCACCTAGATACCATGATTTCAAGGCACACCGCACAAGGGCTATAGCCTTCGGCAAGGGCCCAAGGCACATGCTGGGCGTGCCTTTGATAACTTTGTCTGTATGATTGCTTATGCTTGCTCTATAAGTGAAGACGTTCCAGCTTCATGTGCTTTGCTTTTGCTTTTTATCTTAATAGTAAGGTTGTTACTTTTTAGGTCCATGAACACAAAGATACTGGAGAAGTTGATGTCCTGACTAAAGGTATGTTTTTGAATTATTATTTACTTTGAGGTGCAACTCTTCATCCATTCCAGATTATGTGTATGAGCGTATCATTTATTTGAGGTAAATTTAAAACGTGTGCGAAGTTGGATTTATGATTTGGTTGGAGATTGCAATTTTATCTTATTTGTATTTTCATCAGTGATAGAATTAAATGCAATATGTTTCTCTCGAAATGAATTTGTTGTTTATGTTAGTCTTTACTTATATCTCAGGAGATAATAACTTTGGAGATGACAGACTTCTATATGCTCATGGTCAGCTCTGGCTGCAAAGACACCATATTATGGGTAGAGCTGTTGGGTAAGTTGATAGTTGAAATTATTTCCGTACATATATATATATATATATATATATATATATATATATATATGTGTGTGTGTGTGTGTGTGTGTGTGTGTGTGTGTGTGTGCGCGCGCGCATATATATAACTGGTGGCATATTTCTACATGTTTTATGCTCTTATGAGAAGCTTAATATTGTCTGGTTATTTGCACAATTTTATGACTTTGTTCTTGTAGTTTTTAAACTAATTGATTCTGCTATTCTTTAGCTTTTTATATTTTCTATTGAATTAGGTCAGTTGTCTTCTCAGACTTTCATAAATTTAGATTTAAGAAATAATTAGACACATGTTGAAGTCCTCTCAATTTAGGCTTATATTTTCTAGTGAAAATCAGTTCTCTTTGAAGTTGGATCCTACATGTTGACATAACCTTAAAAGTGTTGACAGTTAAATACTTTCGTGAAGTTATTTATAGATTTTATGTTAGTTTTGATTGTGCTATGCGGATCCTTATGCTGATTACGCGATAGATGTATTATGCGCAACTCCTAGTCTTTTTGTTCCCATTCTCGTTATGCATATTATATCCTAATCCACTCTGCTTTGTTGATAACTTATTATTGTATTTTTCTTCCATTCATAAACATTATTATCTGCAAAAGGCAGACAACATTTCCCTTGTTAAGCAATTTTTTCCCAAATTAAATGGTCCTAGTGATATTTATTTTCTTAATGTAAACAACACAACTCCATCGACTCATTTAACGGAAAAGGAATGAAATTTATCTTTTCTCCTCCTATACAAAGTGGATCAGATCACTGTACAAGAAAACCCTCCTGTCCCGTGCTTTAGGAAAATCAGATTTTGATTGTAATTAATGTACTGGAAAATGCAAACAAAATATGATTGTCATATATGCTTCATGGTTGGAAGATCTATTACAACTATCATTCAGGCAGCTGAACATTGGCTGATTATCTTATTATTCTATTCTAATGGTTTAATCGTCCACAATGGTGCCTTACATTGATAATGCAGTATTCATTCATAACCACATTGGGTTGACTGTAGTATTTGCAGCTTGTTCGTTTAACAAACTTTTAAATTTTCTATTTAATTGGCTTTTATGTTGAGAAAAAACTCATTCAAATTCCTGGATGGGGAAATACAACAGTACTCTTACATGGCCCACTAGTGTTCACTTTACCTGATTCAATGGCTAACAGTTCTTGCCAAGGAAATCATACACGATATATGTCAAGATGAGGATAATTTTTCTTTTTAGCAGGAAACCATTATTTTAGCCACCAGGAAGAAAAAGAGATTTTTATATTTTCTACCAAATATGTTATATATATATATATATATATATATATATATATATATATATATATATATATATTTGATGTTCTTTGATTTTCTGTTCATTTAATGAGGTTCGTGGGCGATCTAAAAGTCTTTTACAATTGGTGTATCACCTTCTGTGGATAAACGACACATAAGGACTTAAGGGTTTAAGATTGGAGGACTAATGCTGCAGTTATCTATTCGTCCTTAAATACACTGCACCACTATATTATAGGATATCTGATCCCATGGGTACCCAAAAACATTTGTCTAATGGTCATTTTACCATACTAGTTTTAAAAATATAACCGAATTTCCAGAATCTAAGTTACATCCATATATTACCATTAGCATTTATTTGGAAAATTAAAATAAATTTAAAATTATTATCTTTGTCTTGATAAAATAATTGTTTAGGCTTATTGTTCAGTGTTAGCGCTCAAATTACTTCCTAATATGATGATGGTAACTTTTGTTTTCCTGCAGCATTTTTTATGTTCTGGAACATTTATCATTTACTTTTGAGTTCTTGATAATTGCTTTCTTATGTTTGCATATTCTATTTTACTCTTGATTTCATTTCAATAAAGGTATTGCTATCTTGAGACCTGATGAGCAACCAATACTTGCTTGTTACGTTTTTGCAGATTCTTGCCATACGTAGGTTGGGTAACTATAATCATGACTGAAAAGCCTATCATCAAGGTTAGCTTTCTACAACCTCTTTCTTCTTCTTAAAGAGGGGATTCTGCAACAATATTTTCTCATGAATTATTTGAAAACCCAACCCCCTACCCGTGACAATAAAACGAAGAAAGCACACTTGGGGTGCACAACTCTTATTAGAGGAAGTTTTTTAAATCCTTTCCCCTACCATGGCACCCAAGAATTTCAACATTATATTATCTTTTTGGTAATAAGCCCTACCCCAACAATGTCTGCTTTGCCTTCGATATTGCCCTCTCGTTCTTAGTCACCTAAAGGGAAGTCGTCTCTAATTTGGGTCATCTACTGCAGTATATACTGATAGGTGCTTTGGGATTGCTGGTGATTACTTCAAAAGAATAATGGATGATGCCCATCGACAACGATATGGAAAGGCATTGCTGTAGTATTAATTGAGAACTACAACAACAAATTCTCTCTGATTTCTATCCACTAAGCTCTAAAGGGAGGTGTTATTTTGTAACTGGATCTTGCTGTCTTTTGACCATCTCAATGGGGGCCATGTTCTTGATAAACATTGATCATATATTATTACAATGGTTAAAATCTTTTGGTCACAAGACATGCAAATATCTTTGTATGGTAACTGAAACTCCATCCTCCTGCACTATATTATCACAGATGCTTTATGTGCTCGAGTTGTGCAGTCTTCTTTCAATAATATTTATGTAGTGTTTGTCAGAGATATCAATTTGGTCTAAACACGTTGAGTCAACCCTTCGGTCCCTCTCCGACCCATCAAAACCCGCTAGCAACCTGCCTAAAAATTATCCGTCCCAAAGTGATCCGCCCAAAAAACGGTCCGCCCCATCTAGCACATTGAAGAATGGGTTGCGGTGGATTGTGTGTTAACTTTGCCCCGACCCACCACCGATCCACCATTTTAAATTCACTGACTTGTCCCTCTCTAATAATCCATAAGAATGTTTACTAAAAGGTAAATCTAACTTTAACCTTAACATTCTTATAATCCTTATAAAATGTAAAGGTAAATCTAACTTTAACCTTAACATTCTGACTAAACGAGTCAACCATATACATTGCATAATAAAAATATTTAAAAAATATAAAATTAAATCTAACTTTTAACCTTAACATGTAATGATTGATAATAGAATTGACTAAAAATACAATTGTTTGAAAATGTTCTCTCTTTTTTTTGAAAATGTTCTTTCATTTAATTTTTGACAATAGAACTAAAAAGTCTTTTGCTACTCCTCTTGGGTAATCACCCATTTTGCCCGAGGGTTTTCTACTAGAACATCAATTTGTTCACGCATTTCACCATTTACCATGCATTTTCTCTTTTAATAAATGAGATCTACACAAAATAATTAAAATATCTATATATAAAATATATAAAAAATTATTGATGATTTTTATTTTTTTAAAATATATAAAAATAACATTATTATTATAGTTTATCAAATTATTATCTCCAATGCAATAAAATCATTATTTAAAATTTAATTTAATTAAATAAAGAGATTTTAATAATGAATGAAGTGTGAATTTGTGTGATTGGTGAGAATGTCACTTAAATTTATGTAATCTCTATCCTTGTAAACCTTGCTAGATCATTAAATGTTAGATATATGTGGATCTCCCTCTCCCCCGCTTTTACATATTTTATAACATAAATCTTTCACAATATATTTTTAAATTTATATTTCATTGGTTTTTATAATATTTTAAATTATATATAATTTTATTATAATATTAGCATTCAAATTTTATAAAATTTAAGATACTCAATATTTATACTAGTAATGATAGAAATCCATTTTCAAATATATACACAAATGGTGGTTGTATAGAAAACTGAAAGTATTAATTTTTATTGGAAATAATAAAATATTATTATTATTTATTCATTTTTAATTAAATATATTAATTAAAATATAGTCAATGCACCTAATAAAATTTTATACTCCACGAATTAGTGGGAAATGACAATTAAATGAAATTTACGTAAATGAAGAGGGTGGGAAATGACAATTATATGAAATTTATGTAAATGAAGAGGGTAGGGAGGATCCGATTCCTGTTTTAAAAACTAATTGAAATCAAATATTAATGTTGATAATATTAATATATAGAAAATTTGGAAAGTATAGAAAAGAAGATAGATGGTCTGGGATATAGAGAAGAAGATAGATGATCTGGTTAAGGCAGAGGAACAAGCTCCAGGAGCGATTAATCTATCGAGTTCTTTTGCGGCTGAAGCCTGTTTGGAACCCTAATTGGGTGCAGGGGTTGCAGGCTGAAAGATAATATACCATTGAGCATAAATGAAGAGAATAGTAATGATAAAAATTCCATTTTCAAATATACGAAAGAATTAACTTTTATTGGAGATAATAAAATATTATTATTATTTATTCATTTTTAAATTAAATATATTAATTAAAATATAGTCAGTGCATCCAATAAAATTTTATACGAATTAGTGGGAATGACCATTAATGTAAATGATGAGGGTAGAGAGATTCCGATTCCTATTTTAAAAACTAACTGAAATCAAATAATATTAATATATATATATATATATATATATATATATATATATATATTTGAAGAAAAATTGAAAGACTTTGCGGGTAAAGTTATAAATTTGATAGTATAAAAAAGAAATTTGAGCTTTGATGATGAAAATTGAAAATTTTGTTTTGTTTTTGTTTGTAGCCTTATTTAGCTTATTCTAGAAAGAGTTGATCTATTGTATAAAAGTGTGCATCGTACAATAGATTCATATTTGTAAATAGATCAACTATATAATTTTGAAATTCGAATCTGCTGATGCCATTATTCCATATTAATTTTCAGGTTTCTCTCCTCTTCCTATTTCTTTCTTTATGAATTTCTTTATAAATATTACTCGATGTCTTACGTTCTTAATTTGTAGATCTTCTTTTTTTTATCGGATAAAAGAGAATCGAACCTGGGTTCTGCTGATGCCATTATTCCATATTAATTTTCAGATTTCTCTCCTCTTCCTATTTCTTTCTTTATGAATTTCTTCATAAATATTACTCGATGTCTTATGTTCTTAATTTGTAGATCTTCTTTTTTTTATCAGATAAAAGATAATCGAACCTGGGTCATTCAGGTTAGTAAGAACAGCCCACTTGGTTTCTTGTTTTGCAGAATGCAGAACGTAGAACCATAATTTCTATCGAATATTAAGGATTTTATAAGATTAGATGTGAATAAAATATAATTTAATTTAATATATAGAAGGGTGCGCATTTAGTTGATGCCTATTTAAAAATAAACAAAGTTTCTTGTATGACGGTACCTATATGAGATAGTTTATGAGACGTGACGGTACCTATATGAAATAGTTTATGAGACGTGTTAAAGTATAATAATTATACATGTAGTTATATAAGTAAGCAGTGGCGGATGCATGTGGGGCAGCCCCGGGCTCAAGCCCAGGGCTGTCCCCCAAAAGCCCATTATATCATATATAAATAATTTATAAATAATTTGTGTTTTTAAATTTAGCCCACCCCAAAAATATTTTCAGCTCACCCAAATGGAGTTAAAAAATAAATATATATTCTTTCTTCTTTGTATTTTTAAGTTTAGCCCAACCCAAAAATATTTTAAGTCCATCGAAATGAAGCTAAAAAATAAATATATCTTCTTAAATTATATATATATATATATATATATATATATATATATATATATATATATATATATATTCAATGAGTACATTACAATAAATATTAAAATTTAGCTCATCATTCGTCCCTTTCGGGAAGGTAATTCGTGTGTGAATATTCTATGAGTACATTACAATAAATATTAAAATTTAGTTCATCTTTCGTCCCTTTCGAGAAGGTAATTCGTGTATGAATATATATATATATATATATATATATATATATATATATATATATATATATATATATATATATATATATATATATATATATAGGTTAATGCTGATCAAATGCGGGTGAGTGGGTGAGGGGTAGAGTTGGTGGTTTAAAAGTGTATGAGATTATAAAGTTATATACGATATTTTACTTTAATATTTTGTATGTGAGAGTAATTATTTGAATTCCTTGTATCTCATGGTTAAAAGTGTGTATATATTAGTGATTTTCTCATATATATATATATTATTTTTAATTATTATTATTATTTTTTATTTTCTTCAATAAACTTAGCCCACCCCACCGCGGCTTTCTGGATCCGCCACTGTAAGTAAGGTATAACTATATACTCCATCCGTTCCATCCTAATAGTTACATATTTCCATTTAGTTACATTTCCCTTTTTAGCATATAGGACCTACACAAATGAATTACGTTTCTCTCCATGGGCCCACACATCCCACTAATACACCTACCCACTTTAAATTAAATTATTATTTCTCTCACCTCAATACACATTAAAATACTATATTAATTAATCCCCGTGCAAAAAGCAAATGTAACCATAAGGAAGGGACGAAGGAGTATAGTTAAAGTATATTTTCTGAAGCACGATGAATGATGCATTCAAGTTTTAAGGTGTTACTTATATAATAAAATTATAAAACACAATTTAAAAGTCAAAATTAGACCAAAATTTTCCATACTATTTTAATTTACCTAATTTAGCTAAGTAATATTAAATATTGGTCCTTCATTAGTTATTGTAACATCTCATCCATTGATTGTAATTACCAATCTTTAACATCTCATCCATTTATTTTGTTTTTTATTTTATCTCATTCACTCATTTTCTTGGCCTCCCATAATATATGAGTATATGTTTAAGTAATTTTTTTGTGTGAATTCATAATATTATGAGTGAGGCTTGCGTGCGCCCGGGCCACGGGAACCATTCCGTGCGCCTTTAGAAATTTAGTATTATGGGTAAGGGTACAGTACTTTGGTCTAAAGGGTATACACTCTTAGTACACCATTTTGTTCTAAAGGGTATACACTTTTCATTAATATTTTTTTTCTTTAGAAAATAAAGGGTACACATTTTTATACTAAAGGGTATACAATTTAACACAAAATTTTAAAGGCGTATGGAGTGTTGTTCATGCGCCCAGATACACATAATAATTTTCTTTAGAAAATAAAGGGTACACATTTGTATACTAAAGGGTATACAATTTAACACAAAATTCCAAAGGCGCACGGAATGTGGTCCGTGCGCCTTAGTGCACAGGAGTTTTTGCCTAATATTATTTGGACAATCTTTATCTTCATTGTTGTAATATTTTATTTATTTTATATAATTTTATTTTTTTTATTTTATCTCATCCATTCATTTTCTTGGTCTCCCATCTTTTCTTTATACTCCCACCATCCCACTGAAACGTACTTGTTTTTCCATTTTGGTCCGTTCCAATACAAAGTGTACATTTCCCTTTTTAGTAAAAGGGACTCACCCAAATTAATTACTTCTCTTTCTTTGGGCTCACCCATCACACTAATACACCAACTCACTTTACATTTAAATATCATTTCTCTCACCTCAATACACATTAAAATATTATATCCCTTAATCTACGTGCAAAAAATAAACACACACCTTTCAATGGGACGGAGGAAGTATATAATAAAACACACTTTAAAAGTCAAAATTAAACCAAAAATTTTCCTACCATTTTAATCTACCTAATTTAGCTTGGTAATACTAAATCTTAGCCCTTCATTAGTTATTGTAACATCTCATCCCTTGATTGTAATTACCAATCTTTAACAACATCTCATCCATTTATTTATTTTTTTATATCTCATCCACTAATTTTTTTGGCCTCCCATAATATATGAGTATGTGTTTAAGTAATTTTTTTTACGTGAATTCATAATATTATTTGGACAATCTTTATCTTCATTGTTGTAATATTTTATTTATTTTATATATTTTTATTTTTTTATCTCATTCATTCATTTTCTTGGTCTCCCATAATATGTATATATCAATTAATTATTTATATATCTAAGTAATTTTATTTTATTTACATGAATTTATAATATCATTTGTACAATTTTTATTTTTTATTTGTATTTTTTATTTTATTGTCTTTTTATATATCTAAATTATTTTTTAAATTTCTTTTTAAAGGTAAATTATTTTTTATTATATGAACTCATACATTTAAATTATTAATTGAAATATATTGTCAAAAGTAATATTTTTTGTTTTGTTTTTAACATGAAAATACATAACATCGTTTTTACAATCTTTATTTTTATTGTTGTAATATTTTATTTATTTTGTATATTATTAATTTTATTGTCCAAAATATTTTCTTATGTTAAAAACTTATTTTAATTTTAAACTTTGTCTAAAATATAGTTAATTCAATATTAAAAGAGAATTTATATAATATTTGATTAATAATACATTTTTAATAAAATATTAATTCAAACAATAAATAAATATAAATATGGATAAAATAAATGAATATTAAATAAATATGGGTAACCCGCGAATTTTGATAAATGAGTATGAGACGGGTACGAGTATGATAATAAATTTTTTTAACGGGGCGGGTACATATACGAGTATTTAATAAATGGATAAGAGTATAAGTATCCAAAAAATGCGGGTACCCTGCCAGTTGCTATCTTTATTCCTACATGCTATAACTTTACACTTTTTATTTTTGTTTATTTCAAAATTTATGCACACAATAATATATAGTACAATATTAATGCTCTTAAGGTACCACAAAATTAAAAATAGATTTTATGTTATATTTAAATAATAACAGTATAATAATTTTTAATAAAATATTAATATAAAAAGTGACGTGTACGAATATGGGTAATTAATATTTAAACGGATACGAGTATCCTAAAATAAGCGAATACCTTACCCGTTGTCATCTCTATTCCTACATGCTATAACTTCACACTTTTTTTATCTCGAAATTTTTGCACATAATAATATAATACTTACGGTACCATAAAATTACTGCTTACTTTTTCTGTAAAATTTATGCAATGTGTTATAAATAATTACTTCTTTTTAGGAATGTAAAAATTATTATCGGACCAAAGTTAGTATATATATATATATATAATACAATTAAAATAATATTTTAATAATTTTTTAAAATTATTTAAATAATTTAAATAAATTACAAAGCCTTTAAATAATTTAATCAATTTTCAAACCTCTTATCTCAAAGAATTTTAATGTGATAATACTTCCACCTATTTTAAAGGTGGTCATTATGTGAATTAATGAGTTTTTTTATAGTGGATATTTGTTTATGCAGTAAGTAGTGAGTCATATGTGAGATCATTTTACTAAAAGAAAAAAATTGATATATTTGGAGTGAACATCCATAATAGTAAAATAAGAACCTTTAGGATGAACGGAGGGGTTACATGCAAAAATAAAATTTGTGTATTATTAATTTCATTGTCCAAAATATTTTCTTATATTAAAAACTTATTTTAATTTTAAACTTTGTCTAAAATATAATTAATTCAATATTAAAAAAGAATTTATATAATATTTGATTAATAATAAAATATTTTAATAAAATATTAATTTAAACAATAAATAAATATAAATATGGATAAAATAAATGAATATTAAATAAGTACAGGTAATCCACAAATTTTGATAAATGGGTATGAGATGGGTACAAGTATGATAATAAATTTTTTTAACGAGGCGGGTACATATACGGGTTTTAATAAACGGATACAAGTATAAGTACCCAAAAAATGCGGGTACCCTGCCGGTTGCTATCCTTATTCCTACATGCAATAACTTTACACTTTTTATTTTATTTATTTCAAAATTTATGCACATAATAATATATTGTACAATATTAACACTCTTAAGGTACCACAAAATTAAATAATACATTTTATGTTATATTTAATTAATAATAGTATACTAATTTTTAATAAAATATTAATTTAAAATGAGACGTGTATGAATACGGGTAATTAATATTTAAACGGATATGAATATCCCAAAATAAGTGGATACCTTACCCGTTCTCATCTCTATTCCAACATGCTATAACTTCACACTTTTTTTATCTCGAAATTTATGCACATAATAATGCTCCATAATAATACTTTTATGGTAACATAAAATTATTGCTTACTTTTTCTATAAAATTTGTGCAATGTGTTATAAATAATTATTTTTTATTAGGAATGTAAAAATTATTATCTGACCAAATTTAGTATATATTTAATCAATTTTTTTAAATTATTTAAATAAATTACAAATCCTTTAAATAATTTAATCAATTTTTAAACCTTTGATCTCAAAGAATTACAATATGGTAATACTTCCGCCTATTTTAAAAGTGGTCATTACGTGAATTAATGAGTTTTTTTTGTAGTGTGTAATTGTTTATGCAGTGAGTAGTGAGTCATATGTTGGACCATTTTACTAAAGAAGAAAATTGATACATTTGGAGTGAACATCCAAAATAGTAAAATAAGGACTTTTGTCCGTGCAAAAAATAAGGACAGAGGGGTTATATGCAAAAATAAAATAAAAATAAAAAAATAAATAAATTAAATATCAAACATGTTCCGTGCAACGTACGAGTTATGATTGCTAGTTTTATAAGTAAAAATAATAATATTAAAAGTGATAATTAAAAAATAAAAATGATACCCTGCAAATTAAAAAAATAAAATAAAATAAAAACAAAACTATTAAATTTTTACTCGCTGATTTTGTTTTGTGGAATATAGATTGCAAAACCCGCGCTAGGGTTAAACCCCTCATATTCATTTTTTTCTGTGCAATTTAAAATAGAGCTTTTCAACATCTCAGTGAATCTGTGGAGTTATTATGGAAGATGGTGGATGGGAAAGAGAGAGATTGGTGCTTGTGGCAAGAAAACCTTGTTTCACTCTGCCCACTGCTTGCCCAACCTGTCTCCCCGTTTACATTTATTTGAAATTTTGCAAGATCCCATTTACTATGGAATTCAATCTCAATCATCCTGATTCTGGTAATTTTCTCTACTTTGTGTTTCTAATTTCTATCTTGCGGGAGTTCTATTGATAGTACCCTTTTGCATTTGTCTCCAACAATGCGTTTGTAGTACTGTGAATATTTATTTTGGGAAATGAATGGTTGAACAAATTGGATTTGACCTAAGTATTTAGGTTTAATATAGTTTTCTGTGGGAGGATTCAAGTTGATAACCTGAACGCTTCCATGCTGGTTGTTAAGGATTATATTTTGATAAAAATGACTAAGCAGTTACATGTGCCTGGATGTGTTCAGAGGCTACCAAAAACTTACTAATGGAATTGCACAGTCATTTTATGGATTATTGATGGGTATCTATTGAGATCTGCATGCAAGTTGTTTAATTGATATTCATGCTATTTTTTAGTTTCTTTTGGGTTACTTTATTGTTTATCCTCGAGGCTTTTTGTCTTACATACCACCTGATAAAGTGCTATGAAAATTATAAAGCTCTCAGAGTTCTGACTAAAAGCAATTTGTCACAAGACTTTATATTCCAATATTTATACCTTTTGATTAGTGAGATACTCAACCGTTAAATGCTCTTTTATATTTCCGTGGGTATTCGAATAGTCAAATATCCAGAGATTAAATATTTATCACAAGTATGGCTAATTATTATTTTTTAATTACTAGTTAGGTCATTACTTTAGGAAATTTGCTGTTTTTATTGGAAATTTGGAATGGAATGAAAAGTGAGTGTTTAGTATGGAGGAAGCAATGATCAAAACCACACTTTGTGGGAATAAACTGCTCTGCTACTAAATGGGAGGAATCAAAGGCATACCTCTATGCAATCATACCAATTCCATTTCCATACCCCTTGAAAATACCAAGTATCATAACTATAATATGTGCTGTTATAGTGTTAACTCTATGCCTTTTTTTTTCCTACCTTAACATAAAAATGATAATGGAGAAAACATGTATCTTCATTATTTCAAGCCTTTTTTTTAGTGGATAGACTTCCTTTCTTTATTTTGGAGACAATAAGTAGCTTTCTAGGATCTTCTAGTCCTGCTATTATTAGCTTCTCACTTGAATTTTTCATTTTGGCTATTTTGTGTTATTAAAATATCTACTTTTGTAAGTTTTTCCATCTTACTATATATATATATATATATATAATATTATATTATATTATGTATTATATTAAAAACTTTTCTTTGTACTATTAACTGAGCTAGTAGTGTCAATATTTGATTCTTTTCTTGGTGACATACATTACGTTTCTACTAGATCAAATACCATTTGTTGAGACTGGTGATTATGTGGCTTATAATAATGAGAATGGTGGAGTCATTCAGAAGTTGAAGGAAGATGGTATTGTTGATTTGGACTCAGAGGTCAGTGGGATACCTGAATGGGTATCATATAAGGCTATGGTCATGTCATGGCTTGCCGATGCAGTCTTGTACGAACTATGGCTTGGGTCTGATGGCAAGTCAGCGCACAAGATCTATTACTCTGATCTCCCTTGGCCAATAGGGAAGATTTTGTATTATAAGCAAGTCAACATAGTGAAAAAACTACTTGGTATAACATCAGAAAATGCAGAACGAAAAGAAGCAGAGGTACATTCTGATTCCATTTATTTCATCAACTAATATATAGTCTTAGTAAAAGAAAAGCTGATATTTTTATTTCTCAATCCCTCTCATGAGCCTTTATATATGCAATTTGTTTTATGTGTTGAAAATTTGATTTAATCATGTCTTTGCATCTGCATCTAGAAATTTGATGCTCCATATAAATGCATGCCATACTAAAAAAATTACCGAGCTTTTATTATTTGGTTGGAATGGGATGTAGACTAGATCTTGTCGATGCTACTTACATGAGATTCCTAACCTTCCTTATGTGGTCACTATCTCTATATCCTGGTAAATATAAATTCTTACTTGCATCTTTGTTTTCTCCACTTTAAATTCAGATGTGCGAACATATTTTCTATATTTATGCAGAGTACTTTTAACATTTGTGAGCAAAAATATAAAATGTGATGCAGTTCTTTTGTGCAGATATACAATAGAGCAGCCCTGGCATATAATGCTTTATCAGATAGATTAGGGGAACAACCCTTTTTCTTTGAGAACAAGTCAGTCCTTAGTCCCCTAGACACTTGAACGATTGCCCTTTTAAAAGAAACTTTTCCTTTTTAATATTTGGTAACATGTTAACTAAGTTATTATGTCCAATGCAGGCCGACAAGTTTGGATGCTGTTTTTCTTGGGCATGTTCTGTTTACCCTCCATGCTTTACCTGTGAGTACTTGAATATTTATATCTTGTTCATCATTTTATTGAAGATTTGATTTCAAAACAAGGTTTGGTGCTCTATGTAGCTCTACTATTTTCTCATGCATGGGGGCTTTTCATTTTCTCGAGTCCATAAGAGGCCTTGCTTACAACGTTTTAGGTTAATTGGGAGGAATTCATTTGTTGGAATTATGACATTTCCCAAATTGTAATTCCTTCCCAATGAAATTGATTCATGGAAAAATTGAAGAAATTTTGAACGGAAAAAATAATTAATATCAACAAGACACTTGTGTTAGTTCCTGTTAAACGATATGTGGAAAACAATTTTCTTAAATTTTACAAAGGGGTACACCATTTATATTTTATACTCAAGAGATTATGCTGTACAACAGTACAAGGTAAGCTATGAAAGATTTTAACTCTGTACCATATATATATATATATTTATATATTCCTAATAGTTTATAAGTTATGTTTGTCTTTTATTTGAGATACAGATATTTTGTACATCGACAAATCTTTGGATTTGTATACTTAAGTATGCTGATGGAATTCTGTTGCTCAATTTTTATTTTTATTTTTTACCAAACGCATGTTGAGTGCAAATCTTTATGATGTGAGGCATGGATGACTTAACTCAATGATTAGGAATTTTGATTGAATACTGGGATAGAATTAGATATTGATACTTATCTGTCACATGAATGGAAATTTTTATTTAGTCAATGCACATAGTCACGTATTTGTTGTATGACATGCTATATAATATGTAGCATGCATGGATCACTTATTTTTATTATATAACTTGAGCCTGTATCATAGCATCCTGCGTTTGAGGTACCATAGTATTCTAATAGTTGTTGCTAGTCTACAGTTTGTCATGATTTGCTATCTTCTTGCCTTATATTTTCTTGGGGGTTGGTAAGCTTACTTTGTTATGTCTGTTGCCAATCCCAATCCCTGATGCAACGCAATTGGGTGGGTATGTCATGTTATGCATCTCTGCTTATTTAAGTTTCTGTAAGTGGTTAATTAGTGCACAATTACCATCAACTTGGTTTTGTTGCTTAGTTTATGGATTAATGAATCATGAAGTTCTCTTTATTAGAAGTAAGTGGAATAGCTCACATTCTCTCCTCTTTAAACTGTTCTTACCTAACAGGAAACATCAGTTCTGAGAAGTAAGCTTTTGGCTCATTCTAATCTCATCAATTATGCTGAGAATCATAAAGTGGATTATGCTGATGCCAATTCATCACCTTCATCAAATCCCCAGTCCGATCCCTCTTCATCATCTTCAAGGCGAAGGGGCCCTTCAAATTGGAGTAAGTCAATCAGTTGCATCTATTAATCTCTGTACTTGTGGGTGTTAAAACATTTTTTTGACTTCTTTTTATCCAATACTTGGGTTGGCAACAAATAAAGCAACAAAATAGTATGCCATGTATCAGATAACCACAAATTGCAATAGTTTCTTAGCTTCTGCAGACCACTAAATTAAGTCGTGATACAAACTTGTTGAGAACTTTGAGCCGAGTTCCTTTTCTTGTTGCCAAAGTGATATGAGTAGTTTAATTTTAAGAATTCATTAATCTTGTTAATTTTTGGATATGTTCTTAAATTTTATTTTTGGAACATTTGTACTATAGGTGTGTTGATTGGTCAATTTTCTATAACTCACACAAGGTACTTTCTGGATTGTTCATGAATTTAAGAATAAATGCTAGTGGCATTATTGTTACAGGCTTGTTAATTTGCAGAAATCATATAACTGTAAACACATGCTTTGGCTTGAATTTCCATGAACTGTGTTTGATTGAATGTATGAATTTACTTTTGATTTGTCAATTGTCATGAAAGAACCTTCACTAAAGAGAGCCTGAGAGAATATAAGGAGTGCATTATGAGCTCAGAATCAGTGAAGTATTGTGGAACATTGATGAGTCACACAACTGTGGATAACAAAGAGACAAACTTTGTAAAAATATGACTGTGCTAAGAGATAAGGTTATAGGTGTTTTTGATCATCAGCCTTGAATATTTGTCTCATCACATTCCTTGTGGAAAAAAGCTGAATTTTGGCTTGTGTGCGACAAGTCATTTGTGGCTGGTTTGTAACAATAGCTATCTTAGTATTTGAGTTGAAATAAATTAACAATGCCAAACTCACATTAGCCTCTTGCTTTGTCCCACATATATGATTTTGTACTGCCTTTAGAAGCTGATTTCCTTCCATCCAAGTTGATGTTTTATTTCAGCAATGCTGCAAATATCGTAAAATTATCTTCATTTGTGACAACTGATAAATAATGTAGGTTCAAAACCAAAAGCCAAAACAAAGAGGGAGAAGACAGAGGAAGAGAAGAAGTTCAAAAGAAGAGCTAAATACTTTCTCGCAACCCAAGTTGTTGCAATTTTAGTTTTCCTCTCCCTCTTTGGTGGATCTGAAGATAGGGGAGTAGAGCTAGGTGATGATGGTTTGTACTACGACTAGGAGCTAACGAGCCGGATTTTTTTAAGGTCATTGATTACTTCATCTTTGTGGTCATCTGATAAAATTGGCTCACATGCAAGCTACTGATTTTATTTTATTTTTCCTCTGAATTGATTTTTTAACTTGAAAGAAGCACGATAGAGAGTTTTGTACTGAGTGGAAATATCAGTCTTTCAAGTTTGGCTACAAAAGGTCATCATTTTGCCTGTAGACAGTACTAAGTTCAATTTTGTACATCGGCAAGCATAGCTCGATAAACTGACAATTGCTTGCGGCTATGAAGGCGATACTTATTTGCTCTTTGATCCTTTCAAGCTGTCGTTTTATGATCATTGGCTTTATGTGTACGCAACATGGACAAACGCAATTATCCCGGGGGCTTTGAAATGCAGACGAGCTTGGATAGAGGCTGTTGTAGAATGACATGTATTTTGGCTTCAGGTATTGATGAATTTCATTCGTGCTGTGTTGCATTAGAAAGAATTCTTGGATGACCGCATGAAGAAATTTTGGAATAAGATGTATATTAGGTTAATACAAGTACACAATGTTGTGAAATACTCTCCATCCCATTTATATCTTTCAATTATTTACAATTTAAAATGTTATTTAATTTATGTGAAGAAAACAAATACTCTATAAAGTAAAATGAAAGCTTAGTGAGCTTCATATGATTTCTCCATAAAAATTGGAAACGTTTTTAGTTTTGAAAGCGTGGAGTGATGACATTTGTTAGTTTTGAGGAGGGATCAAAATTTCATTAGATAAGACCTTTGGGGTCTGATATCTTAAATGAGAAATCAATACCAATAAATTATAATAATATATTTACGTTACTTAATTATTTCAAATAAAAACTACTCTACATATGAACAAACCTGTGTAATCTCAAACACAACCCCGCCACATTCCCTACATTTTTATCTCCTCAATTCATTTTTTCTTTTCCTTCTCATTTCTTCTTTTAGATCAACTATTATGTATATCTTAGACATATCGTAAATCACTCGTATCTTACATATCAATTTGGTACTCCCTCCGTCCCACCTCCCAAAGTATTTCACACTTTCCTTTTTCATCCATCCCACAAAGTATTTCACACTTTATTTTTAATAAAATGGTAAAAAAGACACTATAACAATACCTACTTTTTACATACATCCCAACATACTACTAATTATTTTATACATTCCAATAACTTTACACACCCTTTTCATTAAATTAATTAAAATATTTATTCTCTTTCTTACTTTATACATAAAATAACAATTTTTTCTTAAACTCCGCGCACAACAATACGTGAAGTACTTCGAGGGACGGAGAGAGTATAAAATTAAAATTAAACATACTAAAAAAAATAAAGAAAAAATTGATTATCACTTTTAATTAATTTTCAAGTCTCAAAAAATTTTAAACTAAGTTTTTCCAAACTCATATAACCACAAAGTAAATTTTAGGATATATTTTCATTTCTCCACTGAAGTCTTTTACGAATGAAAGCCAGAATTATAAATACGTTGAACAATTCGGACAAAGAATTAAAGATGTGTAAATTGGGTGGTTGACCAGTGGGTCAACATTTGAATTAGTGAAAACTTGGTTGTACAATAGGGTTCAGAATGTGTACATTTGAGGGTTGACCTGACCAGTGCTCAACTTTTGAAAGTACCGCGAGTGGCATTAGATCCACGCGCTTAAATGGCGGGGGTATAAAAGTCTTTCATGTGGGAGTACAGGTTGCCGATTCGTTCAGAAGACAGAAAACAAAGTACTTCGTATACGCAGCCACGCGCCTTTTGTTTCGTGTTGACACGCTCTTGATTTCGTTCCTATCTCCTTGGGGATTAATTACGTCCAAGCCGGATTTTTTCTATTCTGGAGATTTACGTTTTCTTTTCTTCGCCTTTTCCAATTAGTTTATTTTAATTCTTGTAAAATAGATAAGCCTTTTTGAATTTTCTAATTTACAGAAAATTCTAATAAAAAATCTTTTTTTATTGTTGAAAATATGTGTGTGCGCTTTAAATTATAGGTAGGGATGAATCAAATAAAATTCGAACCACTCGGATTTCGATTTCATACAAAATTCATTCGAAATAGTTTGTTTTACGGGTCGGGTTTGGAAAGATAATTGAGCTGATAGATGTATTTAATTCTTCCAATTACAAACTTATTTGGGTTAATTAAAAAAAAGAAAAAATACAATCAACCTTTCATTTTATTGCAAATAAATCTCAACATTTGAAAAATTGTAAAAATAATCTTGACCTTTGAGTTTCGTGCAAAACGCACCCAACGGGAAGAAGAAGGTTGCCCGACGTCTAACGTGTCGTTGACCTTTGCCACGTCAGCTTTGAATTTATTGCAAAAAAAAACCTCAACCTTTACTTCTATTACAAATAAATCCCAATATTTGAGATTTTGGCAAAAATAACCATCAAATTTTTTATTTTTTTAAAAATTGCACCAATTTAATAAAAAAATTATATTTTATAATAAAATTATATTCTCAAAAATTATTACGTAGTAATATTTAAAACTTACATTTCAATGCTTACGTTTGTTTTTTGCACGTTGATTAAGGAACATAGTATTTTAATGGATAGTAAGTTTAAAGATATACTCCCTCCGTCCCGGACTTATGTTCACTGGTACTGTAGATACGAAGTTTAAGAAAAGTTATTTTTTGACCAACTTTATTGATTTTTAGGGGTATTGTAGTATTTTTAAGTAATAAATAAATTATAAAGTATGTTATGTGTGTTAGGTGGGAGTGATATTTTTGAAATTAAGATAACTTTTGAGGTTGTTGGTTAATGTGAAATTTCCTTTTTTGGGTGTTTGAACATAAGTGTGGGACGGACGAAAACGGAAAGTGTGAACATAAGTATGGGACGGAGGGAGTAATATTTAATGCAAGTGGGTAAGTGTATTATTATTGTATGTGGGTCCCATGGTAAAAGAAAAACCTAAAGATTGAAATGAGACGCCAAAAATAAAAATATGTAAAGATTTAAATGGGTGGAGTGAGTACATGAAAATTTAATTTGTATAAATTAAAACTTAACTAATACTATTTTTTGTCCGTATAAAACTATGAGTTTATAAATTAAGTCTACATAAATTACAAACTACTCACTCCGTCCACCGTCAATCTATCCATTTAACCATTTTGGGCCATCCACTCTTAATCTATTCATTTCTATTTTATACACATGAGATCCACCCACACAAATACAATTAAAATATGAGACCCACACACCCACTAATACAACTACCCACTACACATAAAATAATAATACTCCTTAATCTACGTTCAAAAAATAAACGAATAGATTAGTGTTGGACGAAGGGAGTATTTTTTTGTATAGATTTTTTGTCATCTATATATATATATATATATATATATATATATATATATATATATATATATATATATATATATATATATATATATATATATATATATATATATATATATATATATTGTCATATTAAATATAACATAAAATTACGAAAAAATCTTAAGACATGTTCAAGAATACTTTGATTTTATAAATTATAAAAAATTTATAATGCATAAAATATTTTAAAAACTAAAATAAATTTATTATTTTATTTAATAATTTTTTAGAATTTAAAATTTAAATATAAAATATAATGGGTGCAATTTAAAATAAAAAATAAAAATTTGATGGTCTTTTTTGCCAAAATCTCAAAGGTTGGGATTAAATCGCAATTTAAGTAAAGATTGAGGTTTTTTTTTGCAATAAACTCAAAGCTGACGTGACAAATGTCAACGCCAAGTCAAAGTCGGGCATGCCTCTCTTGCCCGTTGGGTGCATTTCGCACAAAACTTAAAAATCGAGGTTTTTTTTTTTGCAATTTCTCAAAGGTTGAGATTTATTTGCAATAAAATGAAAGGTTGGAGTTTTTTTTTTCAATTAACCCAACTTATTTTGTTAACTTAATCAAGTTAATTTAGTGCATGCATAAAATAACTTGGGTAAATTACCGAAACCCCCCTCGAGGTTTGTCCAAACTATCAAATTAACCATATGGTTTGAAAAATTACCAATTACCCCCTTAATTTTTTTTAAAAAATAGTGCAATTAAAAATACAATATTAAATATATGGGTCTTGATGTCATTTCCAACCTTCTTTATTTTAAGAAAAAGTATATTTTTATTAATGTTAAAAAAACAAGTTAAAGGGGGTGATTGGTAGTTTTTCAAACCACGGGGTTTATTTGGTAGTTTGGACAAATCTCGAATGGAGTTTTGATAATTTACCCAAATAATTTTACAGTTCATAAAAATTTCAAATTTTAATTATTCAAATATTTAATTTATGACAAACACTTGTATGACACCGTCTTACATAAAAATTTGTGTGAGATAAATAAAAAATAATAACATTTTAATATAAAATGATACTCAAATTAATAAAAAATGATAGTGGTGCATTGAATTATTTCATTAATAATTCGTAATATAAATAAAAAATGATAATATTTTTAATGAAAAATGATGATATCTTTGATTATAAATGATAATTATTTAAGAAAATGTAAATACAGTCTTAAAGGCGAGTGAAATTTTCCAATGACAATAGCGTGAGATGTATAGAATATAGATAACCTAGGTAGTGAGCACAGGTGGAGTAGGAAGAAATGACGGTGGTTCTATTTGCAAGGATCAAGGATAAGTTAAATCACTGAATAAGAAATGTAAGATTGTGAGATTAAGACTTTTGATTTGGTTAATTTATTATTGCATGGTCGTATATATACATGGTATAAAGCCAGATGGTTCATACAAAAATAGACTTAAACATGTTATGCTGAATAATTTATGAATTAATCGTTGTCTAAATTCTAATTAAAAAGGGTTTGAGGAGATCAATTTCAGAGCATTGTCTTATTTTGTTGAAAATTTGTGTAAAAGATTGGAATCCAAAACCTTTCACGTAATTTTTCGATCCTTGGCAATCTTTTTTTTTGGATTCAAATAGTTTATAATCAGCAAATAGTGCAAGTATGAGGTGGAAGGATGAGGTGAGTTTGATATTGAAGAAAAGCTTAAAAGACTTGAATCAGACACTAAATTATGGAGCAAAGAAGTGTTTGGGCAGATTGATAAAATGATAGAGGATAGAATACAAGAAATCCTTAAACTAGACCTGATAGAGCATGAAATTATCAGAAGAAATGAGGAGAGGGCAAGACTACATATGAATTGAAGTGTTAATATAATTGTTTGCAACAAAAATATCGTTGCAAATTGATTGCAGAAGGAGATGCAAACAGAAAATTCTTTCATCAATACATCAACAGAAGACGAATAACAAATGAAATTATTGAATTCTAGTGAATGGTGAATGGAAGGAAGATACTAATAAGGTCAAGAAGGGTATTTTTGAGGTTTTTTCAAGAATGATTTCAAATCAAAGTCTAGTGTTAGACTAGTGTTGAATAACGAGTTGTTTGTGAAAAAAATTTGTAGTGATGATAATTTGATGTTAACTAGAGTAGTTTTTCAATGGAAAAAGTTAAAGAAGCTATATGGGAGTGTGATGATTTGAAAAGCCCAAGTCCTGATGGTTTTAGTTTTGGATTTTTGAAGAAATTTTGGGAGTTGTTTAAGAATAATATTATAAAGATTATGCAGGATTTTTGATAGATATCCCGAGTCTTCAAAGATCATCTTTGTGGGTGGTGGTGGTAAGAGTGATAAGAAAATTTGCTGGGTAAGTTGGAGTGAAACCTGTCAACCTAAATAGTAAGGGGTCTGGAAGTTAAAGATTTAATTTAATTGTTTTAATTTAACATTATTGAAAAATTGGATGTGGATATTCTTTAGGGAATTGGATAACTTATGAGCGAGAGTGATTATAACTTGTTGGGGTAATTCATAGGGAATTTTGAAGAATGATAGGGAAAGAAGAGAGGGTGAAACAAGTAGGATGGTGGGGAGAGGTTTTAAAGGTTGTAGGGAATTTAGATGGTTAGTTTTTTGAGGTTTTGATAAGGTTGTTGGTAATGATAGAAATACTTTTCTTTGGAAAGATGTTTGACTAGAAGTTATTAGGCTAAAGGATAAAATTTTGAGACTTTATAATTTAAGTCTTGGAAAGTAAGATTCAGTGGCAAGTTTTGGGAGTTTGGGGGATAATGGGTGGGCATAAGAGTGGAGACGGAGAATGGAGCTTAGGGGTGGACCTAATTATACTTGATGATCATACTAATATGATTAAAAGATACATTCTAAAACAAGAAGGTAAAGATACTTGGAAGTGAAACAGAGCAAGTGATGATATATACACTATAATGGCAGTTTATGAATGGATGCTAATGAATAAAACATGCGCTCCAAAGGTGGAAAAAGAGGAGTTCAAATTGATTTGAAACCCATATTCTTCAAAGATAGTTCAGGTGCATGCTTGGCGTGTTTTGTGGGAATGCATTCCTACAACGACCATACTTGTTCGATGAAAAGCATTACATCCCAATTGATGTGTGCTTTCTTTGCATGTAAAATTAATTCCCAAGTATTAAGGATATCAATTGCAGCTTAGACAAGCAACCAAGTTAAATATCGAACCCAAAGAACGGTGTATTATCAATTTTATTATTTACTAAACTAATTACTACGAAGGCAATAAAAGTGCGGTATCAATTAATTATTAATCTACTAACAAAAATATTAAATAACATTTAAATAAAATAAACACTAGAAGTATACGAAAGTGACTCAAGAATGGAGAATTGATAGCTTTGGGGTAATCCAGTTTTATTCCTTAATTTCTCTCTCAAGTATACAGTCCGACTTTGCCTTGTGGACTATGGACGCATCATTAAGCCATGCATATCTATTCTATAGACACAAGTAAACATGCGTGTAATACGTGTGAATAACCTTGGAGCAAGAGATATAGTTTCACTCACTTTCTAGGTACTATCAATATCAATATTTCCCCTAGGATTGATACTCTAACCCGATATGATCTCTCTTTATAGGTACTATAAAATTAATCTCTTTATCCTACTTATCAACCCGAATTCAATTCAATTAATAAACATTCATATATGACAATTCTAATGAAGTTTCGGAGTCCCCTCACTTAGAATCATAACATGAAACCATGTTCAGTGGTGAACACACTCAATCAACAACCAAGATATATATTCAAACTCTATATAATAGTTGAAGATGCACAAAATGACCGTGAATATGAGTTAAGAAAGCACAATCATATATAAAACAAATCCACAAGTAGTGTTGTACGGAGGATACACAAGAGAAGTCAATTAATTTATAAAACTTTCAAAACCCTAGATTACTAAAATGGTTCTAGCCCATGGTGTTGCGAATAATACGCATGTGGGTTGGATAGATATTACCCATAGTCCGAAAAATACAAGATAAATTAGGAAACGATAAAAACCCTAGATGTAGGTGTCGTTGCGTCCTTCTCCGTCTTGAATCCTCCTCTTGGTTCTCCTCTTGATTCAACAGACGAATCTTCACAGTGATAGATGGATGGAGGAAGGGATATGGATGATGAAAGATGTGGGGGTGATCCCCCCTTGTAGAGGTGGTAGCGGTGTTGCGGTGTCTTTTCAGATGTAAACTGCATCCCTTTATACTTGTAAAATTTCCTAATGGACATTTGATGGGTTTTTAGACGAAAATACGTAGATACACACACTGGAGGTGTAAAACCCGATGAAACAGGAAATCCGCGACGCCGCTCAACCAAAGCTGTTATGGTCGAGCAACTTGGCTTTGGTCGAGCAATGATCGAGCAACACACCTGTAAACCGAAGCCTCTTTTCCTCCCCGTTTGACCGTGGCTCGACCAAACTGGTCTTGGTCGAGCAACTCTCCATTGGTCGAGTAGTGGTTGAACAACTTTGCGCAGTCTCACTGTTTCATGCATAACTTCCACATCGAAACTCTGATTTGAGTGATTCTTACGCCAAAACGACCCTCTCTTTCGTGGCTTTCCAACAGTGTATCACATGCCCAATTTAAATTTCCAAAAAAAATACAGAAAAATTATACAAGTTGGAAGTGTGTTTTTCAACATTTTTGCACAAATTTTCCCTTTTCTCCAACTTTGCAGTTTTGATCATTTTTCTACATTAAACACAATAAAATACCTTAAATGCATATTTTTTATATATATTGAATGTAAGACACTTGTGCTAATATATAACAACGATTCTCATAAAAAAAGTGTTAAATTGGACACTAAAACATGCTGATTTTCACTCTCAACACCAATGTAAGTGCTTCATGTCCTTTATGTGGATTGAATCCAGAAACAATACGTCATATTTTCTTTGAATGCTCATTTGTTCATAATATTTGGATGCAAAATTTCAAATGGCTTGAGATATCAACTACTATTTCCTCGAATCCTTCAATAAATTTACTACTATATTTTATTATGATTTTGATTTAAATAAGTTAAATGTAAATAATTAATTAATTAATATTTTTTATGTAATGAAAATTATATTAAAAATTAATAAATTTATAATGTATATAAATTATATTTGGTGGTAGGACTCTCAAATAATATCAATTGTAATTAAAGAATAATTGAGGAGATACATGTACAAATA
Source organism: Pogostemon cablin (assembly GCA_023678885.1). NCBI lineage: Eukaryota > Viridiplantae > Streptophyta > Magnoliopsida > Lamiales > Lamiaceae > Pogostemon > Pogostemon cablin. The sequence continues at coordinate 5,054,935 of CM042978.1, read as the reverse complement.
TGAAGAATTTTAAACTTTTGAATTATATATATATATAATTTATTTATAATCAATTTTGGTTTATTTTCATTCTATTTATCGTGTTCCTAAATCAATATTGAAAGGTATCATGAATCTTCAATGATCTTCTTTGTGGTGGTGGTGGTAAATGGTAAGAGTGATAAGAAAATTTCTTGGATAAATTGAAGTGAAATCTATCAACCTAAAACAGTAGGGGGTCTGAAAGTTAATGATTTAACTTGTTTTAATTTAAAATTATTGAGAAATTGGAGTGGAGATTCACTTGTCAACGAGAGTGATTAAATCTAGTTGGGGTAAGGGAATTTTGAAGAAAGATAGGGAAAGAGAGTAGAACTAGTAGGATGGTGGGGAGAGGTTTTAAAGGTTGTAGGGAATTTAGATGGGTAGTTTTGGGGGTTTAGATATGATTGTTGGTAATGCTGAAAATACATTTCTTTGGGAAGATATGTGGCTAGTGTTAGGTGAAGTATAAATTTTTGAGATTTTACAATTTAAGTCTTGGAAAGGAAGATTCAGTGGCAAGCTTTGGGAGTTGGAGGATAATGGGTAGGCATGAGAGTGGAGATGGAGAAGGGAGTTAGGGGTAAGAAACTAATTATTCTTGATGATCTTACTAATATGATTAAAAGGTATATTTCAAAACAAGGAGCTAAAAATACTTGGAGGTGAAATAGAGTGAGTGATGATATATACACTACAAAGGCAGTTTATGAATTGATACTAACAAATAAGACAGGTGCTTTCAAAGGTGGAAAAAGAGGAGTTCAAATTGATTTGGAATCCATATTCTCCAACGATAGTTCGGGTGCATGTTTGACGTGTTTTGTAGGAGGAATGCATTCCTAAAACGACCCTACTTGTTCAATGAAAAGCATTACATCCCAATGTAAGTGCTTCATATCCTTTATGTGGATTGAATTCAGAAACAATATGTAATATTTTATTTGAATGTTCATTTGCTCATAATATTTGGATACATATTTTCAAATGGCTTGGGATATCAACGGCTATTTCTTGAATCCCTTAATGAATTTACTATATTTCATTATGATTTTGATTTAAATAAGTTAAATGTAAATAATAAATTAATTAATAATTTTTATGAAATGAAAATTATATTAAAATTAATTTATTTATAATGTGTATTAAGTTATGTTTGGTGGTATAACTCTCAAATAGCATTAATTGTACCTAAAGAATAATTGAGGAGATACATGTACAAATATGAAGAATTTTAAACTTTTGAATTGAAATGTGATCAAAAATTCGTATCAAGAGTTTGCTCCATTTTTATGTAATAGCGTAAAGGCTGGAAATGGCTTTGTAAGAAGACGATTTTTTATAATTTTTACAATAAATCTTGCTTGCGGACATCTCATCAAATGAAATAGATAAAAATAATATATTTTTATTAAAAAGGTATTATAAATAATAATAGCTATTTAGTTGTATTATTTCAGATAAAAAATAGTATGATTCTCTAATGGATTAATAATAATGGATAATTAAAAGTCAAGTTTTTGTTGAACTCTCATAACTGGAGTCATGCCATAAATTAAAATGAGTAAAATTAAATGCATATATATATATATCTATTAATACTCCTACAAAAGAAAAAGCAAAAAACACAAAAACAGACCTATAAATAGTGATCATGAAGAGAAAAACAACCATCTAAATAGGTGTTTCACCAGCTTCTGACATTTCTTCCACTCGCGCGTGGTGGTCCCACTTCCTTAATTTCCCAAAAATTAATTAATTAAAAAAAAGAAAAGAAATTTCAATAATAATTTGTAAAAATTGCCGGCTGTAATGTTGTATGTGCAGCCATATAACGTTCAACTCTTCTCTCACAATACAAACACAAAATACAATCCCCCCTCTCTCTACAACAATACACACACTACACGCACTATTCATACCACCAGAATTTCGAATCCTCCAAATCCTTCTAATCTACCCATTCGTATTCTATATTATATCTGTAAATCTGTATTCTTCTTGATTTCTATAGATTCATATATATATATATATATAGTCGTCGTCTCATCATACGCACACTCTCTGTGATTCCTTCCATTATTCAACGTGCCCTAGATCTCACCATACGTATACTATTAGTTATATACAGGTGTATGTATACATACCTACAGATCTTCGAGATTCGACTCCTCCGATCTTCGTTTCAGCTCTTTGCTGTTCATTAAATCAGGTATTGTCCTTCAATTCGGCCGCCCTGGGAATGTGTGGATGGAGAATGTTTCAATCCTTTTGATTTCTGGTTTTAATTGGATGAGTTCTTGATTTTCTTGAATGTGGGTGGAGGTGGAGGTGTTGGTTTAATGTGTTATCCTGGCTGTGTTTGTTTGAGTTTGCGCGCGTGTATGTGTGTGTGTGTTTCTTTGTCTTATGTGTTTCCTTGATTTGATATTCTGAGGTGTTTGTGTGCGTGTGTGTGGGGCTGGAGTAGCAATTTTGTGATGCTCTGGAATTCCGGATTAGATTAAAGTTCAGGTTCGGTTTGACCTTTTTGTTGCAATTCTTCTTTTCCCACTTTTTCTGGCCATGGATCTTTGGGTTTGGGGCTGCCAAGGAAAATTGGATCCGCTAACTTTTTTCATATATACTTCAGAGTTTGATCTTTATTATTTGTGATTTCTGTTTTATGGCTCTTGGATCCAATTTCTTCCCTTTATTTCTGTTTTATGTTCTCTTTCCCCCATGATCTAGGAATTCTTATACATATTTTGATAATTGATAACTCCATCCAAGTGTTCTTGGGCTAAAAATTATATTGGATGTTGTCTTTGTGGATTCCAATCTTTTGTGATTTAAGCTTATTGTTAAGATTTTTCATCTTAATTTCACCTATCTTTTTCCACCATCTTATTCTTGAGGAAGAAAAATCTAATAGACCTGAAACTTGATAAAGTTTATTTTCTCTTGTTTTTGATTTGCAATGTGTGTAAGCATTTGGTTTATGTGGTTTCATGATGTGATTTTATCTCCAGTCAATCTACATTTCAGGGGAATTCAGATATTCTTCAATCTTATGTTTAATTGTTTTTTGATTTGCATGCTGCTGAAAAATAATCACGCCTGTGTCTTCTTTGCAGGTTTAAATTTTAGAGGATCCATTGTTTTGGGGTCCACTTTAGGCAGTAAGGATTAGAGTTACTCCTATTTATCTTGTACTTTTGAGGTGAGTTGAAAAGAAGATACAAAATTATTTGTGGGAGTAGACCTGTGATGCATTGTTTCTAGATGAAGTCAAGTCAGGCATGGCGTTTAGGCATGAAGGACATGCAAATATTGCCAGCGCCTCGCCAGCGTGGCCAATTAAAGAAGCCAACGTGGATTATTGTGTTGGTTTCTTTAGTTAGCTTTTTCTTGGTTTGTGCTTATGTTTATCCTCCCCACAATTCGGCGGCGTGTTATGTGTTCTCATCTCATGGTTGTAAGGCAATACAAAGTTGGCTTCCACCTTCACCCGCAAGAGAGTTAACTGATGATGAAATTGCTTCTCATGTCGTAATTAGAGATATTTTGAATATGTCTCCGACCATATCAAGAACTCTGAAAATTGCATTCCTATTTCTGACACCAGGTGCATTACCTTTTGAGAAGCTGTGGGATAAGTTTTTTCAGGTAGTTAAGTGTTACCTCATGATGCACTTGTCATATTGAATATTGGCTATGAAAGTCATGTTTATATGCTCTATTTTCATTAAACTTCGGCATGGGTTATTTTCCTGTTTTATTTATGTGGTTTGGCTAAAGGATGTTGAGTCTTTTGGTTTGCTCATGCTTTTATCTTGGGGGAAACCTTGGCATTGCTTTGGAAACATTGTGTCAGCAGTCAGTTCATGTTTATTTTTTTCTCTATGTCAGTATGTTCTGTACCTTTGTGTTGTATAGCTTTGGAAGCTTTATAAATTTGCTCTATCCATTTCTGCTTAAGGAAAGCATGCCGTAGGTGTATATTAAAAGTAGAAACCTTTGTAAAAGGCAAATGAATATGTGAAGTTAGTCTTGACATTTGGGAAAATCCAATATGTTATCTAGTGTATCATGAAGACATGGACTGCTACAATGTTTGATCATTCACAAAAATGTCATTCTCTGTTATCATGTTTCTAATTTTTTACAGAAGAACTTTTTATTCTCTTTCATCTAGATGCTGTGCCATTCGTGTTGAACTTTGCGATTACCTGCTCTTGATTTCACTTAGCTACACAATGAGTTTGCAGGGCAGGCATGCTTGAGGTTAAAACTGATTGGAAAATAACTAAGTTAGATTAGGGCACAATCGAGACCTTTCTAGAATTACTAAGGCTGATGAAGTAATTGTGAAGTGCCTCTTTACCAAGGAAATAGCTCAAAAATGTATTGGTCAAAGAGAAATTAATAATTTATCATTAGGTGAATGGTGGTAATAGGAATGAACATTCTCCATTATAATTTGCAAATTTATACAATTTACTTGTGTTTTTGAGTGATAACAATTTGTCATCAGATTCAATAATATCTATTCACAAAGTTTTCTCTACCTTTCAGGGCCATGAAGGCAGATTTTCTGTGTATGTGCATGCATCCAAGGATAAACCTGTACATTTTAGCCGTTACTTTATCAATCGTGAAATACGTAGCAGCAAGGTTTATTCTCATTTCTCACTTGTTTCTCAATCTTTTAAGGTGGCCATCATAAATATTACATATGCTTTGTTCTGATATGTTAGTATTTATGCCAAATTATGTTGAATATTGGATTTATGTTTTCTCTGTTTTCATTATAAATATAAAAGATCAGTGCTTAACTGTCTTATGTTAATATGTATGCTTATGTGGAAGAGAAAGAGAGTAGTGCTTTATGGTTTTCATTCATGCTTTGATGCTTTGATGTTATTGTATGAATGCATTTATCTATTATTTTATTTATACTTTGTCAAAACTCACATGAATTCGTAATCCCGCAGATAGTAATTTTATGTTTGTTTATGCATATGGGTCTGCATTTGCGTTGTGCTTGATCTACTAAACAAAATTCTTCCAAAACCCAATTTTAAACACACACACACACACATGAGGGGGGTTTGGAGCCTTAGGAGTAGACTATTTCCAAACTATACACTTGTTATGGTTTCTTTTGAATCAAAAGTTGGTAAAAATGTCCTCCCTTCATAGAGCTTGAAATATTGTTGTCTGAAATCCTTATTGAGTAACTTTTACAGGTGGTGTGGGGTAAAATATCAATGGTTGATGCAGAAAGGCGGCTTTTAGCAAATGCCCTGAAGGATCCAGAAAACCAACACTTTGTACTGCTTTCGGACAGGTTACTGTAGAATAGTTTTTGTCAAAATTTCCCTTCTCTTGGTAACTCATAGTGTTCAGATGCTAACTGAGCATTTCTCATCCAATGCAGCTGCATACCACTTCATGATTTTGATTATGTGTACAACTACCTCATGTACACAAATGTTAGTTTTGTAGATTGGTGAGTTCATTGTTTTGGTTTTTGAAAATCTTCTTTTTTATGTTATTTCTCCTATGGGCTCACTATTTTCTCTATTGTACCTATTTGATATTATTCTATGGTCAGGTTTAGACTCTTTTGATCTGGAGAATATAATCTGTTAGATGACTTGAGCTCAATAAGTTGATCAGATTATTTTCTTTTTATATGGTATGCATTGTGCAATAGATATCTAAACTATGTTCAACTAATTTAGCAAATCTTATGAATATTAGTCGGCACAAAAGGGTTTGTATTTGATGGAATTGATGTTTAATACATGCATTGATTTAGTAACAGAATTTTGCTGAGGGTTTGTCTTTTAGTCAAAAATAAGATAGGTTTATATTTATCTTGTGAATTATCTGCACTAAAATTATATCTGTGCTAGCATCTTGAGATCTTTGTCTAATGCATATTATCAGTGATGATTGAACATGAATGAACAGTATTTTATGATGACAAGATATATTGAGGAATGTTGACATAAAGTCATAGACTTTAGGCGATCCACTTGGTACTTGGAATGGACCGGGCCTGGGGATGATTCTTATAATAATAACTCCTAGATCATTTCTTATAGTTCCCCACATAAACTGGATCTGACTTTATTTGTTTGCTCTTCAGTTTGCTAGGACACCTTTAAATGTTCAGTCAATTTGTTTAACAATGCAAAAAAAAAAACAAAAAAGAAGAAGGATGTATTCAAGGTCGTTGTTAGCCTTTGGCCTCAGGACAAAACTGTCTTTATCCATATTCATCAAATCTTGAACTTTTAAATATATGTTTATATATATATATATATCCTTATAAATTATAATCAATATCTCCTTTGATCAAACATAAATACGAGGAAAAGTACTATTCCTTTTTTTGCAGCTTTGAGGATCCTGGTCCACATGGAAGTGGCAGATATAGTGAAAATATGTTACCTGAAGTTGAGAAGAAAGACTTCCGAAAGGGCGCTCAGGTGTGTTTTCATACCTTGGTGAAACATATCTATAGAAAAATCTATATACGAGAGTTGGTTTAGATTAAATGTACATTAAATTATTTGACTTATTGAAGTTATCACAGCGCTCATTATAATTAATACTCCCTCCTTCCCAAAAATGTTTTCACAATTTCTTTTGCACGTAGATTAAGAAAGTTGTTACTTTTAGGGGTATTTTGGTATTTTTTGGTAATAAATAAATTATAAAGTAAGGTGTGTTTAATAAATGTGATATTTTTGTAAATAAAGTGTAAGGGGGAGGTTAGTTGTTTTGACTTTTTATTTACCATTTTAAGAATGTGAACTTTTATGGGACGGACGAAAATGGAAAATGTGAAAACTTTTATGGGGCGGAGAGAGTACAAATTTTGGTTTTGTTTGTTGGATTAATACTGGGTATCTGGTATAGAGATTGCTCTATTTTAATATCTTTGATTCCCCTCGTAATATTGTTTTATGTTTTGAACAATGCAGTGGTTCACCATGAAGCGACAACATGCTATAATAATCATGGCTGATAGTCTGTACTATAACAAATTCAAGGATTATTGCAGGGTAATCTGAGTTATTACTTTCTTTTGATAATAATGTTTTCATACACAATGTTATGACGGTTACAAGATATTGTACCACCAACTTGAATGCTTAACATTTATATTAACTGTGTATGTTTTCGAAATAGATGGAAATGTGTATGATGAAACTTCTTCTTGAACTTTTCTGTTTTCAGTCTGAAAGTTGGAACATAAATTTAACGTCTAAGCTTATATCTAGTTGCTTCGGCATAACCATTATTGCGTTGCCCTCTTTCTCTCTCTTATGTAATATCGCGCTCTTCATGCAAAAGGATGTAAAGGACTGTGGATGAGCTTTGGTTTATTCATCCTTTATATTATTAGGACCTTTTACACTTAATATTTTCTACAACTTCAGTAGCTGGTTACTATTTTCCTTTTAGCTCGATATATACAGGTATTCACTAAGCTACTTCTGACATTTGTTTCTTTTGGTTGAACAGCCAGGCATGGAAAAAGGACGCAACTGCTATTCTGATGAACACTATTTGCCCACTTTTTTCTATGTGAGAACCATTGTACTTTTTATTTGTGTTATCTTTATTTCTTTTTTTGTATCTTTGTTTGATCATTGGTTTTAAGTATTGATTTCCATTTCAGATGCTTGATCCAGCTGGAATAGCCAACTGGTCAGTAACGCATGTTGATTGGTCTGAAGGAAAGTGGCATCCAAAATCGTATAGAGCACCCGATATAACTTATGAACTCATGAGAAATATCACGGTATGTGTTGTGCTCTTTCTATTATTATTCCTATTTCATTGGCCAACTTGAGGAGATTTTTTCCTATCAGTTTTTGCTCTGGCATCCTTCTAAGTGGGCAACTTTGTCCATAGTAGTTTCGTGGATTTTTGGAATATTATCATAAATCTGTTGTACACAATATATTAGTGGTTCTGTTCTACTTATTTCTGAGTTGATTGTTGCATACATCTCAGCATACATAAAAAGCAGGAAATTTAGGTGCTATATTTTAACCATGTCTATTAGCTGATGCTTGGTGTATATCTGTTGCAGTCTATTACGGATAGTGTGCATGTCACAAGTGACGAAAAGGTTGGTATCTTTTCTAAACTACTCGGTTAATGATAAAACGTTTGGTATTTTGATTAAAATTACTCTCATGACCTGCAGAAAGAAGTCCAGATTACGCCATGCTTGTGGAATGGAAATGAGCGGCCGTGTTATTTATTTGCAAGGAAATTTTTACCCGAAACTCTCAACAGCTTAATGCATCTTTTCCCCAATTATACATCGATTTGAGCGGGGGTGATGATTTCAGTATTGATTTTTTTGGTGGATTCAACTGCATTCAACAACACCACCCCTCTTTGCGTCCGATTTGATTCTAGCTTCCTAATTCCGTAAAGCACCACGGCCCCGAGAGAGAAGCGACTTGGGAGGACGCAGAGGTAAAAAGATGGCCTATGTTGATTCCTTGGGGACAATGATTTGATGTTTAATTTTTTTCCCTCCATTTGGGCTATTTTTATGTTACAATTCTCAAAAGAACTCTGGGGAGTTGGGGGCAGCCTTGTAAAGCTGACCTTTGTAGAAGTTGGATTATGGAGTTGCAAATATGGTCTTGGAAGTTATAGTTTCTTTTTCTTCTTTGTTTCTTTTTTTCTTTATTTTTGTTTTTAATTTTAAGTTAATTATAGTTTTGTTAACCCAGTTTTTTCATTAAAATAGTGATTCCCAGAGTGAAGAGACTATGTGATGTAGCTATAAGAAAGTTTAAATACCTTTTTGTTAAGCACATTAGACGCCTGCGACGTCGCTTCCGTGATCAAATTTGAGTAATCACCTTCTATTATGTATCTTTTTATTCTAATCTTTTGTTTATATTTTTCATTTCAAATGTTCAAAATTTGCTACAGCAAGCAATGATTTTAAGCGAGCATCTTAATGGATATTGCAATATATTCGGAGGAACGTCGTTGAATGTATGTGTGGAATCTCGTGTTTTATCTTTTGAGTTTAACCTTTGTTTTTCTGGTTTATAATTGTAATTTTATTGTGCAGAATTATGATAATTAAGCAAATAAGATAAAGTTAAGTAGTACTTTCTTGCTCAACCATTCTTTAACTCGAAGAATATTATAGGATGATACATGTGTTTTCTAATGCCAAATGTTGCTAAATGTTAATAACCGGCCGGTTCAATATTAAACATTTAAGAGTAATAAAATCTGGTTGTGAAGATTAAATCCGGTTGTGTCTAAAGGGTACTTGGTAAAGGTATTGAGAGATGGTGATGAGAATGAAACGGTATGTATTAATGCTCATAAAAATTCAAATTCCTCAATTATTTTTATTGATTCAATTATTACTCTACCTTTTTTAATAACCTTCATTCCTATTATATTCATTAATGATTCTCGTTATCATTATTATTCTGGAATAAGAACCATGTCACTTCTAAGTGTGTAATCTTGTACACCGAAGTGGATGCATTTATCTAGGGAAAAAAATTTAAGTATGACATAGCATGTTTGTGGCTTAAATTTGTCTTATTTCATTTGATATTTGCATAGATAACATGCTATTGGCCAAAAGACTTGATTTCCTTGATTTCTAACATGGAAAACATGACATAATATATAAATTTGCCTACCTCATTGTTCACCAATAGAATATCTTTAGGTGTTGAGCATTCCAGGGTGTCGAACCTCTTTTCCATCCACCGATTCCAACTTGCCTGCCCCTTTTTCTAATATGCTTTTAATGAGATATGAGTCTTCATAGTTCTGCCCAAAACTAACAATTCCAGGATTTTAGATCCTTGGAAGCACTAGTTCTCCTGCCTTGAATTGCATGAGTTTCACCATTGAATTATAAAATCTCTCTGCCCTCTATTTATATACGGCATTGTGTGTCTCAACTTGCAACCTTTTTTTCTTCGGCATATACAGTTCTGCCTGGATCGATTCTTCATTCTCTTTTTCTTCGTGGTGTGGGTGACCGGGCTCCCCGATTTCCACCGGTATGACAGCTTTTAACATATGGCCCAGTGATGATGTTTCTTATGTGGAAGTTGTGGTGACCATGGAACTCCCGGTAGTTCCTCAGCCCAACTTGCTTTTAAACCTTCGAGCTTGGCCTTGATGGTGTGCTTAATGATTTGTTTACTGCCTCCACTTGGCCATTGGAATGTGGGTGCCGAGTGGTAAGGAGTAGAGAATCACTTTTTGATCTTCAAATTTTCACAATCGAGGGTTGTCCAATTATTTTCACAAAATTGTTCAATCGAGGTTGTTCAATTGTTTCCCATTATCTGTGACGATGGCGTAAGGAATGCTAAAATAATGTTCTTCCACATGAAATCATCCATCAAGCTTCGTTATAGTGGTCATGGCCTTAGCCTCAACCCATTTTTGGTGAAATAATCTATAGCTACCACCGCAAATTTCACTCCCCCTTAGTGGGCCGATTAGATCAACTCCCCACTTGGCGAAAGGACATGGCTATAGAATAAGGTCAAATGCTCTGATGGTGACCTTCGATGGGTGCTGGACTTGACTAGATTTTCATGTCAAAAGTCATTGCTACGTTACTAAAATATATCTTAGCAGTTTGTAGAGGCTCCTTTTATATAGTTTCCCCCCAACAGGGTATACCTTGCTGCTCTGGTTTGGATTTTTCGCAAATTTGAACGATTTTACAATTTTCGCAAATTTGGATGAATTCGTAAATTTCGTAGTTTGGAGAAAATATGGATATATATTCCTATTTAATTCACTGTCTTATTTACCGAGTGAGAGAACAATGATGCCGAATTCTGCACCGCTCAGAATGCACAACTCACTTGCTTTCTTGAATAACCCAACCCGACGTTTGGAGAAGGTGACTTGAGGGTGGCTTAGGTTTTCAATTTTCTTGATTTTGATTTTCTTTCGATCCTGACTTGCTTTTTTCTTCACGATTCCATTATCTCTCATGATCACCATCTTTCTTGTATTTTTTGGTGAGAGAGTTGCTGTGAGAATAAACAATACGCTGATTTATATAAGGATGTTTTTCTGAAATGTATGGATGTATATTCTTATGTGATTCACTGCCTTATTTATCATGATAGGAGCATGGAAGTATATTTAATCTTCATGTTAAATAACTAAGGGAATCTCTCATGATCACCATCTTTCTTGTATTGATTTTTTGGGGAGAGAGAGTTGTTGTGAGAATAAACAATACGTTGATTTATATAAGGATGTTTTTTGAAATGTATGGATGCATATTCTTATGTGATTCACTGCCTTATTTATCATGATAGGAGCATGGAAGTATATTTAATAGGGATGACAATGGGGCAGACAGGTACCTGTGTATCCAAGCCCGCCCCGTGAACTGGCCCGCCGCCCCGCCCTGCCCCGTGACCCGCCTCGGGTCAGGATATTAATACCCAGACCTGTTCCTATGCGGGGCAGGTCCGCCCCGTCCTGCCCCATCTAAATTTTTCATGCATATAACATTAAACCACAACATCAATAACAGTAGCATAAGTACACCAACTGTGAGTCACCATAAATACTTAATTCATAGGTAAAATATCCATTACAAATTATCATAAGTACTTAATTCATAAGTAAAATATCCATTACAAATTATCAAATATAACAAAAGAATGTCAAGACTCATTTGCCTAAATTCATCAAGGCATTAGCTCCCCCATGTTCTTACTCAAGAAGCTATTGAATCACAGTATTCTTTTTTCATACTTCTTCCTCCTACAATAATACGCAAGAATTTCAAATAAAACATTGAGAGATTTAAAGCAATGTATTAATTTCAAGACTTTTAATTAATATATATAGAAATTTTATATTAACATACCTCAGATTGTTCGCTTTCAACATCAGAATCGTACAAAACTCTTGCATGCGCATTTTCAAGGGATGTGTCATCTATACAGTAAAAAATATAAACATAAATAATTATACAAAAATCACAATGCAGAAATTATAAAGAATATAATAGTTGAAGTAAATTACCTTTCATCTGAATTGATAGCCAATTTTGTGCGCACATTAAAGCCTCTATGATTTTCGGGTGAAGTCTACTACGATAAGGGCCAATTAGTCTTCCACTTGTGCTAAAAGCAGACTCAGAAGCTACCGTAGAGACGAGAATAGCTAAAATATCTTTTGCCATTTGCTTAAGATCGGATATTTACCCACATTTAATTTCCACCATGATAAGACATCAAAATCTGAAACATCGGGTAAACTTTCTTCTTCTAAGAAGTGATCCAACTCTGACCTCATTGGGTTTCTTTTCTTTTGAGATTTAAACAATTTAAATTCACTAAGAGGCTGAATTTGTAGATTGGCTACCCTCCGATGATCCAAACCCCTCACTAACTTCTTTAAAAGAATCTCTCTCATATTGTTCATACAAATCACGACATAACATGAGAATTTTCTGTATCTCATTTTCACTTCCTAAACTATAAATCTTCCCCAAATAATACTCTAGCAAGTCAGTTTTAAACCTTGGATCAAGCAAAACTGCCACCCCCATCAAACCATTCACAATAGACCAATATTTATCAAATTTTTCTATCATTTTCGAAGCCATCGACTCAATAACTTAATGCCAGAAACTTGCCACTGGATTAAAGCTAACTTAATGTCACAAATATTAGGAAAATATAAGTTTGCAGTAGGATATTGAGTTCCAGAAAAAATCTCAGTTGCAGTGTAAAATACCTCAAGCTTTTCACAAATTTCTTTGGTAATTTTCCAATCATCATCATTTGGGCAACACTTGTACTTTGGATCACGATGCTTCAAACGAGCAAACACATCTTTATATACAAGGGCTACTTGCAACATCAAGTATGTCGAATTCCAACGTGTTTTACAATCAAGTGCAAGTTTTTTTGTAATTGGAATACGAACCTGACGAGCCGTTTCCTCAAACTTCTCCCATTTCTTTTGGGTGCCCGACCAATAAGCAACACTATCTCTTACAGCCAAAATTTCCTTTTCGATGACATCTAACCCATCCTTCATAATCAAATTTAATATGTGAGCACAACAACGCATATGGAATAACTTACCACAAACTAATAAAGTTTCTGAGGAAAGCTTTTCCAAGAGCAAATTCATTATAGCATCATTGGTCGAACAATTATCAACAATTATAGAAGATAATTTTCGTTCAATGTTCCAATCTAGGAGACATTCAAGCAGTGCTTCACAAAGAACTTCACTTGTATGTGGACTCGGCACAGAAATAAACCTACAAAAGTTAAAAAAGAATTAATAAACATCAAATAAGTAATGAGATAATCCATAAATACATAACAAAAAGTGGTTTTATTAATAATACCCGATAATTCTGCTATTTAGTTTCCAATTGTTGTCAATGTAATGGGCTGTGACAGCCATGAATCCTTTCCTTTGAAAAGAAGATGTCCACATATCCGTTGTTACAGCTATGCGACTTTCGTTCTTTCCAAAAATTTGCATAGTGGCTTCCTTTTCCGACTCATATATCTTCAAACAATCTGCTTTAACTGTGTTTCTTGACATTGGTTTGAAAAGTGAATTCAAACTCTTGCAAAAGGCCCTAAACCCTTCATGGTCCACCATTTTCAAAGGATATTCATGTATAATGATCATTTTTGCAAGTTCTTTACGAGCCACATCTTTGTCAAAGCTAAAAGGTGAAAGTTCCATTTTCCCTTTGGAAAAGTTAGCTTGTAAAAGTTGTTGTCTTATGTCCTTCATTTTCCTCTTAGGACATCTTTCAATGTGCTTATGTAAGTGACTAGTACCTTTACTTGGATCTCCCAACAATAATTTAGCACATAACTTGCACTTGGCTTTCAAAAGACTTCCCACAGTCAGTCTATCGTAATGAGCCCAAACTTTAGAAAAAACCCGTCCACCAGTAATATTCGGTTCATTTGTCATACTTGGAGAGCTTTCAACATCCGGAGATGATGTGTTTGGGATCGAAGTAGATTCATTTGGTGACATTTGTGCTTTTGATTCAGATATCACATTAGTGCTAATAGGTGAAATGGGAGATGGCGATGGAGTTGTAGGTTTTGATGTCATGATATCAAAGTATATATACCATTACCTTGTATTTGGAAAAAAATATGGCAGCAGTAAGATTAAATTAACAAATGATAGCAATAGTTGACTGATTTACCCAAAAAAAAAGATGTATCACATATTGGAAAATTTTTGGCAGCAGTAAGATTAAATTAAAAAATGATAGCAATAGTTGAGTTAACCATCTTAAAACACATTTACCAAAAAAAAAAGAAAGAAAGAAGTATCACATACATGATGCCGTCAACGAATTAATACGAGATCAATGTAAGAGGTCACCGTTATGTATCAAGGTTGACTGAAACACTATCATATAATTAAATTTCCATTAAGATTCTAAGAATCAACATAAACAGGGGGTTAAATGTATAAGGTTGTGAATTGTGGAAGTGACAACTAACCTCTGCTCGATTCGTTATAATCCAGAAGCCTCCGAACCCTCTTCTAATTCTTTGCACAATACTCGACATTTCTCCCCACCAAAAACGATATCAAACCCCTGATTTTCAAATTATCAGTAAACGAAATCTTAATCTAACTTTGTATTCATTGTTGAGTGTATCTGAATCAATAGATCTACAAAAGGTAGGGATGAATAGGAATTGCCGAAAGAAGGAGGGAATTCACCAAACCCTAGCCCAATAAACAATTGGCAGAAGGAATTAGTGAATGGAATGTAATTGAGGAATTATATATATATTTTTATATATAAATAAATAAAATATAATTTAATATAGTTAAATAGTACGGGACGGGGCGGGGCAACACCAACACCAATATTTGAACTGCCCCATATATGGAGCGGGGCAGTCCCGGCCCGTTCTTTGTGTGGGGCGGGTCTGATCAGGCCCAACCGGGGCGGGGCGGCACGGGGCGGCTTTGGGTCGGGGCAAATTGTCATCCCTAATATTTAATCATCATGTTAAATCACTAAGGGATTAACTAATTATTTCCGTGACCTTCATTATTCGTTTAAGAGTAATAATATCTAGTTGTAAATATTAAATTCACCCTAAGATACTGACTAAAGGTATTGAGAGAGGGTAATGAGAATGAAATAGTATGTATTAATTCTCATGAAAATTCAAATTCCTCGAGATTCAATTATTACTCTACCTCTTTTAATAACTTTCATTCTTATTACATAGGAGTACATCAATGATTCTCTTTATCATTATTATTCTGGAATAATAACCATGTGGCTTCTAATACTCCATAATTGATGGAACCGAAGTGAGGTTGGTAGTATTTGTTGTATAGTAACAAATGTGGAGAGTTAAAAGTGTGTAATCTTGTACACATGAGTTAATGCATTATCGATACTATAAGTGGAAATTTTTTTTACTGTATCCTATTTTTTATACATATTTTTTTAATATTAAATTTAACACTATATCTTTTTATATTTATAATTGACGAAAATACCCTTTACTCGAATATTCGAGTAAAATAATTTTTACTTGAAAAATCATTAAAAAATAATATTCGAATATTTTACACGAATGCATTATTTGACTCGAATTCATTACTCGAATTTATTATTTTTGTGTTAATTATTTTCGTGTTAAAAAAATATTATTTTCGTGTTAAATGGAATGTCACACGAATGTTTATAATTGATGTTCATACATCAAATATTTCGTGTATTCACACCATTCCATATATTTCGTGTTAAACCATTCCATATATGCATTTACATCATTCACACAAATGTCACACCATTCCATATATTTCGTGTATTCACATGAATGTCACACCATTCCATATATTTCGTGTTTATATGCATTCACACAAAATGTTCATTTTCATATTACTCGAATATGTTTACTCGAAAAAATTTGACTCGAATTTTGATTCGAAAATTATTCTTTATTTTACTCGAATATATTACTCGAATACATTCAAGTAAAAGGTATTTTCGTCAATTCGGGCCTTAAAAAGATATAATGTTAAATTTAGGATTAAAAAATAAATTGTTATCTCTGATTGGGCTTGTTATTAATTGCTTCCTATAAATATTAGCCTGTTAGAGACTTTCTCACTTAAGAACTTGTCCTTTGATCTTGACTCATTTAAGGTTTTGTCTTACTTGGTAGCTTTCGACCTCATTATCATGAGATGTTTAGACTCATATGTAGCAAGGCATTAATGGCATAACACAACATAGATTGAGACAATAATTTCCTCCTATTCTTTGTAGTCTGCAGCTTAAGTAGCACACTTTTGTAAGTTTGTGAAGATAGTTACCCACTCTAAGATATCCTGTTATATTTTGGTGTTACATCTTCTGTTACGTATGTAGGTGAGAAGAGAAATCTCAATCCTTGCCTTAATATTTTTCTTTTTTTTACGGTATAAATTTTTTTATATCCTACATGTCAATCATCTAACAATTCGCAATAGAAGATGTAACATTGAAATGCAATAGAAGATTCGAAACACGTCTAATATAAAAATGGTTGTTAATTAGGGCAAGTTAATCCATAAATTGGGTTGGAGTTTTCGTAGGGCATTACGGATTGGCTAGCTTTTTATTTATTTATTTGCCTTTTATCAAATATTAATGAAAAATAAAGATATATCTACGAAATTAGTTAATTGACCCACAATTCATAAAAAAAATTGTGGAATTTATATGCATGGTGTATAATTGGTGTGGTAGGTCATTGTGGATGGAATAAGTAAATTATGGTTTTGAGTGGGTTCATAAAAAAAATTATGGTTTAGTGTGAACAAATTTATCAGATTAACTCTCCCATTATTTGATCTGAGTTCGAATTAAAATCGATCTCTGGATTAATAATGATAATAAAACGTGACTAATCAATAAACTCCATATACATATATCATACACTTATGTTCAATATACCTCTCCAAATTTTATCAACACACCTTCACAATCAACCTTCCTGCAAATCCGACTCTCGCCTGTTGAACGATTTCTCTCGTATAGTCGACAAAACAGGCTTCCACGACCTCGTAATCATGGGACTCATCTCTTGATCAAACGAATCCTCACCAACCTTAACTTTATCATTCACATTTATAGCAGTGGATGACGACTTGGATAGGCGGTTCCGGGCAATCAGAGCCAGCTTCCGAGCCACAGGAGCCAGGTCGAGGGGCGACACGTTGGCTTCAAAGAGCGAGAAGGGTAGAAGGAAGTAGACCCTGCTCGGCTCGAGCTGGGCATCGAGCTTGAGCGGAGCCGGGGCGGGAGCGAGGAGCTGAGCCTGGGTGAAGACGAAATGGGAGGGTGGCTTTCCGCTTATTTCTGCAGCTGTGATTGGATGTTCGATCTCTTCCATGAAACCGTTCAGATGTATGATTCGAATGCTGTTCGATACTGAGGATGAGTTGAATCTTATGCAACAGCTGAGTGAGCAACCCATAATTTGTTTATTTAATTTTTGTGTGTGATTTGTTGAGTGTTGTATTATGTATATAATGGGGGTGAATGTGATCATGCGTGTTGTGTTGCCATAAAACAAAGGAGATAAATAGATACGTATACCCCACAAAACCATCCTACCAACCACACAAGTCTTTGACGTTTTGTTTACTCCACTTTATTACTATTATTACACTAATCAAGTATATATTCTCGCAGCCCTTGCTGTACGTATATTTTATTTTTAGTTACCTTTTATAATTTTAATATTATAGCTCATGCCATAGCACCGGCTAGTTTATGACATATTCGAGTAGGCAAAATTAGAGTGAGACCAGTCTCAACTTTATATAAACTTGTGCAAAGGATAAAAAAGTGATACTTATTATTTTAATAAAAAAGTGATAATCCACTTAATTGATGAAAAATGATAATTGTGCGTGAACGATTTCATGAATAATTTATAATATGAATGAAAAGTGATAACATTTTCAGAGAAAAATATTAGTAATTACCAAAGATTAAAATGCTCTCATACAAAACTAATCCTAAAACTAAGGCAACAGCACGCGTCCAAGTATTTTTTTTAAAAAAAAATTTCTTACTATTAATATTAATTACAATTTTAATAATAATATATTTAATATTTTACCATATTAGTTTATAACCTATTTTACTCTTCGATTCATGAGAACTTGTGGCACTCATTTGAGAATATAATTATATTTCAACTCATTACAGAGGGAGTAGTTTATGTAAATTAAAGAAATCATGAATAAATCGTATCGATTTGATGAATTTTAATTTTATATTAAATTAATATGTAAAGGAAGATGATGATATGTGTGAGAGAATATTAAGAGATAGTGCATGGTAGATGAGTGTGTTATGAATTAATAGAATTTATTAGTGTACAGTATAAAAGTAATATTTAAAATATAGGATGGATTTTGAAAATCCAAATGATCTAATCCTAATGTGTTAAACCAAAACAAACCTAACCTTACCTATAAGAATTCTATTATTATAATTATCAAATGTTGTGTTGTGCAAAAGCACTTGTGATTATTTTTTTGTAAAGGAGGGAGTAATAATTTATTGAGAAGGAAAGTCAATAGTTATCCAACCAATAGAATTAAGTCTTTAAGTAGGATTACCCACCAACGTAGAATTTTGTGGCTCTCAATTTTAATCATTTCCAAGTGGTATATATGGTATGCAACTATGCAACTATGCATGATAGCAATCACTTTTGGTTTTATTATGTTTAATTTAATAAATAATTGTACTATACACTATACATATTAAATGCTATTTTATGTTAACGTAGGTTGAACTAACACAGCTCATCATTTTGTAAGATAGATTATATTTTGGTGTTACATTTCATGTTATACGCGTTGGATGAGTGACACGTATGTGGAGAGGAAAATCTCAACCTTTCCTCTTAGGGTTAATTGTTAGAGTATAGAATAGTTTATTCTACGTGTCAATCATCCAACAGTTTGTAACAGGAAATGTAACACCAAAATGTAACAGAAGATCCGAACCGGGGGCACGAACTTTGGCGGGGAAATGTAGGTTGCCCACAACGTAAATCTAAATTCGTTTTCATACTTTTATATAAAATTTATTAAAAAAACTTTAACTTACGAAAATAAATTATATTCCCTCGTCTCAAACTTATCTGCATAGGAATGATAAACATAGATTTTAAGAAAAATTGTTTTTTGGCCAACTTTATTTGCTTTTTAGGGATATCATGGTTTTTTTAGATAATTATAAATAAATTATAATGTATGTTAAGTGGGAATAATATTTTTTAAATTAAGATAATTTTTGAGGTTGTTGGTTGAGGTGAAATTTATTTTTTAGATGGTGAAAATAAGTGTGGGACACAGTGAGTATTAACTAATTAACATTGTAAATTTAAAATTAGTAAAAATTAATTATTTTTTAAATTATAGGTAATGAGTTAATAGTGAGTCAAATTATATACTCCCTTTTATCCATATTAAGATTTACTCTTTTCATTTTAATTTGTCCCATTTTAAAGTTTACATTTATTTTTTTTGTTAGATAAGATCAACACAAAACAATAAATATTAATACTCACACCTCACTACATATTATTTGACTAACACATAATATTAATACAACTACAAATTTCTCATTAAATATTAATACTCACACCTCACTATATATTAAAATATTACTATATTTTTTAATTTATATGAAAAAAAGCAAACGTAAACTATTTACTGATGAGGAGAGAGTATATAATTATAAAATACGAGCTTTATACAAGTTGAGGAATGAGTTTTAATTAGTTGAGTTTCGTGAGGTTAGAGTGTGAGACAACTTGGCTCACGAAGATTTAGCCCATTAAGTATAGACAGTTAATTTTAATAAGGCGAAATTTTATGTGTCTGAATAGTATATTTTACTTATAAAGTCTCTTGTAAGACTGTGTTTATGTGAGGCGAGTTAAGACGTGTTAAAGTATTCTTTCTGTCCCATCCAAAGAATTCATTTTTCCATTTTGTGCGTCCTACTCAAAGAGCCTCATTTCCTTTATTACACACATTCGACCCCACATACACCCACTAATACAATTAAAATATGGAGTTCACACTCCCACTATATATAACTACTCACAACACTTTAAATAATAATACTCCTAAATTCACGTGCAAAAAGCAAAAGACTTTCTTTAGATGAGATGGATGGAGTATTATTATTATTGTTATTATTATATAAGTAAAATATGCTTATTAGTAGTTAAAATAAGTTTTTCTAAAAATATGATAAATGATGCATTTAATACAATTTTAAGTGTTATAATATAATTCACAACATACATGCTTTATATACTAATATACATATTTGACTAATAAACATATTTTATTTATATAATTGTATACTTTAATAATGATTCTCTGATATGTATCTGTTGAAAGATGATTGGTTGTGATGTAATCTTGATTAAATCATGCATCCTATGGCTTGGATTATGTAGTTAGATGAGTGGAAGATCTAATGGACGTGGTGCATTGAAGTATTAACAGCATGCATGACAGTTGGAAGCGGTTGAAACTGAAAACACTCAAGATGGAAGCAGCTGGAGGCAGTTTGCTGGTGCAAACTTGTGGCGGTTATATCTTGAGATGTAGACATCCAATTGGATCGAATCAAGGGTGGTGTATTTTATAGTTCTCATTCCAAACTATATGTTAGGATCAAGAACTGTTACATTCCAGCTCATCTTGTACTCTATATAAGGCCTAGAAGGTAGCTAGTTGAAGCAGTTTTACATTTAGCTAATTTTCTGTTCTTTTGCTTAGCTTTGCATTAGAGTGTTCTTCATTGAGTTGTATCCAGTCTGATAGTAATAAGAAACTCTCTCTCACCCAAAGAGGACGTATGAGGATTATCTCCGAACCTCTATACATCTTATGTCTCTCGTTTTTAGCTTCAACACACACACAAAGATCAACTTGATCATACTTGTTCATAGTTGGTAGTGATCATTTTGTGCTTTCTTGGATTCAAGAACTTAATAATTGACGCCTTCTGTGGGAAAGGCAGACCGAGAAAGCATGGGAGGAGCTAAGTTCGACAAATCAGATTTCAGTTTGTGGAAGGCCAAAATGAGATCAATTCTGATGCAGCAAGGATTGGCTCATGTCATGAAGAAGAAGGCTGCTGATCCATTGAGAAAACGGCCAGAAGAAACTGCTCAGGATGTTGAAGATTAAGAGAAGACACATAGTGCTATTTTCTTATGCCTTGGAGATAAGACATTGAGAGAGGTAATCAGAGAAACAACAGTAATAGGTGTATGGGAAAAACTGGAGAGCTTGTATATGGTGAAGTTTCTTGCCAACCGGTTATATATGAAACAAAAGGTCTATTCATTAAGAATGATAGAGGACAAGTCTCTGGTTGAACAGATTGATGAATTCAACAAGATTATTGATGATCTTATAAATTTGGAAGAAGTGATCAAAGATGAAGGTAAGACACTGATCTTGCTGTTTGCTTTGCCACATTCAATGGAGAATTTCAAAGATACTTTGCTATTTGGAAGCAATACAATCACTTTTGAACAAGTACAAGTAGCTTTGAAATCAAAGGAGCTCCAGAAGGCTACAAGGGCTCAATAAGATGGTGAAGGTTTATACACCAAGATGCAGGGAAATCAGTATAGCCAGAATCAGAACAAGGGTGCTGTTGCTGATTCAAAGTAGAAGGATTAGAATACTAATCAGTCCTTTGATCCTGATGTCAAGAAGTGCTATCACTGCCATCAACCTGGACACTTCAAGAAGAATTGTCCAAAATGGAAAGCATTCAAGGCAGTAAAGGGAAGCAACAACAATAACAATACAAGAAACCAGGTAAATCAGGTAAGTAGTTTAGATAATTCTGATTTGATATTTTCTGAAGTTCTATCTGTTACTTCAAATCATGTTAATCAAGATTGGGTCATGGACTCTGGATGTTCATTTCACATGACACCTAATCAACATTAGTTTCATGATTTTAAACAAATGAATGGAGGATCAGTATTACTAGGTAATGATGTTTCTTGTAAAGTTGAAGAGATTAGTTCTGTTAAACTCATGTTACATAATGGCTTAGTGAGATATCTTACTAATGTTAGGTATGCACCTGATTTAAGAAGGAATTTAATATCACTTGGTATGTTAGTTCTTCTTGGTTACAGTGTTCAATTAGGAAAAGAAAAATTAACTGTGACAAAAGGAGAAACAGAAGTCATGCAAGGGATAAGAAGAAGTGAACTATACTTCTTGGATGGAGAAACATACTCTGGAGAGTCACATGTAACAAGTCAGAATGTGGATGCTTATACATGGCATGGGAGATTAGCACATGTGAGTGAAAAGGGGCTTCAAGAACTGCATAAGCAGAAGCTTCTAGGAAACTTGTCTGATGTTGAAGTAAAGTAGTGTGAATACTGCATACTTGGGAAGGCAAAGAAGCTTAGGTTTGGAGTTGGATCACACACAACACAAGTAATCTTGGAATATGTACATTCAGACTTGTGGGGACTTACTCAGAAAAATACAAGAGGAAGTGGACTATATTTTATTTCCTTTATTGATGATTATTCAAGGAGGTTATGGGTTGCAGTGCTTAAAACTAAGGATGAAGCTTTCAAAGCATTTAAGGAGTGGCTGACAAAACTTACACCAGTGGAAAGAAGTTGAAGCATTTTAGGACTGATAATGGGCTGGAATATTTGTCTGGAGAGTTTAATACTTTCTATAAAGAGAAAGGGATCTCAAGACATAGGACTATTCCAGGAACACCACAGAAAAATGGAGTTACTGAGAGGATGAATCAGACCTTACTAGAGAGAGTTAGGTGTATGATGATCAGTGGAGTTTCAGCAAGAATTTATGGGGAGAGTTGATCACTACTGCTGCATATATGATCAATAGGTACCCTTCTTCTGTGTTAAACTTCAAAACACCAGTGGAAGTTTGGTATGGAAGACCTGCAGATTATTCATACTAAAGAGTTATAGGTTTTTAGCTTATGTTCATGTTAAACAAGGTAAGTTGGAACCAAGAGCTCTTAAGTGTGTAATGGTGGGCTATCCAAAAGGGATGAAGGGTTACAGATTGTGGTGTTTAGAGACTCACAAGCTTATTTTGAGTAGAGATGTAGTTTTTAATGAAGATAGGATGCCACTGAAGGAAGATATTCCTGAATCAACTACTAAGGATAGTAGAACAGTAGTTGAGGTGGAGTTTCAAGGAAGAGAACAAGCTGATCAGACACACAGTGGGCAAGGATCAAAACAAGTTGATCAAGGACAGACCCAATCTGATGAAGGAGATAAAAGTAATCAGAGTGAAGCATCACAAGACCTGAATAGCTATCAGTTAGCTAGAGACAGATTGAGGAGAGTAATTAACACACCAGTCAGATATGCTCAAGTTGATGTTGTGTCATTTTCTCTGTATTCAGCACTTGGTGTGGAGTCTTATGAACCTATGACTAATTCTGAAGCAATTAGTTGCAAAGAAAGTGATCAATGGATGTTAGCTATTCAAGAGGAGCTATTGTCATTAGAGAAGAATGGGACTTGGAAGATAGTTCAGAAGCCTGATGGACATAAGCTTGTTGGATGTAAATTGATTTTTAAGAAAAAACCTGCTGTTGTACAAGAAGGGAATATCAGATTCAAAGCAAGATTGGTTGCTAGAGGTTTTTCACAGAAGGAGGAGATTGATTACAATGAGATCTTCTCACATGTGGTTAAACATTGCTCTATAAGAGTTTTACTGTCATTAGTTACTCAATTCAACTTAAAATTACATCAAATGGATGTTACTACTGCTTTTCTTCATGGAAATTTGCAGGAACAAATTTACATGAAGATACATGAGGGAGTAGCAGTTCAAGATGCTGATTCTAAGGCTTGTTTGTTGCTCTGTATGGCTAGAAGCAAAGTCCAAGACAATGGTATCTTAGGTTTGATGAGTATATTATTGCATGTGGATTCATTAGGAGTGCTTATGATAGTTGTGTTTATTATTTGCATAATAAGGATTATTATACATACTTGTTGTTGTATGTTGATGATATGCTAAATGCTAGTAATAGTTCTTATGGTATTTCTAGTATTAAGAAGCTCTTGTAGGATGAATTTGAAATGAAAGATTTAGGTGAGGCAAAGGTGATCCTTGGCATGCAAATTATCAGAAACAGATCTGTGATGAGAGTGTAAATTCACGTGTTTTGAGCTCGGATTTGTTTAGAAATTGAGTACGATTTGGTCTCTTATCAAGACAAATTGGGTTGTCTATGGAAAATCCATGAATCAGAGGCTACTAAGGCTTTTTGAGCATATTTGTACAGGAAAACAAGTCTTAAGGGCTCAAAATGGGAAGACACGATTTTCGAGATAATTTTCGAAGATTGTTCGACCAAGACGACTTGTTCGACCAACATCAGTTTGGTCGAATAAGGAGAGCCAAGTCAAGAAAAATGTGCAAAAACTTACAGAAGCATTGCTCGACCAAGGGAGGCTGTTCGACCAGAATCATTTTGGTCTAACGGATTAAGCTTGGTCAAACAAAATGCACAAAAACTTACAGAGAGTTTGTTCAACCAGCGTTCGACCATGAGGCTTTGTTCAACTAGTGGAGGCTTGGTCGAACGGAATGTCGCTGATGCTATTTTTGGTAATTCTGGGTTTCTTTTACCAAATTTAACGTATGTCTCAAGAGAAAGCCCATCAAAGATCCGAGAGGAGCACTACATAAGTATAAAAAGGGGTGCAGAGAACTTGAAGAGGATAGTTAGATTCCACATCCATCCTACACCACATTCAAGCCCTAACTCCAACCTACGGAGCTATGGAGAGAGGTTCGTCTATCAAACCAAGTTAGCACCAAGTGAAGATTCAAGACGGAGAGAGTCGCGATGGCGCCCACATCTAGGGTTTGCTTTGCTACTTAATTTATCTTGTAATTTTTAAGACTATGGGTAAGATCCTACCAACTACCATGATTGTTACTAGATCAATCATGGGCTAGAACCGCTTCGGTAGTTCTAGGATTATGAAGGTTTTATAAGTTAATTGAATTTCCATGTATAAACTCCGTACAACACTACTTGTGGTTTATTTTATATAAGACTATGCTTTTTAAATTCATACTCATAGTCATTTTGTGCATCATTAACTGTTATGTAGAGTCTGAATATATCTTGGTTATTGATTGAGTGCGTTCACTACTGAGTAGGATTGCATGTTATAATTCTAAGTGAAGGGATTCCGAAATCTTATTAGAACTATCTTATATAAATACTTGTTAATTGAATATTATTCTAGTTAATAAGTAGGATAAAGAGTATAGCTTCATAGTACCTATAAAGGGAGATCATATCGGGTTAGAGTACTAAGTTCATGGGAAATAATTGATACTGATAGTACCTAGAAAAGGGGGTGAATTATATCTCTTGCTCCAAGAATATTCACACGTGTGATACGCTTGTTTGCTTATGTCTATAGAGTGAACTCGCATGGTTTAGTGTTGCGTCCATAAGCCACAAGGCAGAGTCGGACACCAAAACATGGAAAGAAAATTAATTAGTAAAACTGGATAACCTGAAGAACTACCCAATTTCTCACTTGATCACAGTCGTATATCTCTACTGCCTATTATTTTAATTGTTATTTTAATTATTCGTTATTTATTACTTAAACTTCACAATCATATTACCTTAATAGCCTTAATAAATTAGAACTTAATTAAATTAATAATAATCCATCCTTTGGGTACGATAATCACTTGGTTACCTATCGAAACTACAATTGATATTCTTATACTTGAGGATTAATTTTGTGTGTTGAGAAAATGCTCATCAATTTGATGGAAAGCTCAAGCTAGGATTTGAGTCTTACTTAATCAAAGTACTAAAGAGATTCAATATAGATCAATGCAAGTCTGTCACAAATCCTTTTAAACAAGGTTTGAAGCTGTCATTACAGCAAGGGGCTAAAACAAATGAAGAAAGGAAGCTCATGGACAGGATACCTTATGCAAGTGCTGTGGAGTTTGATGTACTCAATAGTATGCTGCAGGCCAGATGTAGCATATACATTGAGTGTAGTTAGTAGATTCAAGTACAATCTAGGGTGAATTCATTGGGAAACTGTGAAGTGGTTACTGAGATACATCAGAGGATCAGCTACAGCTGGTTTAATGTTTGAAAGAAGTGAAGAAACTAAGGATGTACTACAGGGGTATGTGGATGCTGATTTTGCTACTAATCTGGATACAAGGAAGTCTCTAACAAGCTATGTGTTCACATTATATGGAACAATAATTAGTTGGAAGGCAACACATTAGTCTGTGGTATCTCTTTCAACCACAGAACCTAAGTATGTAGCATTGACAGAGGCAGTGAATGAAAGCATGTGGATCAAAGGCATACTTGAAGAGTTTGGAGTGAAGCAATCTGTGGTCAATATCTACTGTGACAATCAGAGTGCAATTCATATGTCCAAACATTAGGGATATCATGAGAGGACTAAACACATTGATGTCAAGCTTTACTTTGTAAGAGATATGTTGGAAAAAGGGAAAATCAAGGTGATGAAGGTGGATACTTCTGAGAATCCAGCAGATTGTTTTACTAAGGCTCTTCCTAGATCAAAATTTGATCTATGTTTGACTCTTATTGGAGTTAAGTAAGAAGAGAAGAAGAGGGTGAGAGATGAGGGAGCTGATGCAGATTGGAATCAAGCTTAAGGTAAAGATTTGTTGAAAGATGATTGGTTGTCATGTAATCTTGATTAAATCAGGCATCCTATGGCTTGGATTGTTGGAGTATGAAGCATGAATTCTTTGGGCCCATATTTCCTTTGGCCCAGTTGATCCTAATGGGCTTAGGGTTAGGGCAAACTCTCTATTAAATAGATTGTTTCTCATTGTAGTTAACTTGATCAAGAAGAAAAGAAAATACCTGGCTTGGCATCGCTTCCAAACGTAGTCTAAGATAAACTAGGTAAATAAATCTCGTGTTATTTTTGTGTCATCGTGAGCGTGCGTCTAAAATCCTAATAACTAGTATCAAGAGCCTCGGGTTCAAAGGGAGCAGTCACGATGAACGACGAGAAGATTTCAATCAAACAGTTTAACGGATCAAATTTCAGGTTCTGGAAGATGCAGATCGAGGATTATCTCTATAGTAAAGATCTGTATGTGCCCTTAGAAGAGAAGGAGAAACCCGAAAAGATGGAACAGAAGGAATGGAATCTGTTGAACAGAAAGGCGATGAGTGCGATATGTTTATCGTTGTCCATGAACGTAGCCTACCACACAAGCAAAGCCAAGTCCGCAAGGGAAATGCTACAAATCCTGGAGGAGATGTATCAAAAGCCTACAACCGCGAACAAGGTTCATCTGATCAGACGATTGTTCAACCTCAGAATATCAGAGAGCACACTTGTACAGTAATATCTGAACGAATTCAACATGATCATTGGGCAGCTGTGTTCAATCAGAATCAAATTCAGTGACGAGGTACTTGCTTTAGTTTTGTTATCTTCTTTGCCAGACAGTTGGGCTGCCACAGTAACTGCAGTTAGCGCTTCATCTGCGAAAGATAAATTGAAGCTTGACGAAGTGAGAGATCTGATGATTAGAGGGGAGGTTCGCAGCAAAGAGTCTAGATCTACTTCAGGGTCAGCGCTGAACACGGAGGATAGGGGCAGATCGAAGGGTAGGCAGAATCGTGGCAGATCAAAGTCCAGAGGAAAGAGTCAATCGAAGAAAGACAAAAACTCAATCCAGTGCTGGAATTGTGATGAGTTTGGTCTCCACAGGAATCAGTGTACAACACCCAAGAAAAATAAGAAGGGACAAAATGAGAAGAAGACAGTAAACGCAACCACAGATGATATTGAAGATGCGTTGGTCTTGAGTGTTAGTAGTCCGCTGGAATTGTGGGTGTTGGATTCAGGAGCATCATTCCACTCATGCAGTGATGCTGAAATAATGGAGAACTATGTGTCTAGTGAATTCGGACAAGTCTACCTTGCTGATGATGAGCCCTTGAAGATCGTGGGGAAAGGAGATGTTCGGATATCCACACCAAACGGATTGACATTAAAGCTGAATGGTGTTAGGCACATTCCAGGATTGAAAAGAAACTTGCTTCCAATCGGACAGCTTGATGTAGAGGGATACTCAATGACTTTCGGCAACAACAGTTGGAAGATCAGTAAAGGAGCAATGATAGTAGCGTGGGGGAAGAAGGAGGGTACATTGTATACTACAACTAACTCTAAGGACTGCATTGATCTTGCAGGAGCTTCGACCAATGTTGATTTGTGGCACTGTCGGCTGGGTCACATGGGCGAGAAATGGATGATGGTAATGTGTTCGAAAGGGAGACTTCCAGGGCTGAAATCTGTTGAAGTTGGCCTATGCGAAGACTGTGTTTTCAGGAAACAGAGAAGGGTAAGTTTCTCGAGAGGTGGCAGAAAAGTTGGAGTTGGTGTATAGCGATCTATGGGGACCAGCGCCCACGAAGTCTCTTGGTGGTTCGGAGTATTACATGACCTTCATCGATGACTCCACTCGAAAGGTATGGGTTTATTTTCTAAAAAATAAAACTGATGCATTTGATACTTTCAGGAAGTGGAAAGCCCTTGTAGAGAATGAAACGGGGCTGAAAGTAAAGTGCCTTTGTTCTGACAATGGAGGTGAATATGAGCTCAATGAGTTCAAGGAATATTGTGCTGAGAATAAGATTCACATGGAGAAGACTATGAGAGAAACTCCACAGCAGAATGGGGTGACAGAACGAATGAACGGAACTTTGAATGAGCCAGCTAGATGCATGAGGTTGAAGATTGGACTGCCTAAGATGTTTTGGGCAGATGCAGTAAACACAGCAGCATACCTAATTAACAGTGGTCCATCAGTTCTGTTGGAAAACATATTACCCGAGGAAGAATGGACTGGAAAAGAGGTAAATCTGTCTTACTTGCGTGTCTTTGGTTGTGTTGCATATGCTCATATTAGTTCTAATGATAGAAGCAAGTTAGATGCTAAATCTATTAAGTGTACGTTCATTGGTTATGGTGGTGATGAGTTTGGTTATAGACTCTGGGATGAGAACAACTGAAAGATTATTCGAAGTAGAGATGTTGTTTTCAATGAACATGTTATGTACAAGAACAGATTGGAGGCATCAAATTCTGACAAGACTAATACCCAAGAAGTCGAGTTAGACATCTCAAACTTGAGTGGGAGTAATGGGAGTCAGAATGAGGAAGAAGTTCTTATTGAAGAACCAAGGACACCACCACCATTGCAGGATCCGTTGCAGAGACCAGCTAGAGAGCGACGTGCATCTGATAGGTATTCATCCTCTAACTACTACTTGTTACTTACTGATTGTGGTCAGACTGAATGTTATGCAGAGGCAGAGCAGAGTGCAAATAGACGTAAATGGAGAGCTGCAATGGATGACGAGTTAGCATCTTTTCTGTTGAACGACACTTGGGAACTTGTTGAGCTCCCAAAGGGTAAAAAGGCTTTGCGCTGTAAGTGGGTCTACCAAATCAAGAATAAAGCTAACGATAGCAGACACTACAAAGTCCGACTAGTTGTCAAGGGGTTTGAGCAGCAACATGGTATTGACTATACTGATGTCTTTACTCCTGTTATGAAACTGACCACTATTCGAATGACGTTGAGTATGGTAGCTACAGAAAATTTGATGTTGCATCAGATGGATGTGAAAACGACATTCCTCCATGGTGAATTGGTGGAGGAGTTGTACATGACACAGCCTGAGGGATTTGTAGAGAAGGGAAATGAGCCACTTGTATGCAAGCTTGTATGACCTAAAATAAGCCCTAAAGCAATGGTATAAGAATTTTGACAGCTTCATGATGGAGATTGATTACCATAGATGTCACGCTAATCATTGTTGCTACTACAAGAGGTTTGACAATAGCTTTCTTATTCTCTTGCTATATATTGATGATATGTTGATCGTAGGAGCTGATGTAAGAGAAGTATATAAGTTGAAGAAGCAGCTGTCAGAACAGTTCTCCATGAAAGATTTTGGAGAGGCAAAATAGATTTTGGGCATAAGGATTGAACGTGATAAGGCGACGGGATATATGTATCTTTCGCAGACGAGTTACATTCAGAAGGTCCTGAAAAGATTCAACATGTCAGAGTCGAAGCCTGTGAGTGTTCCACTGGGAAGTCAATTCAAACTTTTAAAGAAGGAATCACCAAAGAACAAGGAGGAACGTGCACAAATGATGAGTGTTCCATATGCCTCAGCAATTGGTAGCATCATGTATGCCATGGTGTGTACAAGACCAGATATTGCTCATACAGTGGGAGTAGTAAGCTGGTTCATGAGTGATCCGAATAAGCAACATTGGGAAGCAGTGAAGTGGGTCCTGCGATACTTGAGAGGTACCACATACAAGGCTTTGTGTTTCAAAGGTAAGAGTGTGGCGCTGCTGGGTTACGTGGATGCAGACTTGGCATCAAATGAACTTGATGGGAGAAAAAGTACAACCGGGTATGTCTTTACTTATGGTGGTACTGCTATATCTTGGACTTCTAAGTTGCAGAAGGTTGTTGCATTGTCCACCACGGAGGCAGAGTATGTAGCTGTGACAGAGGTAAGTAAGGAGATGATGTGGTTGCAGAATTTCTTGGAGGAACTTGAGAAGGAGCATGAAAATAGTACTATTTTCAGTGATAGTCAAAATGCTATATTTTTTGCAAAGAATCCGACATTTCATTCAAGAACAAAGCATGTTGAGTTGAAGTATCACTACATCCGTCACTTTTGGAGAAGAAGATCTTGCAGCTTATGAAGATCCTTGGAAATGAGAATCCAGCAGACATGTTTACTAAGGTGGTGACCTTAGAGAAGTTGAAGCTATGCATAGCTTCAATTGGCCTTGGAACTTGAAGAAAAGACTAGACGATGCCAGGCGGATACGAGAGGGGAACAAGAAGATATGACTACATGGAAGATTCAGTCTCCAAGTGGGAGATTGTTAGAGTATGAAACCTGAATTCTTTGGGCCCATATTTCCTTTGGCCCAGTTGATCCTAATGGGCTTAGGGTTAGGGCAAACTCTCTATTAAATAGATTGTTTCTCATTGTAGTTAACTTGATCAAGAAGAAAAGAAAATACCTGGCTTGGCATCGCCCCCAAACGTAGTCGTAAGATGAACTGGGTAAACAAATCTCGTGTTATTTTTGTGTCATCGTGTGCGTGTGTCTAAAATCCTAACATGGATTATGTAGTTAGTTGAGTTGAAGATCTAATGGACATGGTGCATTGAAGTATTAACAGCATGCATGGCAGTTGGAAGCGGTTGAAACTGAAAACACTCAAGATGGAAGCAGCTGGAGGCAGTTTGCTGGTGCAAACTTGTGGCGGTTATATCTTGGATCGAATCAATGATGTATTTTATAGTTCTCATTCCATACTATATGTTAGGATCAAGAACGGTTACATTCCAGCTCATCTTGTACTCTATATAAGGCCTAGAAGGTAGCTAGTTGAAGCTGTTTTACACTTACCCAATTTTCTGCTCTTTTACTTAGCTTTGCATTAGAGTGTTCTTCATTGAGTTGTATTCAGTCTGATAGTAATAAAAAACTCTCTCTCACCCAAAGAGGACGTAGTCGGATTATCTCCGAACCTCTATAGATCTTGTGTCTCTTGTTTTTAGCTTCAACACACGCAGATCAACTTGATCATACTTGTTCATAGTTGGTAATTTTTGATCATTTTGTGCTTTCTTGGATTCAATAACTTAACCGTACCTGTATTATAAGATATTGTCTCTTCAGATCAATTTAACATTGCTTTCTTTAGAATTTTAATTTTTTTTATCTTTTCTTTTTGTTTATGAACTTAAAAAAAAGATCATAATTATGAAATTGATAATTAGATATCTGAGCAAGTACTCTTTCGTATCAAATTCATTTTCACATTTATTATTTGCATAGTTATTATCAATAAAAATCACTTTTTAACTTACTTTCGTGGTAATTTGATATTTTTAGGTAATAAATAAATAACAAAATATGTTATGTGTGTTAAAAATGTGATAGCAAATTTGAAATTAAAGTGTCTTAGAAGGATATTAGTTAGTTGATTTTTCTTTAATAATAGAATTGTGAAGTTTAAACTAAAACGGACTCAAACAGAAAGTTTGAAGTTGAAGGTGAGACGAGTATATATTATAATTTTATCTGTGGGCAAAGTAATTCTTGATTTTTTTTTATTTTTATGTAAATTAAATTCTCCATAACACGATCCTTAGATAAAATCAACATTTGATCTCTCTTTATCCGAACATAGATTAGATTAGATGGACCAAAATTTTAAAGATTAACGTCTTGAATTTCCCATGTTCTCCTTAATGACAAGCACACATTTCTCAAATTATTTTCTTTTAAGTTGTATATCATAATCATAATCATAATATATTAAAAGTGGCTTAGCAAGTGTTAGCATTTTTTCCCCATTTTATCCTCACCTATTTTTCTTTACTACACTTTTAGCCTTTATTTATCATATTATATTTTATAATAATATATTAAAAATGACATAATTAATTATAACATAGTATGCAAATGAACCGAATAGACTAATCAATTATTATAAAATGTTTATCATAATTTTTAGTTAATTAATAAACTTTATTAACACAACTTTTTAACTTAAAAGCAATAAATTTTATAAAGTTATTTAATATGTGAATAAACTAAAAAGACTAATTAATTATTATAAAATGTTGGATAGCCTTTTGTGATATTTTCATTTGAAAAATATTGTTCATTTTCAATTAGACACTAAAATTCCTTGAAGACATATGAATGCTAATTTGATGTATTGAGGTGTTGTGATCTAATCTCAAGTGCATATTCAACAAGATTGTGTAGGCTACTTCAATTCACATTTCACACACATTTGTCGTCTTGGATTTTTAATTCTTGATAGTTTAGAAAAAGTAGTTTGTAATCAATAGATTTACTAAGTCCTCCAATTGCTTTGATATGTGGAGTATTAAAATTTTCAATTGTATGTATGTTTAGAAATAGTATTATAGAAGTTTAATAAAAAGTATGCATGTATTGTTCAATATATTTGAACATAACTATAGTTAAGTTATTTCACTCCTCTATGCATTATTTCATAATAATAATAATAATAATAATAATAATAATTATTATTATTATTTTAAATTTTGTTTTAACCAATAGATTCAAATATGAGACAATTTTATCAGCCCTTTGTTTCTCTAAAAAACATTAGTGCATAAAAGAAAGATTATTCACAAGAGTTCAAAAGAAATATATTATAAAACGAAAAACTGAAATTAAAAAATTCATATCAATTCATGAGGACTGAGGTTAGTTCTGTAAATAAAAAAAAATCACACTGCATTAATAAAGTATAATCATCACATAATATAATATATTTATAATTTATATAGCAAATGTTTTATTATCAGCGAATAATATATATACATAAAACACCATACAAAAGGTCCCCCTATTTTTATCACGATAAAAAAATCAAAATATTAATATTTAGAAACACCCTAACAAAAAAATATGTACATCTTTCATCCTAATCAATTAATTTAAACGATTGTAACTTCATTAAATTCTTAAGAATGCACCATGGAGAATAATTCTATACGATTAGGAATATCATTCCTAGACTTCTATTAAACTGTGGTATGCAAAATGAAAAGTTACAACGAAAGAGACATGAGGGATGAAGTTATAGGGCAAGTAATAATTAGGAACATCACTCCTATTAATCTTGAAATTCTAAGAGTTTAGAAATAATAACTGATAGAGTAATTCTTAAAATTTTCTATTGTATGTATGTCTAGAAATAGTATTATAGAAGTTTAATAAATAAGTTGTGAACAAAAAGTTAAAATCACAATTAAAGTTCACTTTAAATTAAAAATTTCTTACCTTGAAAAAAAAATTATAAATATTCTCGATAACTATTATTTAAAAAGATTTAACATCAAAAGTAATAAAGTAATTAAAATGTCAAACTATTTAAGTTTTCTTTTAGAGTATTGCGTGACTTCTCATTTTCTGTGCGGAGACCTATCCATTTGTTTGTGGATTGACACATGCCTAGCAACATATATTTTGATGAGGTATTTTTCTCCCTTTTACTTTGTTCGTTGCTACTATAAATTTTACTTATAAAATGTGAAGTATCTATTGAAAACATGATAAAGACTTATTTGCATGACTCCATTATGAATTATAATGTTTTGGTTTTTAGAACTCATTACATGATTTTCTCAAAATTGATAATCTGATGAGCTTACTGATGTCAACATTTAATCTGCATATGTTGTCCGAAAGCTGAAAAGGAAGTAAGAAACAAGAGCGTGTATAGTAAGACATTTCTTTATTTCCTTTTCTTTTACTTAATTAATTGCTCATGAAAATCACATATCTCTATGTGGAAATTTTGTTTTAAGACATTGTTTCTTTAAGTATAAACCCTCTTTGCATTATAACATTAATTATCAACATATTTCTTTCCGATTGATGGTATGCACCCTCTCTTTCATTATAAATTCTTTACCCTACTCAAAATCCGATCTTTCATTATAAATTCTTTACCCCTCTCAAAATCTGAGTGCACATTTAATTTAGGGTAATGAAGCATTAAGAAAAGTGGAGGTGAGAAGGTGTTTTATTGTGGAATCAGCAATGGAGAATGGCTCTTCGAGAACATAATATGGTGGAATAGTTGCAATTGGAATTTCAATTAAATTACCATAAACAATCTTGACAAGAAATTTGTATTATTAGATTGATAAATCCTTAATTTTCGGTTTAATGTTCATCGCTCTATGTTGAGCTAGGAGAGTCTAAAAAGCTCTTAATGTTCATGCTATGGTTGGTAGTATTTTATTTCCTCTAATTTATTAGGAAATGAAAAACAAAGAGATACTGATCCACATGACTTCATTTGTACCTCATGTAATGTTTTCACCAAATCCATGCTGTTGATGTCTGTAAATCTCATGTTATATACCTGTCCCATATTTGTTTGTGCTGTGGAGAAACTATTTGGATTCTTATGCTGTCTATTTATTGAGTTGAGAGACAAACTCATATTAGAAATAGATTGGGAATTAAAAAAATAAAGTGCCCTTGGAAATTCAAAATCAAAACATTAAAAAACATCAACCACACCACCTCACTTTTGAATCTTAATGAATGTCCAATTAAGTATCAATCAAATGTTAACACCTTATATTTTTCAATGTTTTAAAAATGTCAAATTAACTATG
The DNA here is from genome assembly GCA_023678885.1 of Pogostemon cablin. NCBI lineage: Eukaryota > Viridiplantae > Streptophyta > Magnoliopsida > Lamiales > Lamiaceae > Pogostemon > Pogostemon cablin. The sequence goes on along the minus strand of CM042978.1, from coordinate 5,019,487 downwards.
ACACTTCATATTTTAGATACCCTTTAAAAATACGTACCTTTAAAGTTTAATGGTATAGAAGATTGTGTTGAAAATTAATATTTTTAAATAAAAAAACTACATTAAAAGAAATGAAAAAATATCACTGTACAAAGTATGACATGCATGTGACGTGCATCGCACATCTATAAAACTAGTTGCATTAAAATGACGTTACAATATATATAATATTGTTTGTGCTCATCATCAACATCAACACTTCTAAGGAGTCCTATAATATTAAATTTATATTAATATTACTGCAGCCATGATTGATTAATCATCAATAAGATAGGATTACTAATTATTATTCAAATAAAAGAAATATATATATATTATAAACGAGAAAAGAGTGGAAATGTTTGGACCACTGTAATTAATTACCAATTTCACGACATTACTATAAAAACCAAAGAAATTATATATTATAAATGTACGAGTCACATCGACCCAATTGAATTGAATATTAACAGCAGCCATGCATGATTAATTATATCATATTAAAAAATTTATCATAGTTAATTACGTATAATAACTGGTAAAATGCCAATTAAATAAAAGCACTTTTATACGAATTTGTGAATTTTTAATAAAAAATTCCTATATGTGCGTCTGTTATTTGTTAATTTCAACTCCACATTCCTTTTTATATTGGCCTGTTTCAATTTAAACTTCTAATTATCGTTAAAAAAAAAAAACTTAAGTATTATTCTCGCAACAAATTTTAATTTTAAAATAATTATTCCTTTTTTTCACATATAATATATTTTATATTTTATTTATTATCTAAAAATATTAAATTACCCGGCAATTCAAAATTTATCTTTTTACTAATATTTGTGCAAATATATATAAACGTTAACTTAAATGGAATGAAAAGATACTCGTTTACATGAAGGATATTAATCTTTTAAATAGAGTGACATTTTAAAAAGTAATAGATTTTCATTCCACACTATATCAATATTCAAATATAGGTAATTATTAATCTTTGTCTGGCAATGATTGATTATAATAGAACCCGAATTAGGGTTTTAAAAGAAAGATTAAGTTGTGCCAAGTCAAGTCAACAGAGCATAGTGCACTTAATTTTCAAGATTAATTTGATACCAATGGTTTAGATGGAAGCCTAAATTATTGTCAATTAATAGCTTTGCATATATTTTTTTTTCATTAATTAATTATCAATAATCATGATATTTTCATTTTTTCTTTACAGTTTTATATTTTGTTTCAGTTTCTATTCCAAAAAAAGTCATTAACATTAGTAAAAATTTATATTTTACTAAATTAATGTGGAACTAGAGTTGTTAAAATAAACGAGCCGCTCGATAACTTGATTTGACTTGGCTCGATTTGGCTCAATTTTAATAATAATAATTAACAATAAATATTATATAATGATAATTATATATATTAATATAATAATTATTAAATATTATAAAATCTATATTAATTAAAATCCGACTTGAAAGCTCGACTCATTTTACTTAATAAGTCGATCCGAGCTCGATTGAGTAATTTTCGAGCCGAGTTTGAGCTCGCTCGTAGATTTGTTACTCGAGCCAACCTCGAGTAAGCATTACTCGAACTCACTCGGCTCGTTTAGAACTACGTGGAAACGATGGTCCAGGACAATATAATGTCTAGAATTTTTTCAATCATATGCATTGATGAGTAAAATAAGAAATTTTTGCCTACTCGAGCTTGCTTGACTTGTTTAGACTATGTGCAAACAATGGTCCAGGACAATATATATAATTTCTAGATTTTCTTTTGTTAGATGCGTTTATGAGTAAAATAAGAACTTTATTACAAAAATGTAATAAAGGATGGGTGAGTGAGGGTGACAAGTGTGTAGACCTTTGGTTACGGGAGAAATAATTACATACTAATTTGGTAGACGTGGATGTATTCATAGTAAACAAAAAGAACAACGTTAGAAGACCTTGACTAAGACTCGTTCAAAGGCGCTTCAAGTCTTGCATACATTGTGTACACAAATTGCACTCAGCTATATATACCATGCCATGTACGGGAAATTATTTTTTAATCGATAATTTATTAATATAATTAAAAAAATATATAAAGAAAAATTATAACTACTCCAACTAAGTTGAATTTATAATAGAGTTTGAAAAACGAGCCAGCCTAACAGTCAATCATAACAGATTGCTGGCTAAATAGGCAACGAGCTAAATTAGGTTTATTTAAAAAGACAATTTAATTTATATATTTATTTAAAAATGTACTTTAATTTTCAATTTGTCATATATTTTTTAATACAACCTTACAATTTATATTACTCAAAAGACAATTTCTCATGTGGATCTACATGCAGAATTTATATACTAATATATAAAAATATATATACTAATAAATAATAACTTATACACTTTGTTTGTGAAGTTTCTGTTTGTTTTATTAATGAGAAACTAAATGTGAAAAAGTTATACATTTATTTAAAAATATATATACACTATTGAATAAAAATTAATACACATATGTGAATGTGTGCACCCGGATTCACATGATATCAATTCAATCCAAAAATATGAAATTATCCCTAAAATTAAGTGAAAAAGTAGCTATTATTAATATTCAGATAAACAATAAGGCGCCGGCTATTCACACACATCGGTTTACTTCATACACCCAATTATAACTACACACACAAAAATGATATATATACACACTTGGAAAATACTACATTACCCTTAATGAAATATACCCATATACACAATCTTTTCCCTCCCATATTTAATGTAAACATTAAATCATACATCCACCCCACTTTTCACCCACTTCACTTTGCACATTTGAAATAAAGAAAAGAAAGAGGAAAGAAGAGAAGAAGGGAGGAAGAGGAGAAGAAGAGATCAAACTCTACTATGAAGATTTCCATCAAACATTGAGAAGGGATGAAGAGGAGAAGAAGGGTATGTTGTTGATATATGTTTTTGTTGGGGTATTCGATTGGGATAGTGCAAAAATTTTGTCAATTTGACGTCGGAAATGGACCAACGACGGTCGGCCCTGGTTTGTCGGAATTTTAACGTATGTTCAACCATACGTGGTCGAAAATTTGAGCTGTCGTCGGCCGGTTGTGATTGAAATTTTCCAAAACATTCGACCACCTATGGTAGAACACAATAATATTTTTCGGCCCTAGTTGATCGAACAATGCATCGATGAGAAAAAATACTAAAAATAACTTTTAATCGATGTAAACACATAAATATACGTACATTTACGTCCTTAGGTGTTTTTTCTTCCGACATGATGCCCGTGTGAGTGAATGTGAGTGTCTATAAATGGGGAGAAAATCTAGGGTTTATGGAGGTTGGAGGAAGAAGAAGTGGGTGTGTGCTTTATTTTGTGATTTTTGCTCAAAAGTTTGATGTGAATATAATGTGTGTGTATTTATGTTTTTGTGAATTGTTATAGTTAAAAATTTTTGGGGATGATAATCCTAAGAATTATTCTTCATGATATTTTTGTACTGTTGTAACAATATTTCATCTGTTGTTATCTCATAGATAGGCATACATATTATCTTCTCATTCTGTTAGGATTAGTGTTGAGAACTCATGTACTATATGTACATGTATCATTCTTCAATAATATATTATCCTTTCACAACCTTTACATGGTATCAGAGCAGGTTGTGATCTTCCACTAGCTATCACTCTACATTTGCGTATCATGGCTGCTCCACACACCATCTGTAATGCCGACGATCCCAACACTCCTCTCGTCGTTGTTACATTTTCAAATATTCTCAAATTAAACTCCACCAATTATCTCTCTTGTAAACTACAGATTGAGGCCATCCTCGTTGGATATGGTCATTTCAAAATTTTAGATGGTAAACATCCTTCACCACCAGCCACCATAACCATCTAAGAGTAAGGTAAGGGGCCTAGCAAGAGCCAAAAGGTCTCTGGGTTGACAGTTAACTGATTGCCCATTTCCCAAAACCACTAGGCATATAATGCGCTTTTAGCCTTTCCTTCATCTAGTAAGATGAGATCCGACCCGAGGCAGGGCTCTTTCATATGATTGATTGGCCTTTGAATTAAAGCAGGAATCGCTCACTCTGAAAGATTGATAGCCAACCCTATACCCCACCACGTGCCAAGAGTGCATGCCTAGCAACTGCGTGGATAAAGAAAAGTCCTACTAGGCCTGTGACTCCTTCTCCTAGCACCAGCCCATCTCGGTATGAGACTGATGATGACAGAAAGAACAACTGCAACTCAGCCTTCTTCTTAGTAGTTATAGCCGATTCCTGATAAATCCTATACCATTATGTACTTCATTTTTTCTTCAAAGAAAGGAGTGCACCCCGGGGGCACATCTCATCTGAGGTCTAACTAAGCATGGAATCTATGAGTTGCCTGCCACTACACCTGTTCTCGCTTTCTCTAGTGTCAAAGCTTCTGCTATAGATTGACATCATCGTCTTGGTCATCCTTCTTTATCTATTTTCAAAAGCATGGTTTTGAAATTTGGGCTTGATGTTCTAGTGATGATCTCTCTTTTCATTGCAACTCATGTCACTGTAATAAGAGTCATAAACTTCCCTTTAGTGAGTCGACTTTGATATCTCATGCTCCTCTTGATCTTATATATACTGATTTGTGGACATCTCCATTATACTCCATTGATGGTTTCAAATATTACGTAATATTTGTGGACCATTTTACCAAGTATATATGGCTTTATCCACTCAAAAACAAATCAGATACGAAAGCTGTTTTCATTCGATTCAAAGCTTTAGTTGAAAAATATTTTGAGAAACATATCAAAGTTCTATATTCTGATAATTTGGGGGGGGGGGGGGGGGGGAGTATCAAGCCTTAAGAAATTTTTTGACCATTGATGGTATTACTCATCTTACTTCTCCACCACATACTCCAGAGCATAATGGTTATGCAGAAAAAAGACACTGTCACATTGCTGAAACGAGTTTATCTCTTCTTACCCATGCTCACCTCCTCTTGAGTTTGGTCTCATGCCTTTGTCACCGCTACCTATCTTATTAATAGGCTTCCTACTCCAACACTTTCAAACTCCTCTCCCTACCATCGTCTCATTGGTAGTCCTCCAAATTACCTCAAACTAAGAAGCTTTGGTTGTTTATGTTATCCATGGTTATACCCTTATAATTCTCACAAATTGGATTCTAAATCCATTACATGTATCTTCATTGGGTATTCAAAAACTCAAAGTGCTTATCACTGTTTAGATCCTTCAAACAACAAAGTTTACACATCTAGACATGTTAGGTTCATAGATAAGGAATTTTCATATGCTCTTATTAACACCCATTCCAATATCACTCCCGCACATAATTCACACCATTGGTGCCCCTTGTCGTTGTCTATAATTCAACCGACAGTCCGTCATAATCTCATGGATAATGATAATTCTGTTGCTACTGCCACAACACCAAACACCACTTCTAGCCAACCATCTTCAACTCATTCCAGCCAACCAACTCCAAATGTCTCTTCTAACCAACCATCTCCAACTCATTCTAGTCAATCATCTCCAACCCACACCCAGCAAGATGCCACACCCTCACTTAATAATCCAATTTCAATTGCTGCAGTCCCACCTCCACCTCCTATTCCTTCAGGCATTGTGACCCGTTCAAAAAATAACATCCAAAAACCCAACCCAAAATACAACCTTCATACCACTACACATGCTAAACCAATTGAACCTACTATTGTAGCCCAAGCTCTAAAAGATCCACTCTGGAGAAAAGCAATGAATTATGAGATTCTTGCTTTACACAAATTGGGCACTTGGGAATTAGTTCCCCCCCATAGAAATCGAAATCTTGTCATATGCAAGTGGGTATTTTGGATCAAACGCAAACCTGATGGAAGTATCGATCGATATCGTGCACGTCTTGTTGCAAAAGGATTCCAACAACGCCCAGGCATTGACTATACGGACACTTTTAGTCAGGTTGTGAAACCGACTACCATCCGTATTATTCTTACTCTTGTTGTTACAAATAATTGGCATCTTCGGCAACTTGACATCAATAATGCGTTTCTTTATGGTACACTCAAAGAGTAGGTTTATATGGCACAACCCTCAGGCTTTGTCACTCCAGGCACTCCCAATCATATTTGCAAGCTGCACAAGGCTCTTTACGGACTGAAACAGGCCCCTCGTGCTTGGTACACTGAGTGTACTAATTTTCTTCTTGGTTCAGGTTTCAAGTGATTTGTTACAGATGCATCTTTATTTATCATGCATTATTTTTGCTCGCCTATTTACCTCATTGTGTATATGGATGATCATCATAACTGGTCCTAATGTCGTCAGCATAGATGCTTTTATTACACGATTGACTTGCAGGTTTGCCTTAAAAGATATTGGTGCTCTGTCTTATTTCTTGGGGGTAGAGGTCACACCTACTTCTCATGGTTTATTTCTCAATCAAAAGAAGTATATTCTTTAGCGAATGAATATGATCCAAGCCAAGCTAGCTCAACGCCCATAATAATGCAAAATGAGTTCACTCTTACCTCCGGTGAACCATTGGATAATCCAACAGACTACAGAGCAGTTTTTGGGTCTCTCCAATATCTTACACTTACTCGGCCTGATGTTGCTTTCGTGGTAGATAAATTGTCTCAGTTCTTGCACCAGCCAAGAAGCAGCCATTGGATTGCCCTCAAACGACTCCTTCGTTATTTGTGTGGTACCATTGACAAAGGACTCACAATATTTCGTCAGTCGCCACTGAATCTTCATGCTTTTGCAGATGCAGATTGGGCAGGAAACAATGATGATTATACTTCCACAATGGGTCAAATAATTTTCCTTGGTCGAAATCCAATCACTTGGAGTTCAAAGAAGCAAAAATCTGTAGCGCAGTCATCCACAGAAGCTGAGTACAAAGCTGTTGCTTCAGCTACTGCTACACTAATGTGGGTTCAAAATCTCCTTAGTGAACTCCACATTCAAGTTAACAGCACCCCAGTCATTTACTGTGACAACTTAGGTGCTATACACCTCAGTGCTAATCCAGTTTTTCATTCCTCACTTTATCCGTGAGCAAGTTTAGCGTGGTACTCTTCGTGTAACTCATGTTCCTACAGATTATCAACTTGCCGATTTTCTCACGAAGCCTTTAGCTCGAGCTCGGTTTGAATCATTGATATCAAAGATTGGCCTCTCTGATCCGACGTCCATCTTGCGGGGGCATATTGATGATAATCCTAAGAATTATTCTTCCTGATATTTCTGTACTGTTGTAACAATATTTCATCTGTTGTTATCTCATAGATAGACATACATATTATCTTCTCATTCTGTTAGGATTAGTGTTGAGAACTCATGTACTATATATACATGTATCATTCTTCAATAATATATTATCCTTTCACAACCTTTACATGTATGTTGAATTTATTATTTTAGAATTAATAATATTGTATTAAGTGTGTGTATGCTAAAATAATAATTTAGTAATTTAGTATATATATTTATTAATTTAAAATTCAAATGGGTGCATGGAAGTAAATCGGTGTGTGCGAATACCGTGGACAAACAATAAATGTGAACTTTAAGTTTGGAGTCTTTGGAGGAGGGAGTATCAATTTAATTCTATTTCAAGATTTACATTATATATATATATATATATATATATATATATATATAGTGTACCACACCATTAGGGGCCCCCGGATTGGTGGAGGAGGTAAATCGCAGGATGTGCCTCAAGTGGCTTATAGAGAGGGCTCACTGTTTAACTTGTGCTTGCAAGGAGCCAAATCCATGCCAAAGGCAGGATTGGAACCCCCACCCTGCAGCAACTAAGCTCAGTTGGAAGGCCTTTCCACCCCCCTCTACCACTTGAACTATGCCTTGGGGGCTACATTGTCTAACAACATCATCTATCTATATAGATTGATAGTTGATGTTGAATGTTCAATTCTATGTATATGGTGAGGAGTTTCTAATTTGAATGCATAACATATATACTCAACTTTGTTCCTTTAAATCATGGACAATTTTCATTTCGTTACGTCCAATCAAATTATGAACAAATCTTTATATATATAATAGCACCAAATTTACCGCATGTGAAAGATTAAATCTTTCCCTCCAAAACTAATTTTACCACTTTAGATAATTTTATATTCACTTATGGTAACTTATCTGCCTTAATCTCCACCATTTATTTTTTCAATTGAATCAAAACCATTGAATTATTATTATCTCACATATTTTTTTACATATGATAATTATAACCCTAATTGTTCACGATTTGGTATCTCACTTCTTTGCTTCTGGATCTACAATCTCATCTCTTTGAACAACGTCTTTATAACGATTTGGTTTCATCCATTCTGTGAAAGCCCTAATAGCGGATATTCTTTGTGAGTTTGTTTCTAATCTTCGACTGCATCTATATGGATTCTGTGTATTTTATTAAATAATAAATAATATACATCTGATAAAAATTCACGATTAGGTTTTATCCATTCTATGAAATGCGTAATGGCGGATCTTATTTCGTGAATTTATTTTTGATATTCGAGTGCGTCTATGTTGATTTTGTGATTTGGATTTATCAATTCTGTGAAAGCCCTAAACTCGGATCTTCTTTCGTGAGTTTCTCTCTGATCTTCGAGTGCGTCTGTATTGATTTTGTTTGTTTTATTAATGTACATCTGATGAAAAATCACGATTTGAATTTATCCATTCTGTGAAAGCTCTAATCGCTCGGATCTTCTTTTGTGAGTTTCTCATCAGATGTTAACATGTTACTAAAAAGATGAGCGAAAAAAGTTCCAGGAACGAGCTGGATTGATAACAGTAGCATTAATCCATAAGATGTATGAATGGAAAGAATGCAGTTTGCAAGATTTAATTTGATCTTATTGTTTTTCAAGGAGAGATTTAGAAAAGCTGATGTGGCATTCTACGCAGTTGACAATCATCTTCAGTAATAGGTATTTGATACTACTTCATGTAATTTTGAAAATTAGTTAAAAATTTAAGAATTTAGAAAATAAAATTAATAGTAATAATCCATATTTGTTTTGAATTTTAAGGATAAGTTTACTGGCCTTTTGTTAAATTAAAAGATGGGTGAATATTTGAGTAATTAAAGAGTATTAATTACTATTATATATTGTTTCAATGGACTATTTACTACTAACATAAATCGTGTCTTCATCTTTTCTCTGCAGCGATTGGTCTTCGTCCATCCCTTCCAGTATGTGCCTCTCTTTCTCAAATATTTAGTGACAAAATTTATTTCATTCCTACTTCTACTACTTATATTAAATGTTGAATCTTCTGGTCATATTGTTAGGTTATTTGATTAAAGATCCATAAACATGTGACATTTGGCACATCTAATGTGATTCTATTGATTAGGTGGAAGAATATGCTGGAAGGACTTGATGATTTCAGACCAGTTTTTTAATGGGGGATACAATATTGGTAATACTTTTCCATTGACAATAGTCCTTGATATACTTTAGTATATCTCTTATGTATAATGTCCTTTGAATTCTGTGTCCATCAGTTATTATGCAACAAGTTCACTAAGATGTTGATATTTACATGTCTAAAATTCTTGATGATTTTTAAGGTTGCCGATTTTGTCATATCCATATAACATCACACGTGTAAAACACTAAACGTAAGAACACTATGTGTGGTACTTTGTGTGGTTTTAGTGAAGACTCTTCTCTTAATCTTATAATTATAATTATTTGAATTTTTATGATTCATGAAATTCCTATTCTTAAATGGTATGTATAGTAGTTAAACAATCAGTTTACATTTACAATAAGTTATAATGTTGACTAGTGGTAGAGTTCATAGTTGAAGAAGACATCTTTTATGATTTCTAAAGTGCCTTTATATGTTAGAATTGCAATTTGAGAGCCTTTTTTTTTTCTCTTTTTTTTCCTTTTCATTTTTGTAACTGCAAACTAAAGATGATGATATTAAAGATCCATACATATTCTAACCGGTAGAAGTATAGACATTTTTTTTAATCGGCAGAAATAGGTAAGGTAATTATATAGACATATCTCTATGGGTAAGAGTAGACTTTTAATACAATAAATGTCTACATTCTAACAGAAGATAATATTTGATTATATTTGTTGGATTATGCCTCTGTATAGTTTAAAGACATAAGACTGTTAAGGATTCAATTAATTGCTCTGCAGGTTAAAACTATATTCCTTCCAACTTAGAAGCCTATGATCTTAGAGGCATGTGCTCCATTAGTTGCCACTCTACCATTAAAGATTACTTTTTTTTTTTAATTCATAGTTGATGCTAAGAGCTATCTTATAAGTATATTATTATAATTTTGTGCAAGGCTTAACTTATGATAGAATTATAGCTGGCTTCTTTGTTATGGTGATTAAGTTGTTCAGGGTGGTGTAATTGATAGTAAATCTTTATATATATAATAACACCTATTTTACCGTTAATGCATGATAAAATCTTTCGGGTAAGGTCTCACCAGCACCTGCTGCGTTTGTGAACCAGCGAAGTCGTCCTTAGCCGTGTTCGGGTAAGGTCTCACCAGCACCTGTCGCGTCTGCCACCGCAGCCTCATTGACTCCTTTAATTTCTGCCTTATTGTTATTCTGATTAGGAGTGCTTAATCTGTTATGATTTTATTTTCTTAAATGATTTGTGATTGTGTATCAAGTATGCATAGCTACAGAGCCCATGAATTAGTATTTAAATTGTATTGAAACATTCTTATTCTGACAGAAAGTAGAACTAAAGTATAATAAGGGGGTTTAAACGCTCAAATTTTGATATTATTATCATGAGTATAATATATTGCAACTCTTTCTCTCTATCCCCTTTCCTCTCTTCTCTCGCTCATAGATGTGTGTTATTACTGCAGGCCATATGTTTCTATTATGGTTTAGAGCAACAACCACAGAAAGATCATTCAATCAACTATCCATACAGAAAATCTTAAGGTAGTATAAATATACTACTACATCATAATTACACACACATATATTGAATATTGTATGTATGTGTAGTTGATGATATCTAAGATGGGAATTAAAAAGCATAGAAGAAGCAGTGATTAAATGGAGTGAAGAAATGTCAAATGCATGTTAATTGGAAATAGAAGTATCATATTGGTGGAAGATGTGATCACTAGAGCAACTTTTGAAAGTAGCTATCAAGAAGGTAGAGCCATTTTTTGAACTCCAATCTCAACAAATGCTGCTACTGAAGCTTATATCAAAAAGTTTTCATCCCTTGCTATAGGTAACTCATTCTTTAGTTCCTTTTTTATTTTTCTCATTTTATTGGTGATCACAAATAATCTAATAATTTGGGATTGCATTTCAACCTAATTAATTAAATAGGATTTAATAAAATTCAAATTGAAAATGTAATACTACATAATTAATAATTAGGAATTAATATTTGTGAATTAAATGATTCATAATTAATTAAGATAATCATAGGCGGTGGTTAATTAATTAGTGGTTAATGTTGAATAAATATATATTTAGGAGACATGATGATATGCTTTTGTAATTTTTCCTAACCAAAATTTTGTATTCAACAATTTTGAATAATGTGATGTCAGCTTTGTAATTGATGTATAATATATGTCACCATAATAATGTTGAGTAATTTATCCTTTTTCCTATTTGTATTCAAAAAAAGGGTAAAGCATATTATAGTTAATTTTTTGTTTGACATGATGGTAATTAACTATCAGTTGGTTGTAAGACAGTCGGTGTGAAGCAGATTATCCAATGCTCTCCATTTCTTACTTCTTTGTTTTAACTTTCATTGATATGCATGGATAGTTGCTGATTCCAATGCTTCCATTCTGGATTTATAAATTATGCTCACTATTTAGCCTGTAGAATGTCGTTTTTTTGTGTATTTATAAGAATGTTTAGATTGCATTCACGACATGGTTGATTGAGCTCATGGGCTAAATGGTCTAAGTGTTGTCCTGTGGTTTTTACCGATTGTTTGCGTAGTATAAACTCAAAAGATGCGATGTTTGGATTCATTCAATTTTATTTATTTATTTATTTTTTTTGTGTTTGTGTAGCCATATTTAAGTTATTCCATTGTAGAAATATTTCTATTAGTTTTCTGAGTTATGACATTTTGGGCCAACTTTTCAAGGTAGTGGGAATCTTACCGCAGCATAGTCTAGAACTATTGCTAAACAAATAACCCTTTCAATGTATAATTTCTCTCAAATGTTACACGTTAAGTGTTAACAAATTCTAACATTTCTTTCATGGTTCAGTCTCCTCCTTGCTCCCAATAATTAAGCCGTTTTTCCGTATATTTAATTGTGAATGTTTATTTCTCTGTTTTGAAATTGTTAAGTGCATCTCTCAAGCATAAGGATTAATCGTAAATGTTGCTTTCTCTGTAATATAAATTTGTTGTCTTCGATTATTTTACTCTTATTTTTCTCTTCCTTTTGTTGATGTAAATATTTTTCTTGATGATTTTTGTCTGCAATGTCCAGTACTAATGCTGCTGGATTTAGCTTGGAAGGGATTCATGATGTCACAGACTACTCATCAGTGCGAATCTATAATTACCCATTTTATATGCTGTGCGTGTTCAATCGTAAATGATTTCAACATTTTTAACTTTATTTTGCTGCTTAAGTTTTACAAAATTGTAATATGTTTCTTTACTGAGTGTCCTTGCTTTAAAGATGGCAATATGTGATGACTGTTGTAAATGCATTTGAGAAAATTTGACTACAACATTTCTAACAACTTTATTATCCTACTTCAGTTTTTCCTCATAATAATATTTTTCTGTGCAAAATCTATCATTACTTTAAAATCGGGTCATGTGTCATGTAGAACAAAAGTAAGTCTTGGCTAAGTAAAACCAGGTGCGAATCAACTGCATTAATTTTTATTAGTATATTTCGTATATGATTTATATAAATTTCCAGGTCGTACAATCTGATTTTCATGACCATGTAATTGAGCATTTCTATGATCAAGATATCAGAGGTATACTTTTCATATATTGGTTAAATACCTTGAATGATTATTAAATTCAATGATACACTTCCAACTCATGAAAATTACTTGATAACAACTGTACAGATTTTGATCGTGGAGGATTTAGTGTTAAGTTTGTTATTGACCTTATAATGATCCAGAGGTAATTATATATATTTAATTATTGTATTTAGTTCTATATACTTTTCATATTATGATTATGATTGTATGTTTTATTGATCAATTAAGTAAATTGATGTTGTGTAGCATCTCTCACTTAAAATTAATGTATAATTGCAGGAGATATATTTTTTCCTTTCAATCCATCCTTCACCAAAAAACTAAAATGTACGACGCAAAGAAAGGCAGGGTGGTAGGTTGTGATTTACAAAACTACTTCATAGATGTAACATAAAATCTTTGAATAATTATTTCATCTCTATTTATTTTGTGTAGACTTTATTATAGTAAAAGAGTATTGTGATTTATCCGTTCTTTTTTTTTTATTTAAATTATTTTAGCTGTGTGTTGTTCAAATATGCCATAAAATTACAGTTGATTCCTCATGCTTTCTGGCCTGTTTATGTTTGTGGAGAATATTTGCAATGGTCGACTACTGAATTGTCTGTCAGAACACACTTATGCAGTGTTGGTGTAAGATTTAAAAATAATAGTATTTACTTTGGTCAAGGTTTAAAATCATTCTTATATTTAGTGGGAATTGTTTGTGAAAGCGAGCTGCGTTTTGTTTTAATTTATCAGTCTACTTAAGTTTTGTGTTTATTTAGATAATGATTAATTGATTAGTATTTAACATTGCATATTCTATAAAGAGGGACTCTCTTATGAGACGAGTTTATGTGAGACGGATTGACCCGTTATTAAAGTATGCTTGCTATATATGTAAAATATGTAAATTAATTAGTTAAATTATGTTTGTAGTGAATCATACTATAACACTTTAAAAATATATATACTTTAATTCATTATTTATCATACTTTAAAAAGATATACTTTAACTATAAATTAATATACTTTATCTATATAGAAAGTATATTTCAACAATGGATCGACTCGTTTCACAACCCGTCTCACAAGTGAGTTTGTCTTGTATGAATACCGTATTTTTTTAATAGATTTGTAATTTGATAGTCATATCATCCAATGTATCATTTTCATTTAATCTTTTTATCTAGGACAGTGAGACCATTTTTACACTTTTCAAATTAGTTATTACTTCATTTTACACTTTTTAATTAGTTATCATTTTTGCTATAAAATGTTACTCCACTTTCGTTATAAAATGTTATCACTTTTTATTTATACTATGAATTTTTCATGAAAAAGTATTATCACTTTACATTATAAAAGTTATTATTTTTTATTCGTATCACTAAACCCACATGTGAAACAGTTTCACATAAGTCTTTGCCTTTTATTTAAAATATCTGACGTAAACATTTTACTTAATTTCGCATTTCCTTTGCAGTTTATCTCTTATTGTGTAATTTTAACACATTTCTCATTCTGGAATTTAATATAAATAATAGTATACTGTATTTTATTAAAAGTAATCTTTAATTTTTTTTTCATATAACTATCAAGCAGTTTATTTATTTTTTTTATTACAAGTAATGAAAAGTCAAAAATTAAATCACGAAATGCAATTTTTTGTTCTCGAATGATTGTTGGTGATTTACAATAATTATCTTATTACTTAATTATAATATGAAACATTGGTTCTAGAATGATAGCATCAGAAAATACTATAGTTACTTAAACAACAAACCTTTTGATTTTTAAAATTTTTAAAAAATTTTAAGTTATAACTATCAATTAAGATTTTATAAGATCAATGTTTAAACATTCTTACAAATATTTCATATTTTATAAATCTGTAAAGTGCCCATATTTACCGGACACAATTACCAAATTTAAGGCTATTAATCGGTATATCATTTTAAAGCAGTCAATTTAAAGTAATATTGATGATGGTAATTATTATTATTATTATCATACAATTACCAAATATTTCATATTTTATTATTTAAAGAAAGTAATTATTATTATTATATTTGCGCCAATGCGCAGGGTGCCAGATACACCTCAAAATTGTCCTTGATTTTAATATGGTTGGAGACATTTTCGGTGACATACAAAAATTATCATACATGATTCTTTGGATCCTTCAGAATCATTCCTTAGGAACATTGGATTTTGTCATGAATATCGGTTTATCCATGTCTCTATTTATCGTAGTATTGCAGGGAGGATGATGGAATGAGAGAAATATTAATATTAGCTTAGTGGATTTAATGATTTTGATTCATGGTATTAAAATAGGGAAGGTTGATTTTGACACATGTAAACATAAATCTATTTGATTAGAAACATAAAAAGAATTAGTTTATAAAATAGGCTTTATGTATCGGGTAATTATTTAAATGTCATACAAAAGAATCTATCAAGGTTTATACACACTCTCTATGATTTTATAGTGTTTTATTTCTTTTTGATACCATGTTCATTTCTTTGAATTATCATCAGAATGACGTTGATCCTCACTAATTTTTTTATTTACTTGTCCAATTTGAATGGGTCCATGGTTCCAACAGAGTGCAATGATTCTGTCTTTGAGTAAGTTCTAATGAGGTATTTATTTATGTAAGAGGACAAAAATTGATCTATATTTGGCTGAACTTAAATTCGTTTTGAATCCTAAACACTAATATATTTTCGTGACGATATTCAGATCTAATTAGACTTCAATTTTCATTTTTGTATATTCTTGCACTTTAGTTTAATTTTCATAAAGAGTTGTCGCAATTGCTCAAATCAAAGGATAAATTTTTTTGCAGATAATATATCATGATAAAAATGAAGAATGTGACTTAATATTTGAGAAAATGTACATCAACTTTGTGTAGGAAGAAATAAGTGTATACAATGAATTATTTCTTGAAAATTTTCTAAAATTTATCCCAACATATAACATGATATTTTTGTAGAATAATATGATTTTACTTTAGTCTTTCTTTCAAGGAGATAGTACTGAATTTTAGCATCAAAACCCCTAACACGATACTGATTTTTAACACCAAAAACTCATGTCCAATATGGCTGTGAAATAATAGTTATTTTAGCTCTACAACCAATGACACGATATTTTGCAAATTTGCAACATACTAATTTTTTTGCACTCAACAATACATGTTAGTAGGCAATCAATATTTCTAAAGTGAATATATTCAAATATTTATTTTTCTACATCATCTTTTCAATCAAATGAATACTTTGTGTCCCTTAGATGCATTATATTTACAACTGATGGGACATATATGAAATGTTTAGATGCTAGATTTTGCAGCAACTTATTAACCTTAATACTGAACAGTTATTGCCATGAGCAATTACAAAGTAGTAGCAGATTATTTATCATATAGAAAAAATCTTATTGCCAAAGTAGCAGCAAATTAGTTGTTGTCAAAGTAGCGGCAGATTATTTATCAAAGTAGCAACAGATTATCAAAAGGTATTGCCAACAGAACATCCTATTTTTTATGGCTAAAAATATGTAAAAAAAAAGGTATTGGATGATTCTCAAATATATAAATCTTTAAGGCTTATTTATTATGTGAATATGAGCTGCAGCCAAATTTTTTGTCTTTATAAGTTGTGATGAAGTTATTATGAGCCTGATTTATAGGTTTTTTTTTTTCGTACTCATTGGCCTTATAAGTCATACTAAAGATAAGTTATCATGTGAACATATAAGAAAGATATCATCCTAGGGCCGAGATTACTTTGAATAATTTACATTCATTGAAGTAAATCTGTAATTGTACCTTTAAATTACTTTGACATGCCACACTTTATTTTTAACTTGTGGTTATATTTAGATCCCAAAGGATGAGTGACACATATTTAGGAGAAGTAGGTTTATTACAATGTATTAATTAATTTAAATTTTATGATCATGTCAATAAAAGGTATTATTTTAATTTATTTGATATTAATAATGTTTTCTTGAATGGGGTTGCTCTGTACTGAATTTTGTAGCAATTACAGCATGCGAACCAAAAATAGAATCGTCGCAGTCAATTCAAAATCTTCCTCATCAACAGTAGATGTATATAAAATTCCCTTCTGATAATTGTTGTTAATAAAGTGTGAGAAGAAGTTTTATAGTGGTAATGTGATGTCAGCTTTATAATTGATGTATACATGCAACTATTAATTTATCCCTTTTTATGCAGGGTATAAAATGCATGTATTTATTATCCTTAGCTTACAATCTTGATGGATTGGTTTAATCTCCTTCTCTAAGGATTTTTATTACATTAGATCAAAGTAAAATATTAAAAAAATCTTCATTTCTTACTGTATGAAAGAGCTTTCAGTAGCTATAAGAGTGTTTGTAATTAAATGACAACGTAATATACAGTACTCAATCTTATATAAGAATGGTCTCATGTTGAATGCATTACGATAATGACTACAACATGCATTTATTAGTCATGGTAAATTATTGCTTCTGATGAAAGTTTATGATTACACGTGGGAGATTTTTTGGGCTACCTTACTGAACATAAGTTGAAAATGATGAATATCGATGAACACAAATATTGTAATAATTAAAATAATAATGTTGCTAATTAAAATAATTTTTTAATAAATGTTAGATAATTATTTCACAATTTTTTTGAGCTGATGTAGCACATATATACCATCTTTAATGTTGTAGCACATACACTATCCATTCAAATAATAGAGTGACTTAAACAAAAAAGATTGGACAATACATAATAAAAACTAAATCAGTATAATTTATTCAGTTGGTTTAATTTACCATATAAGAATGAAATTTAAAGTTTGAAAAAACAAAGAAAGATTATATTGAGATCAATATTATCGGAAATGAAATAATTTTTAAAAAAAAATTTTCACGTGTATTAAGGAGTATTATTATTTAATATATAGTAGATAGTTATATTAATGAAGTGTATGAGTCCTATATATATTTTAGTAGTATTAATGATATTACTGATGTCTGTGAGTCTCATAAGTTTAAAAAGCAAAATAAGACGCTTTGAGGTGGACGACCAAAATCACAAAATGGGACCCTTGCTGATGGATGAAGAGAGTATATATCACAACCTCAAAGTTCCAAACAATAACTAATAAATATATTCAAGTATAATTCTAAAATTTTAAATAAAATATGAATAGTATTGTGATAACCTAATCCCATAAAAAAATTCCTTAATTCCTTTTTAATATAATACAGTTACGCAAACCAAATAACATGTAACAAAAATTTTTAAATTTACAAAAAACAGAAATATTGTTGTCCTAACATCTTCCCATGCAACGAATGAGTTATTAATGAATAATATATACTATGTTTTAATGTAGATAAGATTTATTAATTAACGTTACGTAATATATTTCGTGAAACATTACGCAAATAAAAAATAAAAGATAGTTAAATAAAAATAAGGCTGAATGAGGTTAATGTGGCACATATTTTTTATAGAAAAGATATTTAAAGAATTAAAATTTATATAATTAAGAGTTTCTCTAGCATAAAATTTTTAAGTTTTAGTATTTTTTAGGAGTTAGAGTATTTTATTAAGATGGTAGAATATTCATGACAATAATAGGGTATGTTTAACTGACCTTGATAATTTTAAGAAATTGAAAAGGTTAAATGTAATAGCATATGGACTAACGATGTACATTAATTTTTTTTATTTTATAAGAATAAATTATGTAACAATTCTTATCAAATACTCCCCTACAATTTCTGAGGAAGCTGATTAATATAGGAATAGAGGAGCCAATACAATAATAGTGTGTTGAGTGAATTATGAAAACACTTCATTACCATAATGTGTGTGTATTGCCCATGGCTCAGATGGTAAAAAGTGTGATTAGCTACAATTCAATTTGTTCATCTTCAGATTTTTTGGATTGAGTAATTTTTTCTTCTATATAATATGATTATATATAATTAATTTTTGAAGCTTATTTTAAATAAGTGTTCTCAAGTTATCCTTCATGTTTTATTGTTATGATGTGGTTTATATTTATTGTAGATTACTCAGTTAAGTTGTGATCGTATATTCAAATTTTTTGGTGATGTGTGATCGTATTTTATATTCATAGAGATATGCTTTTAAGTTATTCAAATAGGATATAATTTTCCTTTGTATAAATTGCTCACTGTTATTCTTGAAGGGCTTTCAAATAGGTATGGTGATGATGATTTGTCCACTATATGCCAGTTGCGAAGAAACGATGTGGTTGCAGAGTGGATTCTTATCATAATTGTTGTATTTTGAGAAATTTATATTAGAGATTTATTTAACTTGCATATTTCAATCTCTTCACAATGTACTTTATAAAAATGTGAATTGGGAATTCGATTATTGATTCGAAATTGATTCGATTATATTTGCTGAAATACCAAGCGAGGATGAAGACAAAGAGTACTACGATGCAGTATGCGAATATATGATACACGGGCCGTGTGGACAGGTGAGGAAAAATTCTCCTTGCATGATTGATGATGTCTGTAGTAAATATATTCCAAAGAAATTTGTATCAGAAAAACCATAGACCAAGATAGATACCCCGTCTATCGCAGAAGGAATGATGGTAAGACAGTCATGAAGAATGAAATTGAGCTCGACAATCGCTATGTTGTTCCAAATAATCGGGACCTAATGCTTCGTTATCAAACGTATATTAATGTCGAGTGGTGTAACCAGACCCGTTCCATCAAGTATTTATTCAAATATGTTAATAAGGGAAATGATAGAATATCCAAAACATTCTGCCAAAGTGCAGAAGACGATGAGAGGGTTGCACATGTGGATGAAATAAAAATGTTCTATGACTGTAGATACATATCGGCATGCGAAGCTGCTTGGAGGATTTTTGGATACGAAATACAGTACCGATATCCACCGGTGAAGAGACTAAGTTTTCATTTGGAAGGTGAGCAAAACATCGTATTCTCAAATACAGATCAATTGGGAGAAATTGTTGAGAAGGCAATGATGAAAGAGACCATGTTCCTTACTTGGTTTGAGGCAAACAAGAAATATCCAGATGCACTTGATCAAACCTATGCTGAATTCCCACAACATTTTGTCTACAAAAGAGACAAGAAAGAATGGGCCAAGAGACAGAGAGGGATTTCTTTAAGAAGAATTCACTACGTTTCTTCTGGTGCAGGGAATAATTTTTATTTCATAATTCTTCTTACGATTGTTAAAGGTCCTACATGTTATAAGGATTTCAGAAGATACAATGGTGAAATATGTGATACATATAGGGAGGCTTGCTATGCAAGAGGTTTATTAGACGATGATAAGGAATACGTAGACTGTTTCGAGGAAGCAAGTTACGTTTCAAGTGGGAAACATATGAGGCAGGTGTTTGTAACCCTATTTATTTCAGGTACAATGAATCGTCCTGATGAAGTCTTTAAATAATGCCTGAAACATCTCTCCGAGGATATACTGTACCAACAATGAATCATTATGAATTTTCCAGGTGTGCTAAAATTACTTTCATATTATTAAGTCCTGTAACTTTCTAATATGTGTTAATCAAGTAAGTACAGAATTTATTTCATGCTTTTGTTAATTAAATTAAATAAAATGCTGGCACCACAGATATAAACTGAGAATGAATCAAATCTTGAGCACCGATCTATATTATTTATAAAACACGTGAATCTGTTCAAATATAGTAACTGTCTTATTTTTATTATTTTTATATGTGTTGTTCTTTAAAAATTACTTCACCACAAATACTTGATGAAATGTCATCTATTAATTCTAATTACTACAATTCTTCTTATTTGATTTGAATAGGATAAAATTTGGTTAGGGAATATGATTTGAATAGAATCGTGGAAACATTTACATGACTTGGGAAATAGAATGGATCACCCTGAATATTTTCATGATAGAGCCATTCTTGCGCCAACTCTTGATGTGGTGGATTCAATTAATAAATACATGATTGGATTGAATGGAAATGAAATGAAGTCATATTTCAGCTCCAATTCTACCTGCAAATCATATGAAAATGTTGATATGCTCGCTGATGTTCACACTCTTGAATTCTTAAATACTATAAGGTGTTCGGGAGTGCCTAATCATGAGCTTAATCTTAAGGTTGGAACACCAATAATGCTGCTCCGGAATATTGATAACTCAAGAGGTTTGTGTAAAGGAACAAGGCTCTTGGTTACCAATTTGGGAAAACACGTTTTGCATGCACAACTGTTGACTGGAACTAATGCAGGAGAGATAGTGCTAATACCAAGATTTACATTAACACCGACTGATATTAGGCTTCCTTTTAGGTTCCAAAGAAGGCAGTTTCCAGTGATCGTGTCGTATGCAATGACTATAAACAAGAGTCAAGGCCAATCGCTTTCAAATGTTGGTTTGTACTTGAGGAGACCAGTATTTAGTCATGGCCAACTGTACGTTGTTGTATCAAGATCAACAATGAAAGCAGGTTTGAAAATTTTGTTGGACAAGGACAGCGGCAGTGAAACAGATATTTGCAAGAATTATGTTTTTAGAGAAGTTTTTAGAAATGTTTGATTATTATCTTTATAGTTTGGGCATCATCATGTTGCGTTGATTAATATATTGGAACGAATTAAATTTCTTTATTTAATTAACGCATAAATAATGTTTCGAATTTCATTCTTTATTTCTATTGAGTTTTGCTAAAATTTGTGATTTTGAGTCCGATTTTTTTATATAATTATTATGTATTATACAGGAATATATAAATTTGCAAATATAAATATATATATATATATATATATATATATATATATATATATATATATATATATATATATATATATATATTCCTTCATTGGTAGGTCATACGAAATTTTTCTTAATTAGTTATGTACTGAAATTATATAATATTTAATGCTGCTTTAAATTTATTACTAAGCTGTTTAAAATATTTGATGCCCTTATAGCATTACAAGCATAAAAATTATCTCAACTTATATATCTTTCAATGGGAGTTGTTGTTATACTTTTTTTAAAATTTATTGTCTATTTTTATAGAAGTTTAATTAGTTAAGTTTTTAAAGCTTTGTTGATTTAATTTCTTTGTTAAGCACAAAATTATATTATTTGTTAATTATATTATTTGTAAATATCTACATATAACCTATTAATTTTTATAAAAATTATGTCAATGTTACATTAAAGCTTCAACTTTGAATTGACTAATCAATCATTTTTTAACGTCTTCACTTTCATTTTTCATAATATAAAAAATATCAATTTCAAATTTTATTATTGTAGACCTAAACATATTTCGTATACATGCTATTATATTATATTAATAAGAGATTCATCATATTAGTCTTAATACATTAAAAATTATATAAAAAATAATATATGGGATTGCACTTAGGGATGTAAACGAACCAAGCCGCTCGCAAGCTATTCGGGACTCGATTCGGAAAAAAATTTGTTCGAGTTCGTTCGTGGAAAAAAACGAGTCAAGCCGAGCTCGATTTTTGAGCTCGATTATTTTTTCGAGCCGAACTCAAGCCCGGATGTGTTTGGCTCGAAAGCTCGCGAACGTGTTCGTTTTGCATGCTCGCGAACATGTTCGCGAACGTGTTTGTTTAAAAGCTTACGAACATGTTCGTTTACATGCTCGCGAATATGTTCGTTTTACAGGCTCAAGAACATGTTTGCGAACACGTTCGTTTTGCATGCTCACGAACATGTTCATTTATAAAGCTCGTAAACATGTTCGTTTACAAGCTCGAATAGTGCTCGTCACTAGGATGTAATATTGGTAAGTATGTGAGTTAATTCATTAATTAATATTATTACTCCTTTTATTATTATTATTATTTAATATAAGTTATTTTAAATATGATAATTTTAGAGTTTAACAAAATTTACATAAATAAAAATTACTAGTGAGTACTATATATTACTTGTACAAATACAAATGTATAATTTATAAGGATTATAAATTTATAATTTTAAAAATATGGTATACTTTAATTTAAAGGAAGTATGACAATGAAAATAATGAAATTATTGAAACATAATTATTAAAAATAAAATTAAAAAAACCAATGTTATTAATTCTAGATCAATTGAAAGATATATTTATAATGAGTTTAAAGATGTAAATGTTTTATGGCAAAAACTCCTATGCACCCGGGCGCACGGAACACTTTCCCTGCGCCTTTAGAATTTGTGTTAAATTGTATACCCTTTAGTATACAGATGTGTACCATTTATTTATAAAGAAAATTATTGTGTGTATCTGTGGACATGAACAGCACTCCATGCGCCTTTAGAATTTTGTGTTAAATTGTATACCCTTTAGTATAAAAATGTGAGTAGATAGGATATGCAACCCCGCTGTGAGTCTCTTACCCTTCCTCGCTACATGTCTTATCAATCACCCTTCTTAGCCTCACAGGGCCCCATAGTTCTAGAATGCGGATAGGGACTACCTGATACTCGATGGCGGTGGGGCATGTTTAGGCGCCTATCTCTTGTCTTGTTATAGGGCATGATCATGACTCGACGACGAATGTTCAGGGAAGCTGTACTCACAGAATTATCTGCAGGGGGAAGTCCTCCCCACCTATTACCAAGTACGAGAAAGCAGTAGGAGACACAGAAAGCGGCGCCGTATTTGGGAGTCAGCAAGCAGCAAGCAAGAGCTTCCATGGGTGGATTCATGGCTATCAGTTCAACTATTGAGCCCACAGTCTTAGACTAATGTTCACAGCCCCGGATCGATCTGTTTTAGTATCAAGGTGATTCTCTTTCTGTTCCTATATATATGGGTCCGTGCAGCATTTCCACAGACCTACTACACCTGAGCCGTTTCCCCGGCACACTTCCTATATCCACTAACGCTTCATACCAACGCGTAAGGCGATCTCGCGACGGACGGCAAGCCTCGGGAGCGAAAAGTCTTGCTTCTGATTGATTGAGTGGATGAGGGTACTAAAGAAAAAAAATTAATGAAAAGTGTATACCCTTTAGAACAAAATGGTGTACATTTTTAATTAAAGTGTATACCCTTTAGACCAAAGAAATGTACCCTTACCCATAATACTAAATTTCTAAAGGAGCACAGAATGTGTTCCAGTGCGTCCCGGCACACGCAAGCCTCACTCATGTTTTATTTTCTTTCATAGCTCTATATAAGATTTAATTTGATTTATTTTATATTTAAATCTTAAATAAATATATGTATTTATATACATTAAATTTAAACTAATAATAAATTTTGAATTTATTATACACCCATATATTTGCCTTTTTTATTTAATATAATTATTAGTATAGTTAATGGGATAACTTAAAGATGCATTCAAATTTTAAAGTAAATATATACTCCATATACATATATATACTTATAAATGTTAATTTTAAAAAAAACTTCTTTATATTATTAAAATTTAAAAGTAAATATATACTCTATATACATATATAGTTCATCGTACTCTACGAAAAATTATACTTTAATTACGAATTAGCATATTATATACTATATAATAGATATACTATAACAGTTAATCGATCTGTCTCACATAAATATCATCTCACAATAGACTTTGTCTTACTTTTTAGTAATTCATAATTTTATTGATTATTGTAATATAAAAGAAATATTAGTAGGCAAAGACTTGGGTGAGACCGTCTCACATAAGAATTTATGTGAGATTGTCAGAAAGTATTAACTTTAATTCTGAGAAGTCATACTAAATTAATAAAAATTGATAATGTTATTTCATGAATAATTTATTTATAGTATAAATAAAAAATGATAACATTATAGGGAAAGTGATGACGTTTTATAGTGAAATTAATAAATATTTTTAAAAATATAAAATATTCTCATGTGAGACGGTCTCACATACCCATATTAGTATTATATAAAAATAAATTTTAAATTACCATATAAGTATTTTTGTAAATAATTAAACCTATTCTATTTGTTATAAATAATTAATATATAAAAAAATAAAATAAAATAAGGTTTGAGATTGAAATTAAAGAAATAATACTAATATTTGAACTACACGTGCAAACCTTATATATAATACTCAATATAATATTAATATTTGAAGTAAAATTAAAATATTAAAGAACAATATAGACATAAACTCATTTCCCCCTTGTTCCCGATTTCATTTTTCACTTTTCCGCCATTTCTCATTTTCAGTGGAAGCCCTAGTTTCTCCTGCCGCTCTTCCTGTCGTCAATTTGTGGTGGTCTCCAATTTCAGGTGCCTACTGCACTACTTTTAACATTTTTTTGTTTTCAAATCTTATTTGATTTAACTGCGAGAGACATGTTTCTTTTTCCCCTCTATGCTTTTCTTTTGTTGTTTGGCGTTATCAATTGTAGCTGGAAGTAAATAGGATGTTGGCTCAAGTGAGAGACATGTTTATTCTTGATTGTATTTCATGATTCGCCTTTCTAAGATTATATGTTTCAGTTCTGAATTACTAATTATATCCGCTTTGATGGATGAGTGTAGTTTGGGTTTATGATTCTATAATTGAATTGGAACTGCTTGGGTTTGAAATTGATGTTTTTAGTTATTTTGTATGCTGTCATCCGGCCCATCCCAGTGGTTTTCTTGGGGTAAGAAGTTTTCATATGGTCTTGATATTATTATTGTTGCTTCAAATACATTGTTTATTTACAGAATACGTTTGAAAAATGTCAATACCAAATACTACGACTTCGTCAACACAACACTCATCTACTGTTCCAACAAATTTAATTGTGACTGGAGGTACTTCACCAACAGATAGTAATGTCAATGGATCAAGTGATAATCATGTTGAGAACAATGAATCAATGAATCCGGTCGAAATAGACAAAGACTCACCATTTGCTACAAAGAAAAGGAAAAAAAATCAAAGGCGTGGGATGACTTCAAAGAGATAATTATTAGTGAGACTGAATCTATTGCAGAATGCATTAACTGCCAGAAACAATTAAGTAGAAACCCATCCGGTTGTACTACTCATCTACTCAGACACACAAGAGGTTGTCAAAGGAAGTTATTTAGTATGAAAGGCCAACAAAATCTAGATATCAGTACAATAATATCTGGGTCTGAAACTGTCGCTGCAGTTCAGAATTTTAAGTATGACCAAACGAAGATGAGAGAGGTCATCTCCCACATGATCATTGTTCGTGAGCTTCCTTTTGCCTTTGTGGAGTATAATTTCTTCAATCTAGTAATGAAGACAGGTAGTCCACATTATCAAAGCATTAGTCGGGCCACAACAGAAAAAGATTGCATGTCTTCATATGAAATTGAAAAGAAGAAAGTGATGGCTGCATTGAAAGATGTCAATAGGGTCAGCGTGACTACGGATTTATGGAAATCAGATCAGAAGATTTCGTATATAGTTGTCACTTGCCACTACGTTGACTCAAATTTCAATTTGCAAAAGAGAAATATAAGTTTCTGTGATGTTCCTCCACCTCATACTGGTGTTGTTATCTGTGATGTGTTGCACAAGTGTTTAGTTGAATGGGGTATTGAAAATAAGGTGTGGACTGTTACAGTTGATAATGCATCATACAATTATACAACTATTCAGATGTTAAGAGAGAATCTCTCATATAATAACACACTTCCTGTCAATGGAGCACTGTTTCATGTTAGGTACTGCGCTCATATATTGAATCTGTTGGTGCAAGATGGGCTAAGTGAGATCCAAAGTGTGATTATCAATGTTCGAGAGAGTGTAAAGCACATAGCTGCTTCGGAGTCACGTATCAACACATTTAGTGAAATTGCAAAGCAAATGCACTTATCTTCGAAGAAGCTTGTGTTAGACAGTTGCACAAGGTGGAATGCAACATATTTTATGTTATCTGTTGCCCTAGAATTCAAAGATGTCTTTCCACGATAAAAAGAAAGAGATGACTCGTATAAGCATTTGCCAAGTGTTGAGGATTGGAAAAAGGTTGAATTTGTTTGTTCCTTTCTTGAAGAATTTAATGATGTTACTAGTCTCATTTCAGGTATTGCCTTCAACTTTGTTTTTTTTTATTATTAAACATTACAAGATCGATCTATAACCAACCTTGATTTATTTCAGGTACAGAATATCCTACTTCAAATTTGTTTCTCACCGAACTCTGCAAGATAAAAAAGTTATTGAATGAAGCAGATAGTGGTGATACAAGTTTTGTGGCAGAAATGATTAAGAGGATGAAAGCTAAGTTTGATAAATATTGGGGTGATTGTAACATGCTAATATCAATGGCAGCAGTTTTAGATCCAAGAAATAAGATGATATTCATTGAATGGGCTTTCCCCGAGATTTATTCTCCAGGCGATTCAATTGTGAATATTACCTTGGTTCGTGAGATACTACGTACATTGTTCAATGAATATTTAGAGGCGTACAAAACTAATACTGAAAAAGAAGTCCAAGGTGATAGTACTCAAAGTTCTTTTCTTGTGAGTAATAATGCTGGTGGAAAAGGCAAGGATCATTTTAGGGCTAATTTTAATAGATTTTTGAAGAACAATGATAATATTGACAAAGTGAAGACTGAATTGGATGTGTACTTGGAAGAAGGTTGTGTTATTGCTGATGATGATGCAACTTTTGATGCCTTGGCATGGTGGAAGATGAAAGAGTCAAAGTTTAAAATCTTATCGAAGATGGCGTGTGATGTATTAGCGATTCCAATAACTACAGTGGCTTCTGAATTCGCTTTTAGTGCTGGCGGTAGGGTTATAGATCCACATCGTGCTAATTTGGGACTGGAGACTGTTCAAGCTCTACTTTGTGGAGAGGATTAGTTGCGTTCTCATTACAACATAAAGAGAAAACAAAAGGTAAAACAAAGAATATTACTTTTTATTTGTTTATATATATGTTCTTGCAATCTTGTTGTGCTCAAGTTTCTCATTTAATTACTTTGAAGTTTGATCATATATTTTTCCCATGAAAAGGGGACTCCGGAGATTCAAAAAGTAGAGCTCAAGTAGGTGGTTTGGAAAGGTAAAACAGAAAATATCTTTTTATTTATTCATGTAGTTTAACTACCGTATCATGTACTCTAGGTTTTATATCTGCAGAATGCAATCCATGCTTCATTGTGCTAGTCCATTATATTTAGTTGATAGTTAAATGGTATATTACTTTTATAAAACGTGAAGGTAAGATACTTTATTTCTTGAGTTGTTAGATCTAATCCTATGATGGTGTTTAGTATTTCAACTCTCCATTTAAGACTTTATGTAAATATGTTAATTATTATAATATTTTAAATTGTTATGCAACATGTTATTAACAATTTGAAGCTTAATCATATTTTTTTCCATGTAAAAGGTGACTTCGGGAATCAAGAAGTAGAGCTCAAGTTCAAGTAGGTGTTTTGGCAATGGTTTGTACTGTCTATATTAGACTTATACACTTGATGTCTACTGTTGTTTTTGTGAGCTGGAATTTAATTTTCCCATGTTCGTTTCTGTTTCACTTTTGGCTGTAAAAATTGTAATGTATGTTTGGCCATTTGGGAAGTCTGAGAGCCCATCTACTTTTTATGTTGATTTATTGTTGATTTAAAAAAGCTAAAAATGTATAATTTTCGTTTTCGAGCCCGAACGAGCTCGAGCTCGAACTTTTGGAGAGATTTTATCGAACCAAACTCGAGCACAATTTTATTTATTCAGATGAAAATATTTTCGAGCCGAGCTCGCGAACTGTTCGCGAGCTATATATTTCACCTACGAGCCGAGCTCGAGCCTGGAAATCAAAGTTTGATTCGAGATCGAGTCGAGCTCGAGCCCTAGAAATAAACATGCGAGCCGAGCTCGAGCTCAGAGATGTTCGACTTGGCTCGGCTCATTTACATCCCTGATTGCACTCACAATATCTTACCTTAAATGAAATTAAATAACTTTAATATAATTTCCAATAACCAAAGCTCATTATTTTAAACTTTTTATAAATTACAAATAAATACATTATTTTTATCATAACATTCTTCCCGTGCATCGCACGGGTTAAAACGCTAGTTTAATTAATATGATAAGAACATTGCATGCAGTTATTGTTGGTAGGGATGGCAACGGGTAGAGTATCCGCTTATTTTGGGGTACACATACCCGTATCCGATTAAAAAACAATTACCCGTATTCGTATCCGTTCCATTTAAAAAATTTATTGTGATACTCGTACCTGTCCCATTACCGTTTATCAATACCCACGGGTACCCATACCCGTTTAATATTCATTTATTTTATATATATTTATATTTTTTTATTGTCTAAATAAGTATAATAATAAAAATTACATTATTATTAATTAAATATAAAATAAATATAATATAAATTGTATTATTTTAAATAAACATTTAATAAATATGATTAAATAAAACTTATAACTATTAATTAAATATATAAAATATCTTATAATATATAAATTATATAATATAATATATATATATATATATATATATATATATATATATATATATATATATATATATATATATATATATATATATATATAATCAGGGTACTCGCGGGTTTTGAGGCATTACCAGTACCCGTCCCAAACTCTAATGATATTTTTTATAACTATCCGTACCTGTCCTAAACCCGTTTACAACTATCCATATCTTACTCATTAGGGTTCGGGTAGATCGAGTACTCAGAAATACCCGTCTCATTGTCATCTCTAATTGTTGGGCATGTCTAATATAATTGGGCTAGAAAGAAAGAATAAAAGGTATCCCAAAAATTAATTATTAATTTGGCCCCGAGAATCACCTTTGTGGCCCAATTAATTAACCTAAATTGGGGGTAATTGAGAGTGTAGAGATAAATTGGTACTCTCTCCGACAAACATCACCATTTACTTTTTGCATGTAAATTAAAGAGTATTACTCCCTCCGTTTACTGTCAATCTATCAATTTTATCATTTTGGGTTGTCCATTCTTAATCTATCAATTTCCCTTTTTAGATACATGGAACCCACCCACACACTAATACAATTAAAATATGGGACCCACACACCCCACTAATATAACAACCCACTACACATAAAATAATAATACACCTTAATCTACGCGCAAAAAGCAAACATATAGATTAATGTTGGACAGAGGTAGTATTATTTTATGTAAAGTGAGTAGGTGTATTAGAGAGATGTGATGGGTAGTAGTGGGCCATTGGTTGACCCTTTTTACTAAAAGAGGAAAATGATACAATTTGGACAGGACGCCCAATATAGTAAAATAGTGTTATTTGGGCGGGACGAAGGGAATATTTCTTAACTTGAACTATGTACTTTTTGTACATTAGTGGATTGTTTCACGGTACCGAGAATTTTATCCGTTGAAGAGTTTTCATGTTAAAATTGTTGTTGTTTTAATTTTCTTCACATTTATTTGATTTGTAGTTTTTTTTTTTTTTTGTCTATTGCGGTTGAGTTGAAAGATTTTAGTGGTAAGTTTGGAATATTGATATTACATGATTTCTACTATGTTAAAAATATTTTACATACTCCATTATCTATCCATATTTGGATAGGCCTCCTTCCACAAAAGAAATTTCAAAAGTTTGTAGTGTTGATGGATGATGAATGAAGAACAACAATAGGAGCAGGGGGAACCCAGTTGTAGTTTGGTGAACATTCCCACCCATTCTCTTGGCTATGGCTTACACTGAAGTATTTAGTCCCACAAGTACTACCATCTTCCAACTTTCTCTCTCTTCTCTTCTCTCTCTCCCTCTCTTCTATGCAACTCTTGGCTTCCCTTGCTTTCTTCCACTTCTTCTCTATTATGGCTTGGCTCACTTTGCTCCACACTACTGCTGACTCTAAATCACTTACACCCTGCACACACCCTCGTTTTAAGATTTAACATTATTCTCTCTCGTGTAACTATACATAATTGATACATTATATGATACTACCTCCGTCTCGTCATAACATTTACGCTTCCTTTGTAATTTATAAAGGTAGGTAGCGTAGGCGTTGCAGAATATCCGAATCCCATCCTATCAATACTTACATTACTAATGCTACTATTATTGCATTGATCATGCATGTTTTTCTTTCATAATTTCCACAACATTTATAAATTAGTAATTCAAAGACATGCATCAATCCAATTGTGAAATGGAATAGGAGATTATGTTATTACCTTTGGATCTTTAACGATGGGAATCTTCATACCGGAAAGAGATTCCTTGGCATCGTAAATGGTGCTCATTCTTCCACTGCTCAAATCCTTCATCATTACAACACTAGCAAAATAAACAAATAAGATAGACATTAGATAGATTGGTATTTAAACAATCATCTCATCTAAAAGTTTAAGTATGTAGAAGGAAGTATAATTTTAATACTTAATCAAGTTGCTCGTATAAGTGGGTTAAGTTGCACGTGTATTTTTTTTATAAATGCGTGATAGTAGTTTGAACTTTAGACCTATGCCATGTTAAATAATCATCTCATCTAAAAGTTTAAAATGAAAGAGACGAATATTATTTAATACTTAATCAAGTCAATCAAGACGTAGAAAAGTACCTATCCCAATGGCCATCAATCTCGAAGATGGTCTTGGACGTAGATGATTCAAACACCTTCCCTTTAACGGACCTATACATCGACGGTCGAGGCAGGAATGTATAGCCCCTGTAGTGTAGCTCTGCTTCGATCCCACTTTCTTTGCATCGGATTCTTACGTTTCCCAGCCAATCAACCCTGGGAAACGGCAAGAATCTGATGACAAGTTTGAGGGAATTGATCGTGTAAGTTTCCTTCTTGTCCAACAACTTCAATTGTCTCCTCCCCTGTACCTCTGTTTCAATATGAGTACCTACATTTACAACCCTATTAAATTTGCTCACAAATTTGCTAAAAAAATACACAAACATAGAATAGAATTTGAAAAGAGTGATAATAAAAAGTTAATGGAAAGAGTGGATACCATAAAACTTAGGTATGGGTGATTGACACCATATGATTTCTATGTTGTCTATGTCATCGGTGGCGTGTAGAGCCGACACGGGCGGATGATGCGAAACCTGTTGAACGAGGACGTTGAGTGACCCTGTCGAGACGTGGTGAGTCTCCCCGAGTATGGGGTTGTAAGGCGCCACGCCAAAGGCCAGCGGTCGTGCCGTGGATATACTCCAAGCCACGACCGCCTTCATTCTGTCGAGGGGGGTTTCCCCCCTCGCGCACTTGCTCAGCATGTTGGAGCTGAAGCAGTAGACGGACTCTCCATAGCACTGGAGCTGTGACTTTGGAATGTTGAACTGGGGTGGCAGCTGCATTCATATATCATTTCCAACATCATATATGTAAGAAATATTACATACGTAGTGGATCGGAGATTAATAGGGCTTGCCTGAAAAAGAGTGAGGTCGGAGCCGGGCTTGACGCTGCTAAGAAGGCTTAGAATGCGTCGAATCATGCTCGGAGTTTTGTACTCTGAGTTTGATTCGTCGCTTTCTAGAGACAGGGGAGCTGTAAGTATGGCTTTCCCCTGCATCATATCGTCAAACTCTTCTGCATCCGCGTCACTCATCGATTAATGGGAAATTAATGCGTAACAAAATGTAGAAAACAGAGGAAATGATGAAATCATCGAAACAGAATTGATGTTTCTTGTATTGATATTGTGGAGGAGACAAGAAGGGAGATCCAGAGGCAGCTAATTAATCATAGTTTGGTTTTTGTTAATGGTTAATTAATTAGGATTGCAGTCAATAATTATGCACAAACAACAAGAGGAAAAAAATAAAGTTTGTTAAAGGTGATATCAAGTGGGTTTGTTGTTTTTCATTTCAAACTGATCACGTGAGATAGTCTCTAATGTAACTTGGGAGGTAATTAACAATTTAACACTATCCATCTCTCTTGATTCCCTATTTCAATCAATATTTCACCATATATGTCGTAATTGCTTTTAATAGTTATTTAATTTAAAAGTTGATCATTTCATTCCATAAATAAATTTATATCTTGAAGAAAAAAATAGAAAAACACAAAATTCAATGACCTACCTTATTAGAATGAGAGGAATTAGGGTACAATAAGGGTACCAATTCAATTGGTACACTCTTGGTTTCCATTCTTCTTAATTGATTCCTACTCTTTTATTAATGTTGTTTTTTATTTTATTTTTAAATTTATTTTATTTAAATTACAATTATACCCTAAATTCTAGGGATAAATTATATCCTAAACCACAAGGGTAAAATTACAATTATACCTTAAACCCTAGGGATAAATTAACCCTAAACCACAATGGTAAAATTACAATTATATCCTTAAAATTAAATAAATAAAAAACAAAAAAATTAAAAAAAATAGTAACAACAACAGTTAAAAAAAAGGAGGAAAACACACACTGAAGGTGAAGGAATAAGGTTGCACATTTTAGAATTGGTAGGACAGTTGTATTCTAGTTTTTGCCTATTATAATATACTCCCTCCGTCCCGGTCAAACACAAAAACTTGTGGACCAAAGCGTTAATTGAAGATTTAATTCAAAGTCAAGCTGATGATATCAATAAATACTTTAATTCTAATAAAAAGGTTGTCTTAGAAAATAATGATGAAAGAACTTGCAGAACAACTTGTTTATACTGATTTTATTAATACTTTTGTCATCAAAACTGTTTAGTGCGTTGTATTTTAAAAATTATAATATTATTTTTAATTATTAATTTTTTTATTATATATATTGCGTTTTAATAAGAAGCAAAATAAGGGGTCCAAATTTAAAATACGACCCTGAAAATTTATAGGATTGACCCTGCATCCATCCCTAATACAATCATTCACTTAATTTATTTAATATAATAATACGCTTTAAAAAATTATGATTAAAATTACTCTAAATCTTTGAGTGCAATTTAAATTTTGACATGGATCACACGTGTCATGAGTTGTATCACATTTCCAGTATTTAATAGGTTTGATACTTTTCCATTAAATTGAGGTGGGAGAATTCTCAAAACTTAAAATTGAAAGTTATAGTTGAATCATACCAATCCAATCACTATATTTCAATTCTTATTCCATTCCTTCAAAATCTACTAACCAAACATCTTCTTCGAGTGGACTAAACAAATTGAACTGTTCCACCAATGCATCATCACCTTTAATTCTATGTAATAGACTAAATCAACTATTTCCTACAGAGATCCTCATTTTACTATATTGGACATCTCATTCAAAAGTTCTCATTTTCCTCTTTTATAATAAATGGCCCCACATATGGCATACTACTCGATACTAATACAACTACCAACTACACATAAAATAATAATACTCATTAATCCACGTGCAAAAGCAAATGAGACCTTTGCTCTTGACGGAGGGAATATTAATATTTGGTAATTTGTGTGAGACCGCCGAATGGATTATATGAGATGGATGAAAAATGATACTCCCTCCGTCCCGTTTCAATGTTTAAGTTTCTATTTTGTGCGTCTCATTTTAATATTTACGTTTTCCTTTTAGGAATATGAGACCCACCTAAAACAATTAATATATCATCCAACACAGATACACATACCCACTTCACATTAAATATTATATTTTTCCACCCACTATCTATTAAAATATAATACTTTTTAATCAACGTGCAAAAACCAAACGTAAACATTGAAACGGGACGGAGGGAGTACTATTTTAAAAAATTGTTATACTTGTACGATAAATAGTGATAATCATTTAAGTGAATCATTTCATGAACAACTTGTAACATAAAAAAAATGATAATATTTTTAATAAAGAGTAATAATATCTCTATTAAAAATTTATTAATTAAGAGAAATACAATAATATCACCGTGAGACTATCACACATAAATATTAGCTCTTAATGCTTAAAATTTAGCTCACCTCAACAAAATATTTTGACAATCTAAACATGTAAGGTCAATTGGGCTCGTGCCTCGGAGCTTAAGAAACAAATTCGAACAAATATTTTATCAATTTTGATATTTGAATAATTCAAGAATTGCATGGTTTGATTATATTTAGTGTTTGTGAGAGAAACAAATGTTGAGATTGCAAAAGATTTTGTGGGAATGATGCATTAAGACCAAGCTGATAGACTGATAGTACATTTAATATATTTCATGGAGCATATAATTTACATTAATTTTTCCTTAATAATAAAATTTTAATATTATATAAATTTAAATAAGAAAAAATTTATTAATTAATGTTTACTATAAATGACTATGAATATTTTTAAGGTTGAATGATTTATTTTTAGTTTTTATTATTATTTTTTATTTTTTTGAAATATTCGAATCATGGAGTTTGTGATATAACTTGAATTTAATAAAAAGAGTTGTGTATTTATGTAGTATTATATTTTTGTTTTATTATAATTTTAATTTTCGTCCATAACACATTTTTTATTTGTAACGTTCAAAGTTTCTCATTGAATTAGTACTTTTGATTTATGTTGTGTTTGAATTGAGTCATTTCAAATCCAATGAATTTAAAAATGAATGGATTTTAAGATTTTAAATCAATTCATTTGAATTCCACTGTTTGGATAAATTATGGATAATTGAAAGGATTTCAAATCCATAATTTAAAAATTATTTTTAAAATAAAATTTTATATATGATAAATAAAAATAATAAAATTTTATTATATTAAATATTAAAATCTAAAATTTTATTAAAAATAATTTTTTTGGGAGGGAACTCTAACACCCAACATACCCCTTCCCACAACCCCACCTCCCCCCCCAAAATTTTTTTATATATAAAATATTATATTTTTAACATTTGAATAATAAAAAATATTATCACACAACCCTACCCCTACCCCTACCCACCCACCACCCCCACCACCCCCACCCAAAAAAAAATTTTATATAAAATTTTAAATTTTAATATTTAAATAATAAAAATATTACCACTCAATCCTACCACCCTATCCATCCACCCACCCCACCTCCACTCTCACCACTCCCCAACCCACCAATTTTTTTTAAAAAAAATTAGATTTTAATATTTAAAAAATAATATCTAAAATTTTATTTTAATTTTTTTTTTGGTGGGGTGGTGGAGGGGGTAGGTGGGTTGGGTTGGGTGGTAATATTTTTTATTTTTTAAATATCAAAATCTAAAATTTTATAAAAAATTTTTTTGGGAGTGGTGGATGGAGGGGGGTGGGGTGTCAATGGGTACCCGCCCCGCACGTTTTGGGATGGCCCAGACCCGGCCCGGCCCCGTACATATACGGAGCGGGTCCGGGTATTAACTTAGACCCGACCCGGGCCCGCCCCGTATATAATATATTAAAAATTATTTTATATTTTATACATATATAATTATATTTTACGTTAATATATATATATATTATACAATTATTTAATATTTTATACATATAAATTATTTATAACTATATGATATATATATAATTTATTAAATTATAATTATATTTAATATTCTTATGGTTTATTTATTTAAATATATGAATATTTTTTTGTATGATTTAAATTTTTTGAGGATTAATTTAAAAAAAAACGGGGCGGGGCAGGGTGGACCCGCCCCGTATGGGTCGGGACACGGGTCTGGGGCGGGTCCGTGGCAGGACTTTCAGAAACGGGCCGGGTCCGGGTAGTTAACTACCCGATCCAAACCCTAAACCCTAAACAACTAAAAAAATTCAAAATTAAATTCATTAATTTAAAATATTAGATTTATAAATTCATTGATTTCAAGTGCTATCCAAACATGATGAAGGAATTTGAAGGAAGGATTTATAAATCCCTCCTCAAATCCTTCCCTACAAACACAACCTTAGATTATACACTAAGAAGAATATTTTTTTCTTAAGCAGTAAGTAATTTTTGAGTGAAAAAAGCGATAGATCCAATGGTATTTTAATTTTAAATAATAAAAGTAGTATAAAACGCATCTAAACATCTTCTTTTTGCTTATTAGTCGGCGAAAGTTTAGAGCCGAAAGTAGATGCATAAAACTGGTAACAATTGGACACTTTTAAACTACCTAGTACTACATCTCAATCCTCAAATATATTTATTTCGATTATTATACTAAAATAATAATTTAAAAATAATTAAATATACTACACTTTCTTACAATTTTTTAGGTAACACGTAATCACACTTCAATATGCCTCCCTCAAACATACCTCCCTCGAACAATCTAAGAACATATTTTTTGCTCCAAAATCAACAATTTTTTTGCTTAATAATGTAAGATAAATAATTAATATTTTGGATAATTTAATTAAAAAAATGTATAGTCATTAATGAAATTAAAAGTATGTAGTAATTTTATAATATTATGGAAAGACATTAATAGATCAGTTTTGTGTGAGACTGTTTCACAGTTCTGAGATCATATTATGTTTTTTTAATTAGTTGTCGCTTTTTATTAAAAATATTTTTTTTTTCTAAAAAATATTGTCACTTTTTATTTATACTCTAGATTGGTCATGAAATAATTCATTACATATTTATTACTTTTCATTAATTAATTAATATCACATTTATTTAAAAATAATTCGTCTTACTTAAATAATTCCATATTATATCGTCTCACACAAATCTTTGACACCATTAATTGGACAACCAACCACAAATGAGAATCTTAAAAACAGTAGACTTTTTATACCAATTGCATGCATGTCCTGATGACACAATTATTAATCGAATTGAATTCTTTGCTATAAAGAAAAAGTCAGTAACGCTTTCTTTGTTTTCCATTTAATAATTTAGTTTAAAGTTAGTGTTTTGTTGCATTTAATTCTTATAGGTACTAATTTATCCTTAATTATTTAAAAATAAATTGTTCATTTCTTATGTATGTTAGAGTACGTCATATTACTATTTAATTTAACAATTACTATATTATACTCCCCCGTCCCACAACAAGAGTGGCGAAACTTTTTTGCACGTAGATTAAAGGATATAATATTTAATGTGTAGTTGGGGTAGTTGAGGTAAGAGAAATAATATTTTAATGTATGGTGGGTAGGTGTATTACTATGGTGTGTAGGTCCCATAAAGATATATTAATTGTTTTGTGTGAGTCCTATTTACTTAAAAGGGAAATACACCTCTTTTGTTGGGACATTCTTTCTTGTCTTATGATCTTCAATATTGTTTATTAATAGATTATCTCTTTAGAAATTTTAAAATCAATTCAATAAAAATTAATGGATCAACCTTGGCCTATATATTCGAGGGGTAAAAACTTGTGTGCACAGGAGCGCACGGAGTGTTTTTAGAATTTTGTATTAAATTGTATACTTTTTAGTATAAAAATGTGTACCCTTTATTTTTTGAAAAAAAATAAAAAATATTAATGAAAAGTGTATACCTTTTAGAACAAAATAATATACCCTTATTAATTAAAATGTATATCCTTTAAAACAAAGTAATATATCCTTACTCATAATACTAAATTATAAAGACGCACTTTTCAATTTGTCCCGGGTGTACAAGAGCCTCTATTCAAGGACTCAAATATACAAGAGACCCACTTTTGTTTTAATTGGACTATAAATTCGAATTTCAATTCACAAATACAAAAAAAAAAAAAAACAAAAAAAACAAAACCAAAATTAGAGACGGTATATAAGCCATTTCTATTTGAGATGACTTTTGACACGATTATTTTGAATTAGAGATGACATTACTATTGACAAATGACCATTAGTTAACAATAACAACTTTAACTTTAAGATGGTTGTAATAACTCAAAAATATGTGTTTTTATTTTTTCATTATTTAAACATTAATAAATCATAATTATGGATATTATTATTTTAATTAATTATTATCATAAATTATTTATCCTATTCTTTAAATTTTGATTTTATCTCCTCCACAAAATATCGATTTTTATCTCTTCCTTACTCTGGTCTATTCAGGATTTTCTCAACACTCTCCCTTATGAGATATCACATATTCCCCTCTTTTATATATATATATATATATATATATATAGACTCATCATTCATTTTCTAATCACTCCTGCATCAATTTTGACTTTTCCTAAACCTAAACCCTAAAACTTTCATCGACTAAGGGATTTGACTTGATCGACTAAGGGATTTGACTTGGCCTGCACTATATCATCATCTTGAGTTTTTAAAGTCGTCTTTTGCATGCTAGGTGTGGGAATTATTACTTGTTTTTATGAATTGTTATTTGTGATATATTTGAGTTCATGCATGTATAGATAAATCTTATAGCCTTTATAAACGAGATATAGATCTCGTGACCTTCATAAACGAGACATAGGTTTCCTGATATTTATAAATAAGATCTTTACTACTTGAATAATTGAGAAATCACTTATCCAGTACAATTATATACTATTTGAATAATTGAGGAATCACTTATCCAGTACAGTTATATACTACTTGAATAATTGTGAAATCACTTATTCAGTACAGTTACATCTACATGAATTATGTTAATTAATTGATATTTACATGTGGTATTTAATTCTAGCAAGTATATTATCCCGATGAGCTTGTGGTTTTACTCACCCTATACTTTTCATGAGGTGATGGGTGTGACCGGTGGATGCAAAGTTCTCTTAAGATTTATTAAACTATCTTTTACATTAAAAATATTTATCATGTTTTTATTCAAATCATCCGGTACAATATTTAATAAGTTATCAATCTTTTAATACCTGTTTAATTATTATTTATGTCATGATATTAGTAATTTTAATATAACATATATTTTTGTACTTAGAGAAAGGAATATGCATATATATTTTTAATAAATATTGATATTTACTTACTCAAATTGATATTAATTATTTTAGAATTTTGATATAAAGTAATAAATAATTTATTATTAAATCTTAAATGTTTTTATTTATAAATATCTTAAATATTTTTATTTATAAATATTAATATGTTTATGCTGATATAGTTTATTCTTATAACGATTTTCTTTAAATAATTAGATATAATAGTTATGAGAAAGTCGGGTCGTTACAAATGTTTATTTTTCAAAGGAAATTTATTAAGTATATTGCCACTTTTAATTTACACATTTGAGACTTATTTATTAGTTTTAAAAGTATTATATATATCTTCCCCTTTAAGCTTCCGCTACTTTAAAGAATTAATATTTTTGGATAAAATTAATATTTAGTCATGTCCTAAATAGTTAAAATTTATATTTATAAATATAGAATTATGGGATGTGACAACGGTATTAGAGATGGCTTTTTTCCGTCTCAATTAGAGACTGTTTCTTGCTGTCTCTAATTTGAGATGGTATTAAAGACAGCTTCAAGTTGTGATGATATTAGAGACGGTTTTTTTTCGTCTCAATTAGAGATGGAGTTTTTTCGTCTCTATTTGAGATGGTTTTAGAGAAAGATTGTGTCGGCGGACTAGGAAACCGGATATGGTAATTTGAGACGATTTTTTACCGTTTCAATTATTGAGACGGATGCAAACTGTCTCAAATTGAGACGGTTTTTTCTGTCTCAAATTAGAGACCTTTTTTGCCGTCTCAAAATAGAGATGATTTTTAGTTTGAGACAATATTAGAGACGATTTTTTCCGTCTCAATTAGAGTCGATTTTTTGCCGTCACTAAAGTCCTCTTTAACCATAAAATTTGTCAAAATTAACGGATCAAGGTTCGAACTATATCCACCATGA
Organism: Pogostemon cablin; assembly: GCA_023678885.1. Taxonomy (NCBI): domain Eukaryota; kingdom Viridiplantae; phylum Streptophyta; class Magnoliopsida; order Lamiales; family Lamiaceae; genus Pogostemon; species Pogostemon cablin. The sequence continues at coordinate 4,978,685 of CM042978.1, read as the reverse complement.
CAAAAAAAATAAGTGTATGTATACATATATAATGTAATGAATGTATAATAAGAATCACTTCTAGATCACTACAAGTCCAGATTCAAATCCTCTTCAAGGCTTGAAATTACAATATTCCTAGAAATAAATATAAATACAAAATTTATTGAAAAAAAGAAAAAGAAAAAAAAGATGATGCTAGTCTGGTGGTCTCGAGCCTCAGTCGGAGGCATAGTAGCCATGGTTCGAACCTTAATCCGTTCATTTTGGTTAGAGAGGGCTTTAGAGACGGAGTAAAACTGTCTCTAATTGAGATCGTTAAAAATAAATATAAAATTTATCGAAAAAAAGAAAAAGAAAAAAAGATGATGCTGGTCTGGTGGTCTCGAGCCTCAGTGGGAGGCATAGTAGCCATGGTTTGAACCTTGATCCGTTCATTTTGGTTAGAGAGGGCTTTAGAAACGGAGTAAACTGTCTCTAATTGAGACCGTAAAAAATGATCTCGAGTACCGTCTCTAATTTTGAGATGGTACCGTCTCTATTTTTAGCTACGCATGAATTCTAAACGATCGTAATAATGTCTTAAAGCATTAAAAATCATTTCTAAAACCGTCCCAATTTAACACTTTTTTTTTAGTGTAATCAATAATACTTATAATTAATACTTACTTATTTGAAATGCTAATAATTCAAGTGCACACTCTCTTTTACTTTTTGTATTATCTCTCTAGCTTATGATCTTATTTTTCAATTTTCATTAGGCAAAAATTTGTGTGCGCTCGGGCGCATGGAGCACTTTCGTGCACCTTTAGAATTTAGTGTTAAATTGTATACCCTTTAGTATAAAGATGTATACCCTTTATTTTTTGAAGAAAAATAAAAATATATTAATGAAAAGTGTATACCATTTAGAATAAAATGATGTACCCTTATTAATTAAAGTGTATACCCTTTAGAACAAAATAATGTACCCTTATTCATAATACTAAATTCTAAAGGCGCATGGTGTGCACCCGGGTGCACGCAAGCCTCACTCTTTTCATTATTATCGCATTACCTTAAAAAATAAAAATAAAAAACAAAAAGATTTATAAGTTTGTCTTACATATTAAAAATAAATAAGAAATAATAATATTTTTAACATAAAATTATAACAGTCAAACAAATTATTTCATAACTAATTTCAATTTGTGAAAACTGATTTCTAATTAATAAAATAAATAGTGACAGAAGATATACTATTTAAAATACTCTCTTCTCTCATTCTAAGTATCACACTTAAAAAAAATTAAAAGATTTGTGTGAAACCGTCTCATGTAAGCTCTTATATAAAATGGATAAAAAATAATTATTAATTTCTCTATAAAATGTTTTCACGTTTTATTTATAATATAAATTGTTCAAATAGTAGTTCACTGCACCATTATCATTTTTCATCAATTGAGTTTTTTTTATTAAGGATGTTATCACTTTTAATCCTGTCTTATATAAAGGTTTAAGTGAAATTGTCTCACACAAGACTTACCCAAAAACAAATCACTCGAAACCATAATCTCATAATATAATCCCTCCGTCCAAGGCTAAGAGGGCCAGAGACCTTATGTTAAATATAATGTCTCTAGTCCTCATTACCTGGGACGGAGGGAGTATACTATAATACTTTAATTTTTTATTTTTATTTTTAAAAATCATCATCAGTAATACATACTCCTCCGTCCCGCATCAAGAGTTATATTTATCAATTTTGAGCATTTTCACTACTAGAAAAAATACCTAATACTACACTAATTTTAATACACTTTTTATAAAAGGGTTAATTGCATTAAAATACACAACATTTTCCTTTTTGTTCAATTTAATCACGAACTTGATTTTTTATTAAAAAAATACACGACTTTTTCATCTTTTCTCAATTAAATCATGAACTTTATTTTTATCAATTAAATACACGAACTTTTTGTATTTTCTTAATTTAACTATTAAATACATGATTTTTTATGTTTTATAATTTAACAACAAATTTTCTATTAATAAAATATAAAACTCTCTTAATTAATAAAAATGATTGCGTATTAAATATCTAAAATATAATGCATAATAATTTATAAAAATCAAACTATAGTCGAATAACAGTTAACATTATGCCATCTTTTTTATTTTTTAATGTGTTTAATTCTTTTATTTTGAGTGTTTATTATATATTTTAATATTCTTGTCAATTTATTTGAACTTAAATTATTAATCCACTTATGTTGTAATGTAGAATTATAAATTTTGAAATGATAACAATTATGAATACGGATTAATTATAAATCACCATAAACTTTTATTACATTTTTTAATATTTATATTACATAATTTATAAATTATATTTTAAATATATAATGTATATAATTTTGAGGATAGTTATATATTTTATTTATGGAAAATTTTTAATTAAATAATATAACAAAAAAATTATGTATTTAAAGGAAAAAATCATGATTAAATTGAAAAAATACAAAAGGTTCATGTATTTAATTGATAAAAATAAAGTTCGTGATTTAATTGAGAAAATATGAAAAAGTCGTGTATTTCTTTAATAAAAAATAAAGTTCGTGATTAAATTAAAAAATGAGGAAAAGATCATGTATTTTAATGTAATTAACTCTTTATAAAATTTATTTACAATTATTCTATCACTACACTAATCTATAACTACACTATTGTAATATTTATTAATACACAACTTAATAAATGTATTAATATAATTCTATTAAGACACCAAGTAGTGTCATAATTGCTTTTTATAATTTTTTAATTATAATTAATATTTAATACATTTATACTATGATTATTTATATATTTAAAAGTGAAATTTTAAATAAGAAAATTAGATTAATTCATACTTAATTAAAATAAATACATCACATTTTATAATAAAATTTAATTCAATATTATATATAAATAATAAATTTAAAATAAAAATAGTAAACAAATAATAAAATTAAAATATAAGTATAAAAAAACTGAATAAAAATTAAAAATTAATATTAATACATAATTAATTAGGTTGGTAATACTCGTAAAAATTATAATTATTTTTATTTTATCATATAACTATAAATTAATTTAAATGGTTCATATCAAAATTAATTTAAATTATGTAAGAGATAAAAATATATAAAAATTTCTGCTATATAATTTATTAATTTTGGTTATTAATAATTACTTTTTTTATTAAATATTAAAATAAGAAGATATGTACATTATATACACAAACTTACGAAAATCATGTCTAGCTCAATTGGTCTTAATTCAATTCTCCACAAGCTCAATTGTAATTATTTTATTTTTGTAATTTTAGATTTTTTTTATTTTTTTTAATTAAAAGAATTAGTGGTTAAATATTAATGTCCTACAAAATATCCTATCATGACACTATACTGGTTCACACACCTGATTTTTTGCATTATTTTCGTGCATCATCTTCTTTGTCATGCATTAAGTGATTGACACGTAAGAGTGGAAATAAATTCAACCATTGCCCCTAGGGTTTAAGGTTTAGGGTATAGTTTCCTCTCTCCTACGTGTCGTTCATCTAACGGTTTGGCATAGGAGATGATGTACCAAAATGGCGCAGAAATCCGAGTCGGTTCTGTTCGAACCCAATGGTGTTATAATTGTAATTTTAGAATTTTTTTATTTTTTTAATTAAAAGAATTAGTGGTTAAATAATAATGCCCTACAAAATATCCTATCATAACACTTATAAATGCCTTAATATATCATACATCTACTGCTACCAATGTTTAAAATATCGATATCAGTAGAAATATCGGTACCTCAAAATTACGGATATATCGAATATCGATATCGATATCGATAAAAATTAAAAAAATCACGGAAACTTGAAAAAAAAGGGGGAATTAATTATTTAACTTTGCAATATATTTTAACTAATTTTAATATATAAATAAAATAAAATATCAATAAAACTTATAACATATGATAGACAAATCAATTACAACATATTTAAAAAATAGTCTAAAGTCATACAATACTTAATAACTAATACCAAAATGATAATCCATGATGCTCAAATGTAAAACATATGATACCATCTTGATCTAAAAAATATTGATATCAGCTCATTGAATTAGAGAAATTCCGAACATAGTTCTGAATGCGCCAATAATATTGTTATGTACCAATAAAATATTCCCTTCTTCCCGATTCGATTGAATATACCAAAATAATTATATTTTTAATTAGAGTATACTATCACACTGTGTACATAAAAGGAAACTCCTCATTTACTTAGTATTAATAATTTTAATAAAGAGTGATAATAAGTGATAGTTAATTAAATAAAATAAAACAGTCTTAATAATTTCATGTATATGTTGCTCTATTTTTTTTAAATTGATCAAATTAATGAAAACAATTTGTATTTATTTGGTAAAAGTAATATAAAAAAATCATTAAAATTTTCATAAAAATATGGATAATTCTTCGATATTTTCGATATATCCTCGATATTTTAGCGATATATCTCGACATCAGAAAAAATTTGAACTGTGACAAACCGATATCGATATTGTTATCGATATTTCTCGATATATCCTCGACATTAGAAAAGATATATCTTTTTTCTCAATATCGATATCGGTACTCTCTAAATACGGATATATCGTGAAAATATCGTGGATATTTTCGAAAATTTTAAACTTTGACTGCTACATTAGAATAGATGACATTCTTTAAAAATATCATAATAGATTAAATATATTGATAATTATTCTAATACTACACTTGTCAATGTCATGAAAGTCTATTTTTCTAGTAGTAATTGGAACAAGAGTTATATTTCCTTTTTAATATATGAGATTCACACAAAATAATTAATATATTTTTATGGAACTCACACACAATAGTAATACACCTATCCACTATACATTAAAATTATATTTTTAAATCTCCACGCAAACAGTAAATATAACTCTTTTAATAGGAAATGAAGGAGTAAACTACTTATATTTTTATTTATGAGTAATTCTAGAGTGAGATCGATACCTGCTCCCCTTAATTATCACTCCCTCCATTCCACACTTACTTTTACACTTTTCTTTTTTATAACATCACTCTTATCTTTACCACGCAAAACACGAAACATTAGATCAATCCATAATATTAAAAGTTATCTTAGTTTTATAAATATCACTAAATCTCACCTAATACACACACATATATATATATATATAAGTTATCTTAGTTTTATAAATATCACTAAATCTCACCTAATACACACACACACACATATATATATATATATAATTTTATACTTTATTTATTACCTAAAAACATTATAATATCCCTAGTAAGTCAATAAAATTAGTCAAATAAGTTAATAAAATTGATCAAAAACTAACTTTTTTTAAACCAAATATCTATAGTGTTGGCGTAGATTAATCAGTGAATAATGTTATTCGATGTTTGTTTTGAGTTTTGATAGGATTAGATTTTAACTTTATGTCAAATTTAGTACTCCTTCTATTCCATAGTTATGTTCACCAATACTGTAGATACGTAGTTTAAGAAAAAATATTTTTGACCAACTTTATTGACTTTTTAAGGGTATTGTAGTATTTTTAAGTAATAAATAAAGTATAAAATATAAAGTATGTTATATGTGTTAGGTGAGAGATGTATTTTTGAAATTAAGATTACTTTTTGAGGTTATTAAGTGAAGTGATGTTTGCTTTTTTGAATGATAAAGATAAATGTGGAACGAACGTAAATGAAAAGTGCGAAGATATATGTGGAATGAAGGGAGCAGGGAGAAGAAATGAAAGAAGGTATAAATAAAGGATAAAAATTATTAATTGATTAGGTATAATATATGGTAGTGATGGGAGAAAAATTATCTTCACCACAAACTAATAGAGAACTTTCTAAGCCACTTTCAATACTTCTTTTTTAAAATACCACCCACACTAATTTTTTTTTAAATATGCCACTTTTTAACTATTTTTGACCCAAATACCCCTTCCAGTTGTGAAAAGTGTGAGAACGAGATTGGGGGCACCAATAACACACTTCTCCCTCTATCTGGTTGTTGGACGGCTTCCCCATCTACAAGCAATCCACCGGCGGAATCATTAATAATACGGTTGTCGTCTGCCAACAGAACGTCACGACGCCTCTGACGCCGGGTCTACGTACGACGGGTCGGTGTTGAAATCTGCTAGGTGCAACGTCTGGTTACTCTCTCTATGTCAACTGCGTGAAGAACTCTGCTAAAGTTCTTGGTTGAACCCCCCTCTATCTCTCTTCTTAGGGTTTCCTTCAATTTAATCTCTGATTTTCAAATTGAAATTGGGTTTCCGAAATTTAGATTAGATTTGAGACTTTTATGTGCATTATGATCAATCCCTAAATTGGGTTCATCTTGCAACTTGGCCATGTGCTAGCAATAGGATTAGAACAAAGATGGTTCTGCGTATAAATCGGGATGTCGTAACCTGATTTCATGTTTTTCCATTTTTTAAGCAGATTGTGTTGTAAGCCCATTCACTTTTATATTCACACATCATAATGGAGTATGATAAATAGCTTAAATGACAAATAAAATCATATTTTAAATAATGTCAACAAAAAATCTGGCTTGGGGTAGTAAATTGAACATATTTATGTTAGGCATAAATCAAATACTAAATGGTATTAAATGAGAATTGCAGTAATATAAATTAATAAGGATACCCTTCCATATGAAGCACATGAAGCATCCATGTAAATATATAATAATATGCTGACAAGAATATTCATACGAAAATAAACTTTTACCTATGCATCTAGGGAGAGTTGATCGAAACTAGATGAATGGTTGACAAGTAAATATTCTTAGTGCACATTTTAAGTTTCTGTGCATGACAAGTATTTATTATTATCTTGTTTGCTTATCGGATTTAATTTAATTTCATAACTTAATCATGGTTTCAATCTGCTGAGTTTGATGTTTAATTGAATACTAGTTGTGAGTGATTGAATGGCAGTGGCAACAACAATTAAGCAAGTTTGTAACTTATATGAATGGTTGAGTGTAAAATGTGGTGTTGAGAGAAGCTTGGCACGTGATGGTGAGGTCCATATGTGGTCTCTTTCTGTAAATAAAAATCTGTTCTTGTGAGGTCATGTGCTTTTAATTGAAGCCAAAGTAATGGCCCTGATGATTCACTAGTGTGGACACTCTTGGGAGGACTAAGTTGGGTTGGGATTTTTGTCACCTAGTAGACAAGTTCTTGGAGGTTGGGTTTCTCTTTACCAGAGGGTACTTGGGTTCGTAATAAGATGGTTGTGGGTGATAGTAAAACAATTTTAGTGGGTGATTGCTAATGAGTGAGTACATTGATTTTAAAAGAAAAAGTTGTTTGAAAGCATGTAAGTAAAGGAAAGTTTGTTGAGTTAAAGGTGTGGAAATGGGTTGTTTTGTTTGAGATCCGATGATGAGCCCAACCCCACTTTGTTTTGTTATTTAATTGATCTGCGTCTTTAGAGCAGATCTCTATGCTCTTCTAGGGAGTATATATATATTTAAATATACATATGTTTGTTATCATTAATGCCTGGTTTGGATTAATTTCAATATTCAATTCTGTCATAATACATATCTATTTAATTTTACCTTTCAATTATTTTATTAGCAGAAATGGAATTACAAGTAGACGAAGAAAGACAATTAATTTAGGGCGAAAATTGGTTGTCGATCATCTTGGGATGTTCTTAAAAAGATAAAGAGTACATTGAAAGGTCAGAGCATGATTACGGTCTTTTAGCTATCAAGTTCATTGAGTGTCTTGTCACTGACCACTTGGTTGACAAGATCGATCCTTCAAAATGTGTGGAGTGGAGGAAACAATTTTGTGCGGAGCTATTCTCAAGTAAATTTGTTGCATTGTAATTAGTAATATTTCAATTATTTAGTTATTTAATGAACTTGTTGCATTTCTGTTGAATTGTGTACTCAAATTATTGTAAGTAGGTATTTTTTTGTCCATTAACTCTATGTATTCGAAGTTCCTTTAATCTTGTAATATTTTGTTTGGACCATTGACTTTTCTATTATAAGCAATTTAGTCGCATTTTTTTGTTACACATGAAGCAGAACAATCACACAAACAGTCGCTAGAAATGTCCCATAATACCACGCGACCTATGTGCAACCAATGCGACCCTGTATGCAACCATATGTGCGACATATACGCAAACCTATGTTCGACTAATTATGCGACCCTGCACACGACCATATGTGCGATCAATTATGCGACCCTGTACGCAACCATTTTTGCGACCCTATATGCGACCAACTATTAGACCATGCGACCATTTGTGTGACCATTTGTGCAACCCTGTGCGCGATCAACTATGCGACTCTGTACGCGACCATTTGTGCGACCATCTGCGTTATCATATGGGCGACCCAATATGCGACCAATTATGTGACTCTGTACGCGACCATATGTGCGACCAACTATGCGACCCTGTACGCGACCATATTTGCGACCCTGTACTCGACCCTGTATGCGACCAACTATGACCATGCGACCATTTGTGTGACCATTTGTGCAACACTGTACGCGACCCTGCATGCGATCTTTGTGTGACAAATTGAGCGATCTATCTTACAACTAAAGTGCATTTCAAGCACAAACGTGACTCTACATGTGAATGGTTATGCTGATGCGTTGTGTCGTGGCCTTCTCAAATCTTTAAAAATTTTGAAGAAGAAGGATGAGTGAGAAGAGAGAATAAGACAAAATGTTGAAAGAGAAGAAAAAATGGGGTTTAATGAGTGAAAAGGGTATTTGGGTCAAAAAAATATAAAAAGTGGCAAATTTGAAAAAAATTATGGTGGGTGACATTTTTTAAACAAAATGTATTGAAAGTGGCAAACCGATATTGTTACCGATATTTCTCGATATTTCCCGATATATCCTTAACATTAGAAAAAATATATTTTTCCCCAATATCAATATCGGTACTCTCCAAATACGGATATATTGTGGAAATATCGTAGATATTTTCGAAAATTTTAAACCTTGACCGCTACATTAGAATAGATGACATTCTTTAAAAATGTCATGATAGATTAAATATATTGATAATTATTCTAATACTACACTTGTCAATGTCATGAAAGTCTATTTTTCTAGTAGTGTTCGAAACAAGAGTTACATTTCTTTTTTTATATATGAGACTCACACAAAATAATTAATATATCTTTATGAAGCCCACACACAATAATAATACATCTATCCACTATACATTAAAATTATATTTTTAAATCTCCGTGCGAACAGTAAATATAACTCTTTTAATTGGAAATGAAGGAGTAAACTACTTATACTTTTATTTATGAGTAATTCTAGAGTGAGATCGATACCTGCTCCCCTTAATTATCACTCCCTCCATTCCACACTTACTTTCACACTTTTCTTTTTTATAACATCACACTTATCTTTACCAAGCAAAACACGAAACATTAGATCAATCCATAATATTAAAAGTTATCTTAGTTTTATAAATATCACTAAATCTCACCTAACACACACACATATATATATAATATTTTATATTTTATTTATTACTTAAAAATACTATAATACTCATAGTAAGTCAATAAAATTAGTCAAATAAGTTAATAAAATTGATCAAAAACTAACTTTTTTTAAACCAAATATCTGTAGTGTTGGCGTAGATCAATCAGTGAATAATATTATTCGATGTTTGTTTTGAGTTTTGATTGGATTAGATTTTAACTTTATGTCAAATTTAGTACTCCTTCTGTTCCATAGTTATGTTCACCAACACTGTAGATACGTAGTTTAAGAAAAAATATTTTTTGACCAACTTTATTGACTTTTTAAGGGTATTGTAGTATTTTTAAATAATAAATAAATTATAAAATATAAAGTATTTTATATGTGTTAGGTGAGAGAGATATTTTTGAAATTAAGATTACTTTGTGAGGTTATTAAGTGAAGTGATGTTTCCTTTTTTGGATGATAAAGATAAATGTGGAACGAAGGTAAATGAAAAGTGCAAAGATATATGTGGAATGAAGGGAGTATTAATTAAGGAGGGAGAAGAAATGAAAGAAGGTATAAATAAGAAGAAAAATTATTAATTGATGAGGTATAATATATGCTAGTGATGGGAGAAAAATTATCTTCACCACAAACTAATATGTATCTTCAAAACTAATTGAAGATACTCCTCCCGTTCCATAAACAAATTCGCACTTACTATTTTTGTACGTCTTATAAATAAGGTCATTCCTCTAAATAAGTAAATACACTCAAATCAATAACTCCACACCATACTTTAATTTCAAAATTGTCACCATATTATAACTCTCATATCTTACTTTACAATTTATTTATTACCTAAAAATACTAAACTACCACTAAAAGTAAAGTAAAAAATAATTTTTTCTTAAACTCTATATCTACCGTAACTGTGAACTTAAATATGAGATGATGGAGTTCAATGTATAGTAGTGATGGGAGAAAAATTATTTCACCACAAACTAATATGTATCTTCCAAACTAATTTATCCTAACTAATTTGCTGAGTCGACATGCATTATCTTAATTTCTCACGAGTGAATAACACAACAGGCATTTTATGAGAAAAATAAGTTAGCATTTCTCCACAAGGATAGCTCAATTATTCAATAGAAGTGACAATTTATTAAAAATCAAAGATCAAATTACACTGTCACAGTGTGAGAGCAATTTCTCAATATAAGGGGTCAAGGGCTCTTTGTTTACAATATGTAATGGTCTAATCTCTGTTAATTAGTTGAGTCATAAAATTTTATTCTTTCATCATTCTATCAGGCAGAAGTGTAGGTCGTTGAATCATCGTGATTTATCCCTCCATCACTCTATCGAATGTAAATGTAGGGTGTTGGGGTGAACGATTCCACCTCTATTACCCAAAGTAAGCTAGCATTTGATTTTAAGATTTATTTCCAGTTAATTCTGAATACACACAATTGCCGGAAGTAATGGTTATGTTGTTCACATGGGATTAATTAATGGGCTTCGGAGCTATATTAATGGGCTTTGTTATTTGTATTTATGACTCCCAATAAGAATTCAAACCGAATAAACTACATAAACCCCCTTTCATATAAGAGTTGAACTCTTATAAACCAGTTTTATATTATAAATCTTTGTAAATTATGTGGTTCCCTATAATTTAAACATCACAACAATACATAGGATATATAGAATTGGAAGGGAGGACCACAGGGTTTATACGGTAAACTCAATTTACACAAATGTTTACGTTGATTTATAAATCTTTTATTGCACACACCTTTTTTATTTAAACAAATTACAATAATATTCTAAAAATTAATACCAAATATTAAATCTTGAGACCAAATAGGGTATAAAATTACATCAAAAGATAAAATAAAAGAAAAATAAAATTATAAACAAAACTATTTCATAGAATATTTTGCCACCATATTTATTTATACACACGTAAGATATTTATATAGAGTGAGAGAAAGAGAGGAGAATTACCATTTGAGGAGCAAGTTGGAGAGAGAGAGGTGTTTGTCCAAGCTAGCTAATTAGATATCAAGTAACACACACATACTGTATTATACATGCATATATAGAGAGAGGGGGTGAACCATTTCACTGTCTTGTGGGTGGGGGGGGGGGGGAGGGGGGTGGGTGGGTGAAGTTGCTTGTTTTGTTCCCTTTTGGAGAGCAGACACTATATTGTGAGACTGTCTTACGGTAAATATAATTTTACAAAATTAATTTTATGCTTTTATAATTAATTATTTATTTTAATTAAAAATATTATTATTTTTATTTATAGTATAAATTGTTAAAGAAATAATTTTCTATACTATTATTATTTTTTATTATTTGAGTATCACTTTTTATTTATTTAATTATAATTAATATTTTAACTTTTTTAATTTCTTTTGATTAATACATAAGTATTTTATTTAAGATGTTTTATTTATAAAATTGTATCATATGTTTAATTCTAAATAAAAGGATAAAATAGTCATACATGAAGTATGTTTAGTGATTGATGCTTGTTTATTATAATTTAAACAAGGTATATTTAGCCATTTGAGTTCGTTTAATAGATTTAGGGCAAATAACAGCCTTTTAAGAAATTGTAGCCAGTAGAATGCCTATTCACTATAACAACTTAATTTGAGGATATCATTTTATTTTTTTTATATTTGCTCCGTTATGCCATAAGGGTTAAACTTTAATGTATCATACTGTAAAAAACATATTTTAGTTGCCAATTAATATATTTTACTTATATAACAATTATACTTTAATACGTTTCACAATCCGTGTCACACACTACAAAAAAAAACTCATTTTTAATTAGTATCGGAATTTACCAACGAATTGCAAAGAAAAATTAAAATTTTCTTTTAGCAACGGAATGTCAAAGAATTTATTATATTTTTACCAACAGAATAAAATTTATTTCTATTTACCAACAAATTACCAACGGGATTATTAGTAGCGGATTACCAACGGAATTGAATTTTTGTTGTTAATACTTACCAACCACCATTTTATCAATGAAAAACTACCAATGGATTTCGTTGGTGAACAAATTTAACAATGAAATTAAGATTTTTGATAAACAAAAATTAGACTTTTATAGTGACTACGGATATAGGGAGTAGACTTGTTTTAACTTAGTACTTTTGTACTCTGTAAACGTTGGCACTTAAATAAATTTTTCTTTTTTAGTAAGCATATTCTCACAAAAAAAACTTTGTCAAGGTTAAAACATATCTTAAAAAAAAACCAAAATAATCTAAAGACAAAATAGAACATAAATCATGATAAAAATAAAAAAACTAAATAAGAAAAAAAAATTGTTATAGAATCACCATTTATAAAAAAATATATAACCACCAAAATTATTTTACAAAATTAGAATATTAACTTAAATAAAGATATACTCCATTTAAATAAAAATATTGATAGTCCATAATTAATATTTTATACTCCCTTCATCTCACTCAAATGGTAGGTTTTGCTTTTTACACGTTAATTAAAGAGAATTATTATTTAATGTGTAGTTGGTAGTTATATTATAAGTGAGAGTATGGGCCATATTTGAATTGTATTAGTGAGTGTATGGGTCTCATGTGTGTGAAAAATGAAAGAAGACTTTTTTGGTGGGACACCCATAATAATAGAAAAAAATGACTATTTGGGTGGGACAGAGAGAGTACAAGTTTATAACATGTCCATTTATTATCAAAATTCATAATTTAATCAGACGTTCAATCAGTTTTTTCGATTTTAATCGGTTCTGTTGGGTTTATCCAAACAAGGAGTCGGGCCCACTCAATCCAATAGGATAATATTGTCCGCTTTGGGCCGTCCACTAACCCCCATGGTTTTGCTCTTTGGGCTCACACCCAAAAAGGTCTCATGTTAGGGAGAGTTCATCCTTCATTTATAAATTCATGGTCATCCCCACTTATAACCAATGTGGAACTTTGGTTAACACCCAACTAACAAATTCAACCCAGTTCAACCATTAAATCTTTTTTTTTTTTTTTTTTGGTGTTCCCCACCCGTTCCAGTTCCAATTTTCGGTACAACCGATGGAACCGGCGGCCAATCCGGTTTGATTTTGATCATTGATTAAACGTGGTATAAAAAAATTTTTGTAATAGAGTTATGGAGCTATTGTGCATTAAATCTTTTAAGATTGAAATCTAAGAAGAGAACCTGTCGGGATGTGTTGTGTATTTCTGCCAACCAGTCGTGGCGTAAATGGATATTCACTGACACAGTTGCCCTGTTCCAAGGTAATTATGTATTCCGTTGTATGGAGGTGTTGAATTCATCCTTAACTTTGGAGTAATAGTATTATTTTAAGGTTAATTAGTATTAATTTTTAAGATATAATGGTAATTTAACCATCTAACTTCGTTGTATAATTTATCTTTTTATTTCACATCATATCTTACATGCAGATTTTAATATTTATTTTGACTAAAACTTGTGTGTACCTAGATTCTTGTAAATGGTGATTCTATAAAATATAATTTAAATTATATAAATGGTGATTCTTATAAATGATGATTTTATAAATTCTAAAAATTGAGGGTATAAATTCTTATAAAATTAAGGATATAAATTCTAATATTTTTGTTCAAAAAAATTGATGAATATATTTTTATTTAGAAAAGAGACACTCTCTTATGAGACGGGTTATTTGTGAGACGGATATGAGACGGATTGATCCATCACTAAAGTATGCTTATTGTAGAGATAAAGTATGCATATTTGTAGTTAAAGTATATCAAAAATAAATCATAGTATTATAGCATGCTAAAATCATACTTTAACTCATTATCCAACATACTTTAGAAAACATACTTTAACAATTATTAAACATACTTTATCTAAATAATAGACATACTTTAACAAATCTCACAAACCGTCTCATGTAACTAGCGTACTACATAAAAATTCATTTCTCAAAAGAGTAAAGAGATAAACTATTTTTTTACAAAAACAGTGCATAATAAACGAGTTTACGCCAAACTCACTCTCAAACAAAAAATGTGACGAATTGAGTTTTTAATTAAATACACAGTGACATTTTTGTGTACATTATATAATACAGTATATACTAAAAAAAAACTGTTTTTTACCAACGGAATATTCCGTTAGTAAAAGCCTTAATTTCATTGTTAAATTGGCTTACCAACGGATTAGTAACAGAATTCGTTGGTAAAATTCTGTTGGTAAAGTGGTGGTTGGTAAATTTTTAGCAACGAAAAATCAAATTCCGTTAGTAAATAATTCTGTTGGTAATCCGTTGCTAATAATTTCGTTGGTAATTCCGTTGGTAATTACCAACAGATTGAATTCCGTTGCTAAAATAGAGAATAAATCCGTTGGCATTCCATTACTAAAATAAAAATGTCATTTTTGTTGCTAATCCATTGGTAATTACCAATGGATTGAATTCCGTTGGCATTCCATTGATAAAATAAAAATGTCAATTTTGTTGCTAATCCATTGGTAATTACCAATGGATTGAAGTCTGTTGGTAAATTCGATTGCTATAAAATACTACTCCTTTTTTTGTAGTATAATACTACTTTTTAATTCTTTGAACATTATTGTCTAATAAAATGGAGTTATAATACATTTTTCTAAACATTGCTTCTTCTTTTTTTGCTCAGAGTAAAACTCAAACAGAAATTAAGAAAGCCAGTAATAATAAATTTTTGCAGTTCCGAATTGGATTAGGAGAATAGAAAGTGAAAACTATTAGATAGTAGCATATGTTTATTTTGAGTTTTTAATAAGAAAGATTTTAATTTTATATTAAATCAATGTTTAAGAAATATATGATTATATGTGTAAAAGTATATTAATATTAATTAATGTGAAATAAGAGATGAGGAAGATAGAGAAAATGAATATTAGTTAAGATGAAAAAATGTATAAAATATTTAAATTAAGGATTAATAGTATTTTTAAGTATATATAAGGGTGATTTTATAAATTTAAAAGGTGTAAATTTTAAAAATAAAAATTCGATTTTTTTATAAAAAAAAAAAACCAATACTTAATTATGCATTTATTACCACTCATTTTCATAATGTACTACTTAATTACTTCATCGGAAAGAGACAATTATTTAACACCAACCTCCTACATAAATTAAATTATTTGACTTGTACTAATCTTATACTCCTTCCACTATCATTCAATTAGAGCATCTCCAAAGAATATGTATAATTTGAAGATTATTTTGAGAAAAATAAAGATTTTTTAAATTTTAAGGAGTTATAATTTTATCCCACTCTTAGAGCTTCTTTATATTTTTTCTCTTTTCAAGACTTATTTATTATATTTGTTTTAAGTAATAAAATCAAAGTGAAAGTGAAAGAATAATATTGATTATAAAGTAAAACAATAAATAATAAATTGAAAGTTTCAAGAAACATTTAATTTTAAAGAGTTGGTTTGGCTCTTTAAATTTAAAAAGTGAAAATCATTATGTAAAAAAAAAGTTAAATTAAAGAAACTTTTGGAGACATATTTTCATGCATTACTCTTCAAATTTTACATTATTTTGTATTTGAAGAGGCTTTTGAAATTGCTCTTAGTATGTTGCACCATTATTGTACTACATAGACATGCACCAAAAAATCGGAACAGGAGGTTCGAACCGGGGAACCGTCGGTTTTAATCGAAATTGGAACCGGCAGTTTCGGAACCGCCGAAAAAAAACGGAAACCGGTAGGGCTTTTCGGTTCCAGTTCCTCATCTTTGGGAAAAAATCGGCGATTTCGGTTCGAACCGCCGGTTTTTTAATTTTTTATTTATTTTTTATTTTTTACGCTAAAACCAAAAAAAAATTAAAAAAATTAAAATCGGAACCGGAACCGTCGATTCTGGAATCGAAACCTTTCTACCCCGATTCGGTTCCGGTTCCCCCTACCTTGGAACTGGAACCGGCGGTTCCAAACCGGGGTGCATGTACTACTACATGGAGTTCAAATAAAAAATATAAAAAAAACATTTTTAATTATTCTAACAGTTCCAAAAAAATAATTTCACACTTCCTCATTTATTTGTCTCACACTTAAAAAAAAAAAAAACTATTTTATCTATAATCTTAAATTTTAAATTTGTCATTCTCAACTAATATACATTATACTCCCTCCGTCCTACCACAAGGGTGGCGAAACTTTTTTGCACGTAAATTAAAAAATATAATATTTAATATATAGATGAAGAGAAAGAAATAATAATTTAATGTATAGTGGGTAGATATATTAGTGTGGTATGTGGGTCCTATAAAAATATATTAATTTTTTTTGGTGGGTTCCATTTACTAAAAAAGAAAATGCACCTCTTATATTGGGACGGAAAAAAATAGTAAAATGCACCCCTTGTAATGAGACGGAGGGAGTATTAATTTATAATTTTTTAATGTAGTAGTATTTTTCATAGAAATGTTAATTACCTCAAGCTTTAAATTTAATTTCTTTTTGGATATAGTTTTTTCCCTCCGTCCTGAATTTATGTTCACTGACACTATAGATACAGAGTTTAAGAAAAGTTTTTTAACTAATTTTATTGATTTTTAGAGGTATTTTTTCTTTATCTCATCCTATTATTTTACCCTAAAGTTAATATTAACTTCGCCCCTCCGAAGATCTACGTAATGCTTGATTGAGGAATGAAATTGAGATTTTTGGATTGAATGGATATACCATAAACTGGAGTATGTATATGAAGCGTGAATCATGAACCATAAAATGAATTATTAACTCTATAAAATATATATATTTTTTAAAACAAAATAAAAATATTATAGATTAATAACACGAAGAACAATGGTAAAAAAGGTCATCCACAAAGTTTGGAGGCTCAACTCATATATAAAAATTTGAAAAATCACGAGAAACCCTAGTGATTTTGTGTGCTACATTATTAGCAGCACGATGAATTGGGGATGATGAAATTGAAATAAGGATTTGTTTACAAGCTGCCACGCAATTCCCAAACACCGAGTCCTCCACAGTTGGGTGTTGGAGCTCATCATCCACAATCTTTGCATCTATTTCTCTAATCACTCGATTCAATCCCAAATCCTTTAATCATGACAGTTCTTCATATACATTCATAATCTCTCCTCCATCCACTCGAAAGTTTCCAGGTATCACAAGTGAACGACATACAATAAAGTCTCTTATATCATCTCTCAAAATCATGTCAATACCAATCTCAGAGCTATCTCCAAAGAAAGCTGCATCTACATTTAATTTTGAGAAATAGGTGGGTGGTTTATGCCACTCTAAAATAATTTTAGATATCAAACAATTTATATGAATGATGATTCTATAAAATATAATTAAAAATATATAAAATTTAATTTTCGATAGTTGTGTCCAACGGAATTAAATTAACTCTCTTAGACATCAGCGTATTAAGTCAAAATGAATCATCAGATCCAACAATAAAGTTGCTATATCAACAAAAGAAAAATTCCTAGCATCAAACACACGTTAACACACATCCAACCAGATAGAAGACACTTAACATTCAATGAGAAATCCTCAATATTCCTAATAACAGACAAAATCAATCACCTCCATATTAAATCATTTTCATTAAGCCACAGAGCTTCTGGGACCATATGTATAGACACCATGTGGACCGTTATTAATGATTATGAATTTTTTTTTTTTTTCTCAACATTTGGCCAAGGATATAATAATGAATATAAAGTAGCTAGCTAGTAGATATTGAAAATCCATCCTCTTGAAGGCTGCATTTGCAAACAGCTCATGAAAATAGAAATTAACCATCTTTCACCTCGGTCGGATGTCTTTATTCCATGGCAGCAACATCGCTTGAAAAAGTCTCTGAATCCAAAGACACTAACATCGAAGTGAAGCTGACAAGTGAAACCACATAAATGACTTCAGGAAACCATCTTACAATTTAGAGTCATTCAACTATATTGATAGCAGATATGAATTGCAGCATGGAGTTTAGGGCTGTGATAAGAGTTCAGAGGCAGCAAAAAAAAAAAAAAATGAATATACTAGGACAAAAAAGTACTCCATCCATCCCAGGAATACGTGCACGTATCCGGGGTGCGAAATTAAAGAAAATTTAGGGGTATTTTGTAGAGTTTCAATAGAATAACCATAAGATATTGTTAAGTTTGACTAAAGAAAGTGTAAAAGTAGGTGATGCTTTTGTAGTATTTATGGTATTGTGATTTGTGAGTGTGTTGATATTGTAGCCTATAAGTTGTTTCCATTTTGTCAGTATGTGTAATTTCAGGACAGAAGAATAAGAAAAGTGCACAAGTATTTTCAGGATGGAGGGAGAACATACATACACATGTATATAGTATATAGATGGAAGAATACAAGTTAATTGGAAACATGATTTATATTTGTGTGTCTAACATATTATAGGAAGAATATAAGTTTCTAAAACACTTGAAAATGGGATGTAAATTTTTAGCTTCTGAACAACTTGTTAGAGCTACATGTATAGTAAGGCATTTAATATTAGCTCAATTAACTTGCGGTATAACTTACATACCACAAGTTAGGCCTGAATAAAAAGCAGGAAATGGTAAATTGGCAATGCTAAGGCCTGAATTAACAATAGTATATAGGTTAGGCAGTCATGTAATCCTTTAATAAATTTCTTAAAAGTTAGGCCTGAATTAGAAATAGTAAGGAAACTCTTAAAAAGAATAAAGATAAAAAATGGCAAACTGACAATATGCTAAGGCTAATTATTATCACAAACACTTTGTGTAAACCGGGTTCACGGTGTAAACACTGTGGTCCCCCCTTCCAATCCTATATACCCAATGTATTGCTAGGATGTTTAAATTAAGGGGGACCATAGGGTTTACAAGGATTTATGATGTAAACCCGGTTTACAAGAGACTCACTCTTATTAGATATGATGGTAGGACTCGCCACCATCTTCCGAAAAAAGATGGGAGACAATGCTAGAAATCCAAGTCTGCTCATTT
Source organism: Pogostemon cablin (assembly GCA_023678885.1). Classification (NCBI taxonomy): domain Eukaryota; kingdom Viridiplantae; phylum Streptophyta; class Magnoliopsida; order Lamiales; family Lamiaceae; genus Pogostemon; species Pogostemon cablin. The sequence continues at coordinate 4,959,107 of CM042978.1, read as the reverse complement.
AGTTATCTTGTTATCGCTATTAGTTAATGTTCAATTCTATTATGTTCGTTATTTCCTTGGATTTAATTCTTGTTTGGTTCAAGCCCACAATACCTATGTTAAATATTCATTATTTATTAGTTAGATCTGTAGCATAGATCATTTGTTATTTATTTGTGTCTTCCAGGGTGCTTTTTTTTTTTTTAACCCCGCCGGCATTGTTTTAAAATCATGTTTTGGGCAGGTGGTGTTTCATAATTTGAGTGTATCATAATTAATTTCATTGGTTTTTCTTTATAGTATATTCCTGTTCATGCCTGTGAACTCCATAATATTATTATAAGAAACATTATTTTTCTACAATTTTGATAAGAGAAGACATATAATAAGTTTACAGAGAAACCACAAACATGACATAAATTATAAATACTTACAGGTACAATGTTCCTTGTGTCATATTTAGATCAACAACCTTTCCTTCACTAGCTGCCAGTAAAACAATGCCAGTGGGTTATCACATTTAAAAGCAATACGATGGAAGTAATAATAGTTAAGTGATAAAAACTTCCACAACTTTGCACCATAAAGTTGCACAATAGATTGTTAGAGTAAGGCGCATTCAAACATGAAAGGAAGTTATCTATTGTCTATTATAGAACATTCTTGAAATTGGTTTTCAAACCAAAGCCTGTGCAGGAGAGAGAGAATTGAATATAGAAAACTCTTTGTTAGTGCATAGTTTAAGAAAATATGACATTTGTTAGTCTTATTTATAGAATGACAGTTTCCCTTATTCAATATACCAAAGTGATTCAAGTGATTATGTGCATTTCTCAACTCCAATGTCCAATACCATACTACATATTACTACTAACATCTTAATTCATAAAGCATGAATCATAAATGGGTTTCCATTATTCATCCTTGTGTTACCGTATATTAAGAAAAAGGGGAAAGTAAAAGAAATGGGGGGCATCATTAAGCTAGCCTGTAGGATAAAAATGCCCAAGGAGTTAACAATACAAATGCTAAGCCCATACTAAAGTGGTATGGGACATCAATTGGATCAGAACACGCCACCATGCTTATGAAAACAACTTCCATCACAGACCACTCAACCCTAAACAGCTAGTTCTGCCGACGGTCCACAACTCTGGTGCTCAAGGAGTTATAAAACTATATGCTAAGCCAGTATTTTAGCAATGTGGGATGCTAATTGGAGTTGCCGACACGTTTCAAAACAGCTTGTAGGTTTATCAGGAGAACGAATTACGCTGGTCAAGCCCTTCAAGAACATTATGTTTACAGCTCAGAATGGCTCGGTTCTGTTACCACAGAAGCTTAACAGAGATCCAAATCTTGCAGAAAACTTATTTTTTGAACTGAATACTCATGTATGCTTTGTACTTATATTCGAGACTGTAAACAACTTTCCTGATTATATCTAGATATTTGTAACCAGGCACTGATGTCAGAATGTAAAACAGTTTATCCATAATCCAGACATAAGAAGAACAAATCTTAGTAGATGGTGATTTGCCACATAATAGTTTTAAAATGCTTTTGAGTATATTAAGACAATGATCTTTTGATTGGGGAGACACTCATAATCATAAGTATCAAAAATGACTTATCAACTTTTATCTGTTCACGAATGTGATATATTTCTATAAATGAATTACTCTGTCTTCGAGTGAGTTATGCAGAATCCAGGATACCTCAGGCACTCAACCTGAGAAGCCAACACCAGAAAATGGATAAGTTAACTATATCATCCAGGTGGAAACCAAGGTATTACGTTGATATAAAAGAAAACATCTTCAACATAGTATGTCATAGAATATTCGCACACTACCACAAAGGTAGAGATGCAGAAAAGCATAAAGTGAAGAGGAGAGAGATATGGAAAAGATAAAAGTAATACAGTTCAGAGGGATCATACATTAGCATCATAGAGATATTTACACTGCTAGAGATTCAGAAGAAAATTAAAACCTGACAGAGATGCAAAGGATCAAGTATTTGCATTGTTACATTGCCAAAGATCTTGAATAAAATTAAGGAAGGAGGAGTGGGATGCAAATGATTAAGTAATATGGTATAAAGGCACCAAATTCTAACTAAACTATCATGCAATGTCATCACAATATACACAGATTTTTTCAGATAAGATAAATACAGATTGTTCCTGAATCTGCATTTTACAATGTAGCATATGGAAAATGATTGAGTAACACGGGACGAAGGAGTCAAATTCTTATTATACAATCACACAATGCAATTACAAACTTTTGTATACGATGAATACAGACAAATCAGAAACTTAGGTTCTAGGATGCACTATATTGATGATGGCTTACACCCAAAAATTTAACATGCGGATCAAACTCTGCTGCAGCTTCCTCAAGCACTCTGTCTAGCCGTTTGGTGAGGTTATACCTGTGGCAGTATAGTTTTATATGGCATATGAATTTGTGCAACATTTCTGTAAACTAACATCAAGAAAGAAAAGTTTACACATTACTAGATCGTAAATGCAACAACCACATGGTGACCTTGACGGAGTAGCTGCACAAAGTCATGCTCTGAGTTGAAATGAATAACCCTTGGTGGTCCAAGATCCTTAGCGTAACCAGTATAGCACCTACACAAAGATGGAAAACGTTGTATTATGAGAAACGTCATGAATATATCAAGAGTGGTTAAGGAATCCAATATATGAGTAACAAGAAAATACTAAAGTGAAACGCCACCTAGAAGAAAAATGATGAGATCAAGAGAATAACCATAATACAGTTAAATTAACATTGAAGATGCCTCAAAATACCAGATAAGTTGAATTTTAAATATAGGTTGTTATTTGCAATTTTGTATATATATATATATATATATATATATATATATAATTCTTTAAGCCAGTAGTGGAACAAATAAAGACACAATTTGATTCCTTGTTGCAGCGGAAGCTGAAATCTAAAGATGGTAAGTGAAGCTCCATATACTTGGAGCCGCCTTGTAGCTTTTAAAATTCACAATAATATTGTAGGCCAAGTTTTGATTTTCTGTTTGGTTTTGGTTTATCATATGATATGGTATGTTCATTAGTCTACCGTCCTGCTTATCAAGATTACTTCAGCAACAACAAGATTAAATGAATATCAACTCAGATCACAGAATATGAGCTACTTTTAAGGGTATCAGAAAATCATGTACCTTGAGTGCAGATACAGGTTTGGAATGTCTCATCAACTCCATTTCTTTCAACAGCCAACACATTATGCTAGGTAGTTTTATTCCCCTTGGTATGTATGGCTCTTTTGGACATGCCATATTTCTTTGAACATCCAAATTTCTGAAGCCAAGCTGCATCTCTCCATCACAACTCACTTCAACAAATAATTTATTCATATAATGAGTGCATAATATTATATACCAAACAATAATCTAGATGACAAACATCAAGGCTACATCAATATTATTCATTCGAAGCACAACAATTTCTTTAATAATACAACATGATACTTCTTGTACTGCACATTTAATGCACAGTAACTTTAACAGTTAAAATATTTCTTTACAACTTAATCAATTAATATCATACGAGATAGTATAAGTATGAGAGTTGTATAATATAAAATTTGTTGGCAACTCAATAGAAAAAGCATGTCAAAGAATAGTTCAATGCCAACAAGAATACCAAAATGGGAATACTTGGTATATTTTAATAAGTAATAAATGGACACATCTGATCCTCAAAAAACAAATGCCCTTCAGGGTCTCACTTTTAATTGGAGTCTGCACATCAATTGAAGGAATGTCTACGAATCAACAGTCAATGACTTGAGTCATCCATATATAAAACATGTGAACATTTTAGGTAGGAGTTTGAACATTTTTTGTGTTATAATTTTGGAGATGCTCTGTCAGTTTGTCACTCCATATAATATCACCAGTCCACTTTAACTATTTCCCTTATCATTTGCCAATTCATCTCCTTAGCCTTGGGAAAACATTGTTTTTAGTAATCTTTAACAAAAAAATATATCATGAGAATCACATCATTAGTTTTTTTAAAAAAATTGTATCAAAGTGTTACCCTGTATAAATAAAACACCATACTTATCGACTATCGTTCACAAAGACACGAGTCATACAAGCATTACTTAGTTAAATTGCCTTGTACAAATGGAACACCATGGCAAAATCTGAGGAACTACCCCTTCACCGTTCCTTCCACCAAAAGCATTCACATATTCAAGTAATGTTTCTTACCAAACATCAATATTGCTGAGCAGAACTTAATAAATATAATACAATGGTGACATCCTACATCATCATTTTTAAAGTCATTGATTGACTATAAAGTACATTAATAAGATAAAATGAGTGTTCAAGGCATTTAAGACAATACTTGGGTATTATCGTAATATATTTATATGAAAAAAATAGATAAATCAGATAATGAAGTATACCAGGCACCATGCAAGTGGAAGCACAAGTATCTTTTTCCAGAAGTCCAAACAAGAAGAAACTCAAAGGTCATAATTTATGTCAATGTAAGAAAAATGAAGTTTGGATATCACTTCCATTAGAATGCCAACTAACTCATATTTAGAATATCTCGGAGGCCCAGTACATTAATATCTATCTACACATTCAGAAACAAAAATAATAATAAAAAAATAACATGTTAGAGAAAACCTTCTTCTCCTTGTAATTCCTTTCTCAAGAAGTTCGCCATTAAATCCAATAATGATAACAACTAACTGGTTCAAGCGCCCATAAAATATTTACAGACGTCATGTCCACTCAAAAATAGTTTGACAAGATATTCACTTCTGTAAAGCAAATGGTGCAGAAAGTTCCTAATATGCTCAGATGAAAAGTATAAGAGGGTACCTTAGGCATGCAGATGCAAAGAGAGTGTACACATTCTAGGACTTCAACAAAGAGTCCAGAAGGTGATCATTCCAAGGATACATGAATATGATCTGTAAATGTATGATGAAAATTAGGTAAAGCAAAATTTTTAAAGTAAGAATAGAGAAATTTGTGATACCTCTGATAATTTATTGAAGAGATATTGCAAAAATTAAAAAAAAAATCATGTAAAATCTTCATAATAATTAAATCAAAAATCAATAAATTAAAGTGAGAGATCACAATAAAAGATTATCTACCTGCAAGTGCTACCTACATGGGAATCATTCATGAAGAAAACCCATCAGCAACTTACACACTATTACCACGGTCTGTGCAGCAAACAGTTCATGATTTCATAACCAACCTTGTTAACGTATTTGCTTTACCTAGCTCCCCCTTCGAACAAAGCAAATGAATAAGAGAGTAGAAAGAATCAAAATCTTCCAACTGCAGCACTTCTTCTTTGCTTGCATAAATCTTCACCACTCCTTCCACTTTTTCAACATCAGATGACGGGGACTGAAAATCAGTTCCACCATACATTGAAGGCACAACTTCATTGTTAGCTTCCAGTTTATGTTTATCTGATGTAAAGTGAGAAGAATTTTCCCTCAAAGAGAAAAACTGGAAGCCAATTTCATTAAGCAACGCAACAGCATCATTAATACGTCCTTGCTCACAAAGAGAGACGAGAAGATTCTTCACTGAATCAGATTCAACCGCAGTATCTAATCTTTCAAAGAGATCGATGACTGACTGGGTTTGAAGCATCTCTCTTATAATGCTCCGAGACTCTTCCATCCTTCCTTTAGCACACAATCCCCGAAGAAGATACATAAAGCCCAAATAGTCTGGTAATAAGCCCATGCTTTTGAAGTCAAAGAATAAATTGAGAGCTCCTTCCATGTCGCCTTTCTGGCAATAACCATTGATCAGTGCACTGACTGTGAATCCATCTGGCTGAATATTTCTTACCTCTAATTCCTGAAAAAGTTTTATAGCTTCCTCAAGTAGACTTGACTTGCAATATCCATCAATCAATGAGTTATAAATATGAGTACTTGGTCTAAGATCCTTAAGGAACATCCTCTCAAAGAGAATCCTTGCATCTTGTAAAAGTCCTTCTCTAACTAAAGCATCAATAAGTGTACCGTATGTAATTTCTGTGGGAAGAACATTAATTCTCTCAAGTGAATCAAACAATCTGAAAGCCTCAACCAGACAGCCTTGTCGACACAGTCCATATATTACAGAATTATAGGTAACTACATTGAGAGATACTCCCTTCTTTTTAGCTAAATTGCTGACATTTAGTGCCTTACTGATATGCCTTGCACGACACAGGGCATCAATCATAATGGTGTAATCGATAACATCCATATTCGAGAGATGATTTTCTGTTCCCACCATGAGCTCATATGCATCCAAAATTCTACCATCCTTTATTAGCGTATTAAAAATGCTAAAAGGAATGGTTAAGCTCCATCTCTTTTCATTTATTGTCGACAGAAATAAAAGGGCTTTTTTGATATTACTCAGACATAGGTAATTTACTATTACTTCACAAACTGAATGATCAGACAACCCATAAGTTTTAACGAAGGAAGTCAGAATGAGCTGAGCCAACAATCTTTTACTTTCAAATAGAAGAGCTCTAAGAATTGAATAATAACCCATTCTAGCTGATGCTAACCCCTTACTTCTCAATGCACTTATTATACGATATGAGGCCTCAGGGAAACCCCTTTCGCACAAAAATAAAATGGAATCATTATATACATTTTGCAGTGCTAAAAGCCTCATGTCTTCCATTCTGTACAGCATTTCTATAACACCTTCTGCACCTTTATTATTAAATATTGCTTCAATCAACATCAAGTGTACGGATCTCTCCAGCTGTAAGCCTTTCTGAATACATCCCATGAATATGTCAATTGCCATGTCCACAATGCCCTCTGTACAGAGCCCTAAAATAATACGTTTGTAACAAGAAGCCGGAGGATTTGAGTTTCTTTGAAACTGATCAAATATTTCAAGTGCCTCATAAATCCTCCGTGCTTTGCAATACCCATCAATAAGAGTAATGTAGGTAACAGAGTTTGCTGACAAGTTCATTTGTGGCAACCCCTTAAAAATTGCTAAAGCATCCTCAAACAAGGCAACCATAAGCATGGCTTTTATCAGTATGTTACACATGACCACATCCATATTGATATTTTCTGCTTCCAGCCTCTTTTTCGTCTCTAAGATCCCAGAGTTATTTTGTTCTTGAATATAACCATGCAACAATGTACTATATGTGATAACATCTCCAACTATGCCTTTCGAGAAATCATCTGCCTCAGATGTCCTCCCAGCCTTGCACAATCCATTAATGACGGTGTTGTATGTGACAACACCAGTATTTATACCCTTCTTCTCCATTTCATCAAGCAGATGGAATACCAGATCAAAATCACCCATTCTGCAAACTCCATGAATCAAAATTGCATACACAAACTCATCAGCTTCAATCCCCAACTGATTAAGCAAGTTAAAAATTGCAAATGCCTCTTTTAATTTTCCTTTCTTGCAAAATCCCAAAATAATTGCAGTGTAAGTAACTAAATTTGGCACCAGTCCATCACTTCTCATCTTGTGCAAAAATCCTACACCCTTCTCCACGAGTCCATTCTTTGAAAATCCATCTATAAGTATTGTGTAACTAATGATATCTAACTCAACTTTCTTATCCCCCATTGCTCTATATCTTTTAAAAGCTTCATTAATTAAACCTTCCAATAAACAGCCATGCATCCAACTACTGTAAAACACAACATCAAATGTAAACTCATTATTTTCCATCCAAGAAACCAAATGAGAAACCTTATCTACATCTCTTATCCTACAGTAAGCAGTCAAAAGAGCTGTACAAGTAACAGTATTAGGCGTAAAAGAACCCGACTTCATAGCAGTCTCATAAAACCCAACCGCAAGTTCAGGCTCCCCAATCCTCACAAAACCAGAAATCACAGAACTACACACATAATTAACAAAGGGGTACTTGAATTTATCATCAGACATCAGTTCTAACAAATCAATCACCCTTTCCATTTTCCCCATTCTGCTAAAATAACAAATCAACAAGCAGAAAGTACGAGAAGAAGGTAAAAAGCTATGTTCTTTCAAAAAATCTTTCAGTAAAGAAAGGCTCTTGATTAACAGTGCAAATGCCTTGGACTACGGAATCAAATACATGATTCTTGTTGAAAATCTTGGACTTCCCTACAAGGGCTCTCAAGAAATCAGCGGCTTCTTCATATTTGTGTTCTTTCAGCAGAGCTTCTGCGAAAATTGAGTGTGTTTGAGCATCGGTTGTGATTTTGTAGGAGGTGAGTTGGGAGAAAATGTGAACAACTGTTCGGAATCTTTGATTACGGGAGAGATGGAGAAGAAAATTGTTTAATTCTTTGAGGGTTGGGGTGAATCCACTCTTTAAGAGCGTAGAGAGGGGATACATTTTGGAGGAATTCTATGGTGAAAAGAGAGGTGGTTGAGCAGATTTTGAGATTCTGATACTGATACTGATACTGTTGGTGCGATTCCCGGCCAAATCCAAAACGCCAACAAATTGCTCATATGCGAAGCTCAAATCAGTTACTCAAGACAGCTTTCGATGGCTCCATTGATGAAATTCCTTTCACGCCACTTTTCATTCTTCCATTCTCCTTTCATGCCATTTAGGGTTTTCTTACTTTTTTGTAGCCTTTCAAGATGAGAGAGCTTAGGTGAAAAAGCGTTCAGCTGGGAGGCAACCTTGTGTGCGAGTGAGCTTAGATTTGAGCACTCTAATTCATTCGTAAGTGTTCTGATTTCTTTCTCGCTTTCACTTATGTTAGATGATAACGGCAGTAGGTATATAAGAGGGGTATATACAAAAGAGATTGGGTTAACTGCGTTTCACTTGAGAGATGAACTCGATGATGATCCATTGAGCGTGCAACTTCTAGATATAGCTCCCCTTATTATAGTGTCTCCAAAGGATTTGGTAAGAACTTGAGTTTATCTGGAATGTACGTACAAGAAATTTAAGTTTTACCCACTCAATATATGTGTGGGTAAAATCTATTTTTGTGTGTATTATATTTTATCCATACATAAAATAAGTATAAACATGTGTCATTAAAATTGTATTGATACATGTTTTTACTTACACATATAAGGGATCGATTACTTTGCAGGTTAACAAGGGTTATCCCATCGTGAACCCTAGTTAAGGATCGCTTGCTTTGAATGTTGCAATCGAGGGATAACCCACGGGCATTTATCGGCCCGGGTTCAAATTTGTTTAAAGCAGGGTTACTCAACCCTCAAAATGTGGGAGGATACAATTAAACCCGAGGGTTTACGTTGGTAAAATTATGATTTTACCCTTGAGATTAAGATTAGAATCTATCCTCCTCCCCTTCGCAGATTGAATGACGATGGAAAGAAGAATCTAGGGTTCTTATGCCGCGCCCGACATCCACCATTCGCGAAGGTAAGAACCTCGACTCTGATCAATTCTTTGTACGCTGATACATCTCCTTACGTATCTGATTAGTGATTCGAATGTGGAAATTAGATTTGGTGTGAATATGATGGTTAAATATTATGCTTAAAAAATGAGAGAAGTACTTATTCTACTCCGTTATTTTTCCCCAAAATTTTTGTATGTATTATGTATACTCCTCGTTGATTTTGGGATGCAGAGGCGGAGAATCTCTTTTGACTAGGTAATAGTCAGGTGTGGTTGAGGTTTTCTGATTGGGTGTCTTTATTTTCCATACCAATTGACACATAATACAGAAAGTAAAGTGGTTGGCTGGGTATGGGGGGGATGGGGGGAGGGAAACTGGAAAATAATATAAAAGAAAGTGGTTCTTATATAGGTGGTGTTTAGAAAGTCTTTGCTTATGTAAGTTCTTGCATACATATTCATTGGATTGATTCATATTTTGATTGTTATGGTGTGATATATGCTACTTATTGGATGCATATTGCATTTGAAAGTTGGTTCTTTATAACGATTGATTGTTAGGGTAGCCAATATAAATTAAGCTTTTACAACGTTATTTTTATTTTCTTACTTATAGATTGGTGGACATTGAATTAATCAAATAATTTTGCGTAGGATTGATGTTGATATAGCTGATGAAAATCGCGATGATGAGGAGATTTTTGTTGTTTTGAATGAGCTTATGAATATTTATATGGTCTTTTTTTATGATTGTTAGCATGTTGTACATGCACATCAAAGAAAGTTTGTCTCCAGCACAACACACACGTTTTCAGGGCTATTATAGCATTTTGTCTAGAATCCCTAGGCAGATTAATAAGTTGAGAGAAGTTATAGGCGTGGATGACGTGACGTGTCACGACTTACTTAGGATGAATAGGGGAACCCTATCTATTCTTTGTAATCTGTTAGAGGTGAGTGGGGGTCTAAGGAGTACTTGAAATTGCACAGTTGCTGAAATGGTGGCACCATTCTTGTTTATTCTAGGACACCATGAAAAACACCGTGTAGTGAAACGCGCTTACCTTAGGTCGAGTCGGACAATTAGTAAAAATTTTCATAAGGTTCTCAATGTCGTCCTCAAGCTACACCTTTTGCTGCTCGCACGTCCCAAACCAGTTGATGAGAACTGCACAGATAACAGGTTTAAGTGATTTAAGGTATCTATATTTGTCTTTGTATATGTATACATTTTAATATAATATGACTGCTTGACCATTGATATAAAAATTGCAACATTGCGTGTGTGTGTTTAGGGGTGCTTAGGGGCACTAGACGGTACACACATTGAAGTTACTGTTCTGGTTGCTGATCAGGGACGTTACCTTGACCGTAATGGCAATTATACAGTTAATGTCCTGGGCATTTGTGACTTTGACCTTAACTACATCTATGTTCTACGTGGGTGGGAGGGTAGTGCAAATAATTCCAGGATCCTCCGTAATGCCAATTTTAGAGATCCAGGATTTAAAGTGCCTCACGGTAATTTTAGGATCTGTAAACTTTATATTAGTTGTCTTAAAATTCACGCATTGGTCTTCTAAATTCTAAACACATAGGATGTTATTGTTTTGTTAATTATTACATGTAGGAAATTATTATCTATGCGATGGTGGTTATGCCCATCGAGAAGGTTACTTGGCTCTGTATAGAGGCGTCCGTTATCATTTGGATGAATGAGGCGTGGGTGGTCGGGCTCCGCAGAACAAGGAAGAGTATCTTAATATGAAGCATGCAAAGGCCAGAAATATTATTGAGCGCTCATTCGCAATAGTCAAGAAGTGTTGGGCCATACTTCGCAGTCCATCTTTCTACCCTATTAAAGTGCAAAACTGAATTATACTGGTTTGTTTCTTACTGCATAATTTTATCAACTTTCACGAGGGGTCGGAGGAATTCGACATTGATCTCCCTCCGAGTGCTGACGATGGCGGAGGAGAAACATACGAAGAGGAATCAGTCTCCACACAACAATGGCGAATTTGGAGGGACGAGCTGGCAACTTCAATGTACAATGCATGGTGTTCCTAGTCTAGATTCCATTGTGTTGCTAAAATACTTATGTAACGATGCTATGACATATTTAATGATTTGTGAATTGTGCTTTATGTTTAGACTTGTTCAAAGGATTCAGCAGATGATATGTTATGATCTTTTATAGTTCATATTATATTCCGTCTTCTATAATTGTCATTATGGTGCTCTTTTAAATTTTCATAGGCTGCAATAAAACTTGTGTGAAGAATGGTGTTTTAATTTGATATTACATACTCTATAATTTGTCTAAGATATGTATGTACGTTGTATTTTTTTTTCACGACACAGGACTAAGATTGCCAATACACCATTTATTGATCCAATCTACAATGAATGGTAGCAACACGTGTCATGCAGAAAGTAGAGCAACTTCCTCTGCTCGAACAGGCCATCGTACATGGACCTTAGATGAAGAGAAACTTTTGATCACGGCTCTAGAGTACATAATTGAAAAGGTTTGAGAGCTCAAAATGGTTTTAAGAGTGATTATGCTAGAGAGATGGAGAAGGTAATGAAGAGTTTAGATCCAAGGTGTGACATTTGTTCTAATCCCCATATAACTTCAAAAATTCATGTGTGGGAGAAAAACCATAAGCATCTGAATGACATGATGGGTATTTTCAGATTCTCATGGGATAAAAGGTCTAGCCAGATCATTGTGGAAGAGGATCAGGTGTGGGATGATTTTGTAAAGGTACATGACCTTTAAATACAAAACAACTCGCTTTCCCATTATAATTGATATGGTTAGTCCTTTTGTTTAATTAATTTTTAAACATAGGGGGATGACACTATCAAACAGATGCAGTATAAAAGGTATCTATTTTATGTTAGGTGGCGCGACATTTTTGAAAATGATCGTGCTATCGAGCAGGCCGCACAAGATGTGCATGACCCCGGGAGGCAACCATCTGGAGATCACGCAAATTTTTATAAAGGGCCTTCTAATGCTGTAAGTGATGCTCCTATGCCAGATGACCAGAATGAGTCTAATCCTTCAGCAAGTGATGCTTTGACCGCTTCAGCAAAAAAAAAAGGGAAACGCAAAGCCCATGATGGAGCAAGTGAGATTGGTGAGAAAATATTTGGATTGCTGGCAGATTTTAATGACTGCACGAATGCGAGGCTCGGTTAGATCGTTGCAAATATTGGGTATGAGTGGAAAATGATGGACAAGCAAAAGGCACTAGCTGATGCGATAGAAGAGCTCGGGGTGTTCAATCTATCACAAAGAATTGCCATAGGCTCAATCCTTGTGAACAACAACAAGCTAATCGAACTCTTTTTCAGTTACAATCATGAGCATAGGGTGGCACTTGTGATGCACTTGCTAGATCTGAATCCTTAAATGATGGCGTTTCACTGAATTGCTAATTTGATAATGTTTATGGTATTCTATTTTGTTGTTGTGGCTGTGTAGTCTTGCTGACAACACCTGTCTAGAACATTTTATAAAGTGGGCCTCAAACCTTACTAATTTTGTTGCATTCTATTTTGTAGCACTTCCTACTGCATTGTAATGTAATGACCAAAGCAGCTAGCTTATGTTTTGTAATATCAGAGAATAACTCATTTGTTTATTTAGTATGGATGTGAATTTTTTTTGAACTAGAAATTTGAGACTACTCTGTTGGAATACTTATGAAATGGTGATGTTACTAGCCTCATTTTCATAATACTTATGTTTGGTTACACGCCCATCTGTCTATTGTTGCACTAAATCAGACAGGGATTGTAATTTATTTTAATTCATTTCAGTAACTTTTATATATTTCTAATATAATGGGAGTTTAATTCATTTTATTATAATTATTTTCTTCTAATTCATTCTTGCATCAATTAATTTAAAGTCTTGTGATTTTTAACTAAATTATCAAAGTCTGCCTATTTTAAATTTTTATTATTTCCTTTATGTTTTTTTTTACACAAGAATTTACATTTCAAATTATCGATTTTTCTGTTCCAAAAATTTGAAAAATGTGTAAATAAAAATTTTCACAAATTTTTAATTTTTTATTTGTTTATAATAATATATATATTAGATTATAATATTTTTATTTAATTCAGTTTTATTATGTCTAAATTAACGCAAAGCCTATAATTTTTTTTCATTTTATTATATTTGTATAAATTATAATATTTAATCAGATTATTGAGTTTTAATAATATATAATGAATATGTTATTTTTTATCTAACCTACTTTTTTTTGCAAATTATACAAAGTATAATTTAACTGCTTGTTTTTATTTCCCCATACGAAAGTACCAAGCATCACTTAACAATCGATATAAAATAAAATCATTGAAGAACTTACAGCAGATAGAAGTTGAAAAAAACATGAAATTGCTTAAACGTAGGAATTCACTGATGACTTTGTTCCATACAGAGCTGCTACCATCAAACATGTTTCCGGGGTGACCACTCTGCTACCGAGCTGTCGCCGAGCCCAGGACAACGGCGGTAGGTGCCAGGCACGAACGAGGTTGATGCGTGGACAATAGGATGCCCAGGAGAGTTAGACGATATCATTGACCCTGTGGGATGATTTTGGGAAGAACTTGTAGCAGAAGGGTCCATCCATGCTAGTTCACCCCAGAAAGCATTCTCGGTGGTTATAGTCCCACTTTGCATTGAGTACAACCCACTCTGAAACGACTCAATTTTGTAGGGATTACTAATCTCGACGACGGACGAGTTATTCTCAACGCTGCCACCAACTGTATCACTTGATGTTTGAATTACAAAATGAACATTAGAAGTATCATCAACATCTATCAATGGTTCAAACAATCATCGCAGGATTGTTGCAGATTGCTCACCCTCCCGATAATACGTCGCAGCTAACTTTTCCTCCTGAAAATAAAATAAAAGGCACAAAAACAAAAAACCGAAGGAAAAAAAATAGTGCATAAGTACATGTCATATACTTCTCGCTCAGAGTACATTACATGGAACAATGATGATGTTAATATAAAAGAAGAGTAACGGGTAACCCACAACAATTTTAGTAGCCCATACAGCTTTGGTGAAACGAATCTTGTTACCGATAGGGTGTAACGCACCATCCGGAGAAGTCGTCAACCATCTCCAAATCTTATACCGCTTATGCAATTTTTTAGTTTGTTCCATGCATTATTCAAACGTATAACTTTTACCTAACGATGTGTTAAAACCGATCATTGCGTAGACAATAGCACGTTTTTTTTTCTCACCGACCACTCATAGTCCAGCTTCCCTCGCTCGCCTGGTCCAAATGATACACCCACTGCTGATCAACTTCTCTCGTCCAATCTGAGTTGAAAAATACTTTATCTTGATACATGTATCGCCGAGGAACGCCGGGGAGCACCATATTGAGGACTTTAGTTTATTATGATTGTTATGTTGTGGTGAGCAGATGGAATAACTTCACTGTGTTTTATAGACATACTTTTTACCGACAATACAAGACATATAATTGTTAGGGTGGTGGCAAGGCCTATGGAATTAGGTGTATGGGCCATTCACATAAGTATTATCACTATCCAATAATGTACTGCAACTTGCATTCATGTCCCTTATTCTATTAGTGGAATCCACTTGCCATATACGCCAAAGTGTTAACACTATCAATTATAGTGCAAACTGGAGCATTCATATCCCTCATTCAATAAGTGTAATCCACTTGTCATGTACGCCAAGGTGTTATTTTTATCAATTATGGTGAAAACTGAAATTCATCTCTCCCAACATCAACTTCTGGACCCACTCCCCATGTAAGGTTTACCAACATTTAAAGATTGTAATCTTGATGTCATGTGAAACTCACTTGATCTGTCAATCAATTTAATAATACCATTAAAGTAATTTTAACCAGGCATGTGCGGTCATTAATAATTATTGTACATGAACAATTATCATTTAAAAAAGTTGATATCTACCCCAAAAGTAATAACATTGTCAACTTCAACTTTCATTGCAGACCTTAACATGAGTCGTTCTCAACATCTAAAACCTAACTATAAGCAACCTTAAGTGCTAACAGTGATATCTACATCATAGTTGCTTTCAACTAGGGAGCTGATGAAAGTGGAAATTCATGTATTTTCAGGTCCTATTTGATACCTCTTTAAGTGTTTTAACTGCTATTATTTGCACATATCTTAGTACTTTGAATTATTATTGATTAAAAGGTGCTTGAGAGGTATTTTGTTGTATTTTTATAGAAAAAATGATCAAAAGTGTAAAGTTGGAATGAAGGGTGAATTTGAGCAATATGCAAGAAAACAGGGGATCACTTTCTATAATTTTTTTGTACTCTTGTGGAGGTCCGAATCAATCTTGTGATACATGGTTAGAAAGCTATGGAAGAGAGGGTCACGTAGGCGCAAAAATCACCACAATTGGAGTATGGATGAAGAAGTTATGATCAAAATAGTGTGGCCGCGCGATTGCAAGCGAGATTTTCGAAACTCACGAAATCTTGGCCCATTATGCTCATTATTATTTGTTTAGAGAGTTTTAAAGGCGTGGTTGATGAAGTGGGCCATTAGCAAAAGCCCAATATTGTAGAAGCTTGAAGAAGTCATGCATTGTGGATGCATCTCCAATATGTGGGGCCCAACTATCTCTCATACACAATTTCATTACGAGCGGCACTATTGCCACCCACTTTTTTCCTAAAGGCACCCAGAATTCTAAATAAATATATATGCAAAGACAAAAGTAACCCAATATTAAATTTGTTAAAGAATTAATTACACAAATTCAATTTTCTTTTTATATTTTCACTCTATACACCCAAATTCTAAATCACGGTTGTGAAGTTCAACCACCCCAATCCATTGTTATAGTTGTCTACCAAATGTCTACGCTTCTTATGACGTTCAACCTCTTCACGTGGACTATCAGTTACTCGCTTCCTTTAATGGTCCATCTCTTGAGGTAAATACTCTAGGTTTTTATTACGAGACACAAGTGGAGCTAGAGGACGCCCTGTGTGAGTTACAGCCACTGCCTTTTTAGGGGCTTGAGAACCTGAACTAGAGGTGTCCACGCCTCTGTTTTAATTTCTCTATAAAGTGCATCGCAGACACTTCCAGCCGTTATATAAAAGAATGATGATGAGAAGCCGAACTGACAAATAAGAAAGCAATGAGCAAATTAGTAAGTCGCTTACCAGATGAGTGTAAGTTTGAAGATGCTTTTTGAAATAAATCGGTTTTTATCACATTGTTTTTGTAACCGGATCGGAGACCAAATAGGTGTCTTAACGGTTTGAGGTTCAACCGGTCGAACCGACGATTGAACTGGAAAAATAAAATTTATCATTTTTCTTTAATTTTTTTTAACAAATTATCTATTTTTAATAAATTTGATATGAAGTAGTATTTGAGAAATTAGCAAATTTAAATAGTTATTAGGTCTGAGATATTAATAATTAATAATTTAATATAAGGCACGTTAGACTATGTTTATCAGCAACCCATTTATTGGGTCGTGATAATAGGACAAAATAAGATGAATTAAAAGAAAAGAAGAAATGGAAATAATGACGTGACAGGTTGGGAGGAAGGGTCACTCTACAATCCATAGCACAACCTATAACCCTCCTCTAATTGATTGATAGGTGTATTATGGTAAAAAAAAAATTATGTAATTTAAATATTTGATAAATTAGGGAGTATATAATTTTTTTTAACCAAAATTCTTATATTTTTTAATTTATAAATAGAATATAATATTGACACATTTTGAATTATAATAAAATAAAATAAACTCTTCAATTACTTTTAATCTCAAATTAGATGTTTTTTTTTATATTTTGAATTTCACTCTTGTATAATTTAGTATATATTTTTTATTTTAATCTATGTCATTGTTATAATTTTAAATATAATTAAAAATTCTCAAATAATATTTAATTTCATATTTAGTATTTGTAATGTATATATAAATGAGAGAAATAATTATTTTATTAAAAATATTTAGGCTGTGTTGAGTTGTTGATAAAGTAAAAAAATGTTGAAATTGGATTGAGTTGTAGATTGTATATGTGGATGAGAGAGAAATTAATATTTTATTGAGAGTTTGGGTTGTGATAGGTTATTGATAAATGTAATCTTACAAACCACATATTCAAAAATAAATTTTATAGAGAGAGAATGAAATCTTTGGTAATTTTTAGAGAGAAAAAAACTGACCCCCCACTAGGGGTGGTATACCGTACCGAAAAAATTGAGTCATACCGTATACCGTACCGAAATCATCAGTATTAAAAAAGTCATACCGATACCATACCGACAATATCGATATACCAAAATTCGGTATATCGAAATTTTGGTATATTAACAATAAATACAGGTATTTTACCGAAATACCGTAATGTAGCTGCTCAATGTGGTACAATACCAACTCCTATCAAAAAGAAAAAAAATCCTAAATTCAAATTTTCAATAATCTTGTCCCAATAATCCAAAATCCAAAATTTTGACAAAACAAGAAGTAATAATACAATACAAACAACGAAAATCCATTTCAATTTATGGACTACATATGAAAACAACAGACAACAAATTTAATGGGATCAATTTGGTGAAAATCAGTAGGGGTTAGTAGTGGGTGTAAATTAATACATCTAAAAAATACTTGCATCTGCCGAATCTACTCACGAAGTCACGCCATCACCGGAGCTTCCACATCCATACCGCCATTGAGATAAAAAAACTTTGCACCCGTACAGCTGTAACATCCGTCGAATATCATTCATGGGAGGCCACATTCAAGCAAAACGCACCAGATTAACCATTAGAAAGAGAAATGAGGAAAGAGAAAGAGAGGTGCGAGATCTAATTTGTATTAGAGATAGTGAGAGAATGACACTTTCATTATTTGATTTGGAATATGAAGATGGTGGATGGCAGGCGGATGGAAATTGAGAATTTGAATTGGGAGAGAGTGAGGAGACGACTGCAATAGAAATAGGTAATTAGGGTTTCTTGTATGTATGTATATGTATGAGTCAGCTGCTTCCTAACTTTTAATTATTTCAAAATTAGAATAATATTTAATATGTTATTAATATTATTATATATTAACTTAAAAAAATCAGTTTAATATATAGGTATATACCAATTTACCGATATTTTGCGGTATTTCGGTATATACCGAAATATCAAAATTTTATGAAAAGACTTACCGATACCGTACCAAAAATTTCGGTACGGTACCAAAATTTTCGGTACGGCAATATATCATACCGAAATTTTTGGTATACCAAATTTTTTGTTAAATTCGGTAATTTTTGATACGGTAATTGCGGGATAACAAAAAATCAGTAATTTTGTCCACCCCTACCCCCCACCACGCTTAGTCTCTCTCTCTCTCTCTCCTCTCCTTTTCACCTAAATTTCTCTCATTACTCTCTCTCCTCAAGTTTACACCGCCGCACACTCACGCTTACTCATCGCCCACCCACTATCGTTAGAATTCCATCTGCCGCCCCAACTAATTCTTTTTCCCTTTTGCCCAATTTTTACTGTCGTCGGCCACACCAATAATTTTATACTGCAATTGCATCTAAAGCTCCAAACCCGCTTCCAATCACCCAAACCCCCTCTAAATTCTTCCAAACCAGCCTCCAATCACCCAAACCCCCAATAAATTCTTCTTCGATGGCCAATTTTCTTGAACACGCCATCAGATGGTGGAGGCTAGAGCGTTGGCGAAGAATGTTCCAGCTATATCCTTAAACACACCGTTCACATAATGGCGCCTGGAGTGTAAGAAATCGCCGAACGATATGATTTTGATGGTTGGGGTTTTGTTGATCTAGGGTTTACCAATATTCCATGACGGGTGGTTCAGATTGACCGGTTCACCGGTTATCCTAGTTTTGATCGATTTTTTCTGATTCAAAGGCAAAAACAGTTTTAAGGGTATTTCGGACCAGCGTCGGATCTAGTTCCCGGTTAAATTGGCCGGTCCGGTCTGATTTTAAAAATACTGCTTTATCAAGTTCTCTCGACTAGAAACGCCCTGGTATGATCTTTCATTCGTTGGTCTACCTTCCGCAAAGATAAGGCTACCTAAAAATCTAGATCTAACTTTTCTTCATATGGAGGCGAAAGGGCTGCAAAAGAATATAAGAATTAAAATGTTAATATGAAGGGATCCTAAACAAAGAATAAGTATGGCTTACGTATAAAAGTGTGAAACTCGCTCGGAACTAATACTTGTAAATCTGGGTTAGATTCTTCTTCTCTACTCATCCAATCACCACTAACAAAACACCATTTGTGCTTCCACTTCTTAAGAGATGAGCTAGACCCAAGCACCAGACTCACTCAACCCGGTCAGGGACTTTAGATAATAAAATCCCCTCCCATTTGACTCTTACTTTAGCATCACCATATATTTCACTTCTAATGGTGTCGGATATTTAAATTCTTTTTGAAAAAAGTCATTATGCCTATTAGTGTAAACCAACCCTTCACGGTAATTTGAGATGAAGCCAACGCCCATTGCCTAAATATTTCAATTATTACACGTGGAATGGGCAACTAGAGTCCATCTTTCAACATGGAGTAAAAAACACTATTACAACCTGGATAAGGAAGATCAGCTCGTTTAACCAAGTTTGGTACTATCAGATTCACATCATTGGGTATTTCAAACATTATTCTCCACTCATACAACTCATGTTTTATCACCATCGAGGGGTAACTATTTGTCTAATTATCAGTCAAGTTGGAATTTTTGTTAGCTATATCTACCTCAGGGCGGATTGGAGGACGCTTAGGATCCCCATTATTAGATCTGTTTGAGGTGGTTCGAGATAAACTCGACGTGCCTACCCAATCCTTCAGAGACACTGCAGTAAGGGAAGCTATATCTAGAGGTTGCACGCTCAATGGATCATCAATGGGTTCATATCAGGTGAAACGCAATTGACCCAATCTTTCTTGTATTTACCCCTCTTATATAACTATCATCGTTATTATCTGAGATAACTGAAAGAGAGAAAGATATCAGAACACTTATGAATGAATTGAAGTACTCAAATCCAAGGCTGACTCGCACTAAGACTCGATCACAACAAGGCTTCCATTTACGTGCAATTAGCTATGCTACTCCTCACCCCATCTAATCAACAGCTCAACTAACCATTACAAAAATCCACATTGTACCCTCAGAATGAGGCTTTAGTCATCAATCCAATTATAATTGGAGTCAAGGTACATCGTATCATGATGGATACTAGGTCCTATACAAATTTCATATTTGCTACTACCTTAGAGATGTTTATAGACTATGAAAAGTATATACATCCATGCCATGACAATATTATAAAATTCGGTGATGCTATCACCACACCACTAGGCCATATCGATCTGGCAATGGAGCTTGAGAGCATGGATGGAGAACACAGATGCGTCGAAGTGCGTACTTTCAAAGTGGTCAGCCGGATTTTAACTTATAATTGCATAGAGCTGTCAAAAAGGGTTAAGCCCGCCGGGCCGGACCGCCCCCGCCTTTAAAATAGGTGGATTGGGCTTTAAAATTTACAGCCAGTTTAGAGGCTGTCCCAAACAGGGGTGGGTTTCGGGCAGGTTGGACGGGGGCGGGTTGGCCCGCCTTTTTAATTATTTTTATTTTTTTTAAATAGGCCAAATGATCTAAATTTAAAAAAAATAACTAAACCAAGCTAGCAGGCCAATTTAACCAAAACTTAACATGAGATTGCATAAATCAAAATGCAGAGTACTGCTTCTGCAGCCATTCTTCAATTCCAATTCAAAAGGAAGAACCCTAGGTACCTAGCCGGCAGCCGTTCAATCCCACCACAATATCCTCCATTCTTCACCCTTCACGCTAGCAAACTGCTCCTCCCTGGCCGTACCGCCCAGTCACATAATTGCAGCCTCTATTTTTTCACGTCGGCGAACTACTCCGCGTACGGTGCGGTTGTGCATTATAGCAAATCCGAATTTCTCTCGATTTTGAATGAATCAAAGTTGTAGTAATTGTTTACATGCTGAGAAAGCTTTCTTGAAGCAGCCAAAGGTTTTCCTTTTGTAAAAGAATGTATGAATTTTTAAATATAGAGTTAGATTTGTATGTATTGAAATGAAATGAGTTGAGAATAGTATTGTTGTGATATTGCAGCTCGAAGAAGACGGGGAAGGGTAAGGTCAACGAGGGAATTGCTAAAAAAAGTGGGTTGGCCTGCCATAACCCGCAATCTGCCTCTAAATGGGTTGGGCCTCATATTTCTAGCCTGCAACCCGCCTCGGCCAGCCCGCCTAAGCTCGCCAAATTGCGGGTTGAGGCGGGTTTGGGTCAGCCCGCCCCGCCGGCCCATTCTGACATATCTATAATTGCATCTTCAGACGGACATTTTTGAACACTTTCAAGGCAGAAACATCCACTTATCACTATTGCATCAATTTTCTGTGTGCGGATGGAGAATGTGCTACACTCAAAGGAGATCAGAGAAAAAGCCAGATAATGTGCACATATGATATGTTCCTCATCCATAAACATGATGGAGATTGATGAGAACTCAATAACAGGACTATCAACTATCACTTAAGATCCTACAGAACATCCAATGGATATTGATGGAGAAAACCCACCTCCTATCTTACCACATCAAGATCCTGACCCAAGGATCGCCTTCGAAACTATGGAAGAGAATATAGGACTTAAGAGAGAAATTGACCCAAGATGGAATTGAAAAAGCAACATGCTACACCTGTGGAGGAGATCAAAACTATTAGGGTGGATCCCAGTTGCCTTGAGCTCGAGTTACAAATTGGCTCTGAGTTACGGAAGCCCTACAGATCTGCTTTAATCGAATTATTTTAAGTAGAACTTGGATGTTTTTGCATGTACCCTCGCAGACATGACTGGAATTGACCCCGTTATGCTTGCCACCGATTGAATATGGATCCTAACTTGGAACTAGTTCATCAGAAGTGCCGTAAGTTAGTCCTAAGAAATATGATGTTTTGGAGCTAGTTTTCACCACCTTCGGTCTGGAACTAGTTTTCAACACCTCCAACACTAGTGTAGCTGATTTCCAGCAGCACCACTAGCAATACAAGTTGTGAGCAATCAAACCCAAGGAAATCATCATTTTTCACCTTATTCATATAGTGAACTCAACCCCCGAGTCACTTTGGGACTCGATTTCAGGGGCTAGTATGGATATGGTGCTATTAATTACTCAACTACCAGGATTAATTAAAGTATTAATCCAAAAATATGGTGTAGGTTGAACTAGCTTAAGTATTTCAACAAATCTTCTCAAGCACTTCACCAAGCTCGGCTCTCGGCTCGGGTGGAAAAGGAAAAAAAGTGCAAAGTTAAAGAAAATGAGCAACTTGTGCAAGAATGCTGAAAAACGCATACTCACCTTGTGTAATTTTTCTATATTTTTTTGGAAGTCCAAATTAATCATGACATATATGGGTAGAAAGCCACGGAAGAGAGGATCGTTTTGGCGTAAGAATCACTCAAATCAATGTTTGGATGTGAAAGTTATGCTCGAAACGGTGAGACTGCGCAAGGCTATTCGACCAAGACACCTCCCTCGTCATGTGGTCCAGCTCGGCTAGTTCAGCCCAGCTGACCCAGCTCAGCTAGTTCAACTTGGCTAGATCAACTAAATCGACTTCAACCTCAGCTCAGGTGGTTCAGCTCAGTTGACCCAGCTCGGCTAGTTCAGCTCTATTGGTCAACTCAGTTAACCCCAACTCAGGTGGTCCAACTCGGCTGGACCAACTCAGGTGGCCGCTCAGCTGAATCATGCAAGCTCCACTGAATACCAATGTGGTACATGTCAAGGGATAGGTGGCAGCTTCCTGGTGTGGCATCACGTCAAGGTGCTTACTCATGGAGGCTATATGTCTAGGATTATAGGCCTAATGATTAAATTTCCTAGGCATCTTTGCCCTTACCTATGGATTGATGGAGGATCTAAATTACAGAAAGTGCTTTAAGTGGCTTATAGAAATGACTAATTATTTGACTGCGCTTGCAATAGGTCAAATCCATGCTAAAAACAAGATTCAACCCTGTAGCTGTTAGTTCATTTGAAAAGTCTTTTTACCCTTTCTTCTACCTCTTGAGCTATGCCCAGGGACGGTTGGAAGCAGATTTTCCTTGTTGTTTGAAGGATCGTGTACTATTAAATACGACTCTTTTCCTTCAATAAAACATGAAGATTATTTGAATTTGAAGTGCATGTCAAAACTTCAAGTTGAACCACCAAGTTCTTAAGGCAAGCAAAGTATTATATTATGTGATTTCATGATTTGTTGCCTCAAGTGTTGGGTATCAAATGTTTTTAAGATGGTTTGAAACTAACAAAAACTAGTAGCGTACGCTCACGCATTCAAATCCCTTCAATATTTTGTTAGGAAAAGAGAAAGGAGAA
Organism: Pogostemon cablin; assembly: GCA_023678885.1. Taxonomy (NCBI): domain Eukaryota; kingdom Viridiplantae; phylum Streptophyta; class Magnoliopsida; order Lamiales; family Lamiaceae; genus Pogostemon; species Pogostemon cablin. The sequence goes on along the minus strand of CM042978.1, from coordinate 4,935,209 downwards.
GATAGAATAAAGGCAATGAAAGTTATAAAGTTGGCCAATGTGCATGTGTCCTCTTGGTTCTTAAACTCGTCTTATAAATAATAAATAAATAAAAAATCATATCAATCGTGTAATGTATGTAATGTAATTTAATTGCTCTAGTAAAGTTGCTAACCAATGCAAATGTGGATTAAGAACATGAATTAATAAACTGGTATAAGTGGCTATTATTACATATATCCCAGTCAAAAATACAGTAGCAGATAAGGATGCGAAGCCTCCTACAAAGCCTTCTTCAAACCAAGGCTATACGCATTATACATATATATATTGTTGCACACACAGTGCATATTCCAGCTTCATATATAGAACTAATGTCAAAACTCATATAGGATGGCATGGGATGGGATGGTACTAGAGGTCTCCCCTTATACTACTACTTATCATATCCTTACATCATCTCTATTTATATATTTTCCAGAGACAAAGAGAGTTGAGTCGAGTCGAGTTGAGCTATCGGTTATAACCCATGACTACAACAGGGATTCTGACCTTGTGCCCCCGGCTCCCTTTGAGCACAACCTCGCCAAAGCTGTAGGTCCCGGTGACTGATCGGACGGTTAGGGTAACGGTAAATGTCCGAGATGCACCTGGTCGCAGGGTCATGGCGGGAGGATTGGTTTCAATGGCTATAGCTGGTGCCATTCTTGCTTGTATCACGTAGGTTTCTTCCTCGGCCACGTTCTTCACAGTTCTTGTGACCGTTTGAGTTCCGACAAGATGTGAGATGGCGATGGAGGGGGAGTTGAGATTGGATGGATGAGCAAGAGTGTAGTTGCAGGGGGTGTTCATGTAGTTACGTATCTCATGTGCATCGATTCCAGGCGTAGTGCACAAGAATCCCAAGTAGTCTTCATATCCTATATAAGGCATCCAGTTGAACACCACAAAAACGTCATATATAATATTAACTCAATATGAACCAAACACACTCATTGAGTAATGCAATAACCGAGGAGGGTGTCCATTACCTGCGTCGAAAATGAGGCCAGGATCCAGAGCTGCGCTGGGATTGACATGCCCACTTCCATAATCGAAAGGTGTTGCAGGGACAAGAGACAGCGTCTCTGCTCCCGAGTATTGTTGGGCTTGAAGTGGCCTTTCCGCCCGGTCGAGGGTTGTGGACGTGGTCATCAGGGCTGACTTTATAGCAGCAGGACTCCAGTGAGGATACTTCTGCTTCAAAAGAGCAGCTATTCCAGCTATATGAGGAGCAGCCATGCTGGTCCCAGATATCATTGCAAACCCTTCACCAACATAATTTGGCTCATCTGTTCCATTTGGAGCCCAAGCAGCCCAAATGAGAGAACCCGGAGCTAAAATGTCCGGTTTCAGGAGATCCGCGTCTTGAAAACTGTAATCTTTGATGTTAGGTCCTCGGGCGGAGAAGAGTGCTACTTGTGGAGCCGATTTATGGAGAATCGGCCTCAGACCTTCCCCAATGCTGCCAACTGCATTGAAGCTCTTAACTCGTCCAGTCCAATCTCTAGGTGTTGACACATTGTAGTAATCTATGAGATCCTGAAAGATGAGATGATCCAAGAATGAAGCAAATGTGTGCAGGAATCAAGGAGATAAAAGAGAGTTTGATTATTACCGTTGACAACCTAACATCTGTGATGAGGATGCCAGGGATACCAACGGGGACAGGATCGAATTTCGTTCCTGGGGAAGCATTTTCCACTGCTAGAACAAAACCAACTGCTCCAAGACTCTTGGCAGTCTCCGACACTTTTTTTATCGAAGCAGTGCCAACGACAAAATTAAAAGAATAGCCACAGAGAAGAACATTCCCTTGCACCAAATTTTTATTCAAAACCTCAGGCCGTTGACAGTCGGAAGGACTGAACTTCGCTACAGATGAATCGAGCAGCACGTCATTAGCCGCCACCAAGGTGAATGTTCTGTTTGCGTGAGTAGCAGCTGCAAGGATTACAGATCCACGAAAGAAGTGAAACTGAGAGAATTGACAAAAGCACTTGATTTGAAGGCACTTAAAAGACAAGATATAAACACAGTGATGATGAAGGTTTACCCCATCAGCCCATGTAAGGTTTTAAATCATATTAATTACACCATGCAAAGCTTTAGATTAAGTATATAAATATAAACCCATTCCAGCCAAAATACTAGATTAATATAAAGAAGTATGACAGGCAAAACTCGAGTCATGAACTTACGGGATAACCCCATTCCAGCCAAAATCTTTCCATTCCCTAAGGTAAGATGGTTCTTGTATCTCCGATCATCAACTGCAGCAGCTACAGTTGCTATCCATGGGCTGTAAGACAACAAGGTTTTGGGAAATGGACCTCCGTTTCCAGCTGCTTGTACAACAAAAACCCCAGCTTTCACAGCTGCTAGAAGTGTAGCATCAAAAGGATTCAAAAACGTGGTCTTTGTAGTGGCTGGAGGACTGTTGGGGCCGACCGAGAGATTAAGAATATCCACACCATCATGAACAGCCTGTTGAAAATGTACAGCACCACGAGTATGCTAGATTTGAGATATGGAAGAAAATAAGCATCCCCAGAAAGTCATACAGGAGAATATATTGAATTTAGTTACTAGAAACTAACGACTCTATTTAGTACCAAGAACAAAAATATAATAAAGCAATAAATACTCTGTAAAGTTGTTAGCTATGCATGGCTTACTCTAAGCAGACTGATAAAGAAATAAAGCACAAGTGGTAGAATTTCGATGGGAAATGCTAAGTTTCGAGTCTGCATAATATCAGGGGTGCATTCTATTTATGTTTAGTACAAGATATTGAGATTATTTTAGAATTTATGTTGAACTTGTACCGAAGCAGAAGTACCTTAATGGAATATCCTAACTTTGAAAGATCATATGATAACGACGTAATTATGGTGAAAAATGAGCTTAGTAAATTTTGAGTTGAAGTCATTAACGGAAGCTGGTTGTGGTCGAGAAGGATCATTATAAGATTGTAATATGCACAAGAAACAAGATATAGTTCAGTAAGAAACAGCCAAGAACAGCAGCCCCGTCATCATTGTCTTTGATATGTACACAGAAATAACATTTCAGATACCTGATCAATCGCAGCAACTACATCTGCAACAAATCCACCGAATATTCTATACAGTGCCTTATACACAGCAATCCTACACGAAGACAAACATATATGTACCACTTAAGATAATAAATTACAAATGAGAATAATCTGTGGCAGCTTGTATCCAAAATTTGCAACTAGATAGTTAATAAACTCACCTAGCACGGGGTGCCATTCCACTTGCTCTTCCAAATTCAAACCCATGCATCCGGACAGGAATCCCATTATTACCAGCTGCAATAGCAGCTGTATGACTGGTACAAGATATTATTGAGTGAAGTCAGATCATTTGCAACATACAGAAAGGAAAACCACATCATTAGAATTATATTAGTTCAAAATAACAACTGAGATACAAGAAGTTGTCCACGTGAAATATAAATATTTGTTGAAGGAAGTTCATCGTTGCTAATGTTCCATAAACTAGATCACTAAGTTTATCCATTAATGTAACAAAACCATCACAAAGTGAGTATAAGCTCAAACACTCTCCCTAAAGATCCAATAATTTTTTCCTGTGATGATTTGGTGAAGTCCCTCTCATAACAAATAAATCCATCAATATTGTTCCATTAATCTCCAATAGTTGAAAACATCTAAGCATCTAAAATACTTGAGAAAGTGGTGACAAAGGCAGATAATATGCAAATAAATAAAGAGGGTGCAAGTAAAATGGAAGAGATCCAAAGTCAAGAAAATTGCAAGGTGACAAAGGAAGTGCCAATCTTGATGACTAAGAAAAAAAAAAGAATAGTAATACAAACCTCCCATGGCCATCACCATCAATGGGAGAATCAAAATCAATATCCGGGTTAAATGCACCAGCACTTTTAGCTGCTTGTGCAAAATGCTGAGCTCCAATTATTTTCCCATTACAATAGTCCCTCTTTGTGTCAGGATCAATCTCACATTTTCCTCTGTACTTTGGGACAGGCCCGTAAGGATCAGTTTTATGTGATGCAAAACTCGGATGATGTGGATAGATTCCTGAATCAACAAAGCCAATTACAATATCCTCTCCCGCTCGATCAAATCCACCTCCAGTAGGCCATACTCCAGTAGGAAGCCCCAAAAATTGAGGAGTGTGGGTTGTGAGTTTCCTCACTTTCCAATCTCTCTCCACAGAAACCACCCCAGGAGCTCGTTCGAGTACTTCTACCTACTAATATGCCCAAGTTATAAGATTTGCATGCAACTACGTAGGCTCCATTTAAAATAAAATTTAAAATAATAATAAGCAATAGGAAACATATAGAAAATAATGTCACCTGCTCAGGTGACATATGAACAGCAAATCCGTTGATTAGATGGCGGTAGCTATAGAGTTTCTTGTAAGTGCCCTCGTCAAAAAGCATGTCGAGAAGCATATCATGCCTCTTTTCTAAATGATGGGCATAGGATATGACAAATTCACTGAAAGACAAACAACAAAGAAAAGTCTTATTTCAGGTTCATATTCATCCATTTTTTTATTTGTAGAAAGATAAATATGAACATGGTAACGTCTCCAGCCTGAGGGGAAGCTAAATAAAATTAATTAACTAACCAAACAGAGTATATCTCTTTTATTTGTTAAATGAAGACAATTATAAGGGTTAAAAAATAATATATTTACAGCATGTGGATTATGTCGTCAAAGAGTTTCTGAAGTCTATACTCTATAACCCACATTGAGTATCTACATCCCTGAAAATCCTGCAGGGGTTTTCAGAATGTAGAACTGATAAAACACAAAAAAGAAAAAAGAGAACTTTGTGATATTGCAGTTAAAAGAGATCCCCAATATTATGGAACTCTAATGCCAAATGGCATTGGCACAATCACATGGACAACTGCATCTCCTGATTTGTATAAAATGAACTCAAAATGGAAATTCCAATCATCAATGCACATAAAATCATTCAAATTTTGTTCTACTTTGTAGAACAGAAATTCCAATTTATGGAGCTCCACAAATAACATTTCAAACAGTCCAAATGTCCGATCAAGATTTAAAGTTCTTTTGAAAAATAATACTAATATTATTGTAACAGTTTTTAAGCATGAATCAATCAATGTGCTATTCAAAGTTCCTCATTGCTTCAACAAAATAAAAAAAATTTTGATGAAAGGTTCAAGGTTCTTAATACCCCAAGAGCTATGAATCAGCATGACCTATAACTCACAAGTCACCAATGAATAAAAATTGAAATATTACGACAGATAGACTAGTCCATGAGCTCCCCAACAAGAAGGATCAGCCACACTATAAATCGTTATATGTATATTACATAACATTAGATTCAGTATGGTCAGGGGACTCCAATTATGGACACAAGAAAATACACGTAAGAAAGCCAAAACAAGTAAGTAGACTTAGCAAAGTACATGTAAGACTAACAAACAGCCTAGAGATATTAGTTTTGTATGAATAACTAATTAATATTACAAGTCAACTAACCAGACCTTATAAAAAGAAAAGAAAGAAAAGAAAGAAAACAGAGTAATATATAATTGGATGAAGAGTTGAATTAAGTGAACACTTATTATACAGCAATTATGAGACTCATGTAGATAAGCAAAGATCTGATTGAGGGAACTTGTTTATAAACTAATAGTTATAGTAGGAGCACCTGGAGACATCAATCTTCTCATCCTCGGATTCGACGGCAGTGGCTTCAAACCCACTAACACCACCATTGTAGCTTATCACAGGTTCTCCTTCAAGTGTCACAATATATACTTCTCCATTCCCCAAGATCAGCACACCAAATAAAATAAGGAACACAAGTGAACCATTCAACTCTGAGTTCCTCATTTTAGCCAACTATCCACCAACTCCTTGCAAACCAACTCCTCAAAACCTTGCAAACCAAATCTGTTCACATAAGCCAAATAAAGAAAACTTATAACCAACCATGAATAAAAACAGAAAACTGCATAAATTAATTCAATGAAAATATCAATCAGCAGAAAGCCTTATCCAAATGAAAGCACAACACCATTTCCTTAAACCGTACTCATACATACGATTACTTACAGAAAGAAAGAAAGAAATTACCAATCAGATGAGCAGATAAGCAATAGGTGATCCAATAGGCTCTCTTGAAGCTGCAGATTTTTTTATTTTATTATTTTCTCACTCTTACTCCCTTTATATCCTCTTGCTCACATTTTCTCCATGTGAGTAATTTACCTGCAACGCAGCTAATCTTATAACAAACCACACATGTATAAAGAAAGCGGTGAGACCAAGCAAAGAATCACCAGCAGAAACAGAAGAAAATTAACAAAAAGGATGAAAAGCTAAGATCCCAACTCACATTGATCCAAGAAAAGAATAAACCCCAGAATGCAGCTCAACAATATCAGCTCAAATCAAACTTTTCACCAAGTGTAAATTTGTGCATTTTCCACACAAGAAGCAGCAGACATCAAGAACTGCAACCCATCAACCATCAGCATTAATTCTCCCGTTCAACACAACCAGAGGGAAGCTAATCCAATTGGGAGCGCAGCGTACTCACTGTTTTTCAATTTTTTTAATATTTTCTTTAAAAAAAGAAATGGTGGGTGAGTGTGAAGCAGTGAAAAGTGAAGTGGAGGTAGTTAGGGTTCTTTGTTGTGAGTAATATTTAATGGGGAGGCGCGAGACAAGGGGCCGAGGATGGAGAAGAAAGGACGAGTCTTGATGATTCCATTAAACTATTGCTACCACCTCACTCCAACTCTGCTGGATATTCTTCCTTTCTCTCTCCTCTCTGTTTCTCTCTCTCCTCTTTTCGCTTTTTCGCAATTTGATAGGTGCTCACAGGAATAACATTTTCCATTCCATTCCCTATTTTCCACGTCATCACTATACAATTATGCTTTGGCTTTTATAATTAATTACACTAGCTTAAATACCTAGATTAGTAGTACTATAAGAAGTATCAAAACTCATTTATGATATCACAACATACTATTTCATCGCATTAGCCTTTTTTCTTTTTTTCTCATGTTTATATCTTACGAAATGTTTACATTCTTAAAATAGTTAAAAAAACAAACAAACAAACAATTAACCTCCTCCTAAATATTCATCTAACTTTGCTTTTACAAAACGAAAAAGAAAATAGAAAAAGAGGTAAAAGAAAAGATGAAAGAAAGTCACATGTAGTAAAATAGGCTAAATACACGTCCGTCCGGAAATGAAATGGTCAAATAGGCACCTAAAAACATGCCTCCATAGTGTTTATCCACCCAATTTAGAACAAAGGATTACACACTCACTCGCAAATCATCACTACATGACACAAGTAGTTGAACAGCACTCAAATGCATGCAGTTAAGCGCCTCTTCTCTTTTTAACTGGTTGTCCAAATTCTTAAAGTTGCATGTATAAGTGGATATTAGGAGACTTGGAGGAAAATCCAAATAAAGCAAGAACCAACCTCATATTTGTGTCCGTAATTACCAACAGATCCAATAAAATACACACTATTATTATAAATATACTTCATCAACTAAATAAATTGTACAGTCCTTATTTGTGGTGCACTAGTAGCAGCGCCGTTATCATCGCTTCGATGATCTCAAGCAGCAGAATCCTTAAATAAAAAAAAAACAACATTCTCTTTATAATTTTATCCGCTCACTGTGCTTACTGAAATTCATGATACAAATAAGAATTTCAAAAGAGAATAACATGTATACGTAATGTTTACGAAACACGTATACAAAATCTTAGTTTAAAATAACATTTAGGCAAAGCCATGTTTATAATATTCTTTTAATTAGCTTTATGTAGGCCATTAGGGTCAAAGGTATTTGAATAATCAGATACAATTAATTATTTTTAGTATAGTAGATTTAATGCATGGATGAAACAATAATTGTATTTCCATGTTCATATAATGTCTCTATCAAATTGAGATTGGCCCATGCAGACAATATAATAATATAATAATATATACTCACTCCATTTGTATATCATGGAAATATTTACATTTTCTTGAGACAAATCAATTAATTATTTTATATAAGTCCAGCCTATAATATAAATATGCACTACACATTAAATATTGAAATAATATTATCGGCAAAATAATACTCTCTTTTTCTTAGATTGATCTTAATATATGGAGCAACACTTAGAAACATAATTGTAAGATCACTTTTTATTAAAAATATAGGGGTAGTATTATTACTTTATTAAAAATGTTATAATTTTTATGTATATTACAAATTGTTCATGAAATAATTCACGTACTACACTACTATCACTTTTTTCAATTAACTACCAATTTTTCATTATATTATCACTTTTTATCCGTTCCACGAAACTCATTTCGTAAGATACAAGTCTTTATCTTACATTTATTGTTTGCATGAGTATTTATAAAAGTTAATTTTTTTCTATTTTAGAACTTTAGGTAATAAATGAATTATAAAATACACTATGTGGCTAAATATATGAATGACACAATTCAAAATCAAAGTGTATTGTGATTATATATTAGTTGAGTTTATTTCTATTCTTTTTTTTTTAAATAGGACTAAAAACTTAAGATAGAAAGACCAAAATGAAAAATTGTAAGCTTAAATTCGGAACAAAATGAGTAGTTTTTTCAAATATTATACTTTGAACTGCATGCACGATTAATGATACTTATAAAGTAATGAAAGGGCTTTCAATGTAAGAAAAATAATTAAAGGACATTAATGGTGACATATTAGTATCAAATACAAAATGTGTAGCCAAAAAAAATACTATTATTTAGTAATTTGAATTATAGGTGGTAAGGGTACATGAAGACAGACCTGATAAGAGATTAAATAATTAACATTAAATATTGTGAACAATATGATCAGATCTTGCAGAAGAGGAGAGGCAACAAAACCATGACCGTTACATATCAAATATTTCTTATGCCACAATTTCAAATACAAGATGTCATGAATTTTATTATTTTAGTTTTTTTTTTTTATCTATCCATCAATAATTTGACCCAATTTTACTTTCATTTAAATGAAAATACGCACTATAAAAAAAATAAAAAAAAATTGAGCCATAACCTACAAAGTAATTAATAGTATGAATGGCGTGGAATTGAGTATTTCAGAGTGCCTAAGAATCAGGGTAAATGAAGTTTTTTTTTTCATTCTTTATTTATTTTTGAAATTCATCCATAAATTTTTGAATTTTTAAAATTGATCCATTAATTTTCCAAAATTCGACAATTTAGTTCATTCACAAGGTGGAGCAAGTCACCCAATCAGTAATGCCACGTGGCGAAAAAAATAATTTTTTTAGTCTTTTAAATTGGGTTAGAATTCGTTATGTTATTGGTAAGTTGGGTCACTTGTCGAACAGATTATTTGCGAGGCAGTCATCGAATAAATCTTGGTGGGTCATATAATTGTCAACATGTCAAACTTATTATGATATTTTTATATGGATTATTTTAAAAATATGAATCTAAAATAGAATAAAACAAAATTGTAACGAAAATAGGCAATCCAAAATTTATAAAATTTTATTTTTAATTTATTTATATGTGGTGGGTTATATATTAGTAAATCAAATTGAGGTAAAGAAATTGCATAAAAACAAGTTATATACAAGTCATAATAATGTGAGTTATTTTTAAAGCGAATAGCGGTCCATTCGTGGTGTAGGTTGGTGGTGATTTTTTTTTTATAGGTTTTGCTGGTTAGCTCACTATACTAGGTATATTTTGACGCCTTATAATTATTTTGTTAAATTTTAAAAGTTAATAAATCAATTTCAAATTGAAATATCGTTGACTAATTTCAAAAGGAGGCAAACTTAAAGGACTAAAAAAAATTGCCACATCAGAACTACCGGTTGAGTGCCCTGCTCCAACCGATAAATAGACTAAATTGTCAAATTTTGAAAAGTTAATGGACCAATTTCAAAATCTCGAAAACTTTTGGACTAATTTAAAAAATATGTAAAGTTAATGGACAAAAAAGATTATTTACCCTAAAAGTTATCATGTTCAAAAGAGTAGTAGTTTGTTATGTTGAGGAATTTAATTGGTTAGTGATAATTAATAAATAAATTTTTAATTAAATAATAATTAAAATGAGTGAAATTAGTCCGACATACGTAGAGGATTAAATATTATAAATTAGGGATTTATTGGGCATTGAGTCTGACCCAATAGTCCATATTATTTTAGGCAAAAGTTAGGCCATGACTGTGGAGTCCACAAAGCCCAGATCCTCTCTAGTAGATACAACATGTGATACATTGTATCTAGACAGTCAAAGATTGTGTGTGAATACAATTAGTGATGAGTAATCAACAATCCTACCATATGAGAGTAATTTATGGAGTCTATAAATAGGATCATTTTGCACCTCATTTCATACACCACACCCAAAGAATCTACATGATACAAGCATTTGCATCATATACAATCCACTCCTCTATTCTCTCTTAGTTCGCTGGAGTTCCTTTGCCGGAAACGAGAAGTTGTTTTATCTTTAAAAAAGATCAGGTAAGACCGGAGCACTACCAGGGCGTGTTTCTTATTGTGGGAAGCTGACTTCGCTCAACTCGACTTCGATATCATTCCGAGACATTGAAGAAATCTCTAAAAGAGTTATAAGATCATTTACTTCTACTCTTTATCTTTTTGTATTTTATTTCAGTATTTCTTCCTTTTACATTTCTACTCAAGATTTATTATAAAGTGATTGATTTGTGCTATAAACCAATAATCGTAAAAAGAAATACGTAGTCCCTACACCCTTCAATCACCATTACTTCTGGAATTAACAGAGGATCGATCCCTATTGTGGGTGAAACCTCTGATGCTAATAACTCTCAGAGAATTAATGATGTGATTCATGTTGAGATCGATTCCCAAAGGATGTCTCTTGGATGCCGAGATCATTCATGGCTCCAGCTCCAGGGAAAAGCCTGAGAAGTTCACAAGTGCAACTTCAAGAGGTGGCATAAAAAGATGTTCTATACCTCACCACGCTGAATCTAGTAAACTTCTTGAAGGAAATTGCACTGTGGTGAAAGAGAATGAGATCGACCGCAAAAGCGTGTGACTTATGAAATGTGAAAGAGACGTAAAACGTCGTACAAATGTGTGGGAGTGCCAAGCAAAGATGTGCAAACTCATTCGATCATTATATGGACTTAAATAAGCTCCAAAACAATGACATATGAAGTTTGACAACACAATATTAATGTCAAATGGTTTCCGAATCAACGAAATGATAAGTGCGTGAAGTTTGACAACACAATTTATATTATAAAAATAAATAGTAACGATATTTTTAATGAAAAATAATATCATCTTTAAACAATCCCACATAGTATAATCTCATAACGCAAGTGCTTTTATGTTTTAAAATTAACATTATATTTTGAAGATAAATACTAAAGAAAATAAAAAATATACATAAGAATATTGTAGGCATATTAACCATATCATGGTTCAGGGACGCTCTATTCTGCCCAATATAAAAATATATAAATTTATTGTCCTAACAAAATTATAAAGGGACACTCTATTCTGCCCAATATAAAAATAATTATAAAATAATTGTTGCATGAGTATCTACATATAAAAAATAATTAAAATTTTGAATAAACACTTTAATAACAAAGGAATCTAAAGAAGATATGCCACCGAGGTCGTGAATGCATTAATTTGTGGGCCATTTTGTTATTCCAAAATTTAAATGTTTATTACATTAGCCAATAGTCACCATTTCATTTAATGAAATCTTAAATTTTGGAAATAAATAATTTCTTAAATTGGTTTGAGATAATATACATATGAAAAAAAGAGATTGTAAATAGTATTGGAAATAAATTTAGAGTACTTTAGAGAAGTCATGTGAGGATGCTCCCACCAAAGTTGTCGTATTCTTATACATTACATGTGATTGAGTGACCCAACTTTGTGGATCCTCCTCTATTACAAGATTCTTAACACGAGAATGTGATAATTACGTTTGCACCTTGTAAATTAGCTTCAACTTGTCAATTTAAAATTTTAAAGTATATTTTGAGAGTATTTTAGTCTTTCATGATTTCCTCTCTTATGAAATGTCTTATGAAATCTAAATTTGAATTTGAGATGAATCAAAACGTAAAATAAAAAGTTGAAGTTGAGACCGATTGACTACTTTTCTATTACTCCACATATACATATGTATATATATGTATAATGATTTTATAGGATTTTTTGAAAAAAATAAAAAATTATAAAACAATTCTATGAAAAGTTTATTGTAGAGTCGTTTCATTCTTTTATATAGACTGTAAACTCTTGACAAATAGGTTAGTCTTCCGTAAAAATGTTAATGTCACTATCATTAACGTATGTTATTTTGTGTCATTTTAATGGTTACATAGTATATATATTTCTAGTTGAAAGTTTCATTTTAATGGTTATATTTATTTTTTTTAATGGATTTGACTCACACAAAACAATTCAAATATTTCTATGCGACTATTATACATTAAAATATTACATCGCTCAACTCAATACATATTAAAATATTATTACACTCCCTCTGTCCCGCATTAACGTTTACGTTTGCTTTTTGCATGGAGATTAAGAGATATAATATTTTTATGTGTAGTGAGGTGAGAGAAATAATATTTAATATAAAGTGAGTAGTTGTATTAGTGTTGTGTGTGATCCTACAAAAAATAATTAATTGTTTTGTGTGGGCCCAACTTGATAAAATAGAAAATGTAAACCTTAACTTGAGACAACCCAAAATAGAAAATGTAAACCTTAACGAGAGACGGAGGAAGTATTCCTTAATCCATTAAAAAAAAAAGCAAATTAGATGGTAGAGAGATTTTACGTATAGGAGGGATTACGTATTACCCCCTCCGTCCCAATAATTACTGCACACTTTCCTTTTTGATTCGTCACAACACTTATGTATGTTTCTAAAAATGAAAAAATATATTACAATACTATTTACTTTTGGCAAAAATTCTTGTGTTCCCAGGTACACGGATTAAACATGTGCGCACATACCCGACTCGACCCTTAAACTCAAATCTATTTTTTAATCTTATATAATATTCATTGACTTGGTGGGCACACAATCTAAATCCATGTGTTCGGGTGCACAAGAGTCTTACTTTATTTTTTACACACATCTCAATAATTTTATACGCCTTTTTTATTAAATTATCTAAAATAATCACTTTTTATACACATTCCAATAATTTTACACATCTTTATAATAAAAAAATTAATTTTTCTTAATTTCTGCGTAATACCTGCAAAAATTACCTGTACTGAAGAAGTACTATTTTGGATAGAGCAAAGCTTACAATTTGAATAATAATTTTTTTTTTTAAAATTTTTTTTGTACATTTGGTTACACAATATTTGTTTTCTTTTTAAATTTTTTATATGCTGTGAGCGAATGAGTGGCAGAACATGACATAGTAATATTTAAATGATTTCAAAATAATATACAATTATTAATTTCATTTCATTTAATACAAAATTTTCTATTAGTTTAACACCTCATAATAGTTCATTAAAAAATAATTTTTATATCAATTGTTTCATTTATTATACAAATATCAATAATTTAAACTCATTAGTTACAACATAAATAATATAGTTAATTATTATGCTTGATCTTAAATGTTTATTTTTTGAATTATTGCAAAATAATTTCATTATTCATATTAAAATTAAAAAAGTACTCTTAAAGAAAATATATTTTCCTTTTATTTTCTCTTAGCCCTTATTTAATTATTTAATACTTAATAATTTATTATTAAGGAATCACACACATAATTTTATTTATTCATTTCTTTTTATTTTTTTGAAAGTAGAAAACATTAAAAAGGCAGGCCTAATGCCCTGATGGCATTCGGCCCAATTACGTCTTTCCGTACATGTATATTTACAAAAACTTGTACCTGCAAATATATTTTTCAAAACAACCATATATAAAATATGTTTCGTACTTTAAAAAAAATAAAATAAAAAAGCAATACGTTAGAATAAAAATAATAATTTTAAAATAGTATAAAAATATTAATTTTTACACTGTTATCTTAGATTTTTTCTAGGTTAATGATTTTAATTAATACACTTAAAAACATATTTTTATATAATTTACTCACATTATAAATTACGTCTTTAATTCCCTTCAATTTCAATATTTACATATTCAATCTTCGCACATTTTTACTTTGGACATCTTTCTTCAAACGTGGGGTACACCATCTTTCTTCGATGTTACATTTTTTTCTTTTTATAGATGGGATCCCTCACAAAATAATTAACACAAAAACTTTTATTAATTTGATTTAAATAACTTATTATGTGAATCATGTCTTTTCTTACTTTAAATCATGTGATCCTCCGTTCCAATCATATATACTCTATATATTAATAGAAGTTTAAATTAGAGGGGGGCCACATGGTTTACACCGTAAACTCGGTTTATAGGAGACTAACTCAATAATTAATATATCTTCATGATCCCAACACACTAACACTAATACAACAACCTAGTATATATTTAAAATATACTCCCTCTGTTCCACTCAAAGAGTCATTTTTTTCATTTTGGGTGTCCCACCCAAAGAGTCTCATTTCTTTTTTTACACACATGAGATCCACACACACTTACTAATACAAACTCCCACTAATACAACTACCCACTACACATTAAATAATAATACTCTTTAATCCACGTGCGAAAAACAAAAGCTACAATTTGGGTGGGACGGAGGGAGTAATATATTTCAACCCTCTAAACATTAAAGTACAACATTCTTTAATTTTCAAGTAAATAAATAATATTGTAAAGATTGAAACGGGACGAAATGAGAGTATATAGTCTATCTCTTGTGCATTTGGAGAACAAGTTGTTCAAGAGTAATACATTTTAATATGAACAATACTATATATTTTAATTAATATGGTTATTATTGTGAAATATATAAAAATAAAATTTGAATATATTATATAGAAGGCAAAGACATGTGTAAGACCCTTTCACGAAATGATTTCTGTGAGACGAATAAGAAATGATAACATTTATAATGAAAAGATACCCAATTAATAAATGTGATAATGATATTGTGAACTATTTTATGAAAAAATTATATTCCTTATGTCCACTTAAAAGAGGCCCATTTTTCTGGGTATCCACCCGTGAAGATCTCATTTCCCTTTTACACCCATGAGACCCACATATACTACTAATAAAATTATAATATGGGGCCATACATTCATTAATACAACTATATACTGCACATTAAATAATAATA
This sequence comes from Pogostemon cablin, assembly GCA_023678885.1. Classification (NCBI taxonomy): domain Eukaryota; kingdom Viridiplantae; phylum Streptophyta; class Magnoliopsida; order Lamiales; family Lamiaceae; genus Pogostemon; species Pogostemon cablin. Next base: position 4,919,814 of record CM042978.1, on the reverse strand, counting down.
CTCATTAATCCACGTGAAAACTGATAATATTTTATAGCGAAAGTGATAAATAATTACAAAAACATAAAATTATCTCACCATGAAATGATTTCACACAAGACTTACCCAAAAACAAATAGGTCTCTTTAAAGCGGGCGGAGTAAATAGTAAAAATTAAAAGTGATAACATTTTAAAAGAAAACTGATAACATCATTAATAATAAAAAATAACAAGCATAAAATAGTCTCACCTTGAGACGATCTCACCTAATACTGTCCTTATATGAAGTATATTTATATGATCCGTGTATATATATGTTTTTTATATGAAAAAATTCCTATAAGATCTTAAAAAATAAAATGATATCTTACAAGAAAGGCAAAGACTTATGTGAGACCGTCTCATATCACGTAACGGCGTACTTGAGATTGGTAAAATGTGATACTCAATTATTGAGAAGTGATAATGCTATTTCTTGAACAATTTATAATATAAATGAAAATTGATAATATTTTATAGCGAAATTGATAGCTAATTTCGAAATATCATAAGGCGATCTCATACAAAACTTGTCTTACAAGAATAAGTCATGATAAAACTATTCCGTGAAACAATCTTACATATATTTTTTTTTCAGGGAAATTGAGAATTTTATCTGATTCTATTGTACTATATATATATTTCATCGATGCAATTCAAGTGCAATGTTGATTCAACAGATCACAAACAATTTGTTATCAGGTATGGAATAATAATTATTAGAGATTATGATTGATCAATTCTCTTATAAAATCGGAAAAGACTAAGATAAATTAGATAATGATCTTATTTTGATTTCTTAAACACATAGTTTTATTTCGATAAATAAAGTTTATTGATGAAATTATAAGAATACACAATGGTCAAGGAACAAAGTCCCAAGTCCAAACCAGCCATAAGTCGACTCTAAGATAAGTTTCATATGGTCGGCAAAATAGCGTAAAACAAATTTATACTCTCTCCGTTCCGGAGAAATTAACCCATTTTTTTTTACATAGATTAAGGAATATAATAATTTAATATAAAGTGTACAGAGATTAAAGAATATAATAATTTAATATAAAGTGAAATGAGAGAAATAATATAGTATTGTGTAGTGGGTAATTGTATTAGAGATGTTATGTGAGTCCCATGAGTTGTTTTTTGTGGATCCCATGTATTAAAAAGAAAATGTGTCAACTTTAATAAAATAAATAAAAAACGAAAGTGTGTCAACTTATATAGGATGATATGAGTAATACACAAGACAGCGGCAAGTACAAAATATGCCTAAAAAGTATCACTACCACTTTTATGTTATTTAATTAATTAATTCCTTTTTTTTAAGAGATGCTAATCGTGAATATTATGAATTAATCAAAATATAATTTATTGCAGAATTAATACTTTTTATTAGAATATTATTAGTATTTTTTAATTGATCTCACGAAACTAATTTCATGAAACGGAATTACACCATTGTTTGGCAAGTAATAATAAGTCAATATAAACAAAAACCCATAGTTAGAATCATAGGTTTGCCTCATAAACTTGCAAATGCAAACAAACAATCGATTGATGTCTTTGAAATTGGTAAGTTGATGTGAAATAAAAATCCATGTGCAAGCCACAGAATGAGAAGAAAATCACTCAAATCATATAATAAAACCATTGACAATGACTCCCATTATCTTTTTTCACCAATATCCCCAACAAAGGTTGCTATTTAAAAGCGACTCTCATTACTTGTAATTTACCCGTAAACTGGGTCCCACAAAATACTACGCACCGCTAACACTTTTTATGTTTATTATTTCATGTTGTATAAAAAATAAGTTACTTATTTGATCAACTCTTTATATAAGGCAAATTGGCCTCCCTCCCGCTACAGCTCGCTGTACGTTCCTTTAGCTATAGGTGTGTCCAATCCGATAAGAATCCATTCCACATAGTGCAAGAAAGTCCCGATGTGAACTCCCCCCTTTAAGAGATAGTCTGGCTCCAGCATATTCTGAAGAAGTCAATTCTCTCTCTCGATCTACTTTATCGACAAGAGCTCTGAATGAATGAGCAATTTCATTTTGTATAAGAAAAGTTTTTGATTCACTCTTATTAGTGTATGGAATGTTTTTTTTTTTTTTTTAAGGTAATAAAAGCAACTCACATCAGATATAATCAATCATAGTTTTTCAGTTTTCACATCTTTTTCTCTTACATCAATTTTGATGTATTTTAGTCATATTTTTTTTAGTGATTCTCTCTTTTATAAACGATTCATCAACAAAAGAAATTTTTATTCTTTTGTATTAAGGTGAAGTATATAATATTTTAATGTATAATGAGTAGTTATTAGTGTAGTTTGTGGGCCAATGGAGATATTTAAATGTTTTATGTGAGTTTTATTTATTATTATAAAGTGAAATATAAACTTTTTTATGAGATATTCAAAATAAAAATGCGTAAACGTGATTGCGGGATGGAGGAGCTGTAGAATTACTATTATCGTGTGTTAATTTCTTCTCATTTCATTAATTCTAACTACTACTTCCTCCGTCCGCTTGAAAGATGATCTTTTTTCCATTTTGGTCGTCCGCTTCAAAGATGGTCATTTTCTGTTTTTACACATATGGGTCCCATACACACCCACTAATACAATTAAAATATGAGGTTCACACTCCCACTAATACAACTACTCACATATTAAATAATAATATTTCGTGCACAAAAGTAAAAGATCATCTTTCGGATGTACGAGGGAGTATATTCGCTCATACAAAGTGTAGATTGGAAATCTTATAGCATCTGATACAGCCAAACATGCTAGCATTTATAAAAAGGTATTAACCCGCTTTCACACGCCATTTCTGCATATCTTTATTCGTTTAGTTTAGCATTTAATATAAAAAAGATAATTAATCCGTTCGTCACGTTGTCTATTAAAAGAATTAAATTAACATTAAAATTCAATAAATTTAATAATAATAATAATAATAATAATAATAATAATAATAATAATAGGGTCAATAAATAATATGTACAAAACGTATTTAGATATTACTAATTCATACCTTCGCTATAGAAAATTACGCACAGATATAAAATTTAATTTTGCTTTTCCCATATTATCCATACTTACTGAACATTAGTGTGCATTGCGTGAAGTAAATTAAAAAAAAAGATTAAATATTTATATGTATATACATCACTGTGCACTCATGTAAGATAAATAATTTTTGGGGAAAAAACAATGAATAAACTATTTATATGAATATACATCGGTGTACATTTAGGTGAGATAAATAATTGTCAAATATAGTGTCATTGAATAAACCGTTAATTTGTAGATTAGCGTGCATTTAGAGAGAAATAATAGAAAGTGAACGCAGAGAGAATTAGTAAAATGATTTTTTCCTAAATTCTTTTTTACAAAATCTATACATTGGCGTGCTTAGAGAGAGGAATAAATGAAAGTGACCGCAGAGATAATTAGGAAAACGATTTTTTTCCTAAACTCCTTACAAAATCTGTACAGTGGCGTTGACACGACCCACTTTACATAACTTATAATTCAAATACTAATTTACATAAACATCGTCATTATAAAAACTGCATATATTTTTTTTTCACATAATATGCTTATAACCAACACAATGACACCAGTTCAACATACATAACTGGTTTCTGATACCACCTCAAATCAGATAAACTCGCGACAATACTTATTATATTACACAACCAAAACATCAACGGAAACAAAATAAACCCACGGCCTAGCCCAACAGGTCATCATCTATGTACATCCTCTCAAAACTTGAAGGAGCTCCACAGCTTGCACAGTCACATCACAAACTCAATCATCAACAGGCTCACCTACAATGCATAAACTAATGAGATAAAAATCTCAGTAAGTAGAAATCATGCATGTCCGTGCATGAAAATGCATTTAGTTCTCTATCGCCTATGTCCTAATTTTTTTTTTCTAATTAATCTCTTTTATTTTGAAAATTGTTCACGTTGCGGGATCCCCACGACACACTTATGATATGCACCCCAAAAGAGCTCAATGGGGACGATTTTTTCGAACCCCGAAATAGTGCCGAGAACGATTTTTCTGAGCTCTGGCAAAGTGGTGGGGACGATTTTTCCGAACCCCTAATAAAAAATGTCGGGAACGATTTTTCCGAACCCTGACAGAGATGCATATATAGTGGCCGCACACACCATTAGTATCTTTTTAATTTTGAGGAAAACACTTTTCATGTTTATGCATGGTATGCACCCAGAATAATTAAATGTGCATCATAAACTATTTACAATATCAATATCAACATTTAATCACCATAAAACAACAACTTCATTTCAATTCACACAAATCCACTTCTGAAATAATAACTTCACCTCAATCGTATAGATCCATTTATAAAATAACCATTTCAACTTGGATCAAACGGATCTCTTTTTAGAATAACGACTTCATCTTGGATCCCACAGATCCTTATAACCAATATCTTCTCAAACCATATAAATATATTTGCAACAATTTCTAATTACACCAATCTATATATGATAATAATATTATTTCCAATCACATGGATCCACAACTTGTATCACGAAATTATCACAAATAATTTACAAATATTATTATTAAATATGAACCCTACTTTCTCCAAATCACATAAATACACAGCTTGTATAACAAATTAATCTCAAATAATTCATATCGTAATTAAACTAATTACAAATAATTCATAATATAATTATCACATATTAATTACAAATAATTCACAAACAACATGTTTATGCATTGTAGTTGGACTTCTACTTACCTGGATTCCGACAGTAATATAAACCCCGTAAAGAACTGTAACTAATTCGCTCCGACACGCACGTTCCGGCGCGCTCCCTCTTCTCTTTCTCTTCTTCCTCTCTCTCTCCTCTCTCTCCCTTTCTGCTCTCTCTCCTCTCTCTCCCTTTCTGCTCTCTCTCTCCTCTCTCTCCCTTTCTGCTCTCTCTCTCCTCTCTCTCCCTTTCTGCACTCTCTCCCTCTTTTTTTTTTCTCTCTTCGATTGAATTGGGTGTGAGGTAATCATCTCCTCAACACCCATACACATATATATAGGTAGATGATGGGGGTTTGAGTGGCCGACAACTTCAATCAAAATTTTTTTTTTTTTAAAACAAGCAGCCATACATACATATTCAATTTTGGCTGCCAGCAGCCATGCATGCAAATTAGCCGCCCATTTTAACTTTTTTTTTATATATTATTATTCTTATTATAATAATTAAAATACGTGTGATACTTAATAATTAAGAAAAGTGTATTTATACACATAAAATAATTAACTCATATATCCAAATTAATACACGTAAATATTTATGCACCCATATATTCACATATTGTCACCATGTTTATCACGTATGTATCAAATAAAATGTAAAGATAATTAAAATGTAAAAACAATTATCACATAATTATAAAATGCACATAACAAAAATTAAATTATATTGGCACATGAGTAGTGAGAAGCTCGGGTATCACATCCTCCCCACCTTATAAAAATTTCGTCCTCGAAATTTATTTACCTGAAGAGGTCTGGGTATTTAGCCATCATCTCATCCTCTCTTTCCCAAGTGGCTTCCTCAACTAACTGGTTCCTCCATAATACCTTTACTAATGGTATTTCTTTATTTCTGAGCTTCTTCACTTCTCGCCACAAGATCTCAACTGATACCTCCTCATAACTCAAATTTTCTTCCAACTCAACTGGTTCCTGCCTGAGAACATGAGATGGATTTGGAACATACTTCCTCAACACAGATACATGAAACACGTCATGTACTCTAGACATCGATGCTGGTAACTCCAATTTATAGGCAACATTACCAACTCTCTCAATGATAGTGAACGGACCAACATATCTTGGACTGAGTTTCCCTTTCCTTCCAAACCGCCTTACCCCCTTCATTGGAGATACTTTCAGAAATATCTGATCACCCACTTCAAATTCCAATTCTCTCCTCCGTTTGTCTGCATAACTCTTTTGCCGATCTTGAGCAACTTTCATCTTCTCTCGTATACGGGTAACAGCTTCTGACATTTCACGAATCAAATCTGGACCCAAAAGTTTCCTCTCTCCAACTTCATCCCAATGAACTGGAGATCTACACTTCCTCCCATACAATGCTTCATATGGAGCCATCCCGATAGTAGACTGATAACTGTTATTGTACGAGAACTCTATCAAAGGTAAAAATTTACTCCACTGACCTTGAAAATTCAACACACATGCTCTGAGCATATCCTCCAAAATTTGTATTGTACGCTTTGATTGACCATCTGTCTGTGGATGGAATGCTGTGCTGAAAGATAACTGTGTCCCCAACGCCTTATGTAAACTCTACCAGAAAGCAGACAAGAATCTCGTATCTCTGTCTGACACAATGGAAAGTGGTACTCCATGGAGTCTGACAATCTCTTGTATATATAGTTGGGCATAATGATCCATGGAATACGTAGAGCTAATAGGAAGAAAATGAGCTGACTTAGTCAATCGATCCACAATAACCCAAATAGCATCGTGACCTTTCACTGTCTTCGGTAGCCCGATAACAAAATCCATTGTGATATTCTCCCACTTCTATTCTGGAATAAATAAAGGCTGTAAAGTTCCTGCTGGTCTCTGATGCTCGGCTTTGACTTGCTGACACGTCAAACATTGTTCCACATATCGAGCAACATCTCTCTTCATTCCTGGCCACCAATAATGTGCCTTCAAATCTCTATACATTTTAGTAGCTCCTGGATGTACAGAGTAGAGTGTTGAATGAGCTTCTGCCATTACTTCTTTTCGAATGTCATTCACTTCAGGTAGACATAATCGACCTTCATAATGAATCATGCCATCATCTCCTAATTGGAAGTCAGAAGACTTTCCAGAGCTGATATCATTCTTTATCTTGTCAAACAACCTATCCTCCTGTTGACTCTGTCGAATCTTATCCATCAAAATTGGTCGAAGTGTCAGAGCTGCCATCCTTGCTTCCAACGATCCTTCCTGAAAGATCTCCACACCCATCATTTGCAAATCAAGCAACTCTGGTTTCTGATTTACGATCATAGCAGCTACACTCTATATTGCCTTTCGGCTCAATGTATCAGCAACCACATTGGCTTTTCCTGGATGATAATTGATAACACAGTCGTAATCCTTCACCAATTCCAACCATCTTCTTTGCCTCATATTCAACTCTTTCTGAGTGAAAAAGTACTTCAAACTCTTATGATCAGTATAGATTTCACAACGTTCCCCATACAGATAATGCCTTCATATCTTGAGTGCAAACACCACTGCAGCTAACTCTAAATCATGAGTTGGATAATTCTTCTCATACTCCCTTAACTGTCTGGATGCATACGCTATCACTTTCTCATTTTGCATCAATACACACCCAAGACCATTCTTTGAAGCATCACTGTAAACCTTGAAGTTTCCTGTCTCCGTAGGAATAGTTAAGATAGGTGCTGATGTCAATCGTCCCTTCAGTTCTTGAAAACTTTGTTCACATTCCTCCGTCCATGTGAACTTCACATTCTTCCTGGTCAACTGTGTTAATGATGAAGCAATCTTAGAAAATCCTTCAACAAACCTTCGATAATATCCCGCCAATCCAAGAAAGCTACGAACCTCAGTGGGATTTGAGGGTTGTGGCCAATCATGGATTGCTTTAACTTTACCTGGATCCACAGAAATTCCTTCTCTCGATACCACGTGCCCCAAGAAAATAACTCGGTCTAACCAAAACTCACACTTCTTGAACTTCGCATATAACTGCCTCTCCTTCAGAATCTCTAACACCTTTCTCAAGTGCAGTGCATGATCTTCTTTATTCTTAGAGTAAATTAGAATATCATCGATAAACACAATCACAAATTTATCGAGAAATTCCTGAAATACTCTATTCATCAAATCCATAAATGCTGCAGGAGCATTTGTTAATCCAAACGGCATCACTAAGAACTCATAGTGCCCGTACCTTGTACTGAATGCAGTCTTTGGAATATCCTCTTTCTTTATCTTCAACTGATGATACCCCGACCGCAAATCAATCTTCGAAAAGATAGCTGCACCCTGTAACTGATCAAACAGATCATCAATGCGAGGCAATGGATATTTATTCTTCACCGTAACTTTGTTGAGATCCCGATAATCAATGCAAATCCTCAATGTGCCATCCTTCTTTCGAACAAATAGAACTGGTGCTCCCCAAGGAGAGAAACTAGGTTGGATGAATCCTTTGTCTAGCAACTCTTGTAACTGTATCTTCAATTCCTTCAGTTCAGCTGGTGCCATTCTGTATGGCGCTTTAGATATAGGAGCAGTTCCTGGTTGTAACTCAATAACAAACTCTATTTCTCGGTCTGGTGGCAAACCTGGAAGATCATCTGGAAATACCTCCAGATATTCCTGAACTACTGGTACATTATCAAGAATTGGACATTGCTGCCCCTCAACATTCATTACACTTACCAGATACACCTCACAACCACTTTCCAACAACCGCTGTGCTTTTGCTGCAGATATCATCGGAAATCTAAAGCTTTTCTTGATTCCAACAAAAGTGAACGGTTCTCCTTTCACTGGCTGAAAAGTGATACTCTTCTTCTGACAATCTATTGTAGCACCATATTTTGACAACCAATCCATGCCCAATATGATATCATAATCATTCATACTTAACACAATCAAATTAGCGAGGAGTCTTTTTCCTTCAATAGGAATAACACAACCTCGAAGAAGTTGATTAGTTTGCTTTGACTCACCAGAAGGCATTATCACCTCATAATTAGCTTTTATCAAGTTAGGTGTTCCACCCAACTTTTTCACATACTCAGTGGATACAAATGAATGTGTTGCTCCAGAATCAAATAGCACATATGTAGAAGTGCCAAAAATAGAGAACTTACCAGTGACAACTGAGGGATTCGCGTTTGCCTCCTCTCGCGTCAAAGTATACACCCTAGCTGGAGCTCTTCCATGCTGTGTCTGCTTCCCTTTCTTAGGACAAGTAGTAGTCACATGTCCTTTCTCCCCGCATATGTAACACGTTCTCGGAGGAATTTGACACTCCCCACCATGTGATCTAAGACAATTAGGACATATAGGTAGTGGCGGCGCCGGTGGCACTTTAACCTGATCAAATTTAGGACGCTTGTTGGGTTCTCCTCGTCTCTGTCCTTGCTCCACTTGAACATTTGAATTCGGCCTCTGAAATGACATCGGCCTCTTATCAACTCTCCTAAACTGCTGTATTGGTTTCTGTTGAAATTGACGTCTGATAGCTTGCGCTTGTCTGATCCTCGTTTCCGCTTGCTCAGCAATTTGAGCCCTTTCTGCAACTTGTGAGTATGTTGCTCCATGCAGTCCCGCCATACTCACATCTCTATAAAGTTCAGGCCTTAAGCCTTCCACAAATCTCTCCACTTTCAGTGCCTCCGTACTAACCATATGTTCAGCAAACCTCGACAACTGCTCAAACTTACGAAGGTAATCTGTGACTGACATGCCACCTTGCCTCAACTGTATGAACTCGTTCATCTTCATGGCTCTCACTGGTGCCGTAAAGTACTTGTTTCTGAAAAGCTCCTTGAACCTTTCCCATGTCATAGTCGTGACATCCTCGATACTTTTAATCGTATCCCACCAGTGACCTGTACTTCCTCGTAACATGAAAGAAACACATAGCACCCTATCCCCATCTGGAATTCTACTGTATTGAAACATGTTTTCCACCGTGCGTAACCAATCCTCTGCATCTGTGGGTCTGCTGCGTCCTCAAATATTGGAGGGTTCAACTTTCGAAACCTCTCACAAACCATTTCCACACGTTCTGCTTGACGTCTATCTTGGTTTGCATTACCCACTGGTTGTCCACCCATATCTCTCTGCTGAATTAGTTGCTGTATATGTTGGAACTGGTGCTCAACCAGTTCCATTAGTCGAGTAATCACTGCATCACGATTATTCCCTTCAGTAAGTGCTGCTTGCTCAGCAGTCCTATCCCCTTCAGAACTTTTACTTGTATCCCTTACCATATTGTCTAATAATTACTCTTCCTGGACTCCCTGACCAATATAATTTATAAGATACATAATAACACAGAAGGAAAATAACACTTACTTGCAAAGCTGCGCTCCTAAAGAATGAGTTCATGTACATAGACAGTCTGCAGGACCCAAACCTGGCTCTGATACCACTCTGACACGACCCACTTTACATAACTTATAATTCAAATAAAATGTAAAGATAATTAAAATGTAAAAACAATTATCACATAATTATAAAATGCACATAACAAAAATTAAATTATATTGGCACATGAGTAGTGAGAAGCTCGGGTATCACAGGCGTGCATTTAGAGAGAGGAAAAGTAACCGCAGAGAGAATTAGGAAAATAATTTTTTTCTAAATTTTCTCTCTTAAAATCTCGAGTGATAAGTAAATAATAGTGTACATTGGTGTACATTGACAAAGAAATGTTAGTTCCTCAAATCTCTCCTGGAATTTCTAACCACACTGTCTTTCGATCAAACTAAAGATTCTAAGCTTAATACGCATACCATTACCTGTTTATTAGTGCAGCGGTGCCCTAAATTCCTTCTTACAAAATTTGTACAGTGGTGTGCATTAAAAAAAAATACTCTCTAGAGGTTTAAGAGAGAGGTATTGGTTATTGCTGTTAGAGAAATACGGGTTTGCTGTTTTTATTTGATGTACTGTACATTAGTATTCAACGAAATTATTGTTCTATATAAAATTTGTGAACAAGGGTAATGTTGGGGAAAAAAAAAGATTGTTATGTATCACACAATAATTATATTAGATTAATGTATTTATTAATAATTAGATTGTAAATACACGTACCTATAATAATTAATAAACTCATAATAATAATAATAATAATAATAATAATAATAATAATAATCTTATATATTAAAACTTAATAAGATTTTTAATTTAAATTTTGCAAAGGGTGAGGTATCAAATTATGGTGAGTTTATCATTTATAACTTTTATAAATTTATGAGGTGGCGTAGTGTGATTTGTTGGACAATTTTGAGGAGGTTGTAGGTTCGAACTTCAATAAGTAAATTTATTTTAAATTCTTTATTTATGTATTCCCTCAAATGATAATTTTAAAGTGGGCTTTGATTGTATAATGAGTTAGGCTGAAACTTTAATTAAAGAAAAGAATAATAAACTGACTTAATTTTTTTTAAAAAAAGTTAACATTAACCTAATTTTATAATTATAAAATGGGTTGAGTTTGAAATGTTAAATAAGAGAAGGATGCATGTATATATTTTTTTAATGTCAATATAAATCTAATTTTTGCATTAACCTAAATTTAATGGTGCATATTCATAATTTATTTGAACCATCGAACATCGAATATATTTTATATTACAATTTGTTAAATTATGATTAACTCTTATAAATATATTATAATTTGTTAAATTATCGTTAACTCTTATTTTTAAGTTTTCACTTATCATTATCAAATTAATCAATATTTTTAATAAGTTTTATAATAGTAATAGTTATGTAAATTACAAGTTCATTATTATTATTTTTTTGTTAATTCACAATTCACGTCTAATACAACTATCTTGTTTATATAAAATAATATTAGTCCTGTTACTATTTATAATCCACATGCAAAAAGTAATACATTATAGATGGAGTATTTTGTTTGATTATAAAAAAAATTGTAATCAAGCATTTATAAAATAAAAATTAAAAAATTATCTGAATAATTATAATTAACATAAGACATATATGAAAATATTAAATTACCCGCTTCACAAGATCTAAATTGACTTTACTTTTATTAGAAATTTATGATATTTAAAAAATGTGAAATGGCTTCTTATTATTGGTTTGGAAGATTTATTATTTTGTAACTTATTTCTTTATTATTTTTAATAAGTAAAACTAAAATATGTGAGTTGTTAAGTTTAGGTGTGTTTGAAATTTATGATTTCTCTTAATTTATGAGGTGACAATGTTTAGTTGGTTGTTTGATTCTAAGAGGTTTTAGGTTCAAACCTCGACAACGCGTTATTTTAAATTATTTTTTTATACTTTTAAAAGAAAACTTTAAATTGAGTTGGACTAAAAGTTTGATTAAAGTTGAAAATTATATTGTCACATCAATAAACAATCATATTTGATATCTTACAACGATGATGAGGAGAATCACTTCACCTTAGTGATAACTATGTTTTACAATTAATGTGAAATAAATTGAGAATGCATATTTTTTATTCGATTTAATTTATATATCTTAAGCCATTTTTTTTGGTCAAACAAAAAATTATATTTTTAATTATCCTAAAATAATATAATTAATTTTTATTTAAAATATAAATTTAAAAATAATAAATAAATAACAAGTACGATAACTCACGCGAGCACTGTACTAATAGTAATAATAAATTTTAAACTTTGTATGTATAACAAATATAAAAAGTGTATTGAGACAGAGAGAATACGACACTATATAATAAAATTAGATATTAAGTCCAATAAGATAAAATTGACTATATAAATTTTAGATGTATGCGTACGGTGCAACATGATAATTTATTACTCTGATAATTTAGTACTCAAAGCAATGTGGATATACAGGATAAATTGACCATATAAATTTCAAAATATTTCTCAAAGCAACGTAATAGGTAATCCTTTTAAATTAAGGGGTTAATTAAGGGATCACCAGTGACCATAGATCACCTAAAAATTGCAAAAGATGAGCTTTTTGTTGTACTTTGTAATTGTGGATACCTCATGTCTCTTCGGAGTGAAATTTCATTTACTTTAAAACAAAAAAATAAAAATATGGAGTGAAATTTCATTTACTCAAAACAAAAAAATAAAAATATGGAGTGAAAGGATAAAATTATTTTTAAAATCTGCCCATCACACATAAAATATTATATTTCTTAATTTACATGAAAAAATAAACAAATACATATAAATGGGCAAAGGAGTGTTAAAATAATTATGATTTTAATTAAAATTCACACCTTGATATTAAAACCACACTTATATATACCTACAAATTTTATATTGCTAGGCACTTTCACCTTTCCTGCTCAATTATTACTTATTCTCTTTTTATCTATTTTCTCTTTCTTATATAAATTAATAGTTTTTATACATTAGTTTGACATTAAATAAAATATATTTTATAAAAAATTCAAAACAAAAACATATTCTATTATTCAATTAATTAACTTTTAAATCTTGTAGAAAACCTAAAACACATCCATCTTACTTTATTCGATACATTAATAAAAAAAGTTAAAATTTTTAATTTGATTTTACAGTTTTTAAAAGGGCCATATATTATTGGATACATAAAATAATGCATAATTACTATAAACTACATGACTCAAAGCACTAATACTTATAACTACACAATTAAGATTGTGATACCATAAATACCCCTATATGTTTACACAATTTGTTTTACATAATTTGGTTTGCACAATTTTGTTTTTGCACAATTTTGTTTTTGCACATTTTAAGTTCCGGCGGAGGTCCGGCATATTGGCAATCGATCGTTTGGCTCAGCGCGTTCCGTTAGGAATCCAAGTAAACAATAACAGCGGAAACAATGATTAAAGTTTACCTTTCTTCAGGATTGATGTAGAGGATGAATAGTTGCAGAGAACTACCTCTTGATCTTCTGCTGTATGACCCTAGTCCAATCCTGATGTTGTGTGGGCAACAATCTTCAGGATCTCTCAATCTACTTTCTTCCATCTTCTCACGTCAAAAGTGGCGCAGACTTAGAGTTACAGGAAGTTGAGATGACTTATATATTGAGCTACAGCAGGGACCATGAGGAGAAATTGGGTTGGACCTCCATTGGGTTTAAGTATCCAAGCTTAGCCTAAAGTTTATAATTAAGTCAAATAATAATAATATAGTCCACTAAAATATTATTACTGCAGTGTCTTTCCAATCCCAAAATTACGTTTTGGGCTCATTCTTATTATGAGCCCGACAGTCTCCCCATGTTTAAGATATACAATGTCCATTAATTAATTAAGTTACTGACAACTCAAATTAATTAATATCTCTTCCGAGAGTAGTACCACTCAACCTTATTATCATGCCGGAATTAATCCACTTGCAAGATTTACATGATAAACCTTATGAGCTCCTCAAGTTGACATCATCAGCATATGTCGGACATGGATTCCTTCTACAATTAACAGCACACCATAGAGACAATACTATTTCCCAACTCACCGAGTTTGTTGATTTAATACATGTAAATCTCACCCATTGATGAATCAAAGAAATACATACTGCCCTACGTGTCGAGGTTATTGTATAGGGATTAAGAGCACGAACATCCATAATAACTGAGATCAAGTTCTCCTATATCTCAAGCGGTCCTGCTCAATACACACAAGGTGAACTAATGTGATTCTATAGTCAAGACAAACTAATACCAAATCACACAACAACCATCCCGATAGATAGTCCCCGTCTATCTCAGTTGTGAGCATCTGTTTATACTTTATAAGAAAACCAATAATATGATCTTCCACGTGTTGTCGCACAACATATTATCTACAGTATAAAGTAATGGACTTTTGCACAAACATATAAATAAACAATTTATAATATGCAAAACGTTTAATCATATGATTCTCATTTCAAATAAAATTGTTAAAACATTATTCAATACAAAAGTTAGGCTTTTAGTATACAATCTAACAATCTCCCACGTATACTAAAAGACTACACTGCCATATCTGCTGACACGCATCTAATCCACATTCCTTCTACATGCCCATCGAACGCTTTCGCTGGAAGGCTTTTAGTAAAAGGATCAGCCAGGTTATCCTCCGAGTAATCTTAGCAACAACGACCTCTCCTCTTTTAACAATGTCTCGTATTAGGTGGTATTTGCGCTCAATGTGTTTACTCGCCTTATGGGCTAGTGGTTTCTTCGAGTTTGCTACTGCACCACTGTTATCACAATAAATTGTGATCGCTTTGGGCAAACCAAGAATTACATCCAAGTCATTAAGAAGTTCCTAAGCCATAAGAAGCTGCTTCAGAGGCTGCTACATATTCAGCTTCCATGGTGGAGTCCGCAACACATTTCTGCTTTACATTTCTCCATATTATGGCTCCTCCTCCAAGAGTATACACATAACCCGAGGTGGATTTACTAGCATCCCTATCTGACTGAAAATCTAAATCAGTATAACCCAAAGGTAATAAAGTATCTGCCCGGTAAACTAATACATAATCCCTAGTCCTTCACAGGTACTTCAAAATATGCTTTACCGCAGTTCAATGCCCTTGTCCTGGATTACTTTGATACCTACTGACCATGCCCACGGCATAACAGATATCCATTCTCGTACATAGGATAGCATACATGAGGCTTCCTACTACCGAAGTATAAGGGACCAGCTTCATTGCCTCTATTTCCTGTTGTGTCTTAGGACACATCTCCTTAGATAGAGGTATTCAATGTCTGAAAGGTAGAAAACCTTTCTTGGAATCTTGCATGCTAAAATGAGTCAGGATTGTATCAATGTATGAAGCTTGGGTTAAGCACATCATTCTTTTCTTGCAATCCCTTATTAATTTGATCCCAAGAATGTGTTCGGCCTCTGCTAAGTCCTTCATTTCAAACTGCTTGGACAGCCATACCCTTACGCCCGACAATACCTTTACATTATTTCTAATGAGTAGAATATCATCCACGTAGAGTACAAGAAATACTCGTCACATTTTTTGTACACACATGATTCATCTGGACATTGAATAAATCCATATGACTGGATTACTTCATCAAAACGGATGTTCCATGATCTTGAAGCTTGTTTCAATCCATAAATTGACCTTTTAAGCTTACACATAAGATGTTCTTCGCCCTTTGCAATGAATCCCTCTGGTTGCTTTATATAGATGTTTTTCTCAAGACTTTCATTCAGGAAAGATGTCTTGACATCCATCTGCCATATCTCATAATCCATATGAGCAGCAATAGACAAAAGAATCTGGATTGACTTAAGCATGGCCACAGGCGAGAAGGTTTCCTCATAATCGATTCCTTCTTTCTGAGTATATCCTTTAGCCACAAGCCTTGCTTTAAAGGTTTTCACCTTACCGTCAGGTCCTCTTTTTCTTTTATAGATCCACTTGCATCTAATATCTTTTACACCATCAGGTGGTTCTACAAGCTCCCAGACTTGATTAGAATACATGGATTCTATTTCAGATTTTATTGCATTTTGCCATAATTGAGCATCTTTATCTTGCAGTGCCTCGTTGTAATTCCATGGGTCAATTTTATGTTCACCAGGGACCAAGTCGGATAACTCTCCCAATCCCATGAATCTATCTGGTTGTCTCACAACCCTCCCACTACGACGAGGCTCCGCAGGCAATTGTGTATCAGGTGTGATACGTGGTGCAGTGTCATGTGGTATATTCTCTTATACAGTTGGTATTATGTTTGGTGTTTCCCCTCTTACTTCTTCTAGAACAATTTTACTCATGAGTTTGTGATTCATAATATAATCTTCTTTCAAAAATCTAGCGTTCGTGCTCACGATCACCTTTTGGTCTTTTGAATTACAAAACAAACTATCTTTCATTCCTCTAGGATATTCTATAAACAGACAAACTTCAGTACGTGATTCTATCTTATAAGCATCCGCCTTTAACACATGTGCCGGGGCACCCCAAATCCGGACATGTTTGAGACTAGGCTTACGCCCTTTCCACAGTTCTGTGGGTATGGAGGCTACCGATTTAGAAGGTACTAAGTTCAAAATGTAAGTTGTTGTTTCTAAGGCATGTCCCCAGAATGAATTTGGTAGTTTCGAATAACTCATCATTGATCTTACAATTTCCATAAGAGTCATATTCTTTCTTTCTGCTACACCATTTTGCTGGGGTGTGCCCAGTGCAGACAATTGGGATTTAATCCCTTCTTCCGATAAATAATTCCTAAACTATCCCAAGAGGTATTCGCTACCACGATCTGATCGTAGTGTCTTGATATATTTTCCAAGTTGCTTTTCCACATCAGCCTTGTACTCTTTGAATTTATCAAAGCACTCAGACTTGCGGCGCATCAAATAAATATATCCGTATTTAGAATAATCGTCAATGAAAGTGACAAAATATTCATAAACCCCTCTTGCCTGGACAGACATAGGACCACATAAATCAAAATGAACTAATTCCAACAGATTCTTAGCTCTATACCCCTTTGCCTTAAAAGGCCTTTTGGTCATTTTTCCTTCCAAGTAGGATTCGCAAGTTGGATAACTTTTCACTACTAATGAACTCAGAGGTCCATCAGCTATCAACCTTTGAATTCTACTCAAGTTAATATGACCTAGTCTTAGATGCCAAAGATATGTTTGGTTCATTTTAGAAGGTTCTTTTTTCTTATTAGTAGATGTATTATTCATTTCAATTTGTTGCACCGTGGGAGAAATTGGATTAAGAGTATACAAATTATCTATCAATGCACCATCACAGATAAAAATTCCATTTTTTCTTAAAACAACCTTGTCATTAAAAGAAACAGAATAACCATCCATAAATAATTTAGAAATCGAAATTAAATTCTTTCTAAAATGAGGTACATAAAGACAATTCCTCAAAACAAGAGTTTTATTCTTATTAAAAGATAAATAGAAGTCTCCCACTGCAACATCAGCTACTCTTGTAGCATTCCCCATGAGTATGGTAATCTCCTCATCACTAAGCTGTCGGGTTTGATGGAACCCCTGCAAAGAATTGCAGACATGATCAGTGGCTCCCGTATCTAAACACCAAGTGTTAACAGATACAGCCGCTAAACACGATTCAACTAGTATAAAAAACTTACCATTCCTATTCCCCTTCAGAAGAGGGCAGTCTGCCTTATAGTGTCCCGACTGCTTGCATTTAAAGTACTTGCCTTTAGGCTTCTTGACCTCACCAGCCTTTGCTATCATTTGGTTCACCGGTGCTGAATTTCCTTGCTTTTTCTTATTCCTACCGCCTTTCGGCCTAGGATGAGGAGCATTTTTAGCAACATAAACCTGAGGAGGTCTACGAAACAGTTCTTTCGCCGCCACAAGTTCTGTCAGAAGTTCCACCAACATGTATAAATGTTTGTTCATAACATAGTTTAGGCGAAACTGCTCAAAACTCCTAGGCAAGCTTTGGAGTATGATATCGACCTGGGTTTCTCCATCGATTTCAGCTCCAAGAACTTCCAACTCATTGAATTGGCCCATCATTCTAAGGACATGCTCCCTTACGGAAGTGCCCTCAGCCATTTTGATGTTCATTAGAACAGACATGTCCTTCGACTTAGCAGGACGACTCTGATGCCTGAAGAGTTCCCTAAGATTATGCATCATATCATAGGCGGTGGTCATAGCTTGATGCTGAGTTTGAAGCACATTTGACATAGAAGCCAAAATATAGTACTTAGTCATCCTATCAGCTTTGACCCACCTATTATAAGCAACTCTTTGCTCTTCGATAGAGTCATCAATAAGTGCCGGAGGACATTCCTCAGTGAGAACACAGATATAATCTTCAGCAGTTAAAACAATATCCATATTCCGTTTCCAGTCAACATAATTAGTGCCAGTACGTTTGTGCTCTTTAAGTATAACAGAAAGCGAGTTGAGTGCCATTTGAAAATCCTGAGAATCATAAATAATAAACAGATCGAACACTTCGAATTTATCAATTTATATTGAATCCCTCAAAATAATATAAAATAAAATTCACCAACATCTCAAGCACCGTGAATTTGCATGCCACGATAGTGTGGACGTATACAAATCTGAACATTTATAAGAGAATGTTTTACCCATTAATTTCATTCATCAACCTAACTTTATGACAAAATAATTAATAGTCGGTTTCTCTTTAGCTATGCAAATAACAGCAGTGACTCCGATGGGGAGGATACTTATCATTTACACCTAAGTGTATACTATTATTTAATCCCAAGTCCACGGCCCAAGCTTGTGTGCCTTACAGATGGAGAAGTACACACGCGCTCGGATAACTTCCTACGATCATCATAAAGAAGTTCGTACCAGTGATCCGTGAATAAACTCATCCGATGGGAGGAAGGTCTATGCCAATACGCAAGTTTATTCACATCACTTACGAGCTAATAATGGAGGCCGCGGGATTAATTAACAATCCCCTCTCCCACTTAGTTATTTAACATCGAGAGTTTTTAACATGCATATAATATTTAAATAATAAAATACACATCCTAGCAGCTTCTATTTTAAGTAATTTAAAAAATAATAAATCACATAGAACATGCCACATATATAACAATTAATCGTCAAATTAAAATAATTAAAGCAGTTATATATTTTTTTAAAAAAATAGCATAAATAATTGGATCAAATATAAAATGAGCAGCCTTCCGGAATTGAGCCACCAGACTTTCGAAAACGTGCCGCCAGCCATTCACGTGTCGTCGACATCGTGCTCTCGTGCACTTCTATTCTAGACTCGATCAGCCGCGATAGAGCCTCGACCAGAAACTACCTAGACATGCTCAGAACTCCGTCTGATCCCTGGAACAAGGTCAGACCCGAATAGAACTCAGTCCTATGCGCCATCGGCTGCATCCGTGTCGGCATCAGGGCAGGAGCCCCATCGTCATTCTTTCATCAGCCACCAGTCATCGACAATCAACGCCAGCCCAGGCGCACGCCACCTTTCTTTTCCATCACGCTGTCGGGCATCGCTTCATCAACGTGCACGCATAGCCGCGCATTCACGCTGTCGGACACCCATAACCACCTGGAGCCTTCACGCCGCCCACTAGTCTGCTTCGACCCTCCTTGAATCTGTCTCGCACTCGACCAGAATCAGGTTGGACTTGCCCGGATCCTACTGTCCAGGTCCGTCGCCGCCGTTCACTGCCTTGCTACATCGTGGTGTTAATCCATGAATCGCCTGGTCGGGCCGACGCGTCGCCAAGGCTCGCCCACACTTCCCAGCCCAACAGCCATCACCGTACAACCACGGGACAACTGCCGTCGCGTAGAGCCATCAGCCACTTGTGTGTGTATGATTTCCAATGTCATAGAACAGCAATTTCCAGCAAATAATTTAAATAGGGTTTCATGGATAATTTAAAATTATACAAACCCCAAAATCATGTAATCTATCATGCGATTATTTCCAGATTAAATCATATAATCACAAAAGCCCTATCATACATGCTATCAAATCGATAATAAACACACGTATGGCTCAAACTTTAACCTAACGTATCACGTTTTACCATGAAACCAACACTCTCATACCAATTGTTGGCAATCGATCGTTTGGCTCAGCGCGATCCGTTAGGAATCCAAGTAAACAATAACAGCGGAAGCAATGATTAAAGTTTACCTTTCTTCAGGGTTGATGTAGAGGATGAATAGTTATAGAGAACTGCCTCTTGATCTTCTGTTGTATGACCCAAGTCCAATCCTGATGTTGTGTGGACAACAATCTTCAGGATCTCTCAATCTGCTTTCTTCCCTCTTCTCACGTCAAAAGTGGCGCAGACTTAGGGTTCCAGGAAGTTGAGATGACTTATATATTGGGCTACAGCAGGGACCAGGAGGAAAAATTGGGTTGGGCCTCAATTGGGCTTAAGTATCAAAGTTTAGCCCAAAGCTTATACTTAAGTCTAATAATAATAATATAGTCCACTAAAATATTATTACTGCACTGCCTTTCCAATCCCAAAATTACGTTTTGGGCTCCTTCTTATTATGAGCCCGACAGTCTCCCCATGTTTAAGATATACAATGTCCATTAATTAATTAAGTTACTGACAACTCAAATTAATTAATATCTCTTTCGAGAGTAGTACCACTCAACCTTATTATCATGCCGGAATTAATCCACTTGCAAGATTTACATGATAAACCTTATGAGCTCCTCAAGGGGACATCATCAACCCATGTCGAACATGGATTCCTTCTACAATCAACAGCACACCATAGAGACAATATTATTTCCCAACTCGCTGAGTTTGTTAATTTAATACATGTAAATCTCACCCATGGATGAATCAAAGAAATACAAACTGCCCTACGTGTCGAGGTTATTATATAGGGATTAAGAGCACAAACATCCATAATAACTGAGATCAAGTCCTCCTATATAGACAGTACAAGTCGAACGATCTCAAGCGGTCCTGCTCAATACACACAAGGTGCACTAATGTGATTCTATAGTCAAGATAAACTAATACCAAATCACACAACAACCATCCCGATAGATAGTCCCCGTCTATCTCGATTGTGAGCATCTGTTTATACTTTATAAGGAAACTGATAATATGATCTTTCGCGTGTTGTCGCACAACATATTATCTACAGTATAAAGTAAATGGACTTTTGCACAAACATATAAATAAACAATTTATAATATGCAAAACGTTTGATCATATGATTCTCATTTCAAATAAAATTGTTAAAACATTGTTCAATACAAAAGCTAGGCTTTTAGTATACAATCTAACAAGGCAGCCGGTGGCGGTCCGGCAGTGGGTGGGTGGGTGGGTAAGGGGTAGGGTTTGTGGTTTAAAAGTGTATGAGATTATAAGGTTATATTTGGTATTTTACTTTAATATTTTGTATCTGAGAGTAATAATTTGAGTTCATTGTATCTCATAGTAATTTAGGGTAAAAGTGTTTACCTATGAGTGGTTTTCCCTAAAAAATTATATCATTTTAGTTTAAATTTGGGTCCTATGAGGTACAATTTATACACTACAATTACTAATAGATACAATAGATAAAAATATTATTAATTAATACATTAATAATGAGTAAAATATCATTCTTACCCTTATTTTAATTATGTTCAAAAATAATTTAAAAGAGTAGATATTTAATATAATATTAAAGAGAAAAGTCATCCCACGATTCTCTCCCTAAAAATAGATGGAACTAGGGGTGGATAAAATTATCGAAATTTTGGTATACCGTAGTTATCGTATCGAAAAATACCAAAAATATCGAAAAAATAGGTATACCGAAAATTTCGGTACTGTATGATGTCGTACCGAAATTATCGGTACGGTATCGGTATATAAATTTTTAAAAATCATTATTTCGGTATATACCGGAATACCAAAAATATATCGATATTTCGGTATTTTTTCGGTATTTCGGTATATACCGTACTCAAATATCAAAATAATAATTATTTTTATATTTAGTATAAATTATTTGATTAAATTATTTTCAAATATTATATAATAATTTCGGTATGAATCGGTATTTTAACGGTATGAATCGGTAATTTTCGATAAAATAGGATGTTTGGTATTTCGGTATAAATGGTATTGATCTATAGTATACCAAAATTTCGATATACCGATTTTCGGTACGGTATCAGTATGATTTTTTTAATACCGATAATTTTGGTACGGTATACGGTATGAGTCGGTATTTTCGGTACGGTACGGTATGCCACCCCTAGGTGGAAGTTTACTGTAATATATTGATTGAAAGCTGATAATACTCCCTTATCCTTATTTGTGTTCAGAAATCCGTGTTCGTGTTCAGAGTAATAATTTGTGTTCAGAAATTTATATAGTTCAGAATATTTGTGTTCAAAGTTTAATAATCAATTTTCTCTTACTCACCGTTAAAAAAACTTTATTAATGTTCAGAAATTTATACATGTGGTGTTCAGGATATTTGTGTTCAAAATTTAATAATCATTCATACCTTAATTTATGTGAATAAAACTTTCACTTGTGTTCAGAAATAGATATATATGGTGTTCAGAATATTTGTGTTAAATACAAAATAATTGTGTATAAGAACAAGATCACCATTACAAGATCCAAAAGTCCACCCCATATTAGTGGAGAGATGAGATCCATTTATTAGTTCAAAGTAATATTAATATCACAACAACAAAAAAAATATATAGTTGGGGACTCATTTATACACATACATACAAACAACCAGAAGAGGATACAAAGGCGTTAGTTAGGAGATAGAAGAGAATAATATCGTTAGGAGGGGGGAGAAGAGAATAGTAACTTTTGCAAAATATATGCTTCAGAAGATGATGATGATACGACAATGGAGAGGAAATCACCGATGACGGAATGAAATCACGTCATATGATTTGAGATTGTATTTTATTATTATATAGGGATATATTGTGTATCTTACATCAATAAATTGTATTTATTAGTAATGTTTTCATTTTAATGTATCTACTAGTAATATTAGTATATATTTTAAGAGTAATTATCATATTTGGTACCCTAAGTATGTCAAAAGAGTTGGTTTCTAATACACTTTAATTAATAAGAATATAATTTTTTTATTAAAAAATTGATTAAAATATGAATGATATAAATGTTTGATTAATAATAAATGATATATGCAACTTGGGATTTGAGGGATACGGTATTCGAAGAATTCACATTTGGTCAATTCATCGCAAGTACACATAGGATTCGACTCAACTTAAAAGATAGTATCTTTGTTACTTAAATTGAATTAATACCCTTTAATACAAAAAATAAAAAATCTCATGATTTTTTTTAAATTAACTTTTTTTAATCAATAAGAAATTATTATACTAATATTCTTGATATTTCAACCTATTCTTTTAATAAAAAATAATAATACTTTTATCAATTAAAATACATACTTTAAATAAAATAAAATTCCTTAAACACCCTTTTGATATAGTGAGAATTTTAATATAATGTAAGAAATTATAAGACTCCCTCCGTCCCTCTAAAAAATGTACATTTTATTATTTTAATCCGTCTCAATATAAGAAGTGCATTTTCTTTTTTTTTTAAAATGGAACCCACACAAAACAATTAATATATCTCCACACAACACTAATACAATTACATACTATTATTAAAATAGTGTATCTTTCTCCTCATTTACACATTAAGTATATATGCTTTTATTTACGTGTAAAAAACAAACGTAACTTTTACAAAGGAATGGAGGAGCATTTTTTAGTCAAATAATCACTTTTGGTCCTTTTTAATATACTAATTTAATTATCACAAAATACTTTTTAGTCGGTTAACTATTGTAATTTTAAATTTTAGTTATTTGTTTAATTTTAATCACAAGGGATCAAAATTGAATAAAAAAGACAAAGTTTGAACAAATATGACTAAAATTAATAATTACAATAATAAAATGATTAAATATGAATTTTAGCATACTTATACGACTAAATGCAATAATTCCTCTTATTTTAAAGGTTACATGAGTATATTGAGTTGATTAACATTTTTTGGGGACTGTTTTATGAGATAAGTGATAACATAAAAAGTGGGGACAATTTAGATTTGTAAGTTTGTATATGTGCAAGTAGTATAAGAGGAGATGGGGAATTGACATGAAATCATGAAAAGTTGTAATTGTGTGAGGGAGACAAAAAAGGTAGTCTTTTTCATGGTGCAACTGTATCACAAATCCTCATCTCAATCTGAACACCTCCTATAATTCAGGCCTCACTATCACTAACTTCCATTTCACCTTTTTTAATTTTTACCCTCCCATAATCTCTCTTTTGGAAAGTTTCCACCTAAAAAGATGTACTAGTTGAATTACACATTTTCAACCTTTAAAAAAATAGTATACTTTTACATGACAAAGACTTGGTGAGAGCGTCTCAAGTAAACTCTTACGTGAGACAGATAAAAAGTGATAATATCATTAACGAAAAGTGATAATTAATCGATAAAAAGCAATAATGGTGCAGTGAACTATTTCATGAACAATTTATAGTATAAATAAAAAGTGATAACATTTTATAGCGAAAGTGATAATAATTTTATCATTTTTTATTCGTCTCACTTAAGAGTTTATGTGAGACGGTCTCACACAAGCTCTACCCATTTTATATTTACTTGAGTAAAGAGAAGGTAAAAGACAAACATTTATATGAAATCGAAATGAGTTCTATAATAAAAATAAGAAATAAGAAATGATAATATTTTAGTAAATAGCGTGATTGGTGAAAAGTAATATATTGAAATTATTTTTTAATACATGTAAAGGTACACTTCTAAAAAAATATTATTCATCAAGTTTTGATATGTTAGAAACTTTTTATATTCGGTTTTGATATTTCCTTTTCGACCATATATAATTAAAGGGTTTCATGGTGTTATGATTGTACATACTTTAATTAAAATGTGTTTGGTTCATAAAAATTAATAAGTATATTGATAAACTTTATAAATAAATGTATTAATTAAAATATGAAGAAGAGTAGGGGTGTGAAAAGTATGGTCAAAACAGAAATAACCGACCAAATCGAATCGAATTTAACAATTTGGTTCGGTTTTTAGTTTACAATTCGGTTAATGATTTTTAAAATTAATTTTTTCGGTGTTCGATTTTTAAAAATTGAAATTTCGATTAACCGAACCGAATTGAAATATGTATGGAATTTGAATTATTAAATTATTGTAGACTTGATATGTTTGGAATTTGAATTATTATATTAGGATTTCTTATGAATGACGTTTTAATGATGGGGTTTGTGAATTTAGTAAGTCATGAATATTTTAATGTTGCAAGTTTTAGGTGTGGATGTGAGAAATAATACGAAAATTGATGTTTTATATTGAATTTTTTATTTTAAAAAAATACAGGGATTCAGTTCGGTTAATGCGCACCCCTAAAAAAAGTATTCCCTTTATTTTTCATTAATTGTAAGTGATATTATAACGCAGCTCCTCACTATGTTGTATTCCATAATTTTTTAAGTTAGTCTCTTGTAAATCGGATTTATATCACAAACCCTTTTAAACTTTATTTCCCTTTTTAATTTAAAATCTCTAGCAATACATAGAGTATAATAGGATTGGAATGAGAGGGCTTTGGGTGAGAAAAAAATCAGAGTTTACATAATAAGTTATGTAAACCGGATTTATATAAGTATTTGTGAGTTTTTTTTATTAACGTATATTTAAAAGAAGAATCAGTCTCTTGTAAACCGGGTTTATATCACAAACCTTTGTAAAATCCTATTTTTTCCTTTAATTTAAACCCTTAGCAAAATATAGGGTATAATAGGATTGGAACGGGGATAGCTTAGAG
Organism: Pogostemon cablin; assembly: GCA_023678885.1. Classification (NCBI taxonomy): domain Eukaryota; kingdom Viridiplantae; phylum Streptophyta; class Magnoliopsida; order Lamiales; family Lamiaceae; genus Pogostemon; species Pogostemon cablin. The sequence continues at coordinate 4,893,622 of CM042978.1, read as the reverse complement.
TAAGAAAAAATCAGGCTTTACCTAATAAGTTATGTAAGCTGAGTTTATACGAGTGTTTGTGTTAAAAAGAATAATTAAGCCGTTAGAGCCTAGAGGTCCAATAGACGAAACCCAAAGAATTACGGCAGTTTCATCAGGTAGAACCAGACTTCATGAATAGAACAACCCAACTTATTGTAGGGACCGAGGGTACTCCACTGTGAGGTCTGGCCCAAAGTGAATGAGCCCAACTCCCCACACAGATCGGCCCAACCATCGCTCATCTCCCTGTCTCAGTGGGTCGATCCTATGAATAGGCCCAGGATCGATCTGGTACTATAATCTCAGGACAGCTAAAAGCTCGTACAACTCGGTTTGTAAATTTTTCTAAAAATTATAATTTATTTACTAATCCTAAAACCAAAGTAAAACTATTAGCCCAAATAAAATATTTCAGCCCAAAAGAAGGATTTTTAAAGGGTTTGGGCGAATTAGCTTCATTTGGTTTTCGATTATCTATACCATACCATACCAAAAAAAAAAAAAAAAAGTTCTACTCTTGATCTTTAAAACAAATTCATTTTAATCCCCCAGCATTTGATACTAATTGATTGATTAATGAAATCTATTCAATTTCCTTAGTCTCTTGTTAGGAAATCTGTCAAGACATATATATCTAATAATAACTATGTTAAAATCTTAATATTGACCATTCAACTTCCCCATGGATTTTAGAAGTCTAGTCTTAAAAATACAGTTAAAACTTAAAAAAGATATCATTAGTAAGAGTAATTCAAGTTACTTGTCATAATTCCTTGTTTGTTTTATTTTGAAAATTAGAAAATCTATATGGGGTCAACAAGTTCAACATCAATCTTAGTGAACTAGCTAGAATCAAATCGAGCATCTTTTTGTGAAATTTATAAGCATAATCAAATTAGGGTTTGGAATAGAAATGATAGTTAAAACAACAACGAAAGAGAGTAAATGAAAGGTTGAGAAATATATATCAAAGGGGAAGAGTGTGAGATCAGGGATTATAGAAGCTAGGAACACTGGTGTAAATTAAATCTCGATTCGATGAAGATATCAAATAAGCTTGAATTAATTTCTGCATTGGATAAATATAAAAGCTCGTTAGAGCTCGAGCTCAATTCTTAAAAATAAGTAAAGTAAGTGTAAAATTATCAAACTAGTTACTCGACTCAGCTCATGTCTGACTCGATTAAATCTCGTTTAATCTCAACTCCATTGCTCATCAAAGATACTCAAATATATATTTTGAAAATTGATAATATTTCGAACAAGCTTGAATAGTTTGTCCCATAAGTTTTGCCATATACAATTTTTGCCCAAAAAAATATAAAATTTGAGCATTTACCCCAATATCTTTATAATTGCGTCAATGTTACCCCAATTTCACCGAAATTTATCATTTACACCCCTACTTAGTTGCACAAATGTTTGAAGCTCAACCTTCACGTCTTTCAAGAAGTTTGCAATAAAGCTCAATAATATTCCAAGCTCATTTTATTTGACACGTTTCATATATATATATATATATATATATATATATATATATATATATATATATATATATATATATATATATATTATTGGTATTTTCTTTCGTTTTAGCCACAATTCAATTCATTTTTCTTCCATCACTCAATTAACATGATCTAAACCATTTCATGAAAAAAAAATAAAACTCTATGACCCAATTTCTCAAAATTAATAAAATAAATTAAAAATAAAAAAATGTAAACGAATTTCGACAAATTCTATACATACAACTCTAAAATTAGGTCAATTTCACGACTAATTAAACGTCACAAAGTTAATTATGTTTTGATTGGAGTTTAATCCAAATGAGGACAAACCCTTAAGTGTAATTAATGTACATGAATTAATGTAATCTCTTAAACAAACTTGAAATCATCAAGTGAATAGAAAAATATATAAGAAGATAAAAACATGACAAAATTATGAAAATGATGCTTTCTAAAAGACAAAAATTGAATCGGTTTAATTTCCATATATACTTTCATATGTGAATAGTTAAAATTTTTTCTAATCTTACGTACTCGTACAGTGGGTAAGAGATGTCCTATAGCATATATTTATAGAATGATACGTGACGGGGTGAATAAATCCAGTCTCTTGTCCCTAGGGTTTAATGATTGACTTAGGGTATAGTATCTTTCCTCTCACGTGTCGCTCATACAACGGAGTGGCACAAGAAATATCATACCAAAGTGGCAAAGAAGATCCAGACCCCGTATAGTGTTGCATAATTAAATCCTTGTACCCTTTTTTTTTTTTTATGTTCATATTTTTTTAGTTTTAAAATGGAATTTTAAAATGTAAAAGGAAATACAATGATTTCCTTTTTACCATAAATAAATAAACGTTGTCAGTCATTTAAACAAAGAGATCCATAAGAAGGAAAACAAATCTAGATACATAATATTGTTTAAAAATGACAGCACTTAATTATAAACGTTAGACAGTCTGTGAACTCTAACATAAATTTTTCCATATTTAATTTATATGCACCAAGATAGAATTAAGATAAATTTATCATCAAGATTTAACAAATTTAACAAAGATAACATATGATATACATGACAAAATGAAGTAGATTTTCAAGTTACCTTCTGGCAAATTCAGCATTTCATGATCCTCGTCGTCGTTTGTAGGTAGCACGAACAAGTCGATGCTTCCGACCGCTGTACTCCCGTAAAGTTTAGGAATTTGGAAAGAAAATCGCGAGAAGTCGACACCTTCTTTTGGATGTACATTGAGGTACCTTGAAAGAGAACATCACATGTACATATAGTGACATAGTATATAAACATAAACACAAGTTTTCACATTACACATCTTTCTTTTCAAGATTCGTGCTCTAATTTTAGACTATGTTAGGTTAAAATCAAGTTTGGCATTGATATGGCTTGTTAGGTTACTCTTATTTATTTTGTAATTGCTGACTTGTTAGGTTACTCTTATTTATTTTGTAATTTTTGATATGTAAGTAGCTCTACTCCTTTAGTATTACTGGTACTCTTTTAATGAAATTTCCTTTTTCCAACAAATACAAAACTGTCTTTTCTTTTAGGAAGCACAAACACTTTATAAAAAAACTACTTCATATGCTAAACCTTGTAAATATAACAAAGTCATGGAGTTTATGAATTAGTTTTAAGGATTTAGTTTGGAGTTTAAAATAAAAATTGTTTCATACAAATTTAAGTTTCAAAAAACTTAATTTCTCCAAAATAGTCCCATAACTTTTAAATTCTCACCAAAATGATCATTTCTACTTAAAAATGTCCTCTTTTTTTTAATTCAATGGGAAAAGACTGAATTAGTGCTTTTACAAAGTTATGAAACTAAATTGGTAAAGAATGTATATATTTTGGAATGAAATCAAAGCAAAACTAAAAGGTTTGAGACGAAATTGAATGTCTTATTTTAAGATATTTTTGAATAAAATAAAAAAATATGAGATGATTTATGCTTTAACTCAGGTTTATCAGGTTTGAGAAATTATACCTTTGGATTTCCATCATGGAACGAAATCTCTTGCCTGATGGTGCAATATAATACGTGTAACATTCTGTGAACACAAGAAACAAATAAGAAGACTATATATATATATATATATATATATATATATATATATATATATATATATATATATATATATATATATATATATATATATATATATATATATATATATATATATATTAAAGCTTAAATTCGAATATACTTAATTATGAGTAAATTTGTCCCAAATTCTTTCTTAATGTTCTAGATTAATTAATTCAACCGATAAATGGAAGTTATTTATATAACAGTCATTTAGAAGTCTCACATTTTTTTTTTATGAGCAATAGGAATGTAAATTGACAACCCAATAAATTATTTAGCAATATTAACATGCAAGACAAATAGGGAAAAATAATAATCAAAAGTTGATATGAAAACTAATGTGATTTTTTTTTAGCTTTCAACTTAGAAGACCCCACCCTCCTAGATAATTTGTTTGAAAATGATTTTGTAAACTTCATTTTGACATATCAATTTAAAGATATATATTTAGTAAGACTATTAATAATATAAATAAATTAATGTGCATGAATTTTTCTCAATATAATATTATTTTAGTCCATAATAACCGCTTCTCCAATGAGTTTCATGCATTAATCAAATTGTTTGGTTTTAAATTTAGGCTAGGAAGAAAAGTAGGTTTGCATAAAATAGTGTTTAACATGCATTCTTACTCTTTATAAACATTGTATAGAAATCTATTATGTAAAAAAATAATAAAAATGATTGTGTTTATTTTGATAATAATATAAATATATCCTTAGTACGTAAGACATACATTCCAGAGTTAAAATCGTTTTTCGTCTCATAAATTTCGAAATTTGGATTTTTCGTCGGAATTTTGATGATTTTCATCTCATAAATTTCGGAATTTGGATTTTTCGTCGGAATTTTGCACGTGTGCCGCACGTGCAAAATTCCCTCGAAAATTGGCCTAAAATTGGACAATTTTAGTAATTATGGGATGAAATCGAAACAATTAACTTTTTTTTTTGGATAAAAATGAATTTTATTTTTGTTATGAGACAAAAAAAAATTTTTAACTCATAACAACAAAATTTGGATAGGAGAAGAAAAGTAATTACATGTAAAATAAATAGAATATATACACATCTGCAAACTTGTTTCTTGCTTGAGATCTGTATTTGAGAAGTCTTTGCCAACCAGGGGAGGTTTAGGGATGTTAGGTTTATCCATGGCCCAAACCCTAGTGCCATCCTGTGTTATATCCGGTGGATCATCGTATGATACGTTCGGGTTCCATTCCCGAGCTGTTTGACAGAAAAAAGGGCCGTTCGCTAAAGTGTTCACGTATGTCTTCGTACTTCTCCTTCTCCGGTATTATCCTCCATTTGAAACATTTACCACACTGAGCAGTGAAATCTCCGACGTGTGGCAAAAGCCTTGGAGCTTGGTCTTGAATAATATTGTTGGTTTTCACCCTCAACATTAACAACACTAGGATTATAAAGAACCAATTGATTTTGAGAATTTTCAATTGATCCTTCTTCATTATCCTCCTTATTTTGATTCTCAACTCTTGGATCATCTCTAGAATTACAAACAACAAATTGATTTTGAGAATTTTCTATTGACCCTTTTTCATTATCCTCCTTCTTGTCATTCTCAACACTTGGATCATCTCTAGGGTTGTCAACAGATGTTTCACTTCTATACTTGCATGCTAGCTTTAACAAATGTGGCTTCATTGTTCAACCCTCAATACCATCTAAAATACATATATATATAAAAATATTGATCACTTAACCCACTAAAAGTTTAATAAAACAAATTGCATTTACTTCAAATGGAGAAATATATATTCCTTCCGTCCTATATTTATCTTCACAAGTACAATGTATGTCTCATATGATTATTGTTTAGTACGTTGACTCCAATAAATTCGTCTTAACTACAAATTTACATCTAATAATACCCTTAGTACCCATATTTACAACGACGGTGAAGGAAGAGTGTAATTTATCCCTAAAATATCTCCCTGGAATATTGCACTATTGTTGCACGAAGAAGACAAGTCTAATTCTTTCCGTATTAGAATTTTATCATAATAATAACATAATAATTTCTCAGGTTATTATAAAATAACCTGTGATAGTAGAAGATCTATCATAGGTTATTCTATTTATTTTGATGGTTCTTTAATCTCTTACAAAAACAAAAAGCAACCTACTATCTCTAGATCATCTACTAAAACTGAGTATAGAGCTATGGGTACTATTGTTTGTGAACTTCAATGGATCCAGTTCCTTCTCCAGGCCGAATTTCAAATTAAATATTCATCTTCCCATCTCACTTCTCTGCACTAACAAAGCAGCATTACATATTACTGTCAATCCAGTCTTTCATGAAAGAACAAAACATCTTGAGATTGATTATCACTTGGTTAGAGACAAATTTAAAGAGGGTTTTGTCTATCATTGTTTTATTCCTTCAAAGATGCAGGTTGTTGCAGGTGGTTTCACCAAAGTGTTGGGGTCTCCACAATTTTCTCAATTTGTGGGCAAGTTGGGAAAGAGGATATTTCCTCACTTTCCAACTTGAGGAGGGGGTATTAGAGTTTTATCATAGTAATAGCATAATAATTTCTCATTGTAACAGTAGCGGTAATCGTGCTACGGTTACTTCTCCTATCAAGATTACATCTATATATTTGTAGTTGTAATATTGTTTTTGTATGACTATATAGAAAAATAAATTTCAATTTATCATTTCAATTTATCAAATTTCTTATTATGATTTTATGGAAGATCATATCAATTAACAGTTTCAACATTTTGTTTTGCATAATTTCAACGAATTGATTTTTGTGCAGAAATCAAATAACCTACGTGCAAATTATAATTTTTGTTCAATTGTGGGGAGAATTCGTAACTTTAGGTTCTTGCACGTTAATAATTTTTGGGCAAAAAGTTGTGTGCCCCCAGGAACACCGTGCGCCCAGGTACCCCTTTAGTATTAAATGGTGTACCCTTTAGTATAAGGACGTATACCTTTTATTTTCTGAAAAAAAAAAAAGTGTGTACCCTTTAGAACAAAACTTTCTGTGTACCCTTATTAATTAAAGTGTATATCCTTTAGAACAAAATACTTACACACTTTGTACACCTGGGGACACAAGAGATCAACTCTAATTTCTGTGCAGAATTCAAATAATTCATATATATTTCTAGTGCAAAATTCAAATTACTCATGCAATTTATAGTTGTTATTCTAATGTGCAAAAAATCCATACATACGTGTAGAAAAAGAACAACAGTGCAAAAATTATTTTATACAGTAAATAATAACATACATAAAATTAGGTTTTTGGTCCAATGTTCAGTAGGAATTATCTACGGGTATCAATTGAAACTTAAAGAAGCAGTTTATACAAAAAATAAAATTATATATGATTTTGTGCAATTGATGTGCAATAATTATGGAGAAAGTTTATTTTTTTTTTTTTTATGGCATGTAGCTTGAGTTTTTTTTTTTTTTAAATATGTCGAAGACATATCTATTGTTATATCTCTTTTTCAAAATAATAATAATAAGGGAAGGGACAAATCAATATAAAAGCATTGAATAACATGACGCAACAAGAGATGGTGTATATCTTACACTCTCACTTTAAAAAAAAATCAAATAAAAAACAGCTGGGAGCCTTAATTAAATAAAATGCAAGACATGGTAAAAAAGCATAAAAAAGTTTGGAGTCATTCACCTAACTATATAAAAAAAATGTTAAATTTTGGTGGAAGAAGAAATCTATTATTAAAATAAATAATAAATAAATAAATAAACCATTCAAAGGAATTATAATTTATAATATGAGATATAAGTTTTTTATTATATATGTTAAAAAAACCTTTAACGTCAACTCTTGTTATACATAAGAATAAATTATAATTAATTAAAATTTATTTTTCTAATAATAATCATTTACACAATTCACTAATTAATTAGTAAATAGAAAAGGTAAAACATTAACAAGAATATATTGAAGCCAAATTCATGATTACGCTAGTTGTAAGAAACGCTTATAAAGAGCATAGAAAAAATAAATAAATAAAAAATTTAAAATTCCAAAAATTGTAAATACCATATTAATAAAGAAAATCTATTTAAAAAATTATAATAATAATAAATTTAAAATTGAGTAATTGCTTGAACATCTAAATTTAAAAATAAAAAAATTCATGTGAGAAATAAGAGTAAGAGCACTATTGATACGAATTTTTGAACATTTTTGTAAGTAAATAAGTTTGTATTAAGACAAAATTAAATAAAAAAGAATTGTGAGTTGAAAGAATTACATAGATGGGATGGAGCCCCTTAATTAGTAGTAGATCCACGAACGAGTTGACGTTTCTATTGCAATTATTGAAGTAAGATGTGTAAAATTCTATTGTTCACACAATGTGAGAAAGTGAGAGGGGCGGCAAAGGTAAGGGCATATAAAGAAAAGGGGAATTGTGCGGAAACACAAGAAAAAACGGCGGTGAAAGGGCAGACCTAGCTAAATAGGCACTGGCGGAAAGATCGACAGAGAGGCGCGACGAAGGCAAGAGCATATAAAGAAAAAGGGAATTGTGCGGAAACACAAGAAAAAATGACAGTGAAAGGGCAGACCTAACTAGATAGGCACTGGTGGAAAGATCGACAGAGAGGCGCGACGAAGGCAAGGTATATAAAGAAAAAGGGAATTGTGCGGAAACACAAGAAAAAACGGCAGTGAAAGGGCAGACCTAGCTAGATAGGCACTGGCGGAAAGATCGACAGAAAAGAAAGCTAAAAAGTTAATTCGTAGCGCCCTTGGCGTAGCCTACACAATCAATAAGGTCTCTACTAAAAGAAAGAATCATATGAGTTAATTATACGTATTCGTGTATTTATAGATATCATTAATTGGAGTTCACGATTACTTCTAGCGTACATGAATTTACTATTATGTCACCCTATAAGCCATGCATTCGAGGTTAAAAGTGGAATAATAAGAAAATAGTGTTTATAAATATAATTAATTTGAATCCGTGATTACTTACATGCAGATGAATTTATTATTATATCATTCTACCCGTTGGTGTTTGGAGGTCAAAATTGAAATAATAAAAAAAATGCAAAACAAAATAAACTTAATGATTTAAAAAAAAAAAAAGTTCAGCACACTTTCAAAAAATGTACCAAAATACCACCACCATTGAAATTTCCTAGGAAAAAAATTAACTGTATTATCATGTATTGGTAGTAATTGAAGTCTCATTCTCAAATTACATGGCACTTGAACAAATGTTGTGCAATACATAAAGTGTTTTAGTTTGACAGTAATGTTTTAAGGTATTTATTAAATAGAGATATAACTACAAAATTTTGAAAATTCAAATAATAAATTTTGTCATTGAATTATCATTTTCCTTATATTTCAGGCAAAAATTTAGAATATTTCATCATTAAACGTTAATCATCTTAAAAACTAGTTTAATATATGAATTTTAACATAATTTATATCTTTAGGTCTTGAATCGATAGAAAATATCTTTCAAATCTCTAATAGATAGTTAAACTCTCTCAAATCCTAAATTGAAAAAATTCCGTATATAGAAATTGATCTTTAGAATTTTATATATCATTATTATATGTTTTTTACTTCATATATATAAAAACCAAGTGTGCGAATTGGCCCATATCGAGCATGGGTCGGGCCGAATATAGGTTTAGGCCTTAGACTGGGCTGGATTTTATAAAAAATAAAATTAACCTCTTTGGTGCCGATAATAATACATGATATTTTATTGGTTGCCCATATTATCCACCATCGGTCATGACAAATTGGGCCTAAGATGGGCTGGGCCAACCCAATTTGTCCCACTTGATAATTTTAGTTAAATATAGACAAATGGACTAACTTGGCGGATCCACATGCATACAAAAGAGAATTTTGTTGAGAAAAAAAAAAAACCGCATTCTAATCCAACTTTTAGTTTTTACTGAAAAATTAGAAGAATAAATCCAAAAAACCGCATACTCCCTCCGTCCCGTCAAAATAATATCTTTTATTTTTTTGCACGTAGATTAAGGAGTATAATTATTTAATGTAGAGTGGGTAATTGTATTAGTGGGAATATGAGTCCCATATTTTAATTGTATTAGAAGGAGTGTGTGGGTCCTATGTATATAAAAAAATGAATGGGACCTTTGGATGGATGTCCAAAATGAAAAAAAAAATCATCTTTAGATGGGATGGAGGGAGTATATTTCTAAATCTAGTCAATATTCTAAATATTGGATTAAATTTCACATTACTTATAAGAGTTTGAAAGTAATAATAATAATAATAATAATAATAACAACAAAATAAATAAATAAATAAATTTTAAGAAAAATTAGCTTGTTTGTTAGATCGTCTTACGAAATAAATTTCGTGAAATGAACAAATAATTACATTTTTAATAAAAAGTGTACCTAATAATTGAGAAAAAAGTAATATAAGTTCAATTAAATTATTTTATGAATAATTAATAAGATAATAAAAAGTTATAATATTTTTAATGAAAATTGATAAAAATAAATGAGTTAATATTAGGTGCACCTGGTCCAAAGGTGCACTCATATGTGTATTATTTTATTTTGTATACGTATTTTTTAATAATTGTATACTTTTTTCACACTATGTTTTCATTAAAAAAACTAGCATCCAAATGTAGATAACTTTTTATTTAATAGTGTATATATGTTTTTTAATAATTGTACATCTTTTTACACTCAATTTTTCATTAAAAAAACTAACAATTAAATTATATATATTCTTATTTATATTTGTATACGCTTTTTAAAGTGTGTGCACTCTATCTTAGGGTGCACTCGAATGCACACTATAATTAGTCAAAATAAATAAATAAATAAATAAAATACTCTCATCGTATGACAATTATGCAGGAGTTGATCTAAAGTTTATCAATTATAAACACTTGTACGAAATTCGTTAGACAATTTATAATTTATTTGGATAAAAACTTGTGTGAGATTTCTTACTCTAAATTTCTTTATTCAGATATCACCTATTATTTAAAAAAAAAAAAAAAACTACATTCGTTATGCCTTAGACTGGGCTGGATTTTATAAAATATAAAATTAACCTATTTGGAGCTGATAATAATACATGATAATTTATTGGTTGCCCATATTATCCACCATCGGTCATAACAAATTGGGCCTAATATGGGCTGGGCCAACCCAATTTGTCCCACTTGATAATTTTAGTTAAATATAGACAAATGGACTAACTTGGCGGATCCACATGCATACAAAAGAGAATTTTGTTGAGAAAAAAAAAAAAACCGCACTCTAATCCAACTTTTAGTTTGTACTGAAAAGTTAGAAGAATAAATCCAAAAAACCGCATACTCCCTCCATTCCGTCAAAATAATATCTTTTACTTTTTTGCACGTAGATTAAGGAGTATAATTATTTAATATAGAGTGAGTAATTGTATTAGTGGGAATGTGGGTCCCATATTTTAATTATATTAGAAGAAGTGTATGAGTCCTATGTGTGTTAAAAAAGAAAAGGAGACCTTTGGATGGATGTCCAAAATGAAAAAAAAAATCCTCTTTGGATGGGATGGAGGGAGTATATTTCTAAATCTAGTCAATATTCTAAATATTGGATTAAATTTCACATTACTTATAAGAGTTTGAAAGTAATAATAATAATAATAATAACAACAAAATAAATAAATAAATAAATAAATAAATTTTAAGAAAAATTAGCTTGTTTGTGAGACCGTCTTACGAAATAAATTTCGTGAAATGAACAAATAATTACATTTTTAATAAAAAGTGTACCTAATAATTGAGAAAAAGTAATATAAGTTCAATTAAATTATTTTATGAATAATTAATAAGATAATAAAAAGTTATAATATTTTTAATGAAAATTGATAAAAATAAATGAATTAATATTAGGTGCACCCGGTGCAAAGGTGCACTCATATGTGTATTATTTTATTTTGTATACGTATTTTTTAATAATTGTATACTTTTTTCACACTATGTTTTCATTAAAAAAACTAGCATCCATATGTAGATAACTTTTTATTTAATAGTGTATATATGTTTTTTAATAATTGTATATCTTTTTACACTCAATTTTTCATTAAAAAACTAACAATTAAATTGTATATATTCTTGTTTATATTTGTATACGTTTTCTAAAAAATGGGTGCACCCGAATGCACACTATAATTAGCCAAAATAAATAAATAAATAAATAAAATACTCTCATCGTATGACAATTATGCAGGAGTTGATCTAAAGTTTATCAATTATAAACACTTGTACGAAATTCGTTAGACAATTTATAATTTATTTGGATAAAAACTTGTGTGAGATTTCTTACTCTAAATTTCTTTATTCAGATATCACCTATTATTTAAAAAAAAAACTACATTCGTTATCCAAATTGATCATAAATTATTTAAGAGAGTGACTAGGGTATGACCGATTCTACCAAATTTTGGTGGAACCGGATCCCACATCACAACACTAATAAAAAAATCGGGGGTGGATGGGTTCAGCCGGATCCTTTCCCCCATTTTTTCTGATACATAAAATCTCATCTCCCCTCCCTCACTCTTCCTCGTTTCTTCATTCCATCTACATATCTGCGCCTCCAGCCACCGATCTACTTGTCCAGTTCGCGAACAGCCGCCGTCGTGAATAGATCTGAAACACCGCCATCTCGTCGTCTGATCTGCTGGCTCCGTCTTCCAGCCGCCGGGAGGGAGAGACCATCTTCTACTTGACGGAGAGAGGGAGAGAAAAAGAAATTTAGAACTTCAGATTCCAAAGCTTTAAATGAGGTGTATTTTCTTACCTTTAAACGAAATAGTAAAGTCAAATTGCAATTGTTTTATTTGGTGTATCATCCATAATTTTGGTCGGAGGAGGTTGCTCTACTTGTATGTCAAATCTGAATGATGGAATACTGCTGGAGAACAATCAAGAGAAGTTGTTGTTGATGGTGTGAGGAAGAAGTTCTTGGATAGGGTTGTACGAAGATAAAGATGATGGATCTGAAAGTGATTAACAAAGATGATAATGATGAGGTGGTTTGTAGTTTGTGGACATAGTGTTTACTTACATTATGCTTGTGAGTTTCTACTATTCTCTAAAGCCTTTGTTTGGTTATTCGAGAGACATTGGGTTTGCCGCATAAATCTTGAAATGAATAAGTTATTTGATTCATTCAAAAGCTTTGTATAGATCGTCTGATGAAATTCATACTCGTTAAGCATTTAAAGTTTCAGTTAAAATTATCTAATTAATAGTGTAATTTAATGAGAAAAACATAAACTAATATGAAATAAATGAACAATTTTTATTCAACTAGTGTTGAGTTATATGGAAAAATAACAGCAAACACGCACACATGTTACATTGTTATCATGTAGTATTATATAATTATCAAGAACTTAAACAATTCATTAATAAAGAAATCAGCAACTTCGTCAAAAGAAATAAGCAGATCAATAAGATCAAGATTAACTCTCAGTTCTTATTCGCGAATGCTCGAATGGTGTCTAGACTGGGTAGATCCGAGTTTGCTTGGGTACGCTGTGGATGCATTGGTTATAAATTATAATGAGCTTGTCTTCAGCTATTCAAATGGATTATGTGCAAATATTCTACTCTTTATAATATAGTATAAAAGTTAATTAATTTTAAAGAGTAATCTATCTATTAATTGATTTTGTACAGTGATCTATTATCTAACTTACTGATGACATACAATTTTTTATTTACTACTATAAATTACTTTATTTTTATAGTAATCTAATTTATTATAAAGAGTAACTCAATTAATAGAAAAGACTAACCTAAAAGATTTTGTTTACTATAATTACTTTATTTTAGAGTAATCCAATTTATTATAAAAAGTAACACACTTAATAAAAAATAATGATCTAAAATATATTGATTGAGTAATTATGAGTTATTAAAATTCGCTAAAAAATTATGTCAATTGATACATCTCTTTAAAATTAATACTCCTTCTGTCCCTTCTTAGGAGGGTTATTTGTTTTTTGGCACGTAGATTAAGGAGTATTATTGTTTAATGTGTAGTGAGTGGTTGTATTAGTGGGAGTGTGAGTTCATATTTTAATTGTATTAGAAGGGGTGTGTGGGTCCCATGTTTGTAAAAAAAGAAATGAGACTCTTTGTATGAGACGACCAAAATAGAAAAATTGCCCTCTTAGCCTGGGACGGAGGGAGTAATCAATAGTAACCTATCAAACATAAGAATATACCCGACAGAATTAATAGTTAATAGTAACCTATCAAACATAGATATTTTTGCAATTTCTCCAATCAAATTGGAGAACAACCTCTAATAATCTTCTCATAAAAAGAGTTCGTCCGACCTCCATTTTTAATCACCATCTCATTTAATCGATGGCTAGGATTTAGAAAATATATAATTTTTTCTATAAATGTTCTTCGTAGGTGTTTAAAAGAATTTATAAATTTTACTAGAATATTTACTCAAATACCAAGGTATTTTATTTATATAGAGTAAAATAATTTATTATAAAAAGTAACTCAATTCGTTCTAAAGAGTAATCTAATTATTTTTATAAAGTGATCTAACAACTGCAAATAAAGAATAATCTAATTTATTATAAAGAGTAACTTGATTCAAATTAAAGAGTAACCAAATTATTTTTGTAGAATGATCTAACAACGTATAAATTGCATATAATTAATAAAAATAAAGTAACCTTAATTTTCTAAAAAATCAAAGTTTCAAATTAAAGAGTAACCCAAATAATTATAAAAAGTAACCCAATTAATAATAAAGAGTAACCTAAAAATGTTGATTAAATAGAACAATATAATAAATAAATTAACATAAAAAGGTAATCCAAAAACTTGTTCATCAAAAAATCTAACTTTCAAATTAAAGAGTAACCAAAATCATTATAAAGAGTAACCTAAAAATATTGATTAAATAGAATAATTAATAAACAAATTAACATAAAAAAAAAGTAATCCAAAAACTTGTTCATAGTAACCTAATTTATTCTAAAGAGTAACGTAATTAATAAAAAAAAAGTAACCTAACCTTATAAATAATTAAGAAGTAGGTAGAGTTATGTTTAAGAAAAAAGTCTGTTTGGAATTATACAGCATAAACGCGCAGGTTATATTAAAGTTGCAACAACATACTTTTTGGATGCATTAATCCTGCTTTGTATGTTTCATAGCAGTGTGAGTAGGCTGACTTGTGGGATCAAATGACTGCTTACTTGCTGAAGATGTGGTTGGAAGGAAAGCCTCTTCTTCTAGAATCTGGCTTAGTTGCTCCCCATAGCCATGTCTGTTAGAGAAGCACTCTATTTGGGAAGTGATGATATGGCATATGACCCATTTTTTTAATTGAATGAGTATTATTTTTTCTTTAAAGAATATTACTTTTATTATAAATAATCATATATGATCAATCTTGAATTTTGATTACGCTCATAATTGCTATTATCAAAATATAAGATTTAGACGTAAATATTTTGTCTCTTATCTCCTTTGTTGACTAGTACCCACTTTTTAATTTTTATTTTGAATCTATCTTTCATATTTGATCTTTTATTTCATATTTTTCAAATATTAATACATTTATTTTACCTATACAATATGGACGACATCATTTATTTTTTTTAATTCCATCATACATTTTCAAATTAAATAAATTTTTTTTTACTAATTCAACACTCATAAGTCATCGTTAAATCTTTAGCAGAATTCAAAACAAGCATAAGAATAATGAAATTTAGAATTTTCACCATTCATCCAACAATTGATATAAAATCACTTGTTAGTGGTACAGATTTTCAGTATTTTTTTGATGTAATGTCTTTTATAATGCATTGTTTGAGATTGATATGCATGAGAGATGACAAAATTATATATCTTGAAAAGGAAATTATTGACCCTAAAAATAATGGTTGAATTTTATTCCACTCTTATACATGTCAATTATACTTTTTCCGTTCGCCCTTAAGGATGTCATTTGTTTTTTACACTTGAATTAAGGAGTATTATAATTTAATGTTTAGTGGGTAGTTTATACTTTATAAATAAGTTGTGTTGGCTCATATTTTAATAGTAATTTGTATTATATTGTGTGTGCGTCTCATCTTTAAAAGAAAAAAGGAGATCATTTGGGTGAACACCCAAAACGACCAAATGAGAGAATTGCTATGGACGGAGGGGCTATAATTAATGGAACATAAAATAATAAAGGAAAATAACACAAAATTACAGTAACATTAGCAAGAATGTCACATGAAATTTCGTCTTCACATATATAGTAGAGTAATTAATGCAACTTTTGGGTAGTTAATGATGCGACAAAAATAGGGTTTTGGTGTGGAAAATGATATTGAAGCAATAATCTATTGTCTTCTGTCTGATGCTTCATACAAAAGGGTGCATGAAGGTGTATTAATTACTCCACTAGTTTAATTGTCTGAATACAATTTTTTTTTACGTAATTAATAACGATGGCATATTATAGAAAAACATTGGCATGAGATCGTCTCGCAATCGGAAAAGGTAAAAACTCATGTGTCCCGGGAACACACGGTGTCCCATATGAACACAAGAGTTTTAGTATGTCCCTTTACTAAAACTCTTGTGTTCATATGGGACACCGTGTATTCCCGGGACACAGGAGACCAACTCATCGAAAAAAGGATAAGAATCGATAATAATCTAATCAATTAAATCGTCCTATAAACTATTCCATTAACAATCCGTAGTATAAATAAAACATATAATATCCTTAATAAAAATAATAAATAAAATTATATAAAATAATAATACCGTAAAATATTCTCATATAAGTGTTTCTCAAAAATAGTACCCCATTTTATATGGCAAAAGTTATTGTTCTATATTAATATATTATTGGGTTTCGGTACAACCCACTAATAAAATAAAATAATTAAGGTCATTCTTTTATTTGGTAGTATTAGACTATGAAAGGTGTATAGTAGGGTACATTCTGCATTAAAAAAACTATTTTTTACCAACGGAATATTTTGTTGGTAAAAGTCTTAATTCCATTGTTAAATTGACTTATCAACGGATTAGTAACAGAATCCGTTGATAAAGTAGCAACGAAAAATCAATTCCGTTGGTAAATAATTGTGTTGGTAATCCGTTACTAATGATTCCGTTGGTAATTTATATAACGATTCCCTTGGTAATCCGTTGATAATCATCAACGTATTAAATTCCGTTGTTAAAATATAAAATAAATCTGTTGGCATTTCGTTGCTAAAACAAAAATGTCATTTTTGTTGCAAATTTATCGGTATTTACCAACGGATTGAATTCTGTTGATAAATTCGATTGTTAATATATATATATATATATATATATATATATATATATATATATATATATATATATATATATATATATTATAGTGGTGATGATGATTATAAGATGTATATAGATGAGAAGGAATCTTGTATACTAAACAAATTGTGCATGTATATAGGTGACCCTTTCATTTTCAAACATAAACAATTGTGGTCGATACTCAAAGACATGTTTTTATTTAGAGTGGGTTGCCCATATTAGAACGATAAAATAATTATTTAGATTCAATATTCTTATATTACGATTTAGTTTTAGTATAAGTAGGTAGTTAATTGAAAGTCTATTTGAATCGGTTTGATTGATTAATAAAAAGTGAGAATGTCATAGAATGAATTTTTTATCACTCGTATGAATAAGTACGAGACATCTCATGAAATTTAACATAATGTATAATGACTTTTATAAGATGTATAAGAAAATTATAATATTTTAATAAAAATTTATAATAGTGTAATGAATTATTTATTTCATTAAATTTTATATTATAAATAAAAAGCAATAATATTTTAATAATAATAATATATTTAATAAAAATTAATAATTAATTAAAAAAGTGTAAAATGATCTTGTGTGACGATCTTACACGATGATGTTAATTTTTATCAACTATATACTATGTTAGTTAATTGAAATATATAATTAATAAATTTTTTTAATAACGATGTAATATAATATTATTATTGAAAATTTTAATAAATAATTTAAAAACATCCATCTTCATCATGACCGGCTCCTATAGGCTATATAGCTTGTTCATTAAAAGCAATTTTATTCAACTTCCTCTTCTTCACGTGTTGAACATGCATTCCATTTTCATTATATGTAACCTAATTAAGAAACAAAAAAATGAAGGAAAAAAAATTCTTCTATTAACAAGAAAAAATTTAATTAATAAAATTGCAAAAATGGCCAGATAACTTGAACACGTTCACCATTGTTCTTTGATGGAATTGAACAAAGAACAATGTTGTGGGTTTTCATCTTACCATATATATATATATATATATATTTCTAACAAAACTCCCTGTAAAAATTAATTATTTTATTTATTTAGAATTTTTTTTAGTAAAGTACTGAACATGCATTCCATTTTCATTATTTGTTTTTTTAATTGAATTATTATTTTTAATTTTACGGGAAAGAAAATACGATATATTACGTAATTAATAAATAAGTAAAACATTATATGTAAATAAATATGAGACGATTGGTTGTTGGATAATATCATAATTGAGTCAAAAACTATAGGAAGGCATGGAAGCACACTATAATATAATTTGGAGTTTGATAAAAAGAGGCTTTTATTGTATGGTTATTGCCCCAAACGTAACGTGTTTTGCATGGATCCAACAACTACAAAACACCATGTGACATGTAATACACGATCGGGTGAAACTTCTCACGTAAGACGTTTTGTTTTTCTTAATTAATTATTACCTTTTATTGTAAATATTTTATTATAAATGTTAGCACTTTTTAAGGTTATTTTGGTGTGCACTCGGTACATCGATTATAGAATTAAATTGAGGATATAATATGTAGTTATTAAATTTATTTTAATTATTTTATTTTATTGAGTGGTGAAGAGGAGTAAAGAAAAATTTGATCATACAGTTAAAATTATTCAGGTGCATTGGTGCTCAAGTGCACCGTAGTTGGACTCTACTTTTTATATATATTATGAATTATTTATAAAATAATTTACTTAAATGATTAATTATCACATCAATTTAATATGACATTTTATTAAAATAATATTACTTCTTATTTATCTTATAAAACTCATTATTTGAAACGGTCTCTCACTATTATTATTATTATTATTATATGAGTAAACATCCACTATCACATTTCCTAATAAGTAAATGAATTTACACAACATATAATTATAAATTAATTTCCTATCATGAGTTTCAGGTTTTTTAAATTTAAAAAAAAGATTTTATACCGAGAGATTCTCTTGTGAAACAAATTTATATGAGATGAGTAAGAATACGGATTGACCCGTTGTTAAAATATAATGTTATATAGGTAAAATATGATTATTAGAAGTTAAAATATATTTGTAGTGAATCATACTATAATACTTTAAAAATATACTTTAATTAATTAATCATCATAAATTTAAAAGACATACTTTGACTATAAATTAACATATTTTACCTATATAGCAATCATTTTTAACAATGGGTTAACTCGTATCACAATACATCTCACGTAATTACTGTCTTATAACAAACTTTGTCTTTTATAAATACCCATTTTTCTCTGAAGTGAGATTGAGGTTCACCGTAGTGGTGATTTAAAAAAAAAACAAAATGTACAACTAAGAATTTGAGATGGAAATGTTAAAGTATGTACTCTCTCCATCTCACCAAAAGAATATCTTATTGCCATTTTGGGCGTACCACACAAAGGGTCCTCTTTTCTTTTTTACATACATAGAACTCACACACACCCTCTAATACAATTAAAATATGGAGCATACACTCCCACTAATATAACTACCAACTACACATTAAATAATAATACTCCTTAATCCACGTGCCAAAAAACAAAAATTACCCTTAGTGTGGGACGGAGGGAGTATAATTTTGGGATAAGAAATGTTGAAGTGAGATCAAGGACACCGAAGTTGCAAGGACTGCTCCCTCTATTCGGGTCTGACAATATTATATATTTTTTACACGTAAATTAAAGATATGTTATTATTTTTATGTGTAAGATATAATGTTAGGGTAAACAGATCTTCATTCATTTGTAAGAGACAAATAAAGAAGAACATAAAAAGTACTCCCTCTGTCCCATACTTATATGCATCGATATTGTAGATACAGAGTTTAAGAAAATTTATTTTTTGACCAATTTTATGACTTTTTAGGGGTATTATGGTATTTTTAGATAATAAATAAATTATAAAGTATGTTATGTGTGTTAGGTGGAAGTGATATTTTTGAAATTATGATAACTTTTGAGGTTGTTGGTTAATGTGAAGTTTCCTTTTTTAGGTGGTTAAGATAAGTGTGGGACAGACAAAAATGAAAAGTGTGAAGATAAGTGTGGGACAGAGGGAGTATAATACAAAAATTTATGTGAAAAGCTCCAAAATTGGAGAATCATGGACCGATAAAATATCATTATGTGAAAATTTTTTACAATCACACAGAATTTTTATCATCCAACCCTAATCCATACACTTTTACAAATCTTTGACTAATTTACCTTTCTTCCAACCGAGAATATAAGAAATGAATTTAAAAAAATTAAATCCAAAAATTAAAAAGTAATGTACTTAATTGGTGCACTGAATATCAAGATTAAAAACCTCCTTAAAGAGCACTAAGAATCCTTTCTCTTTTACTCTTCGTCAATATAGTACAAAAGAAATAAAAGAAATTCATTTTTTATTCTTGACCAATCCAACATATAATTATGTTGAATTGCTGTTTAACTTGTGTTTGCAAGGGGCCAAATCCATGTCAAAAGCAAGATTCCAACTCTCACCCTGCAACAACCAAGCTCAGTTGGAAAGACTTTCCGCCCTCCCCTCTACCACTTTGGGACAAATGTTGGTGTGGTTTCTCTTTCATATAGAAAATGATGCACCCACAAAATATTTAATGAAACAAAAATATGTGACAATGAGAGAGAGTAGTAATAAATATTGATGTCCTGATTTGGTTCAACTTGGACATCGAGATCGAGTGGTCGCAACGCACCGCCGAAAATGACCCATAAATCGTTTTTACATTTTAGTCAAAACACGATTATAGCATTTCAATTTCTTTATTCCCATTACAATACCATGACCCTACATAATGAATGACTTTAATTTAATTAAAAATCATTTCCATCAATTAATAAATCAACTTCTATTATTATATGTGCTCTCTAACATGCTAAAATTTGGGTTTCATATCTCTCTTTTTAGAATGTGTGAAAATACTTCAATCTAAATTGATATGATAATAATCAATTAGTATAATACCTTCTTTAATTAATTTCAATTTCATTTATTTTTATAACAATAAATTTAAATCAAATAAATTAAAATATATTGAAGATGTTATATAATTTAATTTAATAATTATACAAATAAAAAAAATATTAAATTAAAATTAATTTAAAATTTTATATTATTTAAAATCTAAATATATATTATATATAATACAAAATTATTAAATTATATATAAAAATAAAGATAAAATTAATATTTAATATTATATACATTTATATTCAATTTAACAATATAATAATTTATTAATTTTATTTAGATTAATTATTAAAATTCTTATTAAAATTTTAAAAAATTTAAATTTAAATTTTATTATATATTTTATTATTGAAATGAATATTAAAATACATTATATGTTTTTTTATTTATTTAATCTTTCAGTGATTTAATATTTTATTTTTTATGATAATTTATGATCAAAGTCTTTAAAATTACATTGTTAAATAAAAAAAATATTAATTTATGTGTAATCTTTATAATCTTATAAATAGAGATGTAGCATAAATTAAAAAATATATTGATTGATAAATTTTAATTAATATTAATTAGATACATAGATATAAAAAAATTTTAAAAAAAAGCTGATTCCTAATGACATAAGAATACACAATACATGGAAGCGGGGAATCACTAATTCTTATTTTAAATAATGTGATTCCAAATGTAATCGGGATTTCACCCTTTAATTGTACCAATTATGTGATCAGAAATTAAATTAAAAATGACAATTCCATTATTATTTGATTTTATCATACCAATCACTTCCTTAATAATTGATTTAGAAAAATATAACTTGATATATATATATATATATATATATATATATATATATATATATATATATATATATATATATATATAATAATAACATAATCACATTTTGATTTTTACTCTTTATTATATGATGACTAATACAGTTGCATATACTGGCGCCGCACATAGTATATTAGTAAAAAAAAAAACACATGTATTATCGTATAGTATATAGTTGTGCATAATGTCATATAAAAAAAGGCAAAAACTTCTGTGCAACTGGGCGCACGGACCACATTCCGTGCGCCTTTAGAATTTTGTATTAAATAGTATACCCTTTAGTATAAAGATGTGTATCCTTTATTTTCTAAAGAAAATTATTGTGTGTATCTGGGGCATGGACAACACTCCGTGCGACTTTAGAATTTTGTGTTAAATTGGTATACCCTTTAGTATAAAAATGTGTACCCTTTATTTTCTAAAGAAAAAAAAATATATACCCTTTTGAACAAAATGATGTACCTTTTATTAATTAAAGTGTTTACCCTTTAGACCAAAGTAATATAATACTAAATTTCTAAAGGCGCACGAAATGTGTTCTCCTGCGTCTGGGCGCACGCAAGCCTCACTCATAAAAAAATTGTGTATGGAGTTGCCGACATATTTGCAGGAGGCATGCATGAAAAAAAAATGTGCATGGGACAAGTGTAGTACCAAGAGAAATCAAAGACTAGGATTATATTCAAATTTTAGAAAAGTGACATTTTTTTCAAAATAATAATAATAATAATAATAATAATAATAATAATAATAATAATAATAATAATAATAATAATAATAATAAGAAGGGTTAATTGCATTCAAAAACACCACTTTTTCCTCTTTTTTCAATTTAATCATAAACTTTTTTTATGTCAAAAAAAAATACATGACATTTGTTTCTTTTTCCAATTTAATCACGAACTTTCTTTTTTCCAATTAAATACACGATTTTTTTATATTTTCTCAATTTAATCACAAACTTTTTCTTTTTTTAATTAAATACATGTTTTCTTTTTTTTTTAAATAATTTAATCCGAACTCTTATATATATTAATAAAATATATGACTAACTTAATGAATAAAAATCAATACATAAATATTTAAAATATAGTAAATGCATAAATTATATAATTAATATTAAAAAAAATATAAGAAATTTATTTATAAATATTATCTAATTACAAATTGTTGTATATAAATATTTGCCAGGAGTATAGCTAATTGTTTTTAGAATTAAACTTTTAAAAAGTTTATATACAGCCAATTTATTCATAAGTACTCACCAAAATCTGTTGTAAGTACATGTAATTTATTACGATTGTTTATTTACAGTATACTTTATCAAATTTACTATAAATAAATGTTGTATATGAAATGTTTTATAAAATATATTAATATTATAAATATTTTATTTATTATAATATTTAATATGTATTGATAAATATAAATTAAATTAGTCAAAAATTTTATTAATATAAGAATTCGAATTAAATTATAAAATAAAAATTAAATGTATTTAACTGATAAAAATGGAAAAGTTTATGATTAAATTGTGAAAATATAAAAAGATCGTGTATTTAATTGAAAAAAAGATAGTTCGTGATTATATTGAAAAAAGAAACAAAAATCATGTATTTTTTGACATAAAAAAAGGAAAATATGATGTATTTTAATGCAATTAAATTTCGCGCACACCAATACGTGAAATACTTGTTGGGACGGAGGGAGTAATAATAATAATAATTAATGAGTAACAATTTTGTAAAATGAAGTAGTGAAAGGGATATTTTTATTAATGTCCCTTCTTTTTTGCCTTTATGACAAAATATCTTGTATACCCGCGTTCATGCACCCTGATAAGTATTTAAATATTAGTATTATTTTTATTATATTTATCAATATTTAGATATTAGGATTATAGTTAACATATTTATTTCTGCAGAAGTTATTTATTTTACATAGGATTTATCATTTAGGGAGTAGTTAGGATATTCCCTAATCTTTAAGACGTTATTCTTATAAATAATCTTGTAAGCGTACTTATGAAATGAAATCAGAAAACCAAGTTAATTTCTCGTAATATTGTTTTGCAAATCCCGTAGACTTGCTGACCTGAGTCTGAGTCTCGGTTTATCGTCGTAACTCTGGATCTGAGCCAGAGTTTTGATCTTTATCCAAGGGTGATTCTCATCATTGGTGCTCTTATTGAGAGGTCAGAGATTGTTGATATTCAACAATCATGTAGGAACTCATATTAGGATTCAATTTTTTGGAGGCGAGATTTGATCAATTGGAATCAGATTTCACACACTTGAGTCAATCCGTGAGTAAAATGGAGCGCAGACTAGAAAAAATTTTCAGCAAAAAGAAAAAAGATAGCAAAAAGAAGAAGAAATTGGAAGAAGCCGATTCCATTGAGGAAGAAGTTAAATCTAAGGAAATTGAAGCTTTCTATGGAAGCTATGAAGGGCCACCCATATTTGATGTGGAAATTGATGAATTTCCTTACGGTGATGACTCATCGCTTTTTGGGGAAGAAGATGATGGGAAAGATTGTGATGGTTCACCAATTTACGATGAGGAAAGCCCATCAGTTTTCTAATATGAAAACGATGCCTTTTTCATTTTCTACGATGTAAAAAATGCAATCCAATCGGACCCATCAGTTCAAGGCCCATCTGACCCTGTTGTTTACGAGGAAGACACTGTAGTTTTCCTTTCCTTAACAGATAAGGGTCTTCAAAATATTTACATGGAGAATATTTGTTTAGATTGCGAAATGCAAAAGAAGAGAGAAAAAGGGCTCTGCAATGAAAAGTTTGTGCATGGACATAGACGTCAATGAAAAGTTTGTGCATGGACATAGACGTCAATCGGAGGAAGCATGGTTAATTAAAGCAGACGATAAACCAATTGAACCAGAAGATTACGGTTGATTGAAGGAGTGCATTATCCTTGAGGACAAGGATATTATTGAAGAGGATGGGAATGATGAGTATTTAAATATTAGTATTATTTTCATTATATTTATCAATATTTAGATATTAGGATAATAGTTAACATATTTTTTCTGCAGAAGTTATTTATTTTACATAGGATTTATCATTTAAGGAGTAGTTAGGATATTCCCTAATCTTTAGGATGTCGTTCTTATAAATAATCTTGTAAGGGTACGTATGAAATGAAATCAGAAAACCAAGTTAATTCCTCGCAATATTATTTTGCAAATCTCGTTGACTTGCTAACCTGAGTCAGAGTCTCGGTTTATCTCCGGCCCTGAACCAGAGTTTCGATCTTTATCCAAGTTTCGATCTTTATCCAAGGGTGATTCTCATCATTGGTGCTCTTGTTGAGAGGTCATCGAGATTGTTGATATTCTCATTAAAGGATTTAATTATTGGAGGTGAGATTTGATCAATTGGAATTAGATTTCACACACTTGAGTTAATCCGTGAGTAAGATGGAGCGAAGACTGGAAAAAATTTTCAGCAAAAAGAAAAAAAATAGCAAAAAGAAGAAAAAATTGGAAGAAGCTGATTCCATTGAGGAAGAAGCTAAATCCAAGGAAGTTGAAGCTTTCTATGAAGCTATGAAGGGCCACCCATATTTGATGAGGAAATTGATGAATTTCCTTATGGTGATGACTCATCGCTTTTTGGGGAAGAAGATGATGGGGAAGATTACGATGGTCCACCAATTTACGAGGAGGAAAGCCCATCAGTTTTCTACTATGAAAACGATGTCTTTTTCATTTTCTACGATGTAAAAAATGTAATCCCATCGGACACATCAGTCCTCTATGACCCATCAGTCCTCTATGAGGAAGGGTCAGATGGTTTACGAGGAAGATGTTGTAGTTTTTCTTTCCTGAGCAGATAAGGGTCTTCAAAATATTTACATGGAGAATATTTGTTTCAGTTGCAAAATGCAAAAAAAAAAGAGAAAAAGGGCTCTGCGATGAAAAGTTTGTGCGTGGAGATAAGCGTCAATCCAAGGAAGCATGTTTAATTAGAGCAGACGATAAACCAATCGAACCAGAAGATTACGGTTGATTGAAGGAGTATATTTTCAAAATTTGAAGGGGATGGGAATGATGAGTGTTTAAATATTAGTATTCCCTCCGTCCCACCTATTTTTACTCACTTTCCATTTTTGGATGTCCCACGTATTTTTACTCATTCCATTTATGGTAAAAAATTATATAATATTTTATTACATATTTTTTACAATCACAACAACTTTAATTACTTTTTTACACTTTAATCATTATTCCCAACAACTTTATTTACTTTTTCCTTTTAAATTACTAATTTATTACTACTTTTTCCTACATTATATATTAAAAAAATAAAACGTCTTAATCTCTGTGCCCGTACAAACAGGTAAAAATACCCGAGACGGAGGGAGTATTATTTTTATTATATTTATCAATATTTAGATATTAGGATAATAGTTAACATATTTATTTCTGCAGAAGTTATTTATTTTACATAGGATTTATCATTTACGGAGTAGTTAGGATATTCCCTAATCTTTAGGATGTCGTTCTTATAAATAATCTTGTAAGCGTACGTATGAAATGAAATCAGAAAACCAAGTTAATTCCTCGCAATATTATTTTGCAAATCCCGTTGACTTGCTAACCTGAGCCTCGGTTTATCGTCGTAACTCCGGGCCTGAGCCAGAGTTTCGATCTTTATCCAAGAGTGATTCTCATCACACCCACATTACACCAAAGAACACAAATTTATATAGTCTTTTAGTGAATTTTTAGTGATTTTTCAGTGTTTCCTTATTAAAATTTTAATGATCAATTTTGAACATAAAAAATAATATTCCCTCTTACACATTTGCTTTTACACTTAAATTAAGAAATATTATTATTTAATGTGTAGTTGATAGTTGTATTAGAGGGGTATGTCAGTCCCACATATTAATTGTATTTGTAATGTGTGTGGATCCCACATATTTAAAAGAGTAAATGTATATTTTTTATGCGGCCGCCCAAAATGGTAGAATGTATAGTTGATAGGGGATAGAGAAAGTACATAAATACATATACATTATTAAATAAAACTAATACAATTTGAGTATACAAAAATTAAGTCAGTGCACCAAATATTAACTCATATCTATCATATTTTCATGTCTTCTATATCACATTACTATTGATAAAAATCTAGAATCTCAAAATTTTTATCAACTAAAGAAATCTATTGTCAAGAATAGCACATTTCATATAAACCTGGACATTCTCTGTTCTTGGATTAGGAATTTAGGGATGTGCATTGGATTAGGTTTTCTTATTTGTCGTTGTTTGAGCATTCGAAACCGAATTGATTCTATAAACTTATAAAAAATTTAATTTTTTTTTTCCAATCGAAGTGGTTGTTAAATTTTGAAGGTTTCCACATATAAAGATTAATTTGCCAAGTGCGTTATTATTTAATTCTGAAATATGGAAGTTCGTTGGAAAAGTCAATAACAACTTATCAACATGGAGTTGGGATACAATCCCGTTAATATTTTTTAATAATAATAAAAAATATATACACCCCAAGTCCCGCATATATAAATAACAAATACTTGTGTGAGAGCGTCTTACGTAGGGACTTAGGTTAGAAAGTGATAACTTTTATACAGAAAAGTGATAATAAATTAATGAAAAGTGATGATGCTATTCATGAACAATTTAGAGTATAAATAAAAAGTTATAACATTTTATAACGAAAGTGATAACGTTTTATAGGGAAAGTGATAACTATTTTAAAAACTGAAAAATTATCTCACGTGAGACGGTCTCATGCAAGACATACTCTATATAAATATGTATAGCCTAATTATTAATAAATACATTGATTTAATATAATTACTGATGAATATGTAGTGTCATTTTTTTCTCCAACATGACCCCTGTTCCTAAATATTAATATTCAATGTCTACACTTAACAATACTTTGATTGAACATTAATGTACACAAAATCATATGTAAAAATAGCAAACACATATTTCTCAAAGGTAACAATCACCCCCTCTCTCTCTCCCTCAAATCTCCAGTAATCAAAATACTTTGGTTGAACATTAATGTAAACTGATATATTAATGCTAAGTGGAATATTATCAGTCTTACACATTAAGTAAGTTCTTAAACACATAAAGTTTCAACAAATGATTTCAGAATCCAAAGCTTCATGAACGTAGTTGTACATTAGTTTGTGGAATATAGAGTTAGAAAGTAAGTCCTGCTCATTTCAACTTCAAAATAGACTTAGTCAGGTAGTGCGTATTAATGTTCATCCAAAGATTCAAATTGATGTTTATCCAAAGATTTAACTCGATGCGTCCAAGATGATCGGGAAAATTAAATATGGGTGAGTGTGATCTGCAGCGGGCTCTGATTCTTCTAAGAAACTGAGATTTTTCCAAATGGGTGAGTCGTGTTTTCTTAGAATTTATCGGATGAAAATGGGTGAGATATTTATAAAGAGATTTAAGGATATGTACACTTATATTAATATGAGTATTTTTGAGTAAAAGAAAATATAATTTTGAATTTATCAATAATTTTTTTGAAATTAATGTATAGTATATTAATACTTGTGATAATTGTGAGAATTGATATGCAATCATCACTGATTGTGATGAGAGAAATACACTCTTATATACAATCAATAGGTTCCGTAAAATAAGGGAACCTAATCAAATCAAATCAAAAATTAAACAATACAAAGAATAATATATCCACAGGTCAATTCTTTCCCTTAAAACCCCCTGTCAAGCGTTGCGTGGGATGCAAGCAAACGCAAAGCTTGGAACGCAAGAATTCAAAAGCCGGTCGAGGTAGGCTCTTGGAAAATATGTCGGCCAGTTGAAGATGAGTCGGAACAAACTGGGTGTGTAACTTCCCAGAGGAAACAAGCTCTCGAATAAAATGACAATCGATGTCAATGTTTGGCCAGCTTGTGATCTATAGGATTCTGGTTAAGGAAAATGGTACTCTTATTGTCTTATAAGAGTACTGGGCAACTCGTAAGCAACTGACTAAGCTCTCGTAGTAAATTCGTGAGCCAAACCATCTCTGAAGCAGCATTAGCCAGTGCCCTGTATTCAGATTCACAACTTGAACGAGCAACCGTGGGTTGTTTCTTTGCACTCCACGAGACAAGATTACCACCTAAAAAGATGGAATAGCCGTAGATCGAGCGACGTGTCTCTATACACCGAGCCCAGTAGGCATCAGAATATCCCACTATGGACTTCTCGGGAGATGAGTGAAGTTTAAACCATAATGAATGGTACTCTTCATGTAACGAAGAATTCATTTCACAGCTAAGAAATGAACGTCAGTAGGTGAATAGAGAAGCTGACGTACATAGTTGACTGCATATGACAAATCATGCTGAGTAATGGTCAGATACTTCAAGGCTCCCACCAAAGAGCAGTATAACATCGGGTCATTAAATGAGGTTCAGGTACTCAACAAGGACTCGCCGGCAGCAAGAGGTGTGGAAACGTGCTTGCAGTCCAACAAATCTGCGCGCTCTAATATATCATGAGCATATTTGGCCTGACCAACGAAGAGACCATCCAAAGTATATGAAATTTCGAGTCCTATAAAGTAATTCAATTTACCAAGATCCTTAGTAGCAAACTCTGCATGAGTGCGAGTGATAAAACTCCGTAGCATACCTTGATCATTGCCAGTAATGATAATATCGTCCACATAAAGGAGAAGATATAGGGCTGAAGAACCTCTTTGAAGACAAAATAATGAGGAATCAGACTGTGTTTGCCGAAATTCTAAGGACAACAGATATGAACTGAATATCTGAAACTAAGCCAAAGGTGTCTGTCGAAGACCATATAACACCTTCTTAAGACGACAAACATGATTAGGACAACGCGGATCAACGAAGCCAGGTGGTTGAGCCATGTAGCCAGGTTTAGTGAGTACACCATTCAAGAAGGCGTTCTTCACATCTAACTAATGCAGGACCATTTGTGATGAACAGAAAGGACTAGTATGATACGAACAGTAGCAGCCTTAACGACAGGACTGAAAATGTGATGAAAGCAGGCACCAGGAACTTGAGTGAAACCCTAAGCAACAAGCCGAGCCTTGTGATGCTCAATAGAACCATTTGAACGATATTTGGTCCGAAATACCCATTTAGAACCAACAATATTAGTGTTGAGAGAAGGATGAACTAACTTCCATGTCTGATTGTTCTTCAGGGCATCAATTTCTTCTTGCATAGCATTTAGCCAATGAGGAAATTTGGAAGCGGACTTGAAACTCCAGGGCTCAAAAGCAGCTGCAAGAGAAAAAAGTAAAGTAGTTGAAGCAATATCAACAGGATACCTGGGTTTAAAAATACCAGCCCGTGCTCTAGTAATCATCGGATGTGTAGGCAAAGGCGGTGCTGGAGGAGGATCAACCGCATGAGCCGGTGGTCCTGGTGAAAGCGGTTCATCGGGTTCAACTGCTGAAGCTGGTGTTGTGGTACTGGAAAAGGTTCTGGGAGAGAATCACAGGTCAACTCTGGTTCTGTATGGAGACGCCGCGGAGTAATTCCTGAGGATTGACCCTGATCTGGTGCAGGGAAGGTCGACGCTGTGCAAGGCATGCAAGGATCCAAAAAACTTGATATAGGCAAATCATGCGTCGAAGATGTAGTACTACTAGAAAAAGAAAATACATGTTCGTCAAACTGAGCATGACGAGTAACATAGATGCGTGAGGAAGAAGGATCAAAACATCGAAAACCATTATGAATGCTGCTGTAACCCAGAAAAATACATGGACGACTGCGAGGTGATAGCTTATGCACTGCATAATCCTAAAAAAAGGAAAAACCCGACAACCAAAGGGTTTGAAGATAGCATAATTCGGAACAGAGTGAAATAATAACTCATATGGAGATTTGTTATCCAATGTAGACGATGGAAGCCGATTAATGACATAGACAGCAGTAGCAAAGGCTTCAAACCATAATGATGCAAGAGCCGAAACATGAAATAACATATAGAGGCCTGTTTCAGTGATATGCCGGTGCTTTCGTTTAGCCCTACCATTTTGTTGTGGAGTATATGGACATGAAATGCGATGGAAGATTCCATGATGAATCATAAACTCATCAACACATTTGTTCATAAACTCAGTCCCCCCATCAGATTGAAAGAATTTCATAGCAGAGAGAATTGTATACAAATAAAGATATGAAATCGAACCAACACCTTATAAAATTCAGACTTAGCACGCAATTGATAGAGCCACAAAAATCGAGAAGATCATCTACAAACACTGCATAATAACGATAACCAGCAGAAGAAGTAATAGGAGCAAGCCCCCATAGATCACAATGCACCAAATCAAGCACAAAAGAAGTATGTTTTTCATTCAATGGAAAAGGTAATTTTTTGCTCTTAGCCAATTGGCAAGGCGAACAAACAGTAGGATTCGACAATAAAGATGTAACAGATAAATGTCCTAATTTATTCAACAGTGAAATAACACCAAAAGAAACATGTCCTAGGCGCAAGTGCCACAATTTAAAGATAGCTCGTAAGTCTTTAGAATGTAAAGCCGCCACCAAAGCAGTGCTACCTTTCTCAAGTATATAAAGTCCTTTCTCACACTTTCCCTGGGCCAGAATTGCATTTGTCACCCGATTTTGAATGGCAAAAGACTTGTCAGAAAATACAACATCAACATTATAATCCAATGTCAACTTGCTAATAGACAAGAGGTTTTTAGTAATATCTGGCACCACCAAAACATCTAATAAATTGACATTAGTGGAAAGACGACTGGAACCAATATGAGAAATTGAAAGAGAATTTCCATTACCAACAATTACCGAGCCATTACCAGAGTAAGGTTCGAAGGGATCCAAATGAGCAATGTGAGGGGTCATGTGAGCCAAAGCGCCGGAATCAACATACCAATCAAAAGTCGGATTGGTTTTAGAAACATTACAGGCAGCCCTGAATGCTTAAGCAATATTAGCCGAAGAAGAGGACTGGGACTGGCGAGAACCTGCTTGATTCAGTCGCTGCAAAAAATGAGGACACTTGTCCGCATAATGTGTCCCCCCGACAAAGTTGACAGTGTGGTACGAAAGGACGACGTCCACCACCAGGTCGACGCTGACCAGTAGGTTCACCACCGTGAGATCGAGTTTGCCCAGACGTGCGAATACTCTCAATACCCAATTCAGATACCACAAATGCGGCTGGAGATGCAGCAGACCCTTCCATGGATTTAGTCATCAAATCAAATTGTATAGCTTGATGAAGAAGGTCACGGAATGGTGGAACAGGTTGCATGGCCATCTGAGTATCAGCAAAGTTGGAGAAGGACTGACCAAGCCCTCTAAGAAACCAATGACTCTTGTCATTTTCATCAACCGATTTCTGGATGGCAGAAAGTTGATCATACAGAGATTTAAAAATGCTTTCCATACTCTGCGACGGAGTGAGAGTCGTGGAGCACGGACAATAGCTCTTCCTGGAGTTGATTCGCACGCGAGGTCGAAGCATTAGCAAAGGCAGATTCAAGGGCGAGCCATGCCGAGCGAAACATCGTACAATCAAGGACCTAAGCAATGGCCTTTGGTTCAAGGGTTGCGTAGAGAACACCAAGCAATTTTTGTTCACGCAGATACCAAGTGGACTATGCCGGATTCGGAGATTCCACACCGGCATCAGAAGTGAGAACCTTGGCAGGGGCAGTGGACGAACCGTCAACGAGATCCATCAGTTCGAAGGTGGTAGCCATGGAAAGAAACTGACGTTTCCACATTAAATATGTGGACGTCGACAACTTGATCTAGACGAGATTGATCATTATTGTCGTCTGAGAGGAAGGAGTAGCGACGGGAGCAGCCATGGATCAAAGGGCAAAGGAGTGTAGATGAGTGTAGTATGAGAGGACTGTTGCAGCCGTGAGAGGAGAAAAAGGAGAGAATGAATACTGAGAAATTAAGATTGACGATGGAAGGCTGATACCATGTGATAATTGTGAGAATTGATATGCAATCATCACTGATTATGATGAGAGAAATACACTCTTTTATACAATTCAATACAATCAATATGTTCCGTAAAATAAAGAAACCTAATCAAATGAAATCAAAAATTAAACAATACGAAGAATAATATATACGCAGGTCAACTCTTTCCCTTAATAATATACTTAAATACACTTCGTACTTGCTAATTTACTCTTCTTTAAGAAAAACATATAAATAAAATAAAATTAATACTGATGGAGTATATATAAATTAATGTCATACAGCCCGAAAGGGCATTATATAACTCCTTTTATATTAATCTATTTGAATTAATAACAAATTTAAGAGATTTATGTTAAATCAATACATAAAAATAATAATTTAAATTTATTTTTCCTACAATACGTCAATTAATTAAAATGTGACACAGAAAGTGTCACATAACAAATTGTGCGATCAACCGGAGCATTTCTCCTCCTTATGACATGTTAATTATTTAGAAATGTTTCATTAAAGTGTTATCAAACATCCCTAACATTTCTTGAATCAAACAACTTTTAGCATGGACAACTCACACATTAGAAATTCATCTAACATTAAACGAGCTGTCACATTAAATGAGATAAATAGTATTTATTACTTATTGTTCATTCATGATTAATTAAATTAATCTTTTTGTTTGGATCTAATATGAGATGGAATATATGCATCCAAACGGCACTCACTGACCGAATATGCTTGAAGTAGGCGAATTGAGATAACAACATGCTGACGTCATCATTAGCCGCCAACATAAATTCAGCCATACACTCAAAAGCGTGGAATTTTTCTATTTTTTAATAATATTATTATTAGATGCAAACACGCGTTTTCCATCTTGCATGTGCAACCCTACATGCATAATTATGAGGATTTTGTTTAGGAATTTAATTCACTACATTTAATTTTATGTCATACGTACGTACTATAATATGTTAGGCAAAACTTGTGTAAGAAGTAAAGACTTATGTGAGACGGTCAGAAAGTGATAATTCTTATGAAGGAAAGTGATAATAAATTAATAAAAAGTGATAATGCTCATCCATGAACAGTTTATAGTATAAATAAAAAGTGATAGCATTTTATAGCAAAAGTGATAACGATTTATAGCGAAAATGATAATTATTTTAAAAAGTGAAAAATTGTCTCACGTGAGACAGTGTCTCGCAAGACCTACCCAATATATTATTAGTTGGTAGTGTTACATGTAAAATATTGATTGATGTGAGAGAAGATATGCGAAATAAAAGAGAAATATAAAAAGAGGTATTTATGGATGAGAAATAGTATAAAAATGAGCGTGAGTTGAGAATTAATATTTCTTTCATCCAGTTTGTTTCGAATATTTATATTTGTTAAAAAATATAGTATTTTAATATGTAGTGGGATAAAATATATAATATTTTAATTTATAATGGGTAGTTGTACTTGTATTGTGTGAGCCCCATAAATATATTAATTATTTTGTATTGATCATATTTATTTAATATAAAGGGAAATGTAAAACTTAATGGAATATTCAAAATGAAAATGCATAAACGTTATGATTGAATATAGGTAGGATGGTTTATAAATGTATACAATGATGTTATAAACAGACCGGAAATTGAAACGATGGAACCAATGGCTCGAAGTTTACCCCGAAAATAGTAATAAGAAATATTTTAAATAACAAGAGTAAAATAGTAATTACATCGGAAAAATATTCTCTAAATTACATTCCCTCCATCCTACCGAAGTTGTGACAATTTTTTTTTGGTTATTCAGAAATTGTCACATTTTTTTTTAAGTATATGTGACTCACACAAAAATATTAATATATTCACATGGGGCCTAAACACTCTCCACACACACCACTAATACATCTAATCATTACACATTAAAATATTATATTCTCAATTTATTATTTATTAAAATATAATACTACTCCTTAATTTTTTGTGAAAAAAAATATTATATCTTTAATGGGAGGGATTCATAAAAAATTATAATTAGACCGAAAGAGTATCTCCTTAATTTAGGATAAAATAAGTATTTACATCTGAAGAATGTGCTCTAAACTATACCAATTAAGAATAAGTAATATCCCCAAACAATAAAGTTAATTAATAGTTACATCAGAACCACAAGTATAACATAATTTGAATCTATTGACAGAAAAAATTGGTCATTACAGTCACATAATATACTCTACAATAGTGATTATGAATTAGAGCATTTCAAAATGAGGGGCTCCTTGTGTGCAGTAGGCATGGTGGTGCGATTTTGCGGTTATTTCGACAAAATTTAAATTGCATTGCTATATGTGGTTCGATTTGGCAATTACTTTTAAATTGCGGTTTATCGAGTAAAATTTATTATGCGATTTTAGACGATTTTTTAACAGTTTGACGATTTAAAAATTAACACACTC
This sequence comes from Pogostemon cablin, assembly GCA_023678885.1. Lineage (NCBI taxonomy): Eukaryota > Viridiplantae > Streptophyta > Magnoliopsida > Lamiales > Lamiaceae > Pogostemon > Pogostemon cablin. The sequence goes on along the minus strand of CM042978.1, from coordinate 4,858,302 downwards.
CATTACATAACAATATATTACATTCAGATATATAAAAATAAATAAATATGCTTACATGCTTAATTTAAAGTGTTTCTTCACCATTAGAAATAAAATATTATAACAATTATCAAATTAGATAATAAGATCCTAAAGATATGAATCATAATTCGAACTCCATAATCAATTCAAATAATGTAATTTTCATGACATAAAACAACTTATATTCAAATTATTTTGCAATTGAAAATATTTAATCTTGTATATGTACTATATCTTTTTACCTCTTCAACAATACATATATATAATACTCCCTCCGTCCAAATTCATCTTCACGTTTACTATAGACACGGAGTTTAAATAAATCACTTTTTGATTTATTTTTGGGGGTAGTGTGATATTTTTAAGTAATAAATAAATAATAAAATATGTTATGTGTGTTAAAAATGTGATGACAAATTTGAAATTAAAGTATGTTAGAGGGATATTAGTTAGTTTTTTTCTTTATATAGAAATGTAAAATTAAATTTAGGATGGACTAAAACGGAAAGTATGAGGTTGAAGTTGAGACGAAGGAAGTATAATATATACTTATTTATAATTTGAATAATAGGTGACGATGCGGAACTGTTCAATTTTAGATGAAAATCGAAATTGTACCATTTGAGCAGTGCAATTTCTTCCAATAAAATTAATTGCGGTTTAGTAAAAATACCACTAAGTACGGTGCAATGCGGTGCGGTTTGATCGGTTTTGGCGGTTTTGAAAAAATTTGCTCACCCCTAATTGACTCATCATGATTAATCTCTCCACCACTCTGTCGGATCGGAATGTAAGTCCCCCCTCTATTGATTAGTTAATACTCTGTCGGTCAGAGGGTCAGAGGTGTAGGGCACCTAAGATGGGCTATTCCATCTTTTGTACTCCTTATGTCAATTTATTCACCATAATTAATCTTTTCATTACGGGGTGGGCGATTCAACTCTCTTCGCGTAGAAAGTAAAATTAGAGATGCAACAATTAACATATAGTGCTCGGTTCGGACATAAAAAGATATTTTATTAAAATTATGATAAAAAGTTTTTTTGTTTTAATTCGCAGGGTATGTTTGCAATTTCTTCTTTTTAACAGGTGAAATATTTGTGGAAATTTAGGCATGTAGAAATGTTGAGAAGATAGGCCTAGGTACAAAAATGTAAATATGATAGAGGCCAAGCGCTCCCCATTTCAATCTTTGCTTTTCTCTTTTAATGAGAGAAAAAAACCAAATTTACTAATCATTCTCTCTCTTTATCTCTCTTCCTTTGCTTTGTCTATATCTAGCTAGCAATGAGGAGAGAGAAAGCTACCACTTTTACGCACAACGCTCATTGGTTGGTTAGATAAGAGCCAACCTCCATATTATAATACTCTTTCATCAGCTATCTCCACCTACATTCTCTCTCTCTAGAAAATCCTGCGTCTTCAATAGTTCTTCTCCATTTCTTCACCCAAAAACCTTTGCTTGCGTTGGGAAATTTCTTTAAATCTTATCCGCTTTTCATTTCTGAATCGCACGCAATCTTCCCCTTGATTCGTGTTTTTTTCCACCTTAAATAGGTTCATCCACCTCGCCGCCCGTGTTCATCAAAAGGGGTCTGCAGAATTTCAATTGCTTGCAGAAAATATAATTTTGATGTTTTTAGGGCAGAAAATCGCAATATCTTCGTAGGAAGTTTGATTATGAATCGTGAAGTTAATTTATAAGAATTGTGAATTTTTATCTTGTGTAAAAGCTATTTTAACGGATTTTCATCATGGGTCTCCGGGAATTTTAGCTGGATTGAGGGAGAAGGGAGGAGGAAGATATAGATAAACGTTGAAAAAAAAAGTGAGTTATTGTTTCCGTCTCCATATGGAAACTGCAATGCCTGAAACGGTGTCGTCTACGGTAGATTCACGTCGTTTTGGTGATCTCAGAGGGGTCCAATGGCGGATAGATTTGGGTATTTTACCATCTTCTCCTTCTGCGTCCATTGACGATCTTCGTCGAGTTAACGCCAATTCTCGTAGAAGGTAATTGTTTTTGATAGAAGATGAATTTTTAGCTTAGGTTTTTCGCATTTTATTAATTATAAAATTAATTGTCCCTTGTTGATTACTGGATTTCTCCATCAAGATTCATGTTTCAAAACTGAAATTGGCTGTACTAGATGCTGTATTTTTTCTGGTTTCGAATTGCTTTCAATTGCAACCAATTTGTGATATACTGTATTTTTTTTTATATGGTGTTATTAGATTGTCGGTGATAAAATATAATAGGATGCTCGGTGATCGCCTCATGGTGATGGTGAGATAGAGAAAGACTTTTTTTTCGACATTTGTTTAACCAAGAGCTTAAATGAACTTTAGAACTCATTCTTGCTCCAGTTGGTTTCATACTTGTTCTAGTGTTAGCTGGTAACTTGAAGAAATGAAGCTATATTGCATGGTGATCTCTACATATTCTAAATCCTTGATACTAGTATAAATTTAACGCATTGATTCCAGCTTTCACTGTGGCTGGGTATTGTATTGCATTCTTGTATTTTTATCTGTTTGTCTTTCTAATGGAGCTTTGTTTTTCACTAAGTTCATTTGAATTTTTTTCAATTTCATCTTTTCTTCAGGGTAAATGAGCATTTGTTTAATCTGTATTTTATTTATTCTGGTTATTTTACAGGTATGCTGCATTGAGGAGACAACTTCTGGTTGATCCGCACGTACCAAAAGATGGCAGTAATTCTCCTGATCTCCAAATAGACAATCCGCTGTCGCAAAACCCAGGTAAGATTTTTCTTTTTATCGGCCTTTTAAAGGTGTTTGTATCACCAGTTCACTCTCTGACCCTGTTCATAAAAGTTCTTTTTCCCTCACATATCTTTGTCTCAGTATGTTATCCCTGCTCCTGTCAAAAACTTGTTTACGTGCTCAAATATTTCTTTTAATTTTCTTCTCCTTTTTTCTTGTCTTGCAGACAGCATGTGGGGTCGCTTCTTCAGAAATGCTGAATTGGAGAGAATGGTAGATCAAGATTTGACACGTTTGTACCCTGAAAGAGGCAGCTATTTCCAGACGAGTGGATGCCAAGGAATGTTACGACGAATATTATTGCTTTGGTGCCTTAGTCACCAGGAGTATGGCTACAGACAAGGTAGAATTATCTACTACTTTGTTTGAAACTTCAACTGCAACGGTTAAACATCATATATGTGATGGTGAAGCCTTTTTTGATTTCTGATGGGTCCCCTCAGTCTAAAGCTACTTCTGGAGTTCTGCAGACTGAACTATGAGACTACATACTACATTTTTAAGGAAAATTCGCTGGTTAAAACTGTCTAAAGTAAACAAGTCAAAGTTACGTGGAAGAACCAAAGTTAGAATCAAACTTATTTTGCAGCTCCTTACTGCCTTTTCGAATATTCATGTACAGTTTTTTTCTTTGTTGACATTGCATAGATGAGGGTGACAGATCTTAAGTGTCTGGCACTGTTTATATTATAGGATCCAAAGTTCATTCATTGTTTCTTATTCTGAGAAGTTTTCTTCGTTTAGAAAACCCTGCATAAAGGCATCATTTCTTATAAGAAATATGGAAGAATATAATTTCTCAGCTCTGCGTATTTATAATTTCCTTTATCTGGACAGGGATGCACGAACTCTTGGCTCCACTATTATATGTTCTTCATGTTGATGTGGAACGTCTGTCAGAAGTTAGGAAAGCTTATGAAGACCACTTTGTTGACAAATTTGATGGTTTTTCATTTCATGAAAATGACTTCACATATAAATTTGACTTTAAAAAATTCTCAGAAGATAGGAGCGAAGTTGAAAAAAGGTCTGCGAAAGCTAGTAGTCTTACTGAGCTTGATCCACAGATACAAACAATTATCTTTCTAAGTGATGCCTACGGAGCAGAAGGTGAACTTGGTATTGTCTTATCAGAGAAATTTATGGAACATGATGCATACTCAATGTTTGATGCTTTGATGAGTGGAGCTGGTGGCGTTGTCGCCATGGCGGAGTTTTACTCACCATCTCTTTATCGTAATTCACATACCATGTTCTCCCCTGTCATTGAAGCTTCTGCTGCAATGTATCAGTTGCTTTCTGTTGTTGATTCATCTCTTCATACTCATCTGGTTGAACTAGGGGTTGAACCCCAATACTTTTCACTGAGATGGCTAAGGGTATTATTTGGTCGTGAATTTTCCCTGGAAGACCTTTTGGTAATCTGGGACAAAATTTTTGCTTGTGATAATACTAGGTCGACAAAAGTAGCAGACAGTGGTGCAGAATCCAACTTTGGAGTCCTTGATTCACCTAGGGGAGCATTTATTTCTGCTTTTGCTGTTTCGATGATCCTTAATTTGAGGTCTTCATTGCTTGCCACAGAGAATGCCACGGCTTGTCTTCAGAGATTGCTGAATTTTCCAGATGATGTAAATCTTGTAAAGCTGGTGGCAAAGGCGAAATCCTTGCAAAACCTGGCAATTAATGTTAACTCCAGTTCCCTGTTTGTTCATCCGGGCTTGTATGATGGGAGGAAGCCAGTGGTTACTAGAGGACATACCCTTTCTCTGGATGGAACATCTCCAAGAACTCCTCTCACTCTGTTACCTGAGAGCTACTGGGAGGAGAAGTGGAGAGTTTTGCATAAAGAAGAAGAAAGCAAGCAGGGTGATGTGGAAGAAAAAATTCCCAGCATCAGAAAGAGCTGGTCCGAGAGAGTAAAACTGCGCCTTGCTAGAACTGAATCTGATCCATCTCCAGCTACAAAAAATGGAAGAACTAAACGTTCAGATCCATCTGTGAGGAGAAGTTTATTGGATGATCTGGCTCGCCAGCTTGGTTCGACTGATGTTGAAGAAGAAGCTGGGTGTACTGAAGGTATAGAGCATCAGGATCCAGGTGAGGTCAATGGACCAGATGTTAACGATAAGAAATATAGTGACGTCTCAAGTTGTGTAGGGAGTGAAGAAAATTCTCCCAATTTCTCCAATACACCAAGTCCTATTCATGGGAATACTGATCAAGAGAATGAGACAGAAACTAGTAGTGTTGCATCAAATTCGACAGTTGAAGAAAACGATCCTGAACCATGTAAGACAAACCCGCAATTCTCTCCCCTTCCTGCTTCATCTCCCTCTCCTGCCTCACCTCTTCCCGCCTCATTCCCCTCTCCTGCCTCACCCCTTCCTGCCTCATCCCCCTCTCCTGCTCTCTCTTCAAAATGCATCCAAAAAGACGATTCAACAGGAAAATCCGCAACATCCTTGAAGGACAGAAGAAGTATTTCTGGTAAATTTCAGTGGTTGTTTAAGCTAGGGAGAAATGCTAATGAGGGAACATCTGAGAGACTAGGTGCATCTGAAGTTACGAAAGATTGCAATAGTGAAAGGGATCACCACAATGTTGCGTTTCCTACTGCTGTTGGTTGTGATGGCTCTTTGGGGACCTGCAAAGGTGAGACAGTAGACCAAAATCTGATGGTTAGCTTGAGGAATCTTGGTCAATCCATGCTTGAGAACATTCAGGTACTAGATCTGTACCTTGTTCTTTAATGATTTTAGTTAGTTCATAATTGGACTGAAACTTGATAGCACGCCCTTATCCAATTTTAGCTTAAAAACTTCGATATCTGAAGTCTTTTATAAAATCAATTAATATAGAGCTGCTATATATTCTTTGATTCTGAATGGAATAGAACAAAGGGTTATGGCATATTACTAGTTTAATTAAGCCAACTCTTCCACTCTGAAAATCCTGTATGTATTATAACCATGAGAACCTTGGTATAATAGTAATTTGTTGGTTGATATGCAAGAGGAAATTTAGTTGGTGCTGCATACTAGGAAGGAGAAGGTATTGTGTACATCCGATTGTGTATGCACCCTACTCTATACAATACCTATAAGAAGACAAGTACGGAGTGTGAAGACAATTATGCCTTTTGGACTAATATTAAATATTAAGGGTAAAAGTTGAATTTCTAGGTGTATAATAGTATATGAACCATAAGGGTAAAATATCACATGAATTACAAGGGTGAAAATACACTATATCTTATGAATAAATATTAAATTCTAGAGTTGAAATTGTACAAGGTTGTGCTTACAACTAGTTGCATAGCGCACTGTCATTATGAAAATGAATTTCACAGCTTGCAATACTGTCTACCTACTTAATGGTTAGCAAAGAACATTTTCAACTGTAGATGTCTTTTTGAGTGTTGTTTTGTTGTGTTTTGGGGGTTCAGATTAATCATAAAACCGATTGCATGGTACACTTTGTCATTAGGAAATGAATTTCACAGCTTGCAGTACTGTTTTCTTATTGTTAGCAAAGAGCATTGGCATCTGTAGATGTCTTGTGACTTTTGTTTGTTGTGTTTTTGGGGTTCAGAATAATCACCATTGTGAAAGGAAAGGTTTTTTTCATTAGAGACGACCATTTTTATTGTTGGATATAAAAATAAAGATAGAAATGAAAAAAACAAAGTGTTCTAGTTTCTATTCCAGAAAAAAACACTGGTTGTGACTAACTAGCTAGATTAACTATCATCAAATTTCACGCTCATCTTTAGTTGCAGAAAAGTTCGCGTTTATTTATCTGCAAGTATTGAATGGAGATTGTGATCACCAATCAAATCTTTTCTTCTCTTTGGTGTTCTTGCAATCAAATTATAAGGATCTAAATTCCGCATCAGAATTCTCAATCCATCGATTATGGATCTAATCTTTAAGCTTAACCTGGTGTGACCTGTTCATTTTGGGTTTGCAGGTGATTGAAACCGTATTCCAGCAGGACCGCGGCCAAACAGGGGCACCAGAAAATTTCTCAAAGAGCGGGCTTGTCGGGAAAGGACAAGTCACAGCCATAACTGCACTCAAAGAGCTCCGGAAAATCAGCAATCTTCTATCTGAGATGTGATGCACATTTTGTAAGTATTTGTCTCTCGAGTAGCATAAATAAATGTTGTACCGGCAACTTGTATTTTTCTTGTATGTACGCAGATATTTTTTTTATATGTATCAGTAGACGCGTGATGTATATATTCAGATTTGATCAGACAAGACAACATTTTTTACCCCAAAAATTCAGTACATGATTTATGATAAATGTTTGGCAGACTTCTCTCTCTCTACGTTGTTCAGTTTCCATATTTCTTGATGTCAGTGTTGAAGAAAATGCAGCAATAAGAGTGTTTAAATCGTGTTATGTTTTGTTCTACGTGGAATTTCTATCATTTTCGGTAGCCCAAACGAGCCACATTAGTTGGGTACTCTCACTGCATCTTAGGTAGGAAGTAGTTGTCATTTGGTTTAAAAAAAATTTTTTTTTAATATTTTTTTTAATATAAATTTTAATGTCACTTACTGGCCAATGAATGCAGTGAAATTAAATAATTTTAATTTTAAGGTTTTAGCCTTTTAGGTTCTGAATCAATATTTTATATATTTTTTATATTCATTTATTAAGTGATGTCAATTCTGCATAGGTTTCAGGGAGATCATATATTTATCTGAAATTATGAAAAATCAAAAATAAAAAATTGGATGGAAAAATGTCAATTTCTATCAATTTGGAGGACTGAAAATTATGAATTTCAATAATTTGAGTATAAATATGAAAGAGATTTAATACTACCTAATACAAATTATACTCTTATATTATTGTTGGATGCATTGAATGAAAATATTGCTGATAGATACAAAATATTAGGGGTGAAATTTCCAAAATATTCTTATGTAGTCTTCCTCAAAATATAGTCACTCTTTCATCTTTCACGTGACATTATCTTGAACACCACGGCTTTTCCCCTTTCTTTTCTTCTCCTCTCTACTCCTTTCTATGAACCCTAATTTATGTGTGTTAATCTCTTATGAGAAGTAGGTGTCAAATCCGACGGAGTATTGCAGGGAAGAAAATTCTATTAGAAGAACAACCCCATCAATGAGATGGATCTTCACGGTGCCAGACTTCATTTTTCTCCATTATTGACCCTAATTGTCTCCCGCCTATTATTCTATGCCACGGCGTCATATCTACCTCTCTATCTGTAGTGTATGTATCGTTGTCTATATAAATACATATATCTATCTCTCTCTCACATTTTCACTCACCACTCCTTTTTCATGCCTACAGCGCATACATACATCTTTTGTATCTATATAAATACAAACATACATTTGCACCTACTCAATTACAAAAATCTCTCATCAATTTCTTGTTGATCGTTGCTTCAATTTGTTATTGAATTCATCAATGTGTCGCAGTTTCTCTCTCATATGGTTACATAACACACACACACACACACACTCTCTCTCTCTCTCAATTTCTTCATCGCGAAATGATATGTTGCATCAACAGCTGGCCCGAACCTATTGTCCGGGTCCAACACCTGTCGAATAGTGGGATTCGGGTCATACCAGGTCGCTACGTGAAGAAACCCTCAGATCGACTGACTCTTCTCGATTCCGCCGCCGTCGAGGTCAATATTCCATTGATTGACATAGACAGACTGTACTCTAGCGATGCCATGCTCCAGGCGAAGGATCGCTGAGCTGATCAACGAGGCTGTTAGTTGAAGTTGCTGAGATGATGAGAGAAATCAATCTAACACCACCGGCGACGGTGACGACAATCTTTTCCTCGAAATGTAAATTTGTTTCCAAAGAAAATGGGGAATTGACGTTGATTACGTCTAACAAAAATCATGAAACGGAAAGATCATGCTCATCTAAAAAATTCTTGGTATGCAATTTTGGGTGTGCAGAATGGATATGTAGATTGGGTATTCAGATTGGGTATACAAATTGAGTTCAGTGGGTATGCGCGTACCGAAAATGGATATGCAAATAAGTATGCAAATTGTGTATGGAGTTTGAGTTCAGTGGGTATGCGCACACAGATTGGAAAATGGATATGCAGAATAGGTATGCAGAATGGGTATTAGATATATTGATTGATTAATTACCAAACAGGAGATTACCAAATTGAACCCACTTCTTAAGCCTGTTCTTCGTCCTCCTCCGGTATTGGTTGAAATTGAACACAATCTATTATTTGAATACCATGTGCGACTTTTTTTATCGGATTAACTAATCCCAGCCTATTTTCTATTTTCATGGAGATATTAATGCTTAATTAATTTCTTAATACAATTAAACTTAATAATATGGTTAAAAGGGGTATTTAATGGGTTCAATTTGTAGTGGATAATATTTTAATTTGGATATTGTATCTGCTAGTAATATAGATAGATAAATTGTATCTATAAGTAATGTACCCATATGAAAGCAAAGTTTATGGATGGAACTTATCTTATGCTAACTTAGTGTAGGATTGAATTTACTCTTTGAATTTTCTCTTCGAGTAATAGGTAAAAACTAGGCTAAAATTTGTGTGTGCTCGGAGACACCGTGCGCTCAAATATCCTTTAGTATTAAATGTTATACTCTTTAGTATAAGGATGTGTACCCTTTATTTTTAGAAAAAAATAAAAAAAATAATAAAAGTATATATACTTTAGAACAAAATGTTGTGCATTTATTAATTAAATTGTATAACTCTCTAGAACAAAATAATATATCCTTACACACCTTGTGCACCTGAGACGCAAGAGACCAATTCTAAAAAGAATTACTCACAATTTATTTTAAAAGATAATATTTATTTCGTCTCACCACAAAAGTTACATTTATATACTTTCGCCATCTTATAACAAGAGTTACATTTATATTTTGGTATATTGAGATTCATACAAAATATTTAATATATCTTTAAGGCCACACACAACACTAATACACCTACTTATTATACATTTAAATATTATCTCTCAACCCATCATATATACTCTCTCCGTCTCATTTCAATCTTTACATATTTTCAATTTGAGTGTCTCATTTCATTATTTACATTTCTTTTTTTAGTAAATGAGACCCACACAAATTAATTATCTCTCTCCATGGACCCACACATCACAATAATGCACCTACCCACTTTACATTAAAATATTATTTGTCTCACCTCACTACACATTAAAATACTACATTCCTTAATCTACGTGCAAAAATCAAACGTAAAGTTTGAAACGAGATGAAGGGTGCACATTAAAATACTATATTTTTAATCTCTGTGCAAATGGTAAATGTAATTTTTTTAAAGCTATAAATTTTAGGTAATAAATGCTCCTCGTGTGTCATTCATATTTTTAATTTGTGTGTCTCATTTCAATCTTTATATTTTACTTTTTTGGTAGATGTGTCTCACACAAAACAATTAATATATCTTCATGAGACACACACTATACTAATACAACTACTTACTTCACTTTAAAATTTTATATTTCTCAACCCACTATACATTTAATATTATATTCCCTAATCCCCGCGTAAAATAAAAATATAAACAATGAAATGAGATGGAGGGAGTGTATATATACATATTTTTTTCTGAAAAATCAAGAATATAAATTTTTTATACTAAAAAATATTATATTCAATACATAAAGGATATAATATTTGAATCGAGTCGAACCTGAGCGCATGGACCTAGATTTTTGCTCAAAATGGTATTGATTCATTATTTTAAGTCAAATAATAGTGTGAGACCGTCTCACAGAGTGATTTTTGTGCGACGGATAAGAAATGATAACATTTTAATGACATATGATATTTAATTGATGAAAAGTGATAATGATGTCTTGAACTATTTCATGAACAATTTATTGTTATAAATAAAAGTAACATTCTTAAAGGAAAAAGTGATAATGAATTGAGAAAGTATTAAATGATCTCATCGTATTTCAGTAGAGTATTGCTAGGTTGGAACCTGTTGTATGATGCACCCTTTCGAAAAAAGTTACTCTTTAGATTTTTTTGGGAATTTAATTAATTAGTAAGAATTAATTAATAAATTCATCACCAATTAAATTATAATTAAAGCGAGTCAAATTAGTCTCACATGTGAAGAGCACCAAATATGATAAATTGGTGATTTTGGGTCTAGGTTGGCCCAACATAATTAGTGACAAATTTATGTGAACACATCAGTGTCAAATTTGTGTATAAACACAATCACTAATAAAAATAGCAATCATACCATATGAGAATGGTTTCTGAAACCTATAAATAGTGTCATTATGTACTCATACACAACATGAACACCACATCCAAAGAGTCTACATAACACAAGCACTTGTATCCTAGTACGATCTAGTCCTCCGTTCTCACACCACATCCAAAGCATATGCATAACACAAGCACTTGCATTCTCACACCACATCCAAAGAATTTGCATAACACATGCACTTGCATCCTAATACGATCTAGTCCTCTATTCTCTCTTTGTTCGCTGGAGTTTCTGTGATAGCAAGGCATTCTAGTACGATCTAATCCTCCGTTCTCTCTTAGTTTGTTGGAGTTCCTGCGATAACGGGGCGTGTTTCTTAGTTTGCCATCATCCCGAGGTGTTTAAGATCCAAGATCCAAATTTCTTAGAAAAGTTAGAAGATCCTCTGCTTCTACTTTTTCTAATCAATAATTCTCCCTTCTACTTTTTTATCCATTCATTGTAAAGTCATTTATTGTAAAGTGATTGATTGGTGTACTTATAATCCCACAAGATTATTAAAGGTTTGCATATTTTTAAAAAAGCAAAAAGTTAAATACAATCATTTTTTCTCATATACTTTATTTACAAAAAAAATCACCATACCTAACACACCTAACATACTTTATCATTTATTTCCCTAAAAGTTATCACTTTTCTTAATTTTCATGCCGAAAGAGACATACAATCTTTTGTGGGACGGAGAGAGTAGAATATATAAAATTACTCTACTTAATAGAGTTCATACACAATAATAATAATAGGCAAAGACTTGTGTGAGATCGTTTCACGTAAGGGGCTTACGCGAGACGAATAAAAAGTGATAATTTTCATAATAAAAAGTGATACTCAATTAATGAAAAATGATAATGCTATTTCATAAACAATTTATAGTATAAATGAAAGGTGATAGTAATATTTTATAGCGAAAGAGATAACATTTTGATTTCACACAAGACTTACCCATAATAATATTAGTTTTTGTATAAAAAAAAGGAAAAATTAAAATAATACACTAAATTTAATATACAAATCTTTATCAACACTTCAATATGTTTGTTATCATTTCTACATATTTGCACATTTTATGACACTATTACCCCTCTCCCACATCCACACACTCAAGTTGGGTCTCGGTGAAGGTCACTCACACCGTCAGCGGCCGGCGGTGGGTGTGGGTCACCCACACCGGCGACGGCGGCTGGCGGTGGGTGTGGGTCACGGTGTGAATCACCCACACGGATGGTGACCGTCGCCGGCGGCAGTGGCCAGTGGGTGAGTGGGTTTACTTAGAAATTTTTTTAATTTTGAGGGAGAGGTATAATGGTCATTTTAGGTAGGTTTTGATTAAAAAAAAAAAGAAGTTTTTTAAGTTGTTGATAATGATATTTGTATATGGAGAGTTGGATATATTTACTTATTGACACTAAAAAACCCTCATTATTCGTGCTACAACCTTATTATAAAACAAATTCAAGAAATAATTTTCCTTCGTATATCATCCTACATGCTAAATGATACATTCTCTTTGTATTTTATAAGTTTTCTGACTATGCACGAGAATTTAATAGGAGTGTTATGATTTTATTTTTTTTAATAATAAGTAAATGATAAAGGCAAAGACTTGTGTGAGATCGTCTCACGTTATATGAGTCGGTCAGAAAGTGATAACTTTTATAAAAGAAAGTGATAATAAATAAATTAATGAAAAGTAATAATGTTATTTCATGAACAATTTATTATATAAATAAAAAGTAATATTTTATAGCGAAAGTGATAACGTTTTATAGCTAAAGAAAACGGTCTCACGTGAGACGGTCTCACGCAAGACCTACCCATGATAAAATATATTTAATGTTTTTTTTTAAATAAAGTATATGAAAATGAGTTGTTTTATTATTATTTTTACACTTATTAAAAGTGAGAACTTTTGTAGAATAGAACAAAATGGAAATAATAAAAACTTTTAAAATAATACTCCCTCCGTCCGCCACAAAGGTGGACATTTGCTTTTTGCACGTGGATTAATGAGTATTATTAATTAAGATGTAGTTGATAATTGTATTAGTGAGGTGTATGAGTCCCATAAATTTATTGTATTAGTGATGTGTATGGATCTCATGTGTTTAAAAAGAGAAATGTGGACCTTGGATACGGACGCCCAAAATGACAAAATGTGAACCTTTCGGGCGGATGGAGTGAGTATCATGTTCTTATTTGGGATGAGAAGTTAATTTTAAAACTAACAATAAAGAAAGTGATAATTTATTTATGGTGGAGGGAGCATGATAGTTTGATTAAAGTTCCTACCACATTCTATACAAACCAAACAAAAAATTTACCACCCATTCACATTAAGAATCCAAATCTTGAAATAAAGGAAACAAATTCAATAGTGAAGCTTGAACAAAAAGAATAAACTATAATCTTCCCAAAATTTCAAACAATAACTTCCAACACTACAACATATCGAGTTATGATTGTAATTACACAACATTAGTGAAGAAAACAAATTGAAACTGACCTTTAATTCTCAGAAACAATATTTATTTATATCATATGCAATGCAAGACTCTTCTAATACTACTCCGTTAACTTCAAACATTTCGTTCTAGCAGTGTCCTGTTCGACTCGATGACGAATGCAGTTTAAGGTTGGTTATGTACACCTAGTCTATGTTATGATTATGAAATCCCGGAAGAAGTGAAGTAATGAAACCAAAGACGATCATTTGGATTTCCTTTACAATTACCCACAAGCGATTGCCGCCCTCACCTTGCCGTGGTTCTCCTGCATGCTCGTTCTCAATACCCACGTTCCCATCATCAACTTGCTGGTTCTCATTCTCACCAATGGCTTGACCCTCTGCCATGGTCATATATATATGTATTGTTGCAGAATAAAAAATGACTAAAACAAGATGTTCGTTTGGTGACGATCAAAAACATGAAACAGATGAAGATTTATCTTACCTGCCAAGGCAGCATTTTCATTTCCTTGTCCCCCAGCAGCTGGTAAATTGTCTGCCCTAACAGCCGGTCTGGGTGGTTGAGGAGGTGCAGCCGCCCTCCGCATTCCTTGTGAAAGCCATCGAATCACAGGTGCAAGAGCTCCAGTTTGGTATCTGTACCGACCAACAAAAATAAGATGATTTGCTTTAGACACTTGGTTTTGAAAAACGAAAATCTGAAGAAAGCATTTCAACATAAGGACATGCAAAAAAGAGATCATTTAGAAATTTGTTTCTAAAAACTAGGAAAAATCTCAACCACGTACAAATAAATAAGCGAAGCAAAAAACACAAGGAGAGTGAGCCTTTGTCTAGATCCATCTTGGTTGAACAAAAATATAACTGCTGCCAGCTTTAAGATGAGCATTAAATCAAGCTGGATTGCAATTTGAAATCTTCGAACCACAACTTGTCTTTGAGGTCCAGCTTGTTGTTGCTGTATTGGTTGCTCCCCTGGTTGTCCCTGCTCACTACCAGCCTCCCTGGTCTCAGGAGAACTTCGTTCACTGAATAAAGCACAAGGATTGAAAATGCCATAAAGAGCTGAAATGTGGGATGCTTCATTTAACAATGCAACAATGATGGAGAAAATATGAACGGTTAAAGATGGCTTAATCACTGAAAATTTCAAATAATATGGATGATAATTTGATTAAAGTTTATAGCATGCATGTAAAGTCTAATGACTGCATTTACAGATAAGAAAAACAAGTTTTACAAAGACAGCTTTTGCTTTAGTTTATAAGTGCTTCACAACAGCTTTATGATAATTTTGATAAGTTACACATATCAATCACATAAGGATCTTATAGAAAAGATAATTATGAGCTCCAAGTTAACTGATCTTTTAAATTAGGATATTACTATATTGCCAGTAACACAGAAGAAGAAAAGAATTATTTAATCAATTAAGACAATAAGCATATAAAAATCAAATCCAGGTCAATATAATTATAAGAGTGGTGCAGAACACTTACGTAGGCAAGTTATAGGTAAAAGGGATAAGAGTATTAGATGGAAACCCTGCAAGGGGTTGCATGTATGGATGAACAGGAACAGCATACAGACCAGGCCCACGATTCATCTGTTCCTGCTGCTGATGGGGAGGGAAGAATGCAGGAACAAAAGCAGGATACATGATCGGGAACATTGGACTGCCTCCATTTGGTGATTTTAACCCATTAGATGTTGACACCTGTAACAGCATCTCAATGGATAAGATCAGAATGCATATAGGAGGAAGATATCAGCAGTGTACTATATTTCTTCACTGAAGAACTATATATAGATTATGCAGCATTCACGTGTCATTTCCAATCATGAAATTGGGATTGCTCAAAACATATCCCTGACTTCATGATAGTATATAAAAACAAGTTAAATACGTACTAGAAAAAACATATATTGAATTTCTTGAACAGTTAGATACATTGTTCATGTAAGCGAAAGAGAGGTCTGGAATGATCCGGTGCATCTTTAGTTGGAAATCAAGGTTAAAACTGTTCATCTCCTATATAGAGATATCATTTACAGATTATTACATCAGATGCTTACCAGAAAACGGTTTAATTTTAATTGGGTAAAAAAAAGGTCTATGTGAACATCTCAATTAGTTAAATTTCTTGCCATGTCTTTATTTGTCCTAATAGGAAGAAAATCGGGTATGCTTTCAGATTAATCTCATTCACCAACGATAGGTAAATGAGTATTTTTCTAATTTTAAAGTTACTAAGACAAAATTTACTCCCTCTTATTTGTATTATTATGCACAAAAGTAATGAATTTTGACAATTTAGCATTACATCAAAATATTTAAATATCCAACACAGCTGAGTTACAGACATAGTAAGCTCTTAGGCGTTATACTTTCCTGATTGTGAGATTTCATCAATTTCATAGTTGGAATAGTTAATTCATCATCTAGGAACATTAGATGTGAATGCATTCCCAATTTTTTTGCACCAATTCATGCAAGCACGGAACTGAAGCACCTCTTTTTAATGGATGGAAAAACCAATGCAATTTATTAACAAAAACTATTCCGAAAATGTCAATCTTTTCACTGTCTCCTACTATAGACGCTTATTCACCGTCAATGGACAATCACTTCTAATTAGAATGTAACATTACTTCACTTTGGAATTTAAGATTACAAGCAAAGGTTGCAAAATCATTTATCGGTTTGATAATGGGGCAGAATAGTACGTTTTAACATCCAAATACAGCTGTTTCTCTCAGCCCCATCTGATGATATAAGTATATCTTTCATATATTTCCACGAAATTAGTTCCGTTAAGCCATTGACCAAGAGGACATCATGATTATCAAAAAGCAAGAACACAAAACCCAATCTTTAAAGATACCACATCATAACAATTTCTAGCTAACTCAAATTTCACTGGTGTCAGCTGAAAACCATGAAACAGTTACAATTATAAAATATGAAAACAAAATGATATAAATAAGCAAAGACATACACACACATACATATAATATGATATTGAGCACTCAGCCACAAATATAACAAAAACAAAAAAGCAAGAAGATGATGCATTCGCGACAACATAAATCCGCATCCCTAATTACGGCGAGAATCGAATTTCTAAGTAAAAGAAGAGCATTTTCTTCCCAAAAAAAAAAAAAAACATTGAGAAGTGCAAATTATAATTAAAAAAATTAAAAAATACCTCCGATTGCTTTTCTAGGGACTCCTGTGGATAAGATTGATCGGAGGATGAGGTTGAAGGCTGAGTTCCAGGAATTTCCGCCATTGCTAATTCTAGTTGGAAGATCCACAGAGCTGTTCTTATAATCTGGAAATATTTTTCAATTGTTTCCCTAATTATACCTTTTTAACTTTTCCGCTGCATATAATTTCTTCTTCGATAAAAATTAAAATAAATAAAATAAAATAATAAAGCGACTAGATTGCAAGAAATACGTGTCGTTCATGGCCTATCCAATAACATCGTGCCACGTTGCAGTACCGACGAAGCAAGACGGCGTACAACTTCTAAAGCGAAATGTACTATGTTTCTTGGAACTAAAACAAATATAAAGTGGGGGGATTTGTACTTAACTAAACAGGCCGGGCCGTCATTGGCCCAAAGCCCAAACTATATTTTGGACTTCATTGAAAAATAATCATATGGTTGGTCAAGTGTGACAAACGTATTATGTTTGAATCTTTTGATAAAATAAATAATTTATGTGAACCTGCTTCACATTTGTTTGCTAAAATAATCATTGATGATGATATTGACTCAACTAGAGTGAGGATGATTGTGGTAGTTTTAGATAATAATATTCATTACTTCCCTAATTTTAGAATTTGTATTTTGCTATCTAAAGTATTCTCATTGTATGTACACTCTATTAATTTATGTATATTTTATGAAGAAAATTAATGATTTATCTTTAGAGGTTATTGTTGAATTTGGGATTAATTATAATTTTGTTGTTGTTGTTCAATGTAATATTTTTACATTGTATTTTTATGGTATAATTTACTTTTATGATTCCTAAGAACATTTTACATTAAAAAAAATAAAAGCAAAGACTTTGATTGGATACAGTCTTCTTTTTTTTTTTTTTTAATTAGAACTAGATACATTACGAAATGTTTGCTTTTTAGATTTATAATGAAAAAGGAAAATAAAAAGGGATAATTTCGGTAACGCAAACAGAAAAACTGAATAAAGTTAACAGTATTAGTTATTAAAGAATAAAAAATAAATGATATTTTTATAATTTTGTCACGTTTTAAAGATATGAATGTTGTATACTACTGCCACTATTAAAAACGTACAAAAGTAATATATGTAAGGAAATAAAAAATGTACAAAATACAAAGAATAACGAGAGAACTATTTATCCAAAACAAAATTTACGTATAATCTTCTCACTTAGAAATGCTATGGACTACAAGAACAAGATTTACTAATATACATAAATCAGGTGCTGGGAATTTTAGGCACTATAATGCATGTCAGCTTCTGCCAATTCACAAACACTTGTGTAAATCGAGTTCACCTGTTTGTGTAAATTTTGTGGTCTCCCATCCCTATCATATAGATGCTATGTATTGCTATGGTATTTAAATTAAGGGGGACCACAGAATTCCTGGTATTTAAATTAAGGGGGACCACAGAATTCCTAGCATTTAAATTAGGGGGGCCACAAAATTTACAAAAATTTATGATGTAAACCCGATTTATAAGAGACTAACTCCTACCAATGTACAAATGGGCTGGATGATGGATAGAAATAGGTAATGATCAATTACGAGTAAAACACCATGAAATTGAATCAAATGTGTAGATTAAATAAGCCAAACTACCACCAACTTCATCAGTCTTGTAAGAGTAGATAAGAAGCACATTACATTAATCGCACAGCTAATTAATTATTACAGACAAGATGAACACCACGTTCGCCCAAACAACAACGGATCGAGTATATACAGTCTACAACTGAGGCAGAAATAGCTAACGAGCAACCATTATTGGGAGGATGTGAATACTCATCTTTAGTTATTTGATATATGATGATAACCACTTCATCTCAGGCACGTCGCTCTTATCAGCCATCCATCTATACAAGCTTATCTGCTGCTGCTTCTTCTTCTTCTTCCTCTTCCTCTTCCTCTTCCTCTTAATCTTATCTTTTTTCTCTTTTCTTGATATTCACAATGGCAAAATGCCTGAAAGATTGCATCAAATTTAGGTGAGAAAGAATTCACTTCGAGCTTGGCATCTCAATTTCTATAGATTATTACAGTACATAAATTAACACAAGCATTTTCTACAACACATTCATTTCCAAACATTCAAGACAAATCTCTTCTGAGAACAAATAAGTCATATTTTTTCCCAAGTTGGATATCTATGTGGGTGTGCTCGTGTTGTGTATCACATGACTAAAGTCGGCAGAAACTGTTCAATGGTCCAATGGGATGATGAAGGCCTTCCAGTAATAATAAGATGGAATTCAAAAGTCATAATGTTTAGGATATAGATTCAACCTGCAACCTGATCCCGCCAGATTACACTAGTCATTCTTCCTCATCCTCAGAGTTAGATGAGTTATTTGCTTCGTCTTCATAATGTTGTACAGGAATAGTCCCTGCAATGCCGTAAATCGAAGGAGAAAAAAAAAAGGAAGCTATTAGAAATTGTAGATTATCTATCTTTTATCATTTAACAGAACTTTGATACATATAATATTTTTGAGATTAAAGTCCCGGAATCAATTATTCTATAGGAAGCAGAGGTAGCGAAGATAAAAACATTTACAAGTAAAACACAAGAGGTAGAGGACTGAAGAGGCACCAACACCCATAAGTATGAATTTTAATCAAATGTCTCACCCATTGCCACTATACTTAATAGCATAAGAAACAGTTATGATAAACAAATTGAGCCGATTTAAGCACATGCACTAGTGTGAAATGGCACCAGTGGAATTCTATAAACAAAAAGGCATTGCTATATATGAAGGATATCTTAGTCATGAACATGAATAGTTAGTATTTAGTTTTTCTCAAGTCATGTTGAAGTCTTTACTCTTATACATAATCAAGTCAACATACAGCCAACTTGAAAACAAACATATTCTAATCATATGCCATTACACTTTGGACTTCTTATCTGTGTGGTTGGAACCTTGAACTATAAAGTATTCTATTTTCTTTAGTATATAAACAAAATAATTACACTCATATGCCTATTGTTTTGTGTATTTTTTAGAGTATATAATGACTCCAAAAAGAAATAAAAAAAAATCAAGTGGCCTATCCTCCTAATCTTATCCATCCTTGGCAAATTCATATCCTTGTCCATTCTTTATAATATGATATACAATCACGTCTCCCAAACCCTTTATTCTCTGAAGCTATTAGCTCCATTTCTTCACCAATTCTGCAAGACTCCAAATAATTTAAAGCAGTCCACCTGCTGGAACAAAAATTTCCATCTCACTTTCTGAATGACTCAAGTCTCTTGTTCACATTTCAAAGTCATGGAGACTTGTTTCATATTAGACATATTTTTTTCCAGGCGTCACATTGATGACATTCAATCCACCATTTTCCAACATAACCATAACGCAACTTATTCATCAAGTTATCAGGAAAGTAAGAAACCATTTTTATTATGTAAATCATATTTCACTGTGAATGCAAACCCCATCAATCCAATTTTACCAATAACTAGGAAGTAAGAAGACCTAAAATTACCTTCTTTCACACAGAGTGAACCCTAATAAAGTGTTAAAATCTTAAATTCATCTTCTTAATCAAAGCCTAAGATTCAACGACAAATTCACTCCTTATCCACCTATCTAGATCTGAAAAACCGCTTCAAATCAAAATAAAGATAAAATTCCAATATCAAGTATTCTCATAAAAAAGGATCGGAATACTACCTTCAATAAAAAAAGCAGAGGAAGGCCATCCCTTGGACGTAGTAAAGGACAATTGCTCATCATCCGATAACAAATCGAGCGGTATAGCCCCATCCCTAACGACGCGCGAAGACGCAAATTTTTCGAGGGCCTCGACCAAGCCGGAGGCAGGGCGGGATTGGGAAGAGCGCATGGATGCGGGGCGG
Source organism: Pogostemon cablin (assembly GCA_023678885.1). Classification (NCBI taxonomy): domain Eukaryota; kingdom Viridiplantae; phylum Streptophyta; class Magnoliopsida; order Lamiales; family Lamiaceae; genus Pogostemon; species Pogostemon cablin. Next base: position 4,837,572 of record CM042978.1, on the reverse strand, counting down.
GGAGGGACCCAGTAGGAGTATCCGGGAAGGAAAGGGAGCCAATCGGGTGCGGAGCGGCGCACGATGATGCTGTGGATGGCGTCCTCGAGCTTCTTGATGCCGAAATTGATGACCTCGGTGCCGGCGTCGGGTGAATCGGAGGGCGATGAGGAGGAATCGATCTCGGCTTCAATGAGCTGGGCGTGGTGGGTCTTGTTGGAGCGGTGGCGGTGGTGGGTGAATAGGGCGGTGGGGGAGCAGAGGGAGGATCGGAGGGAGGATTGGGAGACGATTCGAGAAAGAGCCATTAGGCGGATAATCAAGGGGTGGAGATAGATATTTGGGGGGAGAGAGAAGGGGGGGGGGGGGGGGGGATTCGGTTTGCTGTTTGTAGTGAGAGAGAGAGAGAGAGGTTGGACCAAAAAAGCGTTTGCTGCGGTGTATGTATTTAATACATGTATGTATGTATTTTTAATTAAACTATTCTTATCTTTCTTTGTTTAGATATTATTATTATTATCAGTTTTTAGTTTCGGGGAACTTGTGTGAGATCCACGTTACTGGATAAAATAATTTTGTGAGATACAATAAGTTCTGAAAAAGGGTAGGTCTTGATATCGTCTCACGGATCATTTTCTACCCATTAACATTATAAATGAAATTAAAAAAAAAAAAAAGCGCATGTAATTGGTTAATAGATTGACTCTGTTATCTACTGGATCCGAATCCTCTCCATCTGATGAGAACGGTAAATTTCGTCCTTAAATCTACACCACCCACTAAATCTAATGGTGGTTATAAAGCCACCTCACCCTAGTTAATTTAATTTCTTCTTCTCTTCAAATTTTCTACGTTTCTTTAAAAAATAATACTAACTATTAATTAAATCTAGGTAATAATTTTCCGTCAAACTTTAGAGTCTTAATTACCCCAGTATTTCCCCTGACTTTAATTAATCATAAATTTCTATAAAACTCATTCTTTCTGATATTTTTTTTCAATTCTAATTAATTTCTATTAATTATTTTCTTAAAATTAATATTAATCCTAAAAATAAATATTAAACATTCAGGGTAAAATTACAATTATACTCTTAAAATTAATATTAAACCCTAAAAATAAATAATAAACCTTAGGGCAAAATATAACATAAACCATAAGGATAAATTTACAATTATATTTTTAAATTAAAAATTAATCCTAACAATAAACCACGAGATTTTATGAATTGAAAAGTAAAATAGATCAAGTAAAATATTATATATAATTATTAAAATTATAATTAATAATAATAAATGAAAGAAAAAAGAAAAAAAAAAGGAAAAGAAAAAGCTATGCACGAAACAGGAAAATTTTGATTTAATTTAAGAGTAATTAATAAGAAAAAAAAGATGATGGGGCAAAATCTTAACCTTAAATATAATAAATGGATAAGATGAAGAGAAATTTACGAAATGCAGAGACTGGAGAGGATCCAAATCTACTATACTCACTTTTCTTTTATTCTTTTCTTTTTTTAATTTTGTTTTTCGTTAATTAAAAAATTATTTTCATAAATTTTAGTTCCTTTATTTTAACGATTTAAAAATAAAATAAAATATAAATATTCTGTAAAATATAAAATAAATTAAACATTTTTTTTTCTTTTGAGATAACTTAATTAAACAAATATCACTTTTTTTTTATAAATAAATTATCTCATTTTATAAATTGTCAGGTAAAGGTTTACATAAGACGAACAGTGATAACTTTTATAATGAAAAGTGATATTAAATTAATAAAAAGTGATAATGCTATTTAATGAATAATTTATAGTATAAATGAAAAGTGATAACATTTTATAGCGAAAATGATAACGTTTTTTAGCGAAGGTGATAATTATTTTAAAAGTATAAAATGAACTCACGTGAGACGATCTCACGCAAGAGCTATTCTAATTTTTTATTAAAAACATTATTACTTTTCTCCGTATTATAAATTTTTAATAAATATAATTTAAATTCCATTATCACTTTTCTATGATAATGTATCACTTTTTATTTAAAATGTTATCACTTTAAATTAAAAAGTGATAATTTTTTTAACAAAAAGTAATATCATAACATGAAAAAGTGATACTCGATTAATCAAATTATTTCATAAACAATTTGCAAAAAAACAAAAAGTATAAAGTGATACTTGATTAAGAAAAAGTGATTCACATTCAATTAAATTATTTAATGAAAAGATTACAGAACAGATAAAAAATGATAACATTTATAATAAAAAGTGATATCTAATCAATAAAAGTGACAAATGTCCAATTAAATTATTTAATGAATACATTTCTTAAAAAATAAAAATAATAATATTTTTTATGAAAAATTATACCTGATAAAGAAAATGTGATAATCAGTTAAATGAATTCATAAACTATTAATATAATAGATAAAAAGTGATATAGTGAAATTATTATTCAATTTTTTTTGTCAATTATATTATTTAGACAAAATTTACATTAATTGTGTTTTTAAATAAAATATTTTATTTATTTACAAATAGTAATATAGATGTAATAATAATAATAGTATACGTACTAATAAATTATAATAATAAGATGAAGTTTAACTTAATTGTGTAATAAAAAAAAGTCAAAATGGCAAAAAGATTGACGAATTAATTAGTTAGCTGTGTTGATGAAAATTTAGCAGGTAACAAGTTAAGGCGTAGATCCGCGTGTTTTAACCGGATAAATATTTGACCCGTCTCACGGAATTCATTCCGTGAGACGGTCTCGTACAAGTTTTTTCTTAATGAAAAGGGCATTTTCTTGTAAGACTAATTTTTTAAACGAGTCTACATATTACTAAAGTATGGAGTATTTATTACATAGGTAAAATATAGTAGTATTTATTTATAGTTAATGTATATTAATAATAAATCATATTATTACACTTTAAAATCATAATTTAATGCATTATTTATTTTAAAGTTAATACATTATTTATTATACTTTAAAATAACATATTTTAACAACCATTAAACATATTTTATTTATATAATAAGCATATTTTAATACGTCTTACAAATAGTCTCACAATAGACTTTGTCTATGAAGAAATCTATGCAGGAAATGCGAGTTAAATTTACTTTTGGTCTCATAACAATAGGGAATTTTTGAATAAGTTTCAAAAAAGATATTATTGTCAATTTAGTCATGTATCTCTTAATACTAGCCGATTTTGACTACAAAATCGCTAGAAATTGAATTTTTCGCCAAGATTTTACATGTGCGGTGCATGCTGAATTTGGGTTTTCCGGCGATTTGGGGTAAAATCGGCCAATGTGATGAATTATAGAACTAAATTGAAAATGATTTCTTTTTAGGACATAATAAAAAATACCTACTATAGATTAAAATAATTTTAACTCTATCCTGATATTTTATTTTATGTGATATCTTTTTTATATTATATTCCTCTTTGTCTCATTTCAATCTTTACATATATATTTAATTTGGGCGATCATTTCAATCTTTACATTTCTCTTTTTGGTAGATGAAACTCACATAAAACAATTAATATATATTTATGGAAACGACACATGTACAACACTAATACAACTATTAACTTTACATTAAATTATTATATCTTTCAACCCACTACACATTAAAATATTCACTCCGTCTCGTCCTAATAGTTACGATTCCTTTGTAAATTACAAAGGAAGCGTAACTATTAGGACGGGATATGGAAAATATTATATTTCTTAATCTCCGCACAAAAAGTAAACGTAGAAATTGAAATGGGACGGGGAAGTATGAAGTATATACACACAGATATCTTTCCGGCGATTTGGGGTCAAAATCGGCCAATGTCGAAAGTTACATGACTAAATTAAAAATAATATTTTTTTTGTAACACAATAAAAATTTCATATTATTATGGAAGCAAAAGTGAATTTAAATAGTGGAGATGCTATAGAGTATATTAATGTTATAATTCATATATAGGTTACATTTATCTTTTCAATCAATAATTAAAAAAGGTTTAATCGTGTTACGATCACACACAATACATGCTCGAAATCATTACACTCCACCAAATATTTAAACATTAATATTAATTAATGTCCTAAAAAAAGAAAATTTTCATATTTATAAACATAAAAATCAGGATATTGTTACAGTAGTAATTACATGCATAAGGGATGGCAATGATGATGCATAATATATAACCTAGAGCAAGCCATGGTTTCCATGTGGTGGCATTGAAGTACTTTGAGGATAACTAAAGGGATCTCCAAATGGATTGGAAGATGATGGCAATTGTTGTTGAGGGTATTGAGATGCATATGGATTTTGGGATTGGGGTAGCAACATCATCATGTTTTGATTTTGAAACTGATGTGGATGCAGCTGATGTTGTTGCATCATCATCATCTGATACTGTTGTTTTTGTTGCTGCTGCATTACCATCTGTTGTTGAGACAGCATGGCCATTTGTACGTCTCTCGAGGGCGCAATGTTGTTAGACATTGCGAAGGGGTCGAATGCTTGCGTGATTCTGTAGTCATACCCCGTGTGGCTGTACGGATCTGTGCTGTATCCGGCGCTATGCAGCTGTAGCTGCCTGCGCCCGGCATCGTCTTCGTATAAGCTGTCTAGCAACAGCTTGTCGAAACCCCCTGCCTGATGATCATACAAAACCACATGCATGTGTATGAGATTAAGCTCACTTAATGTGTTTTTTGAAAGGTTCATATCAATATGATGAAAAAAATTGCTTTTCTTATCCAATAATTGAGTTTTGGATGAAAAAATGCTAACTTTTGAAATTATTTGTAACTCCCTTTCAAGTATTTTTATACGGGAAGTTTAAAAAAAATTGTTTTTATGCATAAAGTAAGAAAAAGTAGGAATATTTAAAAAATTTAATAAAAAATGTGTGTAAAGTTGTTAGGATATGTGTAAAAAGTGAAAAATTATGTTGAGATGTGTGTAAAAAGTAAGTATTATTGAAATTTAGAGTTAAAATCATTCTTCGTCCCATAACAAAACACAATTCGATTTCTACCAAAAAAAAAAAGTTAATTGTTTCAATTTCATCATAACTTGCTTAAACTGTCCAATTTTAGGCCAATTTTTGCTAAATTGGATTTCAAGATTTTGCAAGTGCGGCACACGTGACCCTTCAACTTGGGGTATTCTGGCGATTTTGGATCAAAATCGATCAATGTTGGGAGTTATGAGACTAAATTGAAAATAATACTCCCTCCATCCATCCTTAATCTATCCATTTTACTATTTTGGGTCGTCCACCCTTAATTTAAGCATTTCTCTTTTTAGATATATAAGACTCACACTCTCCACTAATATATACAAATAAAATATAGGATACACACTCTCCACTAATATAACTTCCCACTACATATAAAATATTAATACTTCTTAATCCATGTGCAAAAAATAAGATATTGGACGGAGGAAATATATTTTTTAGAACAGAATAAAAAACACCTATTGTTATAGGACCAAAAGTGAATTTAACTCTTGGGTGTAAATTAGTCGAGTCGAGCCTAACAAAGAGCTGTTCAATTTTGTTGAAATATTATTGAGCTTCAATATACATGTTTGAGCTTGTTTGATAAACAATCGAGCTAAGTCTGAATGAACTTTTATCGTGCCACACGAGAGCCGAGGTCGAGTAGTTTGATAATTTTACATTTACATCAAAGTACTCGATACTCAATTTGAGATTGTTCGTTAAAAGCTCATTTGAACTTGATTTGATAAAGATATCAAATAAGTTTGAATAGATTTTTGTATTCCATAAAATTAAAAGTTCGAGCTCGATTCATGAAAATAGGAAAAGTAAATATAAAATTATCAAATTAATCGAGCTCGGCCCGTGTTTGGCACGATAAAAGTTCGTTCAGACTTGGCTCGATTGCTTATTAAACAAGCTCAAATATATATATATATATATATATATATTGAAGCTCGAAATTTCAAACAAGTTAAACAACCATTCGTTCGGCTCGATTCGACTAATTTACACCCTTGAATAGTTAAATTTACTTTTGGTCTCATAATAATAGAGTATTTTTCTTATTATGTCCCAAAAAAGATATAATTTTCAATTTAATTCTGTAACTCCTGACATTGGCCTATTTTGACTCAAATCGCTGGAAAACCCCAAATTGAGGGGTCACGTACGCCGCACATGCAAAATTCTGGCGAAAAATTCAGTTTCAGATGAAATTTGGTTTAAAATTGAAAATTTCATTAGTTATAGGATGAAACTGAAACAATTAACTTTTTCAGGATAAAAATCGAATTTTTTTTCTTATGAGACAAAAAATGATTTTAACTCCTTAGTCTTTTAGAAAAATAAAATTGTGATATACTTAGTGAACTGATAAAAAAAGGAAGTGTAAAATATGAGACGGGAAGTATTTTTCAATGTATTGGTAGGTACCATATTGGGTTGAGATAGTTGGGGCTTGTTGGTGTTGCTTGGGGCTGTTACTAGCGCCAACTCCCATCCCGAGGCGTTTCCGATTTGACTCAGTGCATCATAACTCGTTCCTGGATTATCACCTGCCAATCCAACTAATTAAACAACATGCTACCCAAAATTACGATCTTAATGTTCAGTTACATTTTGATGTTACATCTTCTATTACACGTATTAGATAAGTGAAACATATGCCGAGAGGAAAAATCAAACCTTTTCCTTTAGGATTGATGCACAGTTGGATATGACACAAAAAAATGTAACAGTCGAACCGCTAAATTGCCTCATTTTCAACTAGTTTTTCTAATTTGGCACCTTCCCTAATCCATGTTAAATATGGTCTTCACCCCTTCTTATTATATTTTTTTATTAATTACAATTATATCCTTAAAACTAAAATGACCAAAGAAATGTTACCAGGCTGAACAATAGCGAGTGCCAATGCGTTGCTTTCCTCTAATTGCAAAGCATGTGGGTTTACTTCGTTGCTCAAACCCTGCAGCACACACAATATAAAATTGAATATTATTTGTAAGAAAAAAATTGAATTTATTTGTAAGAAAATTACTCCCCCATCTAGGAATGAGAAAATTAGCTAATTTTAACACTTTCAGGGTGATTTTACATATTTTATTAATTAATAAATTATAAAATATTAACAATTTTATTGAGGTGTGGTGAGGAGGTTATTGGTTGAATATTATTTTTTTTAAGCGTGAAGATGGTTTTGAAACAAATAAATGATGAACATGTGAGTTTTTTTATGGAAGAAATTGAGGGTGTAACTATTTTCTATAAGAGCTAATCTCCTCTTAATTAGAGTGTTAGGTAAACCCTCCTTATTTATGTGTTAAAAAGAGGAGAGAAGAGAGAAAAACTTACAAGCAAATCGAATGGTTGTTGATCGGCGACTACCGGTTCAGGATCCTCTTGTTTACTCTCCGACACACCAACTTCCTCTTCAACCTTTTCTTCTTCCTCTTCAACTACTTGTTCTACTTCTTGTTCGGCTGCTTCTTCTATTTCTTCTTCTTCTTTCGTCTCTGGATACTCCTATCGTAATCCAACATAATAGTAAGACTACAGGGTAAATATCAAAATTAGTCATGTAAGTATGACATTTTTCAACTTTAGTCCTTTATCATTTGCAATTCTCAGTTTTGGTCCTTTTTGTCCAATTTTAGTCCTTTTTTTCAAAATTTGATCCTCTTTTTGTGCACTTTTAGTCCTAAATGTATACACGTTCGGACTATTTTTGGACATTTTTTTAACATAAAGGACTAAATTTGGACAAAAATGACTAAATTTGGACCAAAAGGACTGAAAGTGAATAAAAATGACCAAAATTGAGAATTGCAAATGATAACAGACTAAAGTTGGAAAATTCCATACTTACAGGATCAATTTTAATATTTACCCTAAGATTATATATAATCTTGAATGTGTGATCTCAAGGATCTAGATGATGCTAGCTAGACTTATACTCACCAGTTGCTGTTGTGATGCAAAAGTAGACTCAGGAGCTTCCTTTATGTATTCTTCCATGGTTGCAAGAAATGAGGGAGGTGGCTGATCAATTTCATTTGGAAACACATATCAAATAGAGTTTAATTAATCCCCAAATATCAAAATTTAAAATCAAACACACTCCAATTACTTTTTAATGACAGTCTCCTGTGATGTGAGATGGTGTTTATTTTCGGTTCGGATCTTCTGTTACATTTTGGTGTTACATCTCCTGTTACAAACTATTGGATGATTGACATGTAGGATAAATTATTCTATACCCTAACTATCAACCCTAAGGGGAAAAGTTGAGATTTTCCTCTCCGCATACATGTCACTCATCTAACGCGTGTAATAGGAGATGTAACACCAAAATGTAACAAGGAGATGTAACACCAAAATGTAACAGGACATCCAAGATCGTTTATTTTAGATATATTAAAGTATGATTGTTATATATATAGAGTATGATTATTGAAGTTAACATATATTTTTTAAAGTATGATGAATGATGCATTAAAATATGAATTTAGTGTGTTATAAAATGACTCACTAAAGATATACTTTAGGTACCAATCAACATAACTTTAATAATAGGTCAACTCGCTTTAAATATATTCATCTCACAAGGAAGTGGCTTTTTAATTTATTTGGAAGTGTCCCAAAAATGTTAAACTTTACACTTTAGCATCACAACTTTTAAAATTGCTTCTGTATAAATTTCAACAAATACTGCCCCCATGGAGACAGAGTGTGCGATTTTGGAAAATTTACAATTTCTAGCAAATTTTAAACTAAATTGATGCAATTTTGAAAGTTAAAGAAACTAAATTGAATTTTTTAATTTTTCCTATTTCAAATAAAGTAAAAAATTGTGAAACCATTTTATTTATTAACTCCTAATATCATATCATATGTAATTATCAAATAAAATATCTTAAATATTTACATGAAAATCAGTTGGGTAGGTTTCATTGGAAAAAACCTGTCTTAGAATAGGGAACTGAAAGGTACGGGCAAGATCCAAAGTTCTGCAGAAGTCATAAAAATCAGAAAGATGATCTGCCTACATAAATAATCCAAAAAAAAAGAAAAAAAATCAATTAATAATGTGGATATTTTATATAATTACATTACCTTTATATATTGTGAAATTAATTAACTGTAACTATATCAAGGTAATTAAAAACCTGACGCCCAGCTTTCTTGTAAATGTTAAGAGCCCTCACTGCCTCATGTTTTGGCATGTCAAAATACTGCAAAAAAGAATAATAATCAAGAATGAGTATATTTGAAACAAGAGAACTATTCCATACTCCCATCTAAATCGAGAACAATTTTCCATTTTCATCCGTCTCACTTTATAATATAATATAACATCGCCCCTCGAGATAATAATCTTATAATACATTTTAATAAAATTAGTTAGAAAAAGTAAATGAGGAGAATACATACAGTGTCTACTAAATTAATAATCCCATCATTGATAGCACAATATACTTTGAAGCTCTCCTTCACCACCTGTTTCACAAAGACTTATGTTAGACCATCCATGTGTTATCCTCACTCGCACGCTAAAACGATCGAAGATCCGACTCAAAGGCGTACCATGGCCAAGGCGTACTGGATTAGAAAATTGTGACGAGCTGCTCCTTCAGGCTGAAAATAATGTGCAAGTTTTCATATATTAATAGCTTGATTAATATTCAAGCTAGCTAGCTATAACCAACTTTTAATTTAAATAGTGTTAGTAATTTGTTTAGTTCTTAAATAGTTGACAATAAATACTAGTAGATGTTAGATCCTATTAAAAGAAGTGGAAGGAACTTGTGTAATGCACCTAGCTAGACAATATATGTAGAAAGAATTTCTTGTAACATTTTTGTGTATGACACTAGTTATACGAGCGACATGTAAGAAAGAAAAGTATATCTAACACTTTCCTTTTAAGGTTTAGTATTATTCTCTTTTCTACGTGTTGCAGGTGTGACACAGAAAATTCAGACCGTATTTACCTGGCAACACACTAAGCGATACAAAAGCTGTTGCAATGAAGGTAGCTGCTCCAAAAGCTCTTTGCCACTCACCATTTGGATCTTGCTCAGTTCCTGTTCTAAATCACACCTAATTCTTCCTCATTAACATCATCTTTTAATTAATACTCATTCTACCTACTACAAACTATGGAAAACTGTACCTTATTCTCTCCCGAAACGGATTTTTTAAGCGCCCTGTCTGACTCTATATCGTACTTCAAGTTCCTAAAACATTCGAGCCTTTCTTCTAAAAAGAGCGCGTATGTTCTGACCCAAGCAGAGCAATCCCAAGCTGCATTAAATCAAAAAAAGAAATTGTTGCTTGGGATTCCTAATATAAGTATGATCCTCTGCCGTGCTAAAACACAGCAACAGTTCAAACTGCTGTTGTGTATTAGCCCGGCAGAGGATCATTTGAATTTTGAGGTGAGAACATAAAATTTACCTAGAGGGCTTGAATCATCCTTAAAATTGGATATTAGAAATAAATGACCTCTTCTAGAGATTTGCATTAATTCTCCACTGAAGTTAGAATCAGCTTCTCTTAATATCCTATGAAACACTATCAAGCTCTTTGTGGCAACCTGTAGTTACCAAACTAACTAAAAATCAGCACAAGGAAACAGTTACTCCCTATAATTTATGCACACTTCCTTTGTAAACAGTAGTTTTTACGACCATGCATATTACTTTTGACACATGCACAACTATCTTCATGTGGACGCAAACGCCCATTTTTCTCCTACTTTGGTTCGTTACAACTATATACTCCCTCCATCCGCCTGCTTTTGCACGTGGATTAAGGAGTATTGTGCAGTAGGTAGTTATATTAGTGGGTGCGTGGGTCTCATGAGTTAAAATGAGACTCTTTGGATGGATGCTCAAAACTGCAAAATGAGACCCTTGCTGACTGACGGAGGGAGTATAAATCACTCTAGACGAGATATTTAAAAACGAAACGATGACTAATGAGGACGAGAATGAAGTAGTAGTTACAATCCAGCTGCGTGTTTTGTGCAATCTTTTAGAAAGTGCATGAATGCAATATCCAATATCAGCTCTTGGACATGATATAGATACAGCTTGAAATATCCCTGCAGGTACATTAAAATTATCATTACATTATATGTAATTAATTAATTATGTCATTAATAACCCCTTAATCAATGATACATGGATCCTACAACCATGGATCAAAGCTTAAGCACAAGAAATTACTCACTTCTAACATGACGTTCTTTGGGGGGGCATTCCACGTGGTTGGTTGATTTCACTATTGCAATATCCAAATCCTTAATTAATGCAAACAACAAATTTCTTTCATTGTATGTCCAAAAGGAAGAATTAAAATAAAATTTGCATTAAGGCTGTGATTAATCAAGAAATGGAAGAAATTAATTATTACCTTAAACTCACTATTGACCTTTGCTAGGCCAACCTTGGTGGAATCTTTAAGGGCACCATATGCCTTTCTGAAGCTATCCATTGCAACATTAATTTTATTGGGAGGAGGGGGGGTGGGGGTGGGGTGGGGTGGGGGGAGGGGGAGATCCAAGAGAGAGAAGAGAGATGTGATGGGTTCTTCCTCTCTTGTTTCTCTTAATCGCCTTGAATATAACAGAAATATGAACAATGGAAATAATGAATCAAGTTTTCTCTCTCTCTATTGCTTTCTGCAAGCTATCTTCACACAAATAATATTTGGGGGATCAAATAACGGTTTCTCTCTCTCTTTCTCAACTATATTCATGTTTTATGTTGCCTTTGAATTAATCCATGCAATCAAATGGATGTCACAATTATTAGTATAATATGGTGAGGAAATATGAGTTTTTTTTACTAGCGTGATGGAGAGAGTATTATAATTTAAAGGATCCAGTACAATTTCTATATATTTATAAAAATAAAATGACTCCCATCCTTATTACTCTATATGCTTTTTAATTCCATTCATTCCATCATTTGTACATTTTTCTAAATATTGTACTCCCTCCGTATTGAGCAAAGATATCCCTTTGCTCTTTGCATATATGAATTAAAGAATATTATTATTTTATGTGTAGTGAGTAATTATATTAGTAGTGAGTGGTGAACCATATCTGGGGCCCTTTTACTAAAAAATGAAAAATGAGGACATTTGAATAAGACGTCCAATATAGTAAAATGAGGACCTTTCGGTGGGATGGAGGAAGTATTATACTTTCTTCGTACCAATGTAAGGTTTATATTTTGACATTTTGATTGTCTCAATGTTTACATTTAATTTTTTGATAAATGGAATCTATATAAAATAATTAATATTCCTATATTGTGCTCACACATCTTACTAAAACAACTATGCACTACACATTATTATATACTTCCTCCATCCCATTAAAGTTGTGACACTTTTTTTTGGGCATGGAGATTAAGAAATGTGATAATTTAATGGATAGTGGGTTGATATTTTAATGTATAGTGGGTAGTTATATTAGTGATGTATGTAATTATTTTGTGTGGATCTCATATACCTAAAAGGAAAATATATCAACTCCTGTAGGACAACACAGAAAAAAGAAAGTGTCACAACTTTTTTTGGGACGAAGAGATTATGTATGACCATGATTTCATTCCTACTCCCCTTAATAGAGAGTAACGGCTAGCAGTATCAGAAGTCGAGCCCTTAGTCTTATAACGTAACAGGTTACACTGGTAAAGTCGAGGGAAAGCCATTACAAACTCCGTCCTCTACCTACTACCACCAACAAAAAGGAATTGCCTCTTCAAGGCTATAAATATAAAAGCAGTCTCGTCACAGTACCCTTTGGAGCAATCTTATTCTCTCTATTTAGATTGAAATTCAAATATCCTATTGCTATTGAATAAAAGATGACGCACAGAAAAAAAAGCTAGAAAGAACCCGCAAAGGGATTTAGAGGTGGGGATATTGCTCGAAACTACATCCAGAAGTTGTCCAATCCAAAGTTGGCCTAATTGGGAACCAAAAACACATTGAGGCACCCAAACGCACGTTTTCGATTAGTCATTTTAGCTTCTCCTTTCATTTCACGTGGCTATGAACTGTGGCGAAGGATTATCTATTAACCCACTACACATTATTATATCCTTTAACCCATTACACGTATCACAACTTTTTTGAGATGGAGGGAATATCTATTAACCCACTATACATTATTCTATCCTTTAACCTACTACACACTTTAGCCCTCTACACATTAAAGTATGAGTATATCACTTAAGCTACATGGAGAAAGGAAAAAAAAAAAAAAAAGTAAACATAAACGCAGGATGAAAAGAGTATGGTATTAACGTCCTCACAATATTACAAATTAATATAAGAATCATTCATGCATGTATTGACACAATACACGTACATTGGTTCCAAACAAATACTACTACATTGGAATAAATAGCTGAAAGTTGTGGGGTATACAATCCATCTGTTTAGCAGGTTAGGCTTTGGGGCTTACCATTTTTGCATTAAGAGGATCACGCTATATATTAAAGATCAAATAAAACACTAAGACCCTAGAAATTTCTAATTTGTTACTAAAATAACCAACATTATCCTCAACACTTGTAATAATCGTACAAAAAATCTCTTATCAGCCAAATTAAAAACAATAACTCCAGAGCTAACCTACCTATAAGCTAGAGTAGCAAACACAAAAATTAATACAGGGAACCTTCGTCTCCATCACCAACCCATACATGCTTTACTAGAATATGGCAAAATGGGAAACGAGTCGGCAAGAAGAATAACTGGCCAGTTAAAATCAAAGCCTAAAGTTGCCATATCCTCCAGCACCTGACGAGCCATATCCACCATAAGGTTGACCAGCGTACGAAGATAGGTAGGAGCTGCTGCTCCCCAGCCTGGAATATGAAGAATCCAGTTTTCCGTAGCTTCCTGGAAGTGGCTCTCTGTGACTTCCACCGATGAATTCCTGCACAATGTATAACCTCATTAGTCTTCATCCACATCTTTTCGATATACAATGCATTATTTAATTATCATAAGCTCCGTGTACTTTCATTTGCATTAATAAGATCATCAATGAAACAACTTAAAAACCGGGCGTGTTAATAAACATGAATTATTGGAGAAAAAAGTTGAGGTGCTCGGTAAGAGATGATGGTGCATAATAGGACTGAAAAATGTTGTTGACCATTAATCATGCTTGGTATATAAGTTTAAGAATTGAAATTCATTAATCATTCTCATTGATTCATTAACTATACCCTACCCTTCAACCATAATCACACCCATCATGATTAACCCCTTGATGACGTCTTATTACTAATTTTCATTCCCAAAGTCGAACCTAGCATCCCTAAGACTGTCGATAGGGAAAACTGAAATTGTTGAGACAGACGTAAAATGGAAAGCAAGTCTATTTTATGAAAGAAATAGTATACTACCATACAGGTTCGGGTCCACCAAATCCCCCATTTCAGTATATGGTTTTTACCAAAGTACATAACATCATATGGGTTCAGTAATTCCATTTACTTTAGAACCAGGTCACGTACTATGGTTTAACTTTGTGTTTGCTTACTTTTATTTGCCATGCAGCTGGGTGCCTATTCGCTTTACATTAATGTGTCCAGCATGGATTAAATTTAAATTCAAATAAACATACAAGGACTCAATTTTTTTAATAGAACTGCAGAACAAATTTTCAGGAACCAAATATTTAGCTTTTTTTATTTTTAAATAATTAAATTATAGTTCTACAATACTTAATTGTAGATGCATATTCCCTAATAAATCCGAAATAGCAACCAGGTTCTTTTATTAGATCATGCCTACGCTCCTAAGCCATCACTATCTTAGCTAAACTTAAACTTCAAAGAAAAAAAATATAACAAAATATAATAAGAGAAAGCATATACCTGAATAAGTTGTTGAGCTGCTTGAACTTGTGATGAGGTGCCTTTTATTTCCACGGTGATCTCCTCAGGTGTACTCTCTTGCACAGTTAGAATAGCACCACTGCTACGCCGAATGAATTCGATATTTGTTCCCTGAACCCCAATAATGTCCTCTGCATAAGTAAGAGGTATTTGCATGGTCTGTACTATCTGCATAAAGTAGCCATAAATTTAAAGGTTAGAAAACATTACTCATGTTGTACAACAAATAAAATACACAAGTCAAAAGTGAACCAGTAGAAGTGTGAAATCCCCAAACCTGAGTTACAACAGGCCCCCCAGCACGCCCTATTAATGAAGAACGACTCCCAATTCCATGTACTGGCCCATACATTGAGAGTCTTGATGATATATGTGACTCTAGCTGGCTTTCACGGTCCATAAACAGTGAATCCCTCTTCGCTGGAACAGGATAATCAGCCCCTACTCCTCCTAGTGAGGGCGGAGCTGTAACATGTAATGATGTCTTATCAGACCAAGATTCCACTTGCCTTTCCTGAGTGGCTGGTGCATTATACTGTAAGAGGTCAAAAATGATAGTAGTCACAATTGCTGTCCAAATCACAATTAGATCATACTGAGAGTAACTTACACTTTTCTCGAACAAGGGAAGAACACTTTGATCCACTAAAAATTTTCTCAGGTGGCCAACAACAGCTTCCAATGCTTTAAGAACTTTGAGAGCTTCCCCTTGTAACTCAACTACCCTTTCATCAGAACTGGCATAAGATGGTACTTCGTCTGCAACAACAAATACAGAGAATAATTTTATTATATTAAGAGGCGAAAATTGAATGAATATGAGCAGAAAAGACCCAACAAAGAAAACTCAGTTAAGTTGTCTTTATAGAGTTTAGACATTTAAGGACTACTTATTGTGACTAAAGAATGTTTCTCTTCAAGATATTTCTCCAAAAAGATTGGTTGGACAATATTTCTCCAAAATCTTGGGATATAAGTGTTATAACAAAAATATTGTATTAAAAAAATTATATAACAAAGACAATTTCTGGCAGTTTCAAGGTCTAAACAAGAGAATTAGAACTCACAACTGTATCCATAAGATCATCATGAGTATATCTTCTGGAATGTTCCAACTTGTTTTGTAAGAGTTTCAAAATTTAACGGGGGAAATACACACACACACACACACACATATATATATATATATAAAAGCTTTAAATAGAACGTAGTTTTGTTCCCTCTTGAAGAACATTAGTCAAAAAATAATGGATGGGACGTACTATATTACTTTTAAACAAGATTATGGAATGGTATTATATAGATATCAAATGCAATATAAGCAATAAGATCATGTCAATGGCAGATGTTACCTACCATTAGAAAGCACTCTAACAGAAGCACCAGTGCTTTCCTGAATAGATTTTATCAAGGAGCCTTGTTTGCCAATTAAACTTATGGCCTGTGTTGATGCCACCAATAACCGTATCGAACAAAACGCAGCACCAGAGGCTTTGACATCAGAATCATTCTCGGGAAGTCCATTTACACGCTTGAAGGTTCTTATTATGGCATCCATTGCTGGAGACAATGCTGCTTCTGGTTCTTCCTTCCCAGATATTAAAACCTGAAATTGTGCAAGTAAATATTAACAACCAACAATTGAGAAACATCATAAATTCATTTTAGCTTATTAAAAAAGGAAGCTAAAATACTCATTGCTTATCAACAATCAAAAAGATGATTAGCAACTTTTCTGCAAAATACATCAGAAGCTAGCTAACAATTTCCATTGGAGACATATGATGTTCTTAATTCTTATTCCATCTAAGAATAACTTAAACAACTGTTGAGTGATAGAGATGATCAAAGATAATAATCTTATAAAACGTAAGCACGTTTGTACTCAGTGCAAAGTAAATTAAACTGAGATATCTTGATCCGGAACTGCATATCCGAATTGCTATTGTCAGACAGCAAAGTCAATTGTTTGTGTGCATATAATAATTAAGTATTTTTAGTTAATCTTTTTCCAAGAAAAATAAACAGGAAAACTATCGAACATATGGAAATATAGATCAATTCTCCTATGTAGAGTCAATATTCTTTCACTAACTTGTTTAATAAGTTTACAGATCAACCATCTAACAAGTTAAATCTTCATTAATCAGGTAGTAAAGCACTTCCACAGTAACAACTAACAAGAAACCCCTAGTCTTCTTTATACTAAAACCCTAAAATGGTTAATCCTCCACCGTTCGACTAGCAAACAGAGCCAGAAACAGTGTCCAACTCCTCAAAAAGATGCAACACAAACAATTGCAGTATCAAAAAACAAAAACGAAAAAATGGAAATTGAGAGAGAGTAGAGAGGGGAAAATGGAGAATTACAATGCGATCCGGAGATGATATGGGGCCGTCGAGAACACGAACCCTAGCTCGGGTCTCTTCAATGAGCTTCTTGATAAGATCTCCCTTCCGCCCAATAATGCTACCGACTTTGAGCACCGGCACCACTAACCGAAACACAGAGTAGCCGGGCCATCCAGGCCACTTGGCCTTAATTTCCTCCAAATTTTTATCAATTTCATCGGCCGGAGCTGCGTCCTCGGCGGCCGTAGCGGAGTCTTCCGCAGATAGTAGGTGTTGCTCGGAGGATGGATTGGTGGCGCTGTCCGTTGGAGGTTCCGAGGAGGCCATACAGCGGGATGGTTGATTAATATCGGAGCGTTAGGGTTTGAGGGGTTTTGGGAGAAAGAGGATGATGGTGAAAATCAATTGCAGCTATCACTCGTTTATTTCTTATTCACCTATTTTCCTCACTATATATTTTTTTTCCTTATTTTTCATGCCTCTTTACTTTTTGTTACAACTTTACAAGTCAAATGCATATATATTAGTACTCTGATTACCCAACTCGATATACTGCCCCGATTACCATATAGTATATATTACTATTTTAAAAAAAATATTCATCAACAATAATATTTAGTAGAAGAAAGTTAATACACTATTTTTTTGTGGATTGTTGTATTATATATATATTTTTGTTGTTTTATTAATTTGTGTGTTAATTGTTGTGTGTGGGGGGGGGGGGGGGGGGGGGGGGGGGGGGGCGGGGGGATTTTATTTTGGGGCGGGGCGGGTTGAGTTGGGTAGGGTAAGGTCAGACATATTCAAGTTATTGTTGGTATCTGCATTATACTCATTTAATATACTTCCTCCGCCCCACCCGAAGAGTACTGTAGTTTTTGTGAGAGTTTTATGTAGTTTGACCGGGACACAGGGAGTAACTATTAGTATTACTCCTTTATTATGGATACTCGAATATTTGTTGTTTACCCATGTACTCGATGGATATACCCGCATCCTATCTGATGCTCAGATTTAGGGTAATAGGGTAGGATAAGTATAGAATAATTAGATAACAGGTATTATATGACGGATCATCTCAAAGGCAGCACCGAGCTCAAGCCAAGTGCTGTCCATTAAGAGCCCACTATAATATATATGTGTAATTTTAATTTTTTTTTAATGAAGTTCAGTCTAAAAAATTATTAAGTCCACCCCAAAGAAAGTTAACAATAAATCAAGCATTCCCATTTATATACTATTTCTTAGCCCAATTATAATAAAAATGAATTTTTTCATCCCAATGTTTCTAAAAATGAAATATATATATATATATATATATATATATATATATATATATATATATATATATATATATATATATATATATACTCTATATCTCAATAATATTCACTTTTTACATACTACATCCCAACAATTTTACAAAAATATTTTTTTTAAAATACCAACTTTTTATGCATATCCTAACAACTTTACAAACCTTTATACATAAAAAAATATTTTTTATTAAACTCCACGCAATACTTCATGGGACGATGGGAGTATATTTTTTCATAAACTATTGAAGTTCTTCCTTTTTAACCAGCCCACCCCGTTATATGACCCTGAATATGCTCCTGCCTGTACCCTACCCTATCTCGTTTACATCTGTATTCTCACTAGTTTAGATAAATGCAAAGATTCTTACAGTTAAATTCAATTTATATTTTTAAGTATTGATATGGTATAAAAATTTAAATTTTTGGTTATATGGAATAAAAATTTAAAAAATTACTCCCTCCGTCTCACTTTACCCTCACTACGGCACAAAAATTAAGAAAAGTGAGGTTATTATGGTATTTTTTGGTAATAAATACTTAAATGATAAAGTATGTTAGGTGTGTTAGATATAATTAGGTTTTTTTTTTGTAAATAATGTTTATGGGAGGGGTGAGACTTTTTGCTTTTTCCGGGAAGTGAAAATTTATATGGGACAAATGAAAAGTGTGCAAAGTGAAAGGAGAAGGAAGAAGGAGTAATACTTTTCATATATCAATCCATATTTTCAATGAAAAATAATATTCTTATTAGTTAAAGTATAGTATGTCTTTTGGAACAAAATATTATACATATAAACATCTTATACACTCGGGCGCACAAGAGATCAAATCTTAGATGAATACTCTTTTCGTCCGTTCATAAGGTATCCATTTTTTTTTCATCTAGATTAAGAAGTACTCCCTCTGTCCCGGGTATTTTTACTTATTTGTACAGTCACGGAGATTAAAAAGTGTTATTTTTTTAATATATACGGTAAGAAAAAGTAGGGATAAATTGGTAATTTTGAGAGAAAAAGTAAATAAAATTGTTGAGAATGATGAATAACATGTAAAAAAAAGTAAAGAAAATTGTTAGGATTAATGAATAAAGTGCAAAAAATATATAAGATGTATATTGTATTTTTACCATTAACGGAAACGTGTAAAAACACATGGACGGCTGAAAATTGAAAGCGTGTAAAAATGGGTGGGACGTAGGAAATATTATTATTTTATATGTAGTGAGTAATTGAGACAATGGTATTATGAATTATAATGATAAATTAATGTCAAAATAATGATAGATTTAAATTTGAGTTAAGACTCATGTGAACCGGTTTTATAGTGTAAACCATGTGGTCCCTCCTTTCAATTCTATTAAAGGATTTAAATTATAGGGAAAAACATGCTTACACTATAAACCCGATTTATACAAGTATTTATCTTTAAATTAAATTTTATATTAAATTAATATATTAATTGAAGTTATTAAAAAAAAAAGACAGAGAATGCAAGAATACAGGGATAAAGGCGAATTGTATCTCAACAGAAATACGAAATAACTATAAGAACTCTTTACTTAACAAATTGTACATATCTGGATAGAGAACATTTCATTTACAAATTTATTAGGTCTATATTAAATATTACTGGGCAGTTCAGACCAAAGTGCTAATATATTTGAAAAATACTTTAAGCTATGACATACTAAAGTCTCTGTTATACATTCACTATAGGAGGAGCTTGCATGGACAACTCAACTGGTTATAGGGGTGACATTGCATGGACAGCTCAACTGGTTATACGGGTGACATCTTGTATCTATGACCAATGATCGAATTCCATAGCTACAGTGTGGGAGCAACCTCTCTCAAAATGAAGGAGCTCCTTGTATGCATTGGGCATGGTCTAACCCCTTAATTAGTTGGGTCACTATTATTAACCTCTCTACCACTCTGTCGGGCTGGAGTGTTAGGGACTCATGGGGTGGGAGATCCACGAGGCTTAAACCAATGGACATCAAAATATGTATATAAAGGTTGTCCGGCGAGCTATGTGGTAAATGATGAAGAGGTACGATCTTAATTGTCGGATAAATGTCATGGTCAAGCAACACAAAAGGACGTTGGAATTTAATCTACCCATCCATTCACAAAGAGATGGTAACACTTCAAAAAACTTCATTTGCAGATCATCCCAATTCCTAAGCATTTTGCCTAGAAGTTCAAACAAACCCTACCAACAATTTTAGTTCATCATGCTAAAATTGAAATTCATTTTATCATGGAAGCTATTGTTGTCTATCAACCGTAAGCACAAGCACCTAAGTATCAAACAATTTTGTCTTACAAAGAAATAGTATAACTCTTGCCTCAACTTTGATCTTTGACTTCTTTAAGTGTCTAGTAATTTCAAAATCTTCCATAACATTATGACATGAAATTTTAGGAGGCCTCTTCCACTCCAACATCATAACAAAAGCCTCTTTGCATCTAGTAATTCTCTTGAGAGAGCATTGTTAAAAAAAAAAAAAAAAAAACTCTTTTGAGAGAGAATCCAATGATTGAATGTAGATTGAGTTTACCAAACTCAATTTCAGATCCCTGAGGGTATAGTCCAACTTTAAACTACAATCATTCTACAAACAATTCAATTGTTGAATTTAAAGAAAACAGGAAACATGTGTTTTGCAATTTGAATTGTTGAAATAAAGCATTTACAATATGATGATCACTACATACTAAATCTGCAAAGGAAAGCTGCAAGAACATCTCAAGCCAATAAACATATCCATTAGCAAAGGTGCTACTATCTTTAACAAGGATTTCTCACAACCCCCAAGAGTGTTATCAATTGACCAAAACAATTCTAGAATAAAATTTCAAAAAATAAAAATTAACAAAAAAATATTAATAAAAGGAAAATCGAATCTTCAACTTCTCGTTAATCGCCAAGTTCCCTCCACTGTACTATAATAATTCACACCAATGTGATACCAAGAATAACGACTCCTGGACCAAAATCAAGACTTGAAAAATACGCCAAAACTATACATCATCTGATCAACACAATCGACTCACCTTTGCTTCCACCGTGTTTTTATAATGAGAAACGAGAATTTTCCAACAAACAGTTGACCACTTCGAATAACACAACCACTACACTGGTATGACATCGACCTTTGATGAGTCCTCACATCTCAAAACAATGCCCTCAAGACTGGCAGGGAGAATGCATTTACTCCATTGGCATCCCGTTGAAAAGGGCTCCGGAGGGGGCACAATCATTAGAACGTTTTCATTCCGTTGCACAACTCCCATGACACTCACAGTGCTACCTTCTTTTATGTACCTAGTGAAAGAAATAGGATAAAAAAAGGGAATGCCACTCTGATCAATAATTGTGGATTGCAAAAGATTCGTATAAAAAGCTGGGATACACATGATTACAACTGGTCCATTCAAGATTTTCATAAATACCAAGTGATAGAAGGACATAGGGTCACATACCCATCGTGTTTGTCCTAGATGTAAAATTTACTCTAATTCAATCCATTGAATTAATCCCATGGAAGCAATATCTTCCCATACGAATACATGAATTCAAACTATACTTTGGACATTGATAAAAGATGTCATCCAAGAAAGTGATATTGCAAGTACAAATTATACAATTATTAGTAGTATTAATCCTTCCATCCTGAAAAAGTTAACACATTTTTTTTGTGCACGTAAGAAAATGCAGTTTTGAGGGATAAATAGGTATTTTTTAGGTAATAAATCAAGTGTAAATTAAAATACGTGTGATAGGTGGTGGTGACATTTTTGAGATTAAAGTATATTGAGGGGTTGGTAATATTGAGTTCATTTCAACTTTTGGAAATGTGTCAAATTTTGTGGGATAAACCAAAAAAGGAAATGTGCCAACTTTGTTAGCACAGAGGGACAGATTTGGGTAGATTTAGGAATTAACATTTCTTAAACGGTAAATTCTAGAGTTGACCAAGGGCTTTGGGGTAATAACGTCATCCGTAAAATAAAATGCAGCAAGCATGATTAAACAGAATTTTAATAGGATCCTACCCTTCTTTGAGTCGCATTACGCGGTCATCACTTGAAAGGTTCCTTTCGCCCAACCATCGAACGAATTCAGGAGACATATCCCTGTTAGAAGGATTGATGTCGACAACTACAGATTCATCAACATAAGGAGTTACTCTCGCACCATAGCCAGTCTTCACCAATGCCCTTAATCCAGACTGGAAGTCTGAAATGTAGAAATCAACTACATGCCTCTGCAGGGTCATAACCAAAATGAGTCAATACCTAATACCCAAGGTTGCTAATCTCATCTCTCTATATCTCCGGCAAAACATAAAGTAATTCATAATTATTCAAATAAAACCCCACAGTTGACTCCTATTGGAAGTCCTAGATGCTCAATAGAGTTAGCAAATAACCAATAATACAGTTGACTTCACTCAAACAAAATATGCAATGAATATAACTGAGTGAGAAACATTAAAAGAATTGCATTATTTTGCAAATACACAAACTTGCAAGTTGAACTCACGTTTCTCAACCACAACACTGAACGACATTACACACTTGATTTCCTTATTGTTAAGACTTCATGAAGAGCTCTTGTATGCAATCAAAAGTAATAGCATTTTAAAAACCACCTGAAATAATAAGTTCATTATGTTTACAGCAATTGGGAGAAAACTCCCATATCAGCCAAGAGGATATCCATGAACAGTTGGTTAAAACACAGAGAAAATTGGATTTCTGTGGGGTCAAAAAGATTTTGGCATGTTCCATCTGTATCATTAAGAGAGAAAACAAAAATAATGAATGAGATTGTCTAGTACAATGATGCATGACAATAAACATATGCAATGAAGAGGCATTATGAGTTTCAAAAAATTAGACTATAACTTCTCCAATGAAAGTATAATTCCACTTCACCTCTAATGTCCGAAGGCCCCAGGTAAATCGACGATGTGTAGGGTTTGCTGCTTTTGAATCCCATCCTCGATACTCATACAAACTTGTTGATGTGTAAACACATCGAGGAATTTTCTGGAATGATGACTCAAGTGGAACATTTCCACAGGTAACAACCTTCAAGAAAGATGAACTCTGACTTGTTAGTACAACACTAATTACACTAAATGAAAGAACCAGCAAGAATGCTTCATTACTCAACCAACAGAATAATTATTTTAGAGTCAAATTTAGAAAAAAAAAATGTAAGCAAACAACCGCTAGAATAACTAAATCATCAACATGATGCAAAATATTTGATTTTCTTAGCAGTTACAAGATATTGTTGTCCATTGAGTTGAGACATTGAAAGCTACAAGAACTAAATCATCAATGAAAGTATAATATTTGTGTTCTTAACACTTACGAGATAATGTTGCTCATTGAGTTGAGACATTGAATCCAGGAGCATACAAAATTACAAATACTCACAATTAACATGTTTATGCACATCAATCAACAAAGGGAAGCTATAGTTTTTACATTGGTTCAACCAGAAGTGACCAAACTCAGAAATTAACCATATGATGATCTAGTTCCCTGGTTTATGGGTAATGCAGAACATAATCTGGATAATAAGAAAGCATGAGCAATTTTAGCCACCTCGAAAGTTTAACTAAAATGTAATGCGATTTTATACATGCTTAGAAGTGGAAAAGGCTCCCTTACAGTTACATCTATGGCACGAAGCGATCTTACACGAGAACCAAAAAGAAAAGAAAAAAAAGGCTTTATATAGGTATATTTATGTCATGTACTGAAAGTAATCTATAAGCAATTTGATTAAGTCTTCTTAATCCCAGTTCTTTTCTATTATGTAGATTGTAGAAGTGCATTAGTTACAATCTAAGTAATTTACCTAAGAGGCTGAAATATATAATTATAAGATGAAATATATATAAGCAACTAATAATGTACTTAAAAACAATCTTGTGTAGGGAAAACACTGGTGTTCAGGAGGCACGCCTGAGCCCCAAAGGCCTGCATAAAATGCTGGGGCACAGAGCGCACTAAGCACTCCTCTGTAAGTGACATTGCCTCTTGCATGTAGAGGCACCAATCCTTGCTACATTGCACCTAAGGGGAAGTGTCTCTAGACTCTAAATGGGTATGCACATATGTATTGACTGTAGATTGACTCAAAGAAGAAGTATGATGCAGATTTTGTGTTGATTTAGACATACCCAATGAAAAATTATGGGGCGAAGAATACTAATTAACTAGCCAATAGAAGCGAAGTTGAAGTTTCAAAGTAGTGAATAGGAAAAGTGATATATTAGCCTTAAAACAGTTCATGTAATTTAGAAGTAACATACCCCAGAGACTTTGACGAATTGGCCATCTTTTGCAGTTCTTAACTCAGCATCTGGGTACCTAGCTATAAAACCAGTGATAGCTCTTCTTCCCCAGCATGTATTCCAGGTAAATACCGTAGCAACTGCAGCAAATAGTATAACAACGACAACAAGGAGAATTGGGTTG
Organism: Pogostemon cablin; assembly: GCA_023678885.1. Classification (NCBI taxonomy): domain Eukaryota; kingdom Viridiplantae; phylum Streptophyta; class Magnoliopsida; order Lamiales; family Lamiaceae; genus Pogostemon; species Pogostemon cablin. Next base: position 4,812,460 of record CM042978.1, on the reverse strand, counting down.
CGAACAGCTCCAAGGATAAAACCTCCAGCAATAAATCCCATCACAAAGAGTAGAATGATGGCCCAAAGGATTGGCTTTGGGAAGCTCTTGCGGAATGAATATTCATCTTCCTGGCTTAGATGGGTAACAGCTTGGTTATTAACTAGGGAAGCATTATGCATCTTCATTGAGCCCATAGACTCCAAGGGACCAGATGCTTTCCTAGGAGCCCCAGATGAATTCAGGGGTCCTGATGTAATAGGTCCTGATGTAATAAGACCAGTAGTTGGGAGTACTGGTGGAAGAGGACCTGAATTTTGGCGAGAAACAGCAGTTCCGCTTCCCTGAGGACCAGAGGACTTCTTCAATGGTTCGCCGTGCTTATTAAGTGGGCCAGAGTTAGTCTTCTTCATCGAAACTGACCCAGGAACACCACCAACTGAACCTGAGCCACGACTGACAGAATTTAATTGCCCCGAGTGAGAAGCTGCACCACCAAATGAGCCTGTTCTTGAAGGAGCACTATTCATTGGACCTGATTTTCTAGATCTGGAACCGTCAGTTGGAATATCAAACATTTTACCAAGTTCTCCAGACTTTTTTATATCTCCACCAGTGTACGGCATCGCAACTGAGCTCATTGTAGGGGTTTTCTCTTTCGGCTGCTCAGGCCTGCCTGATACGTAAAGGCCATTGCTCAACTGATGAGAGGGAAACCGAGAACCCATTTCACACGTTTAATTCTCCCAAGAAACCAAGAGACCAAGTGACAATCGAATATACAACAACCGCCAAAAATACGCAGGAATGTACCGTACCAAGAACATCAACCTAGCGGCCAGTTCCATATAATACCATACCTAGTAGAAAACAGGATCAAAATTTAATAAAATATAAGTATTCATTTTCAGAGCAGGTAAAGAAGTGCTCAAAAAGTCATCCTATTAGTGCATGACAGAGACCAATAAACTGCTTCGACAACTTCCAGAAATCAGGACTATCCTAATCATTTAATTGGAACTTCCATCAATTTCTTTTAGAATCCAATGTAATTTCATCAAATTAAAAAAAAAATCTCAAAATAATATATATTTAAAATGAGTAAATCTAATTCGGATTCCTAGAAGAAAACCAACAAAACTCATCTCTGCCGATCAAGTTTCCCCGAAAATGCTAAACCCATTCCGAATGATTTTCTTGAGATTTTGGGGTTAGAAAATCCTAAATTTAGCATCTCAGTAGAAAACAAATCTGACTAAACCCCAGATCTGAAAACAAGTAACCAACTCCAATCATAAGAAACAGCGAAGAAAATCCAGAAAACCACTGACACTATTTAGATGGGAAAAAAAATTCAGAAATGTCGATTAGTATAAGAGAGGGGAAAAAAGGGGGTTTGCATTACCCAGTACAAATAAGGGTTCACGGATCCAAAAGGGGGGTAAAATGTAACCCAAAGCATCAAGTGAATCATATGAAATCGTCAGATATGAAAACCAGCAAGCAAACAATTAAGTTTCGAAAACAAGGATGAAGAATCCCTCTAGGAAACAACTAAAATCCCAGAAATTGACAGGATCCAGAACTAAAAAACATTTTTAAGAAATCATCCCAGAAAATCACAAGCCCACGTAATGAATCAAGCAAATGAGAGAACCCACATTCTTTTCTTGACCAAGTGCCAAACAAAACAGAGAGATTACAAAACCCCACAAAAAAGAAAGATCAGAGTCAGAAAGATTGAAGGAACATACATACCTGAATAGTAGAGGGGGGTGGGTGGAGGCATGGGGATCAAGTTTGGGGGTTGCAGAAGAAATGGTGGGCGAAATCTGAAGGAATGAGTTTAGTGAATGACAAAAAAAAAAAAAAGGACACACAAACACAAACACACTTCACCTTCCTGCTTTCTGCTCTTCTATCAGTTTTCTACTGCTGTTCAGATAGTAAATGCCTTTTTTGACCTTTCCCTAGGTTTATATTCTCTACTTTTGCCATATTCTTTTTTACTTGTGTTATTTATATTCTATCTACTTGTATTTTTAAATCTAATAGATAGATAGATAATAATTTAATATTATTATATTCATTTTTATTACTATACATAATAATTATAGTATAAATATATTAGATTTTATATAATTTTGATTTTTTTTCTTTTATTTAGGTTTATAGGGGAGTTCCGTTAGGTTTATGGGGGTTTAATTATTAATAAAAATGATAGTTTTCTCTTAATCTCTTTTACGGTATTCGAAAGATTTTGTTGTATATAAATTTAAGATATTCAGCGCGTCTACGGGATATTGGCATATATGAATTCAAGATGTTAAATGCGTCTACAAATTTATTTTGTTTGTGATACGATCTAACACGGACAAAACGTCTTCGAACCAATGAGATATGGAAGTTTTAGAATGATTATAGTATATAGATATATTAGAATGCCATCACCACCCCATGCTTTACAGTTATATTATTTACATTAATGACAATTTAATTTGTGCAATAATGAGGTTATTCTCACTGAGTGTATTTCACACTCACCCTATTAAATATTGTGTACAGGATCTCGAGACGGACGGTTGATCAGGATGATGTGGCCAAATAAATAAAAGAAAATAATTTATATTTTTGTAAACTTCTTTGAGTTGTAATAATACTATCAAATTCAGGATTTGTAATATTTAAATAAAATTCCATTACGGTTTTATCCTATCTATATATATTTTTATATATCTACAAAAAAAAAGTTGTATATTAAAATATTGATTCATAAGAATATCGTAAAAAAGATCAAGAGAGAACTCTCATTTTCGTTGATCAATTCAACTCTCCCAAAACATATATATATATATATATATATATATATATATATATATATATATATATATATATATATATATATATATATATATATATATATATATATACACACTGACACGACCCACCTTACACAACTTATAATTCAAATTCTATTTAACAAAAACATCATCATTATAAAAACCTGCTTATAATAATTTTTTTTCTCACATAATATGTTTATAACCAACATCATCACACCAGTTCAACATACATGACAGGTTTCTGATACCACTTCAAACCAGACAAACTCGCGACAGTACTTATTATATTACACAACCAAAACATCAGCGGAAACAAAATAAACTCACGGCCTAGCCCAACAGGTCGTAATTAATGTACATCCTCTCAAAACTTGAAGGAGCTCCACAGCTTGCACAGTCACATCACAAACTCAATCATCAACAGGCTCACCTACAATGCATAAACTAGTGAGATAAAAATCTCAGTAAGTAGAAATCATGCATGTCAGTGCATGATCTAATCTTTCTAGTTGATCTCTTTTATTTTAAAAATTGTTCACGTTGCGGGATCCCCACGACACACTTATGATATGCACCCCAAATGAGCTCAATGGGGACGATTTTTTCGAACCCCGAAAATAGTGTCGAGAACGATTTTTCCGAACTCTGGCAAAGTGGTGGGGACAATTTTTCCGAACCCCTAATAAAAAATATCGGGAACGATTTTTCCGAACCCTGACAGAGATGCATATATAGTGGCCGCACACACCATTAGTATCTTATTAATTTTAAGGAAAAATACTTTTCATGTTTATGTATGGTATGCACCCAAAACAATTAAATGTGCATCATAAACCATTTACAATATCAATATCAACATTTAATCACAATAAAGCCACAAATTAATTTCAATTCACACAAATTCACTTCTGAAATAACAACTTCACCTCAATCACATAGATCCATTTATAGAATAACCACTTCACCTTGGATCACACAGATCTCTTTTTGGAATAACAATTTAATCTTGGATCCCACAGATCCTTATAACCAATATCTTCTCAAACCATACAAATATATTTTCAACAATTTTCAGTCACACAGATCTATATATAATAATATTATTTTCAATCACATAGATCCACAACTTGTATCACAAAATTATCACAAATAATTTACAAATACTATTGTTAAATATGAACCCTACTTTCTCCAAATCATATAAATACACAGCTTGTATAACAAATTAATCACAAATAATTCATATCGTAATTAAATTAATTACAAATAATCCATAATATAATTATCACATATTAATTACAAATAATTCACAAACAACATGTTTATGCATTGTAGTTGGACTTCTACTTACCTGGATTCCGACAGTAATATAAACTCCGTAAAGATCTGTAACTAATTCGCTCCGACACGCACGTTCCGGCGCGCTCCCTCTTCTCTTTCTCTTCTTCTTCTCTCTCTCTCTCCTCTCTCTCCCTTTCTTCTCTCTCTCTCTCCTCTCTCTCCCTTTCTTCTCTCTCTCTTTTTTTTATTTTATTTTCTCTCGGCTGCTTCTTCAATTGATTGCCCAAATGAGTAACTCCCACATATATATATATATATATATATATATATATATATATATATATATATATATATATATATATAGGTGAGAAGGAGGGTCAGTGAATTGGATAAAAACCCACGTAACTTCTACTTTAACCACAAAAATTGATGGTGAGAGATTTGCCACATTAATAAAATTTTACCTCTTTCACGTCGCGACTTCTTGACCACAAATTGGTTAATCAACCAAATCACTCATACATATTATTATTATTGTTATTATTATCCATTATGAATATACGTGCAGTACTTAATAACTAAGATATGATACATTTATAAATTATTACACATGCGTGTATATTTTCTTACCACTATTATTATTACGAAAACACGTGTGATACTTAATAATTACGAAATAGTGTATTTATACACAAAAGACAATTTAATTATATATTCGAATTAATGCACGTAAATATTTATGCACACATATATTCACACACCGTCCCAATTTTTTTATCATGAATGTCTCAAATAAAATGTAACGATAAATAAAATATAGAAACAATTGTCACATAATTGTCACATTATTATCACATAATTGCCACATAATTATCACATAATTATAAAATGCACATAACAAAAATTAAATTATATTGGCACATGAGTAGTGAGAAGCTCGGGTATCACATCATCCCCATCTTATAAAAATTTCGTCCTCGAAATTTACTTACCTGAAGAGGTCTGGGTATTTAGTCATCATCTCATCCTCTCTTTCCCAAGTGGCCTCCTCAACTAACTGGTTCCTCCATAATACCTTTACTAATGATATTTTTTTATTTCTGAGCTTCTTCACTTCTCGCCACAAGATCTCAACTGGTATCTCCTCATAACTCAAATCTTCTTTCAACTCAATTGGTTCCTGCCTGAGAACATGAGATGGATTTGAAACATACTTCCTCAACACAGATACATGAAACACGTCATGTACTCTAGACATCGATGCTGGTAACTCCAATTTATAGGCAACACTGCCAACTCTCTCAATGATAGTGAACGGACCAACATATCTTGGACTGAGTTTCCCTTTCCTTCCAAACCGCATTATCCCCTTCATTGGAGATAGTTTCAAAAATACCTGATCACCCACTTCAAATTCCAATTCTCTCCTCCGTTTGTCTACATAACTCTTTTGCCGATCTTGAGCAACTTTCATCTTCTCTCGTATAAGGGTAACAGCTTCTGACATTTCACGAATCAAGTCTGGACCCAAAAGTTTCCTCTCTCCAACTTCATCCCAATGTACTGGAGATCTACACTTTCTCCCGTACAATGCTTCATATGGAGCCATCCCGATAGTAGACTGATAACTATTGTTGTACGAGAACTCTACCAAAGGCAAAAATTTACTCCACTGACCTTGAAAATCCAACACACACGCTCTGAGCATATCCTCCAAGATTTGTATTGTACGCTCTGATTGACCATCTGTCTGTGGATGGAATGTTGTGCTGAAAGATAATTGTATCCCCAACGCCTTATGTAAACTCTTCCAGAAAGCAGATAAGAATCTCGTATCTCTGTCTGACACAATGGTAAGTGGTACTCCATGGAGTCTGACAATCTCTTGTATATATAGCTGGGCATAACGATCCATGGGATACGCAGAGCTAATAGGAAGAAAATGTGCTGACTTGGTCAATCGATCCACGATAACCCAAATGGCATCGTGACCTTTCACTGTCTTCGGTAGCCCGATAACAAAATCCATCGTGATATTCTCCTACTTCCATTCTGGAATAAATAAAGGCTGCAAAGTTCCTGCTGGTCTCTGATGCTCGGCTTTGACTTGCTGACAAGTCAAACATTGCTCCACATATCGAGCAACATCTCTCTTCATCCCTGGCCACCAATAATGTGCCTTCAAATCTCTATACATCTTAGTAGCTCCTGGATGTACAGAGTAGGGTATTGAATGAGCTTCTGACATCACTTCTTTTCGAATGTCATTCACTTCAGGTAGACATAATCGACCTCCATAACGAATCACGCCATCATCTCCTAATTGGAATTCAGAAGACTTTCCAGAGCTGATATCATTCTTTATCTTGTCAAACAACTTATCCTCCTGTTGGCTCTGTCGAATCTTATCCATTAAAGTTGGTCGAAGTGTCAGAGCTGCCATCCTTGCTTCCAACGATCCTTCCTGAATGATCTCCACCCCATCCTTTGCAAATCAAACAACTCTAGTTTCTGATTTACGGTCATAGCAGCTACACTTTGTATTACCTTTCGGCTCAATGCATCAGCAACCACATTGGCTTTTCCCGGATGATAATTGATAACACAGTCGTAATCCTTCACCAATTCCAACCATCTTCTTTGCCTCATATTCAACTCTTTCTGAGTGAAAAAGTACTTAAAACTCTTATGATCAGTATAGATTTCACAACGTTCCCCATACAGATAATGCCTCCATATCTTGAGTGCAAACACCAATGCGGCTAACTCTAAATCATGAGTTGGATAATTCTTCTCATACTCCCTTAACTGTCTGGATGCATACGCTATCACTTTCCCATTTTGCATCAATACACACCCAAGACCATTCTTTGAAGCATCACTGTAAACCATGAAGTTTCTTGTCTCCGTAGGAATAGTTAAGATAGGTGCTGATGCCAATCGTCTCTTCAATTCTTGGAAACTTTGTTCACATTCCTCCGTCCATGTGAACTTCACATTCTTCCTGGTCAACTGTGTTAATGGTGAAGCAATCTTAGAAAATCCTTCAACAAATCTTCGATAATATCCCGCCAATCCAAGAAAGCTACGAACCTCAGTGGGATTTGAGGGTTGTGGCCAATCATGGATTGCTTTAACTTTACCTGGATCCACTGAAATTCCTTCTCCCGATACCACGTGTCCCAAGAAAACAACTCGGTCTAACCAAAATTCACACTTCTTGAACTTCGCATACAATGCCTCTCCTTCAGAATCTCTAACACATTTCTCAAGTGCAGAGCATGGTCCTCCTTATTCTTAGAGTAAATTAGAATATCATCGATAAACACAATCACAAATTTATCGAGAAATTACTGAAATACTCTATTCATCAAATCCATAAATGCTGTAGGAGCATTTGTTAATCCAAACGGCATCACTAAGAACTCATAGTGCCCGTACCTTGTACTGAATGCAGTCTTTGGAATATCCTCCTTCTTTATCTTCAACTGATGATACCCCGACCGCAAATCAATCTTCGAAAAGATAGCTGCACCCTGTAACTGATCAAACAGATCATCAATGCGAGGCAATGAATATTTATTCTTCACCGTAACTTTGTTGAGATCCCGATAATCAATGCACATCCTCAATGTGCCATCCTTCTTTCGAACAAACAGAACTGGTGCTCCCCAATGAGAGAAACTAGGTTGGATGGATCCTTTGTCTAGCAACTCTTGTAACTGTATCTTCAATTCCTTCAGTTCAGCTGGTGCCATTCTGTATGGAGCTTTAGATATAGGAGCAGTTCCTGGTTGTAACTCAATAACAAACTCTATTTCTCGGTCTGGTGGCAAACCTGGAAGATCATCTGGAAATACCTCCAGATATTCCCGAACTACTGGTACATTATCAAGAACTGGACATTGTTGCCCCTCAACATTCATTACACTCACCAGATACCCCTCACAACCATTTTCCAACAACCGCTGTGCTTTTGCTGCTGATATCATCAGAAATCTAAAGCTTTTCTTGATTCCAACAAAAGTGAACGGTTCTCCTTTCACTGGCTGAAAGTGATACTCTTCTTCTGACAATCTATTGTAGCACCGTGCTTTGACAGCCAATCCATGCCCAATATGATATCATAATCATTCATACTTAACACAATCAAATTAGCGAGTAGTCTTCTTCCTTCAATAGGAATAACACAACCTCGAAGAAATTGATTAGTTTGCTTTGACTCACCAGAAGGTATCATCACCTCATAATTAGCTTCTATCAAGTTAGGTGTTCCACCCAGCTTTTTCACATACTCATTGGATACAAATGAATATGTTGCTCCAGAATCAAATACCGCATATGTAGAAGTGCCAAAAATAGAGAACTTACCCGTGACAACTGAGGGATTCGCGTCTGCCTCCTCTCGCGTCAAAGTATACACTCTAGCTGGAGCTCTTCCCTGTTGTGTCTGCTTCCCTTTCTTAGGACAAGTAGTAGTCACATGTCATTTCTCCCCGCATGTGTAACACGTTCTCGGAGGAATTTGACACTCCACACCATGTGATCTAAGACAATTAGGACATATAGGTAGTGGCGGTGCCGGTGGCACCTTACCCTGATCAAATTTAGGACGCTTGTTGGGTTCTCCTCGTCTCTGTCCTTGCTCCACTTGAACATTTGAATTCGGCCTCTGAAATGGCATCGGCCTCTTATCAACTCTCCCAAACTGTTGCAGTGGTTTCTGCTGAAATTGACGTCTGATAGCTTGCGCTTGTCTGATCCTCATCTCCGCTTGCTCAGCAATTTGAGCCCTTTCTGCAACTTGTGAGTATATTGCTCCATGCAGTCCCGCCATACTCACATCTCTGTAAAGTTCAGGCCTTAAGCCTTCCACAAATCTCTCCACTTTCAGTGCCTCAGTACTCACCATATGTTCAGCAAACCTCGACAACTGCTCAAACTTACGAAGGTAATCTGTGACTGACATGCCACCTTGCCTCAACTGTATGAACTCGTTCATCTTCATGGCTCTTACTGGTGCCGTAAAGTACTTGTTTCTGAAAAGCTCCTTGAACTTTTCCCATGTCATAGTCGTGACATCCTCGATACTTTTAATCGTATCCCACCAGTGGCCTGCACTTCCTCGTAACATGAAAGAAGCACATAGCACTCTATCCCCATCTGGAATTCTACTGTATTGAAACATGTTTTCCACCGTACGTAACCAATCCTCTGCATCTGTGGGGTCTGCTGCGTCCTCAAATATTGGAGGGCTCAACTTTCGAAACCTCTCACAAACTATTTCCACACGTTCTACTTGACTTCTATCTTGGTTTGCATTACCCTCTGGTTGTCCACCCATATCTCTCTGCTGAATCAGTTGCTGTATCTGTTGGGACTGGCGCTCAACCAGTTCCATTAGTCGAGTAATCACTGCATCACGATTATTCCCTTCAAGAGGTGTTGATTGCTCAACAGTCCTATCCCCTTCAAAACTTTCACCCGTAACCCTTACCATTTTGTCTACTAACTACACTTCCTATACCACATAGCCAATATAATTTATAAGACACATAACAACACAGAATGAAAATAGCACTTACTTGCAAAGCTGCGCTCCCAAAGAATGAGTTCATGTACATAGACAGTCTGCAGGACCCAAACCGTGCTCTGATACCACTCTGACACGACCCACCATACACAAAGAATGAGTTCATGTTTATGCATGGTATGCACCCAAAACAATTAAATGTACATCATAAACCATTTACAATATCAATATCAACATTTAATCACAATAAAGCCACAAATTAATTTCAATTCACACAAATCCACTTCTGAAATAACAACTTCACCTCAATCACATAAATCCATTTATAGAATAACTACTTCACCTTGGATCACACGGATCTTTTTTTGGAATAACAACTTAATCTTGGATCCCACAGATCCTTATAACCAATATCTTCTCAAACCATAGAATATATTTTCAACAATTTCCAATCACACAGATCTATATATAATAATATTATTTTCAATCACATAGATCCACAACTTGTATCACAAAATTATCTCAAATAATTTACAAATACTATTGTTAAATATGAACCATACTTTCTCCTAATCACATAAATACACAGCTTGTATAACAAATTAATCACAAATAATTCATATCGTAATTAAACTAATTACAAATAATCCATAATATAATTATCACATATTAATTACAAATAATTCACAAACAACATGTTTATGCATTGTAGGTGGACTTCTACTTACCTGGATTCCGACAGTAATATAAACCTCATAAAAACTGTAACTAATTCGCTCCGACACGCACGTTCCGGCGCGCTCCCTCTTCTCTTTCTCTTCTTCCTCTCTCTCTCCCTTTCTTCTCTCTCTCTCCTCTCTCTCCCTTTCTTCTCTCTCTTTTTTTTATTATTTTATTTTCTCTCGGCTGCTTCTCCAATTGATTGCCCAAATGAGTAACTCGCACACACACACACACACACACACACACACACACACACATATATATATATATATATATATATATATATATATATATATATATATATATATATAGGTGAGAAGGACGGTCAGTGAATTGGATAAAAACCCACGTAGCTTCTACTTTAACCACTAAAATTGATGGTGAGAGATTTGCCACATTAATAAAATTTTACCTCTTTCACGTCGCGACTTCTTGACCACAAATTGGTTAATCAACCAAATCACTCATACATATTATTATTATTGTTATTATTATCCATTACGAATATACGTGCAGTACTTAATAACTAAGATATGATACATTTACAAATTATTACACATGCGTGTATATTTTCTTACCACTATTATTATTACGAAAACACATGTGATACTTAATAATTACGAAATAGTGTATTTATACACAAAAGACAATTTAATTATATATTCAAATTAATGCACGTAAATATTTATGCACACATATATTCACACACCGTCCCAATTTTTTTATCATGAATGTCTCAAATAAAATGTAACGATAAATAAAATATAGAAACAATTGTCACATAATTGTCACATTATTATCACATAATTGCCACATAATTATCACATAATTATAAAATGCACATAACAAAAATTAAATTATATTGGCACATGAGTAGTGAGAAGCTCGGGTATCACACACACACACGATAACAAAATCTATAAAAGAAAATAAATTAAAATTATATAAAATCTAATATATCTATATACTATAATCATTCTAAAACTTCCATATCTCCTTGGCTCGAAGACGTTTTGTCCATGTTGGATCATATCACAAACAAAATAAATTCGTAGACGCACTCAACATCTTGAATTCATATATGCGAATATCCCGTAGACGCTCTGAATATCTTAAATCATATACAACAAAATCTTTCGAATACCGTACCATATAATTTGTCATCATAATATGGGTTGGCGAAGCCAAACTCCATATAACATAAGTCGGCAGAGAGCTGACATTATTTTGAGCATGAGTGGGTTGGCAGAACCAAACTCGGGGTTGGCAGAGCCAAACTCCATTCTGAACGTGATTGGGTTGGCAGAGCCAAACTCCACATAATAATTGGGTTGATAGAACCAAACTCCATTCTGAACATGATTGGGTTGGTAGAACCAAACTCCATATAATAATTGGGTTGGTCACTACTACAAAACTGTGAATAGATATCAGTTAATAACCGATATCTATTAAGATATTCAACCGTTATAAATAGAGGCTATATTATAGGTCTATTAAATAGATATCGATTATTTGACCGATATCTATGCCTATTATAGATATCGATTATTAGCCGATTTCTATGAAGAAAAAATTGATATTAATAAACCTTATATTAAATGTATTGAAGAATAGATATCGAAGAAAAACTGATATCTATGTCTATTATATATATCGATTATTAATCGATATCTATGAAGAAAGCACCTATATTAATTAGTCTGATATTAAATGTATTTATAAATAGATATCGCTGAAAAATCGATATCATTGTCTAGTATAAATATCGGTTAATGACATATATCTATTTGAAAATTCACCGATATAAATAAAGATGATATTAAATATAAGGTAGAATAAATATCGGCTATTTACCGATATCTTTCTTCCAGAATGCTTCATCATAGGTATCGATTTATACTACCCTACTTTATTTATTTATACAATATAATATTCTAATTTAAATAGAATTCGACAATATTTCATTCACAAACTAATAATATTTCATTCATAAACTAATAATATCCATATTTGAGAAGTATCATTCAATGTCAAACATTCCAATATTCAAAATACTTGATTAATAATGAAAGCAAGTACAAAAAACACAAATGCATGGAAAAATCCTATCTCAATTACAAAACATGATGGAAACCTTTTTGATTGATAAAATCCTCTACATCGCAGCTTGATCTACATATCTGCAGCATTAAGAGAAATTCACAACTCAAAAATCAAATCATAAAAAAAAGTAGTAAATGTAACACAATAAAATTGGTTTAAATAATTCTTATATAGTAGATCCAATACATTAAATGATAGAAACAAACCCGTTTAACTATTCAGTTATTTAAGAAATATGTAATTTATGATGCCTAGAATTTAGTCCTACTATTTGAAAAGTATACTATAGGTAAAACTTAAACACCCTAGAAATACATATGATATACAGGATTGGAAGAGAAGATCATAGGGTTCACACCGTGAACCCGGTTTACATAAGTGTTTGTGAATTGTAAAATCTGATGCAATGTCAGCTGTTACTTAACCTTTAACTGCCAGTTCCTAAATTCATAACATATTTTTACCAAAGACGATAGTGCACGCACATATAAGCAGTTGACTTTTAACCAGTCACCAGCTCTTATTAGTGTATTTTACTTCCTAATGCATATATCAACCTTAATAGAGACCTAAAACTATTAAAGTATTGAAGAAAACTCACAAGTGGATTTCCTCTCTAAAGCTCACAAAAAGAATATTATAAATTTACCACCATTAATTAATGTGTCATGTAATAAACTTTTTACAATGCACAACATATTTTCAAGTGAAAATAATATGAAGATTCGAAAGACAATTGAAACACAACCACATAAAACTTACATGCTTTGAACCTTCATGCAGATGGTTAACTTCATGCTAAATATGTCATTTAAGTGAATAAACTTACTCTGTTTCTGTACTTTCTTCACTACTTTCAGTATAATGATCCTTACCGGCCGGTAACCACAAATCATTCACAATGACAATTTAAAATAACTTCTTGACATGAACTCATGCACCACATGTTTATCTCTCCATCACTTGAAATGCGTTCAAAGGAGTCATGCAAAGATCTTAAAAAATTAAGGATTAAAAAATTTACCTAATAAACAAATATGTGAACACTATATAACATTATCCACAAGGATCCTATGATCTTAATTTTTCGTTAATTTGAAGTTAAACTGTATTTCACTTTATTATCACACGAACTGAATAATACGATGCCTAACCTATCGTTGATGTCGCGATGCACAGATCCCGCACTCAATTTCTTTACACATGACAGTTTTTTATATATAAATATGCCTACCCTACAATCCAAAGAAATATGAACTACTCTGAAGCCAACACAAAAGAGATAAATTCATAATTGGTAAATAAATAAAAAAATAAAATGATAATGTGTGTGAAAGAGCATGCAAAATAGAGCAAACTTGCAGGTGAGTACTTACCAATTACACGACAAGCAATTTGCACAATCTTTAAATATGAACACCTAATTACCAAAGAGCTATGCTAAAATATTGCATTTAAAAGTGTTCATGTAGTAGTTAAAACTAATTTCATTCTCTCTAAAAATTGACTGATTTATAAATGAAGCCTCTCATAATACTAACATCTACATTTTACTTAATTCAGTTATGACAAAGTTAATTAATTACCTGAGTAACAGGAGTATCAGGCTCAACCTCAGTGTAAAATCATTGACAAACTCAGAATTTGAAACTTTAATCCATTAAATAGAAGAAGATAGTTCAGCATGTTTAGAACCATGAAAGAAAAAATTTCTTAGGTTCCAACATTACTAAACAATGCTTGAAATATTGAATATGCACCAATGAAGATTGTGTGAGGAGAGAAAAATACATAGGTGATATCAATTTAATCATCCAAATAATAACCTTTTTATCCCAAAAAGAGTTATTTTTTTTCTTAAGTTGTTCAGTCAAACGAATAAGAGATAACCGAATAGACAACCAATTATAAACTATGCCAGCATTCATATGTTAATTTAAAATTAAAACTCTTATGATAATATTTCCTTCGTTCATTACACGATTATAGAGAGAATAATATGAGTTTTCAAATGATTATAGAGAGAGATGAGGAATACATCGTCAACCCAGGTTCTAGGCTTCTGGATAGAGCTGATACTTCAAACCTTACATCATTATTTTCAGTCAACTCAGTTTCAAAATCCTCATCAAACGCAACTACACATTAAGAAAGAAAAACAAAATAGCCCAAGAGGGTTTCCAATGCCATAGAAAATAGTTGACTTGGCAATATGAATTACAATATGATCACTTAATCAAGACTCCAATTCAATTGTACAGAAATTAGAAAACTGAAAGCCAGTAGCATACCTAAACCATAAAATATTAACAATTTCAGTTCTTTAATATAGTACTGCAAAATATTTGGATGAGCTAACCAAAGCCCACATAAATGTAATGCAGCTAGACGAATGGTGTGCGGACTTTTTGTGCCTTCCTCGAGAATTTTCTGAATAAACTGAAAATTTGATGATAAACACATCAGCATGTTTAACAAGTTGTGTAAAACATATTTTAACAGAGTATAGAAGTAACTCATACCCACTTCAAAGGTCCAGGACAATTTTCAAACTCATGCATATGGCAATCGCCAAATGAATCGAAAGATTCATGTTTGGTTCGGGAAGGGATTATGGTATGCAATACCCATGAAGAATGAACCAAAAGACACATCATCAAAATAGAGGAAAGAATTTTATTAGTAGTTATCCAAGCAATATAACTTAAGAAGAACAAAGAGGAATTATATGGCTGACATTTTTACATACAAAACTCAGGAGCATATTTTTGTTCACTCATATATTCTATTTTTATAATTATAAAGTTAAATGTCAACTTGAATGCCCTTTACTCACTTGACCCTCTCCCTTCTTTTCTCTCATTTTATGGATCGAAAAAGATCATGTCAACTAACTATTGAGGTCTCTACTATTTATGTATTATGAAGCTGTTATTGAGTGTAAATAATTTACAAGAAAGAAGCAAAAACTCAGATTTCCCATACATGGAGGGGTATTCACTCATCATATGTTGCAGATACCTCAATGCGTTTCAAAAAAAATTTGTAGAAGGACATGCCTTCAACTTTAAGACCCGTGAGAAGTAATAAGGTGCATTACACCATCCACGAGCAGCCTCTGAAAAGACCAACAATTTTAGACCATTGAAATAACCTGTGATCACAGTTTCCTTGATATTTTTTTTAATAAAAAGGAGAAAATCAAAGGAGCTTATTTGTTTTGATACTTCATTCATTACATTACTCAATTTTTCTATTCCAACTAAATCGAACAATATACTATTGAAAGATACGATTCCTTTCTAGTATATAGTTTAGTTAATAGATAATTTAAGAAAAAATAGTTCTCTAAGAAGATGAGCAATTAACATATGTAATTATGTCCTACTGTCACAAGCACAAATACAACATGCTTGAAATAAATGAAGCATGCAACATACCTCAGTAGTAATCCCACCACAGGAGGAAATTGGCGGTTTCAATTTACTTAAATCAAACAGTTCTATGATTGATCTGACTGACCTAAGTATAGGCAACACAGAAACTTCCCCAGCATTTTCAAGACTGCAAATTCAACTAGAAAGACAATAATGAGTTTGTAGAAAACAAGCTCTTGATAAAACAATACCTTCCTAATCCCCTCCCCTACTTCTACTTGGGTTCAAACTTTTGTGTTATATATAAAATTTTGTGACTATTGATAGTACACATTAGCTAACAGAAGCTTGATAAATTATAACCTTTTGGCACCAAATATGCATTTAGAATAGAGGAGCTGTAAAAAATATAAAACACATCATTTAGTGTAAGAAAGGATTGGGTCAACAGATGTAAGGTACGAAGAGAACAAAAAATTATTCTAGCAACTTCAAGTTTCTCCACAGTAGAAAATATCTATAATTGTTTGTGCGAAGCTTTAGGAGAGGGAAATGCAACACTAAAGTTAACTCTCATCTATTAGGAGATTTACAAAGACAACCAAATTACCTTGTGGCTATAGTATTCGACAAAACTGCTGCTGCAAGAAGGAGACTCGTTGCGGCGGTCAAATTTAGGGCAATACGAATTCGCCGGATGAGCTGCACGGCGTGAGAGGTTCGCCGGATGAACTGCAGGAAGAAGATGCTTGCTGGAATTCCAGAAAAGCCCTAGCTTATATGGTTAGGTTCTTTGATTCAATCGTCACAAGCTAGCGACGGAAGTGGCAGCGTGAGAGATCGACGAGAGTGGCGGCGCGAGCAGTTGACAAGAGTGGACGGCGCGAGCAGGCTACTTGAGAAGGTGGCGGGTCAGGCGGTGGGTGTGGGCGATGCGAATTCATTATTGGTGGTGTCGATCTGTGAAGAGAATTTAGGGTTCGTAGAATTTGGAATTTAGGTTGGAAGAAAAGATTTTTGCAGATAAATCAAGCCAAAAGTTCAATTCTCGTAACACGTTTAATTTATTCTCAGAATAACGATTTAATTGTGTTATGGACGCACGTTTTTTATATTTTATTTTTAAATTAATTAATTAAAAATTAAATACAATATTGGTTGGCATAATTGAGATCTATACATAATTGATATCTATTAGAATATTCATTATATAATAGATATCGGTTCTAGAATAGATATCGGTTGTTGAACCCATAGATATCAGTTTTACAATTAACCGACATCTATGCATTGATATCTATTCACAGTTTTGTAGTAGTGGGCAGAGCCAAATTTCATTCTGAACATAATTGGGTTGGCAGAGCCAAACTCCACATAATGGTTGAGTTGGCAGAGTCAAACTCTATTTAGAACGTGATTGGGTTGGCAGAGCCAAACTCTACATAATTGTGTTGGCAGAACCAAACTCCACATAAAAATAATGGTTTTAGCAGAGTCAAACTAATTATTTAATTTGAGAGTGCAGGTCGAGGCATAACACCCATTACGTACATAATGAAATTTAATAAGGGCAATCATAACATAGAAGATTAAACTCGATGAAGAGTTGAAGTAAATTCTCACCTTGTCTTGGTATTAGTGACCTACAATAAGTGTATAAAAATTAAGTAAAATATAGGAATAAAATCTCACTTAAATTAATAAACGTGTATGATGAATTTATTGATATTTGTTTGGACAAGAAATGATAATTTTTAAGAAAAATCGAATAAGAATAAATTTTATAAAATTTAATAATAATAATAATATTATTATTATTATTAAACCAAATGAAGAGTGTAAAATATTTGGTCAAAAGTTATATAATAATAACTTTATTATATTTACAAATTAGTCCTTACTATTTATCAAATTCTTATTTTATATTTCTTAAACTTTAGAGTTATTACAAATTATCCCAACTAGACTTATATAACTCCTATTAAAAATTCGGAAGTACTTTTGGATTTCTAGTGAGATGAGGGTCTCAACCCTATCAACTTTTCATAAGAAAATTAACATGCAAAAGTCATGAAATTTTACGTAAATAGGCTTATTTGTTGTCCCAAATTCGACGTCCAAACTCAAAATTAATTATACAATTGTGATCCTTGTGTGGAGTGCTTCAAAATGGTATATAATTCAAGGTACCATGTTCACCGAGACAAAAGTTGATATTAAAGCATTTAAAACTTTATGGAAAAATATCTAACATTTAAGACATCGAAATAACAAACGATTTTAGTGTTTGGTATCTACGTTACGAGACTAGCATTTTAAAATATAACACTATAAGGTTTTATCTCCGTAAGTGAAATGTTGGTGCATATAAACTTATAGGGAAATATATCTAATAAAATATCAAAACAATAAATAATTAATATATTTGGAGTTTATGTGACAAGAAGATCATTTTAACATATAATGTGATTGGAATAAATCAACGTTGACAAACTTACCTTGTTTAACTATCTCATATATATACTAGTGAGTAAGTTTGGGATTCACAGCGAAACTTGTCTAATAATTATAATATTATATTATATTATATGGATAAACATTATCTAATTTTATAAATAGACATCATCTAATCTTATTCTTTTATTATAAATAGACATCATTCAGTTTTATCCATTTACTATGGATAGACATTATTCAATCTTATTCATTAATTATAGATCTGCATCATCCAGTCCTATTCAATTACTATGGATAGATATTATCTCATCTTATCCATTAATTATAGATATGCATCATCCAATCCCATCCATTTACTATGAATAGACATTATCCAATCTTAATTATTAATTATATATAGACATCATCAAATTCTATCCATTTACTATGAATAGACATTATCAAATCTTATTATTATATTATTATAGATAAACATGTAATACTTAATAATTAAGATATAACATATTTATGAAATTAAAACTTACGAAAATATAGATTATGAAATATTCAAGTGTTACAAATGTATTTGAGAAGTCTATTTTCCCAATATTCATACGAATCAAGGGTTATAGAGTTTGTTCGATGTATAATCATTTTTTAATACGTTCTCACTGCGTCAACTTTTTGTGGAATTCTATTTAGTGTTTAATGTATTTTTTTATTTTAGTATTTTTAATAAATTCAATCATTATTCTAAATGAAATTAATTTTAATTAAAAATTATACTTAAATAATTATTATACACTAAACTCTAAGGGCTGGTTTGATAGGTGAGATTAGATAAGAAGGTATATATTAGAAATGAAATTTAAATGATGATAAAGATTCATATTATGAAAGGTGGAGATTGTTTGATAAGGTATATTGAAATTGAGATATTGATAGGAGATAATGAATCGAAAATTACTTTTATACCCTTATTTATATTTTTAATTAAAAATAAAAATCTGTTCTCAACAGATGCAGAAAGCCAATCTATCCGAAATATGTTGTACAGGTTTTGCTTCAGAATGTGAATCTCTGGTCAAAGATGTCCAACGGAGTAACAATAGGCGTGGTGGCGCCGGGTGTGGCTGATGGGCCGTCGTCGACCGCGTGAGGTGAAATTTCTCAACACTAAAATAACAAATCCAAATTCGAATCGAAAACTTATCACCAAAAAAACTGCAAGAATTTACACTTGAAAGCTGGGTCATAAATTAGGGGTCAACGTACTTTGAGGAAATTATATCAGCCGACAATTTAGCATAGCTTGAGACGGAGAGAAGATCGGCGAAGATAGGAAGAACCGATCGTGGAAGAGAGTAGGGCGAGAGGAAGGAACGGCTTTAATATTTGGAAAATTGAGAAATAAGCTAGGGTTACGACAGAGAAGAAGAAGAAGAAGAAGCGAATTTGATTGTATGCAAAATTGGGAATGAAATTATTGTTTAGATGGGAGAAGATCACTACGAGGGTTGTTTTGGTAAATGCCATACATTTTCTTGATTTACTACAGATGGTATTCTTAATATCCTACGGTGAGGGCCATATAAATTATGTGAGGTCCACAGTGATTTCAATCGGGCAACAGCATTTTGTTGCAAATAAATACTGGGCTATCAAACTACTTAAGAAGGGTTACAATTTTTATGATTAGCCCATATTAATACGTATCAAACGAGGCCGTATAGTAAAATATACTCTAAATCAAAAGGATGAAATTATAATTATATCTTAAATTTTAAAATTTATGGATAAAATATGTCCTAAAAAACAATAGTAAAATTACAATTATATAATAAGCCCTATCGTTAAATTACAAACACCCACTAAAATTAAATTAAAAAAGAAAGACAGAAATAAATGAGAAAAAAGAAAAAAAAGAAAACAACAATTTTGTAAGCAGTAACTGTACGAAAAATGATGCCGTATCAACGAAAAGAATTTTTACCATTCTAAAGATGTTCATGAAAAATTATCACTCCAACGAATTTTACTCTTATTGTAAAAATTTTTATTTTTGAGAAATTGCAGAAAAGAACATCACTTTTAAGTATTAATGCAAAACATACCAAATTTATGACTAAAAGTGGGGTTCTTCTTTGAGAAATTTGATGTTTTTTGAAAAAATACTTAAAGATGGTGGTCTTTATTTTTTGTAATATTTCAAAAATAAGAATTAATTTGCAATAGCAGTAGAGTTCGTGATTTTTTTTTCAATTAACCTTAAAAATATTAAAATCTGTGATGGGAAACTGAATGTCGGTATTATAATTTTAGTTTTGTCATTATAAAATGTGTTTGAAAATTTTTGACAGATTTGTTTACTCCATATCTCTATATGTTTTAAAGAGGGTTGAAAGACTTCATCTCTAATCACGAAAAGTGTTTGGCAAAAGCTCCGGTATCCTGGGGACACAGAGGGATACTCCGTGTCCCCATGTGAACATAACACCCCTTTATATTCTATTTAAACTTATGTATTGCTAGGAGTTTAAATTGAAAAGGGGCACGAAAATTGCAAAGGCGCACGTAATTTGCTCCGTGCGCCCGGGTGCACAAGAGCCTCACTCAAAGTGTTTTACACAAATTTTTTGTTTTTTCAAAATCTTACGGAAAAACACTTTTTTAATAAACTTTTTAATATACAGTAAAACCTCTATAAATTAATATAGTTGGGACCAAATAATTTTATTAATTTAGAGAGATATTATATAATCGATAAATTAATAATTTATTAATTTAAAGAGGTTATATACAAAAATTGTAACTTTCATAACTTATTTATACATATTAAGAATACTTTCATAACTTATTTATACATATTAAGAATACTCCCTCCGTTCCACCCAAATGGTTTTTTTTTGCAATTTACCTATTAAGAATACTCCCTCCGTTCCACCCAAAAGGTTTCTTTTTGTCATTTTGAGAGTCCCACCCAAAGAGTCTCATTTCATTTTTTACACACATGAGACCCACACATACTCACTAATACAATTAAAATATGGGGCACACACTCCCACTAATACAATTATCCATTACACATTAAATAATAATACTCTTTAATCCACGTGTCAAAAAAAAAAATAAC